>WNWU01000001.1:30401520-30488525 GCA_012654045.1 Ptyas mucosa
CTTAAGTCATATAATGTTTTAATATTTAGTTAGGAATATGGTTCAATTGGACTTGCTGTGATATTTTGAAAATACAAATAATATGTATTAAATTATACATAAACTCACTTAGATTTTTGCTCCTATTAAGCACGGAACAGATCATAAGCTTAATATTACATAGAAATAGCTACAGAATTAGCAATAAGAAAATGAGCAGCTTTTAAAGCCTTTTAAAGATTGAGTACAGTCATTTTTTAAATGTTGCTTATGTGCACAATAATGAGTTATTCATGTCATGTTTAAACATAAAGTGGAGATGATTGGATTTCTACTATGCAGGGATAGGGAAATGAATCTAGTTTTCCTATTAAAATTGTAGAAGTAATCACAACTTTGTGTAAATTATAACACAATATTTCAATTTTAGTGAGAAATTAGCTGAATTCTCCCCATTTTACCTTGCTTTGAAAGATACCTAAGAAGAAAATACTGATGTCACTGCTATGGTTTCGGTAGCTAATGATTCTGTTCTTATCTGGATTCTAAATGCCTTAAAAATAATATTGCAATATATAGTTCTTTTGAAAAATAGGTATTGGCACAGGTTTTTGAATTTTAGTGAATATAGTATCCAACATCCATTGAAAGTTATCAACTGTAGTTTAAGGCTAAGCTACTGCTATTTAATCCAACATTTTCTCTTTGGAAAAGAAATCATATTTTCTTTTATGATTTATAATATGTAAATTGGATTAAGAATAAGGATGATTCGGATAAAATTATGAAAGCTCAGTAAAATATTTAATGCAAAAGAAAATCTAGAAAAGTTACATGAAATTTATGCCTCTTTAATCTACCAATATATAGATTTGAGAGTTACTTGGGTCTTAGCTGAAAGTGTGCTGATAACTACTTGAAGCACAGACTAATTTCTCTCCCTAGTTCTCTGTGAAAATCTCCAATTCCTTGTTCCATAGCTGAATTATTATTTTCTCATACTTTTGTCCCTCAGCTATACTATCTATAGCTCTGTTTCTTCATGTGAACAGTTTATATTCATGAAATGCTTTCCCTTCTAAATATGCATCACCAAAAGATCTTTACACTGTTTCTTCAGGACCTTGGTCAGCTCACTTGTTTAAAAAGCAATAGGAAAGCACTGCTGCTGAAGTTGTATTCCCTTAACTCAGTGCTTCTCAATTATTTTCTGTCATGCCCCCCTAGGAAGAAGAAAACATTTTTCGCGCCCCCCACGCGACTGTAAATAGTATCATTATTAAAAAAATAGTATCATTATTAGAAAAAGGTCTGTTCTCCTTGAAAGGGAGGAGCATGCGCAGTCACATGTACTGGCTTAATGCTCACTATCGATGCAAATGTCAGCAGCGGTAGCCCGATTTCTTTAGCAAGTTTGATTAATTGGGGCAGCGTTATGTTTCACAAGAGAAGGTCATTGTCGGTCATTTGAGCATCAATTGGGCGCACATCCGTCGGGCAACAAAGTAAGTGTGGACGGACGTCCCACACTAAAGATGGCTCCGACAGGCTCGTGTCACAAGGGTTTTGGACAGCCAATCAGATGATCCCGTTGTTCTCTGATTAAATACAGAGACATAAACACGGGGCTTAGCTTGTTATGACAGTGTTTGCCGAGGTCAAACGCGCCCCCTTTTACGGAGCCTCGCACCCCCCCCCGGGGGGCACGCCCCACTATTTGAGAAGCACTGCCTTAACTTAAGTTTAACCCATGTGGGTTGTTTGTTTGTTCCCAAACTATGTTCTCATCTATCTTTTGTCTGCAAAATAATTCAGTTCTTTTCATTTTCTTTTCCTTGCTTCCTTTTAGGTTTCATTCCACTTCTATATTCACCTGTTTATTGGCTTTTTATCTATTCATGCCATTGGTCCTTCATGTACATAGTCACTTTAGGACTAACTTAATTACTGCTTTTTAGAAAAGCAGTCCCTCTTGGGATGAAAACTTTTCTTCAGTTTTCCATCCTGTTGTGTAAAAACATTGTTCTGTCCCTGAAGTGTTAATAGCTTGGCCAAAATGCTGTATCATAATTGTAAATGCAGAACTTGCAGAATTTTTAGTGGTATTTTTAAAAAATCAGAAATTAGGTGCCTCTGAAACTAGACTTTTTTCCTGTCAAGTATACCCATTAATTAATTTTTCCTGAACATTTAATTTCTCACACAATTAAAGCTTTTGATTCCATTGTTGTGTTTTTTTTATTTTTAATGGAACTTACTTCTGAGTATTCAAATAAGAATTCAGCCTTTCTGCTAACATTTGAAGCTGTCTCTTCAGAGTCAACTGAGCTAGTTCATTGACCAGAAACATACACATTTTTGTGATAGATTCCATTTGATTATTGAATTATAAATATTGAATATGGTACCTGAAGTATCACTGTGAAGAGGGGGGGAGGGGGAGGAGGAAACACTAGTGTAATCTAGCTTTAAAGGTGTTTTAAATCTGTTTTAGGTGAGCCTCTCACATATTTGTATTTTTCTTTTGTTACTAATGTCCATTGAATAGTGTTCTCTATTATGCAGTAGAATTTTCTTTTCTCTGCTTTTGAATAGCAGGGCAATTAGGGAAAATTTGATTATACCATAATTTACATTATTTGAAATCATTTTCCCTCTTTCCAGAATATTCTCTAAAGAATATGAATATGAATTTTACTTTTACTTTTGTCTTGTCTAGACAACAGCATACATCAGTTACTATTTTGTATTTTATTTGTTCAGTTGTTATTTTTTCTAGTTTGTAACAATGGCAAAAAGATACAAGAAACAGGAATGTGTGTATCCTAGTTTCAAAACCTTAACCCTATGTAGTTTAAATTGCAATTCTTTGTTAGGTCCAGAACTGTGCTTAATACCAATTCTCTAAGTAGGAATGTAAAATGTGTCAAAATTGAACACCATATCGTTTTCAGCCAAATAGGAACCATCTTTAAACTTAAGCTTAAATAACTAAGATGTGAGTGCTCATCATTCTGAAGATACTACAGTGTGATTTACTAGGTAGGGTAGTTTATTCAGAAGGATGCAAGAAAGTCAGTTTGAAGGAAGAAATCATAACAATGGTTATTTTGGACTGTTTTGCAGGTTGACTCACCAATGAATCTGAAACATCCTCATGATTTAGTAATATTAATGAGACAAGAAACAACTGTTAACTACCTCAAAGAGCTAGAGGTGAGATTGGTGTGATGATTTTATTAGAAAAATCAACTTTTTGGCAAGCAAAAGTAGGAAACAATAGTTTTTTTGTCAATATGAATTTGTAGTCTTAAAAATATTGAGTTGGGAAGTTTTAGCCTCAGTTCTAGATTTTTAGTAGTGTACATTTAGTAGTGTTGATTTTTACACTTAACGTTCTTCCTTGCGCCCATGTACCAAATAAGCAGAATTTTTACTTTTAAAAGTTTTTTACTTTTTTAAAAGTTTTTACTTTTAAAAAACAATAAGCCAATTCAATTGCTAGTTTTTGATTGTATGGTTTAGGTGCAAAATATCTTAATTTTTAGCAGAATTATCTCTGGCAATTTTTTCTTTAAAAAAAAACGATAAAGTAAGCCTAAGACTTAATACTTCCATTTTAACTCTTATAATCCTAACTGTTCCCAACCTCAAAAAATAGGCAGATAAGTTTCAGATCATTACAATAATATCACTGTGCATGAGGTTAAGGAACAAGAGCTAATTGCCATGTCACTTTCATAGAAACAAATGAATATGTATTTTGGTAATATTTGTATTTTGAACAATACATTTTATTTTGGGTTTTATTTTTTGTAGAAACAATTAGTAGCTCAGAAGATCCATATAGAGGAGAATGAAGACAGAGATACAGGATTGGAACAAAGGCATAATAAAGAAGATCCTGATTGTATTAAAGCAAAGGTGCCCTTGGGGGATTTGGATCTTTATGATGGCACATATATCACCTTAGAGAGCAAAGACATCAGGTACTAAGAGAGCTAATTGTACAAAAAAAAAAGCTGCAATTTTAGAAGGGAAGGGGATATCATAATTCCTAGCTGGTAACAAGCTGCTTGGATAATTGGTTATTATGTTAATTACAGCTGTTGTGGGAGATGGAAGAATGAACAGTGAAGTGATACAGAAAAATATGTTTTAGTAGAGTTATTTTTGGCAGTATTCCTACATTGCTTTTCCTAATTAGTATTTTGTAATTTATTTTGTTGCACCAAAACTCTGTTATTTATTTATTTATTCTTATGCTTTAGTCCTGAAGATTATGTAGACACAAAGTCTCCTTTACCTCTAGACCTAGAAGAACCAGAATGTACTAAAATTTTAGATCTACCATACAGCATTCATGCATTTCAGCATTTACGAGTAAGTAATTGTTTATATTAATATTTGAAATACTGCAGACCGAAAACTTTACAGTGGTGTTATTAGCACAGTAAAAGAGAATTCAGAAATAATAACTGTTTTGATGCCGCAGATTTTTAATTCTGTTTTATTTTTTAAACAACTATACCTATTTTTTTGTATTGTGTTGTTTTCAATCTCAGCTTGGTTTTTGTATGCTTATAAACAGTCCTGTGCATAAACACAGTTAACTTTATATCCTTCTGAATTATTGAAGGAGCAAAGCATTCCTGTAGAATAATAAGCCTAAATTTTAAGAATTTTCTAGTTTGAAACATGATTTCCTTGGAACCATGGTTCCATGTGAATGAACTCAGTTACCCACTATCATTAGGTATTTAGCACATCAAGCCAGGGCTATTCTTTTCCATGTCTTTTCTATGCCCTGTACTTCATTTCTCCTATTGAGTATTTCAGTTCAATAACAAAATTCTGGCAAAGTGCATGCAAAAGTTTGTCTGTATATGAGAGTATAAACATTTTAAGATCTGTATAGAAAACCACTTTGGCAAAGAAATCATAATTTGATGTGGATAACTATAGATTTTCTAGTTGTTGACTTTCATATTATGTCCACTTAAACTAGTTAAGGTCAGTGAATCTTATTTCTGAGTAGACACGCACTGCACCTATCATTTGAAAGATTTGTAAATTACATTTCAGATCAGTTCACCCCTACCAAGGCAACTAATTTTCAAGCATAGTACAAATCATTACCCCATAAACTCTTATTTTTAAGCAGCAACATAAAAAGCTCCAAAGATCCAACATATTAAACCAATGCAGACTGTAATGTAAATATATTTAAAATGCTTTTAAAGTTACCCGATAAAACCATGTATTATTTTATCAAGTTGTAGCACTAATGGTTGCATATGGGTACTTTTCATGATATTTTTGAGAAGGGTTACAAATTATCATTTAAAGTAGCTATAGGTAGACCTCGAACTGGGAACATTCATTCAGCAACTGAAGTTATGACAGCTCTAAACAAATGATGGTTACAACTGGTCCTCGGATACCAACCATTGCAGCATCGCTGCAATCACATGATTGCAATCTGAGCTCTTGGCAACTGGTTCACTTTTACGACTTGTTGTAGTGCCACATGATCACCCTTTGTGACATTCCCTACCAGCTTCTCACATGTATTCCATGATAGGGAAGATGGCAAGTTGCTGAGTAAATCTCTTCCACCTGAACACCTTTTCCAGCCCCTCTGCACTCACACTATGGTGGCTAGTCATGCACCTCTGCATACTCTTTCTGACCTGCACTGTGCCTCTTGTACACTCTGTTGCGCACCCTAATCTCCACTATACACCCTCCCATGCAGTGCCTCTTTCACACCTTCTTGTGCACTCTCCTTTGTACCATCCACAATTCTCTCCTACAACTCCTCACTTCCATCCCAACCCAGCAGAAGCAGCTTATCTGCCTGCCGGCCTGGGACCTGGAACTTCCTGCTGTCTAACTTTTTTTTTGTGGAAAATCGACAGGAAGTCGCCTGACTTAATGACCATAGGATTCGGTTAACAGTATTTTTTGAAGTATTTTGCTACTGCCTTCTTAGGGCTAAGAGAGAGAGATCGGTCTAAGATTCACCTAGCTGACTTTCAGGACTAAGACAGTACTAGAACTAAGGTTTCCCTGCTAGTCCAGAACTTTAAACACTGAAATAAATTTGCTGTCCAAATCATAATAGTTACCTTTTCAAAACGACTATATTTTTTATTAGAATACAGGCAGGTAAACTAAATATGGTGAAACAATAACCAATTTCTATTGAATGGCATTGCTTGGTTTATTGGGTTTTTTTATAAAGAATGTTCATCTATATTATCATGATGTCACACATCCAGATACTTCTTACTTTATTAATAAGAATTGCATACCTCAAAATGAAACCTATTATACTTGAGAAATATAGATGTACAGTTATGTCATAGGGCAGCGTGGTGGCTCAGGGGTTAAGATGCTGGGCTTATCATCTGGAAAGCCGGCTGCTTGGGTTCAAGACCCAAGTGCCACATGACAGGGTAAGCTCCTGTCCTCACCCCAGTTCCTACCAACTTAGCAGCTTGAAAATATGCAAATGCAAGTAAATAAATAGGTACCTCTACAGTGGGAAGGTGACAGTGGTCTGTGATGTCATGCTGGCCACATGAGCACAAAATTTCTTCGGACAGCGTTGGCTCAATGGCTTTGAAACAGAGATGAGGACCATCCCCTAAAATTGGCAACAACTAGCGAAGTAAAATCTGCAGGGATTCCTTTATCTTACCTTTCTTTTCAGTTATGCCATAAAGTCTAATTCGGTTTAAGGAGTGGATTGTTTTTTCAAAAAGTCAAGCCATCTTAAGAATTCAAATGCTAATTACTTTTCCTCTTTTCATCTAGGGTATTCAAGAAAGAGTTAATCTTTCTGCACCCTTGTTACCTAAAGAAGATCCTGTATTGAATTACCTATCGAGACGATTAGGAAGAAGTATAGAAGAGATAGGACATCGCATATATGAAGGTCTCTTGAAGGTATTAAGTTCAATACCTTACAGTACAGTACAGTACAGTTTCTCATCATTTTGAAATGGGAAATTTATGAAGAGAATGGAATAACTGTTATAACAAGGCATATCCCAGTTATAAAATGAGTCCTCTCACAAAGCCTAACATGTATTTGTGTATGTGATATAACTCTCTCCAGTTTGCAGTTGTCATTATCCTCACAAAGTGCAGCTTCCAAAAATTTCCTTACTCTCTTTAAAAGGCCTGATGCAGTACATACGTACAACAGTATGATATCTAGAAAGTATTCGGTGAAAAAATAACGCCAACAAAGTTATAGTCATATGTACAAAGATTATAAACTTGGAATGATGTTTAAAATCTGCTCATGCCCATATTTAGCTAAAAGAACATCATTTCTTTCCATGTTTATTCCTTTTACAGAATTCATCTTCTTGGGTGTTATACAATATGGCTTCCTTCTATTGGAGAATAAAGAATGACCCATATCAAGTAGTAGAATGTGCAATGCGAGCTCTCCATTTTTCTACAAGGTAAGATATATATGGGGAAGTGATAGATAAGCTTCACTAGGAACATAACATATAATATGCAAATTAAGTTAATTGTGGTTTTCAGATCACTTAGAATTGATGGGAAATGCAGTTATATAGGCTCTCATGCAGTAACTTATCATTATTACTAGGCCTCAGTATGATTTACTTTCTGAAATACAATATGAATGGGGAAACTGAGAATTTCAGGGCTAATGGACTAATTATATATACTATTACTGTTTGCCCTTGCTCACTTTCAGTTGGAGGAAACAAATATCAAGGTCCCGGAGGAAATGTGTAATATAAATTGATCAATGAATAAATACCTCATTTAGTACATTTAAGTAGTATTACTTCATCTATGTAATATATTGGCTCAATCATTTCTTTTTAGCTACTTCTGATGTACAGTAATGCTATCAGTTATTTTGAACTAAATTATTAAATATAAATTATATGCCATACTTTCACAAGATGCTATCTCTCATACTACTCAAGGTGATGTCTTTCAGTGTAGCTGAAAGTGCAGTCCTACTAACTTTAAAATGCTTCCTGGGCTAGAATGTAAATGAATGTAATTATAACTTACTTTGCTCTGCCAGTAGGATAATTTTTTTATTAAAGTTATTATTATAACTCAGATATAGATATACAAACATACACAGATTCATTCATACTTAAATTTTCATTCTGCTATTAATTGGAAGTGTTAGCTATATTGTTGCCTTCTTAGCATTAGGTTAAACTAGTAGTCCTATCTACAAAATTCTTCAATCCATGTGCTTAAAGTTAGTCTTTGGATAGCAAACTAGATACAATTTGAAATTTGAAATAAATCTTTCATATTGGGTTGGGCCACCAGTTTATCAAGCCCTCTGTATAGTTAACATTATCAGTTTGAATGAAATG
Source organism: Ptyas mucosa (assembly GCA_012654045.1). Lineage (NCBI taxonomy): Eukaryota > Metazoa > Chordata > Lepidosauria > Squamata > Colubridae > Ptyas > Ptyas mucosa. Next base: position 30,409,893 of record WNWU01000001.1, read on the forward strand.
CATTTCTCCAATTTCCAACTACTTCTTACTTCTGTTTTATATATTAGAAATCTATTAGCTATTTAGAAAAAATAAAACCAATAATCATCATTATTTGTCTCTTTTCTCTTTCAGGCATAATAAAGATGTTGCATTGATAAATCTGGCGAATGTATTACACAGAGCTCATTTCTCTGCTGATGCAGCTATTGTAGTCCATGCTGCTCTGGATTACAGTGATGTCTTCACCAGCTATTATACTTTAGGAAACATATATGCAGTAAATAAGACCTTAATTTCAGTTCTCTCGAATAATAATATTGTATTATTTTACTCTGTTACAAATTATTCTGTCTTAAACTAGTAGATCATTTATATTCTATTAGGGAAGGGGAATAGAAAATTCACTGAATTGATAATACAGTAACCATAACTTTATCTCCAATACAGTCACATGATGAAATTAGTAATTAAGATAATAGTTGAAATTTCATAACTGATCTGTCTATTATAACTTTTATTTCAGCTGACAAACCTTTTTCCTTCTCAATCTTTTTTCAGATGCTTGGGGAATACAACCACTCAGTTTTATGTTATGATCATGCTTTACAGGCCAAGCCAGGGTTTGAGCAAGCAATTAAAAGGAAGCATGCTGTCCTATGCCAGCAAAAGCTTGAGCAGAAACTTGAAGCTCAACATAGGTAGGCCTTTCTTCATTCTATAGTCACCAGAGGAAAACTAATGGGTTTCTGCACTTATATTATATTTAACTATTCTTGTATCAGTTGCATACTATGATTTCAAAATATGATTAAAATAATGTATAACCTTTTTTTAAAAAAAAAATTAAAATTCATTCTTTTGATTCTTGGTTTCCTTTCCCTTTTAACATTGTTATTTTTTGAAGTAATAATAAAATTAATTTAAAAATGGAAAAGTAATATATGATTGAGTCTAGTAACAACAGTCTAAAACAATACATCAAAATTAGTACCAAAGTTCATTTAAATTTAAAGCAAGCTGAATGGAATTTTCTCTAATGTTTTTCAAGATCGCTTCAGCGAACATTAAACGAATTGAAGGAATATCAGAAGCAACATGACCATTATTTGAGACAGCAGGAAATCTTAGAAAAGCACAAACTAATTCAGGAAGAGCAGATCCTGAGGAATATTATCCATGAAACACAGATGGCAAAAGAGGCACAATTAGGTATCTGTTTATATAACAAATGTTCTTAAAGAAACATGGAAGCCAAATAGGCACCCATATCTATTGTCTAAAGAATTCCATTCTGTTTCAGGAAAACCAAGGTTTCTGTATTCAAATACACATTGAGCAGAGTACTTTCCAGATAAATGTTAGCGTGATTTTAAAAATTGTTTATTGTTAAATTCAGGTTTATTTGATCAAAGTCAGCATTACTTTACAGATAAACATTTGTAGAAATGTGAAGATTTTCAGAATCTCATTTCAAGCATTCCTTGTATTCTTCCCAGAAAGCCACCGTCAAGGCTGACTTGTAACACACCTCTATTCACAGTTTGACAACAGAAACGAAAGGAGGGGGGAGGAGAATGCTTGGAATGTATTGGGAGATAAGGAATCTATGTGAGCTGTTTGTGGCCTGAGAAGATCCTGATATTTCAAGGCCGTGCAATGGGTGCAATGGGAGCCTTCCGAAGGCGCAGACTGTTTTCCCAAACTAAAAAGAATGTGTTGGATTGGTCGACAATGGACAATGAGTGGCCCACATGGGAAAAAGGAGAAATTAACGATGCTGTTTTTTGCATGAAACCTCACAGCTAATTTTGCTTCTTCTGTGCCTGTATGAAGCTATCAGTAAAGTTATACTCTTAGTAAAATAATTTCCGAGGAGGGTTTTTTTTTTTTTTTTTGCTGCATATGCTAAAGGGACAGTTGATAGCCACCTTGCAAGGTCATGGGACCATTTGTAGCAACATTCCCTAAGTTGTGACTTCCTTCTGAAATAGGTAACTACATTGTACAAACGGCAGAGGTATCTCTCTAAAGTCGTATCTATAAACTTGCAAAATAGGAGCTCTCTGAATTATTTAGAGTTCCAGAGAAACCTAAACTATGCTACAGATTTTTGTCCTGTAGCTCATTATAGCTGTTGTCAAACAGATATTTCTAAATATTCTGTCTGTCCATCTATCTATGCGTGTTTTTATATCTTGCAGGAAACCATCAGATTTGTCGTTTGGGCAATCAGCAGCACAGCTTGCATTGCCAGTGGGACCAACCAGTCCGTTATCACCGTGGTGACATGTTTGAAAATGTTGAATATGTTGAGGTTTGTCTACACTGAATTTGTATTTGTGACCCATGATTTGTAAAGGTGAACAAAAGTCATCATGAGATGCTTTTAAAAAAGTTACCAGCAGCAAGGCTTTTAAACAAAATTTAGGAATGCCGATGTCTAACCTGCTCCCTAAAACTCTATTTGGACTCTAAGTTCCACCCACTACTAGATTCCTGAACACTGCAAATGTACACCTGAATCTGATTGAATTATTCCAGAGTATCCTTTAATGTGATCTTAATCTCTGTTAGAGAAAATAATCTTTTCTAGTTCTCAATTCTTTATGCCCAAATGAAGCATGCTGATCATTCCTTTTGGAACTAGTGGCTTTTTCAGAGTCTTCTGACATAAACTTCCTCTTTCCACAAAAAATATATTGCCACATGCCTTTAACTCATGGAAAAAATGGAGATTCTTCAGTACCATGACGTGAAGATAGGCATTTTCCTTTCTTGAAGTTTAAGTAAAGAACAGATGCCAAGCTAAAATCACTTTACTTATTTTATTTTATTTTATTTTATTTTATTATTAGATTTTTATCTCTCCCCCATGTTTATTACTTTATAAGTAACCCAAGGTAGCAAACAAACATACTACTCCTTCCTTCTCTTTTTTCCCCACAACAATATTTTTAGTTCTGGTAAAGAAAAATAAAATATAGCACACCCCTTGCCTGTTGATTTTATACAGATAATTCTCAATCTCAGGCCTTCCATAAATTTCCACCGATTCGCCACTCCTTTCTACCAATCCATTTTTGAAATATAGAAATTGAATACTATTAATATTTATTGAATATTGCTTTAAAACAACTAAAAAGAAAAATCACTTTTAATAAAACAGTTCTGTTTTATAGTTAAAAATCATCATTCTCCTGTACTTATCAATGTCCTATTTAATGTTAAATTTGATTATTTCAATCCCAAATTATGGATTGGGGAGTTGTATATCGCTCAGATTTTATTGTGATGCCCTATAGTTCCTTTAAGTAAGTAATAAATAAATAAATTCCCTATTCTTTAATGCTATCAATTGCCTAGAAGAGTTTCTTTTTTAGAACTTTAACATTTCTTTTTTAGCACTTATCTGCCTCTCTTTCTTAGGGCTTCGGAAGCAAATTCTGTGTCTGATTGAAGTAAGAAGTGTTGGAGAAGGTTATCTGCTCCTAGATTCACAACCCCTCTACCAGACATATGTTCCCTTGTTTGCTTGAATATGCATAATAATAAGAAAAATATTGCTTTCAGTTTCTGTTACATTCAGCAAGTGTTTTAAGGAAATGTAAAAATCAAGTGATATATGTATCTAAGGGATTTCTTTGCATCTTAAGCTAATTCAAGAGCATCCCCCAAAATCATATGTATTATTTGTTAGTTTAGATGTCGTGAATGTTCCAGAATTTCCAAGCAAAATCGGGTCTAGTTAAATTATTTTTGTAAGAAAGTTTTTTTTAATGTCCTTGAGGTGTCAGTTCTATCCTTCATTCTCATTCCTGTATTGCTGTCTGCAGTTTGGTGGAGATTCTTCAATTGCTACAATGGCATCTGTGAATTCTGAACTTCAAGTCAACAGCAGTGACTTCAGTCATTCCTTGGAGTCGTCCCCTTGGGTTCATTCTGTATTCTCATTATGGGGTTTGGAAGCTGATGATTATAGGGTAAATGATACAACAGCAATGTTACTTTTCTTCTGGCCTGGATATTGTGAAAGCTTTTTATAATATACACAATATTTTGAGCATATAGTACATAATACAATAGTAAGACTTCAGTTAGTCTGGCATTCCTTTCCAGTTCAGATATTTTAAATTTGGTATAATATGAAATATAAATAAGAATAAAATTATAGCAACAATAGTGCCCATAAATTGCTACTTGATTTTTGAAAAGCATTAGCCTGCTAGGAACAGGGATCGGACTAGATAAATTGGAATCATTGTCATTGGCCACATTTAAGTGGAAAATTTTGCTCCCTGTTTTATTATATCATATGCTAAAAGATTTACCTAACATCAAATGTGATGATTAACAAAATCATGTTATGATTTTTTCCCTTTGATTAGGATAAGCAGAATATTATGTGGCCTAAAAGATCAGATTGTGTAAAATCTTATCCAGCTATCCCTTCCCCAGAGGAATTGCCAACTTATATCCTGCACCCAGAAAACAGGGATCAAAGGTAAAAATAATGCATTTTTATTTGCTTCTTTGTTGTACTTGAAGCAGTTTATATTGCATAGTTTAAAACATCTTAATGTAATCATAAAAATATAAAAACTCTAAATTGCTATAAAGCACAAACTGCACTATAAAATAAACAGTTGTGAAATTATGAATCTTCATCAATTATGAAACTGCTTAATAATTATACAGATTTTATTATCTTTTTTTATTTGCCATTAATTATGTGACCTCATGGGAGAGGTCAAACTGCTCTCTTGACTGTAATTAAAAGTTCTGCCTCTGCTACTTTCTCCACATTGATTTAGCTATGCTGTCTGGGATTATTACTCTGCAGTCTGAATCATGTGGTTATTCTACTGTGTTTTGATTGTTAGAATTCATTCATTACTTGGCAATCCAGGAGAAGATCTCACACAGACAGAATTTAATGAGCCAGATTGTTCTTCCATTACTGATATCCCTAACAGCGACTCTGTGTATTTCTGGATCAAAGAATTAAACAGCCATCTAGATCTAACAGAAAAGATGCCAGATGATTATGCAAAGCAAGTAAGTTTATTGATTGTGAACATGTGTTAGTTTGTTAGCATGCACATTGTTCATATTTTATAAATAGATACTCCCCACAGTAAATTCCCCATACAAAAATCAAATTTAGAACTAGATGAACTATTTAAAAAAGGAAACTATTACAAGATTTGTGTTTTAGTTGATAATAAAGAATAATCTGCATTGTAATTCTCTGTTGTTTTCAAGGTGATTTTGTATGCTTGGCATTTTTCAATGGCTGCATGATACATGCAACTATTGAAACATGTCACATATGTAAAAAGATCATAATAAACTATGAACCAATGGTAATTTACACTTTGTATTACTATAAAGTATAATGTTTTAAATTTTGCTGATGGTTAAGAGATTGACTGGGAACAATGTAACCCTTGATTTGAAACACCTTTACTCAACCTTAATGCTATGCTGCCATCACCTACCAATCAGTGATGGTAGTCTCCTAATATTAAAATACTTTACATTATATAATAATTATCATTTCATCTTCTGCCTGTCTATTCACCATGAGAAATAGATGTAACTAAAGTTTTGGGGGAGGATAAGGCATGGAATAAATGTTGCATTGGGCATGAGAGAAGGGCATATATATATATTGTGCAATATTAGAGTTGTACTCCATTTTAATTGATGTTTTTACAACCACGTGTAATATATATAGCTAAGGCAAAAAACAAACAATATCAAAAAAGAGATCCATATAACCATTGCACAGTCTCTGCCATACTGCCAGACCTCAGGACCAGTGACAAAATTATTTCTTTAAGTCCATGTGAAAGACTGACAGAGTCAAGACCAATATAATCTCTAGAGGAATAATGTTCCAAAGAGCTGGCACCACAGCATTTAAGATTTTCAATTAGTCCTGTAATTTATACAAAATCTTATTTTTTTTCTTCAATAAAAGCTTTTTATATTTTCTGTTTAAAACAATTTTTCATGCAGATCTTATATTCTCGTGTCAACAATCAGTCAGTTACACAACAACAAATAGGATCACTCATCTATCATGCCATTTTAAAGGTGAGTTCCATTCTTTATAAGAAAGCCTTTGGGTTTGTTTGTTTTTTTGATGGTGTGATTTATTGCTATGTAAAGTTCCTTGTAAAAGCAGTACAGAATGTTGATTACTAACTTAGTAGTAATTGCAAGAATGTTTATGCAAAACAATTAATACTACTTTTATGTTCTGAGCTTCAAGCCCACAAAGTGTACTTCTGTTTAATATACTTCAGTCTTATCATTTTCCTTGCTTTCTGGGCTCTTCCAGCTCTGTTTTTACATCTGTTTCAAGTAAGGGCCATAATATATACAATGCTCCAGGTTCTGATGTATGATAGATTTATGTGGGCAGTTTTATTTTAATTTTGTTTCTATCCCCTGCATGGATTATACAGCCACTGCATATTGAACTGTTGTCTTCATTGATGTATTTATCTTTTTTTTTAATCCTAGTTAGGTACAAACATCTGAAATCCCCTCTATATGTACAGTATGTATGTGAGATTAAAGAACTTTGTCCATCAGAGCAAATTTTGCACTAATAACCATATGTTTACATTTAGTTAAATCAAACCTTATTTATTATTTAATATTCATCCAATTTAAAGAGGGGATTCTGAATCACAGTCACCTCAGATTTTCATGCTCTGAATACTCTGCTATCATTTCCAAACTTATTTAGTTATTAGTGATTCCTACATTACCATAATTTATGAACAAGTTAAAAAGCATAATCCAAGCATAGATCCTAAAGAGCACTGTTCCTGATTTTGACTTTTAACCAGTTAATAATTCATAAAAAATAACAATTCTGTTATTCCATAACTGCCAAATTTGCTGAAAAGCCTTTGATGAAAACTTCATCAGATATGTTTTGAAAATGCAGCTGTATTGTGCCAACAGGTTAAATTTCATCCCCATGCCTGGTGATTTATTCAGAAACTTCTTGAAGTTTGTTGAGGCTTTATAAATACCTATAAAAATGCCATACAGGTATATGCAGTGTGATTAAAGGTAAAATAATATTAAGCAGTTGAGGAATGACTATGCCTGGCCATATAAGTTATTAGAATAAGTAAGGTATAGCAGAATGGGGTTTTTTATTTATATGCTACTCCATTTTATGAACTCTAATCTTGACTCTTAAAAATTATAAAATAAATCCTTAAAGGAATAGATGTACATAGATACTTTTATCATTGTAATGTGAGCTATTTGATTAAAAAATACTGACTTAAGGGAAATTAAATTAAACCTGATTTATTAAGCTATTCAAAAAAAGGGGGGATATTATTCATATAAATCAATCAAAACTGAGGGAGATTGTCATTGTACTTTCAAACCAGAAGTCAGGGATGCTGTACTAGCGGATTCCTGCACTGAGCATGAAGTTGGAGTAAATAATTTGCAAAGTCACTGCCACTGTTACTTCTGGATTCTTAAAGTATACGAAGTTTTTGGGTTATGACCATGACAATGACTTTCATTGGCATGATGGAGGTCCTTGTTTCAAAAGTATTTGGCTGGCACAGGCAAAATGTAAATGTTGTTATACTTAATTTACCATTAAAATAATTAAAATTAAGTGTAACTAATATGATATTAAAGTGACAATTTAATAACCTTAGGACAATTGTAGAAGCTGGAATCAAAGACATTCAGGTGCTACATGTAGTCCCATCACTACCTTTATAGGTGATAGGAGAAACGTTATTTTTGTTTTCTAACCTCACTAAAAGAATTTTTCAAGAATGCAAAGAAAAACTAAATGTGGAAAAGAGGGTTACTCTCATCTGAGAAATGCAAGTCATACTGTTCCACTCAATTCTAGATTTGACCTGTTTTACAAAAAAGTTTTTTTTTAATCCAGCTTGTTTACAGTTCATTATTGTAGAATTAAACATATCTCCCTTCCTTGTCTTTACCCTAGGTTTTGCCATTTTTCATGTTAAATTAATAAACACTACTTTTAATGTAAGGAAAATCCAAAACATATTGCTTTAGTCTCACTCTGGAAAGCAAGGAAAAGCCCCATTCCTTCCAATAAAGGAATTTTGATTGTATATGCAACTTGTTTTTGTAAGCACAACATTTTGTTAATTAATGGAAATACAGGTTCTTCAGACCTGTACTTGCAGCTAGATTGACAAAGAGTAAACACTGCAACTAACAGTGAAATTAATAAGGGGGATGTTTCCTCTTTTTTTCTTTTGTTCATCAACTTTTAGGCAAGGGAACCCTTATGGCTGGTACTCAATGAGGCTAGCCTTTATTGGCGTGCACTTGGAAATGGCACCTTTGCCTTCACCTGTTTACGAAAAGCATTTAACTTGACCCCTCATGAATATCAAGATATCCCTTTAGTCAACCTCGCAAACCTTCTCATTCATTATGGTCTTCACCTAGATGCCAGCAAGCTTCTCCACAAAGCTTTAGCCATCAATGATTCTGAGGTATGTGATTTTTCTCAGAGGAGAAAAGCAAGATTTCTTGTCTCCACTTTTGCTCTTTCATAAGTGTTTCAAATGGGAACGTGGAAGTACTCTTTTTATTCAAACTTTGAAAAGCAAGTTTTTGTACTACAGGTAACCCTCCTAGGTACAACGGTTCATTTAGCAAATTTTCACAAGAACGAATTTATCCAGAAAAAGTATTTACGTTAGAAATTCAAAAAGAAGCCTCTGTAGCCATGTGACTTGGATTCAGTCACTGCTGCAGGGGCAGCCATTTTTAATTCTGTGACTTCCCTTTGCCATTCAGGGTTACAACATGCAATTTCCTGAAGCCGGCAGAGTGGGTTTTTTTCCCCTGCTCATATAGCCAAACAAGAGCCAGTGATTTTGCAGCCAGCACTGAGTTTGTTTTTGGTTTTTTGAGTTTAGCAGGGGCAAAGTTGTGTTTTTTTTTAAAGCGACTCAAGCCAAGAGTTCTGTAAATTCCCAACCCCACATCCCGTGCAGCTACCTGGAGACATTTGAGTTGACTAGCAGCTAGTGATTTCTTTTTTAAAAAGCGATTGCAAGTGGAGAGCTCTAAGAGCCTGCTTGGAGGCACTTTAGTTCCTGAGCTAAAGGCAGCACCAGAAACAGCTGATGGGTGGCCAGCAGCAACAGGGAAAGTCTGTCCATTCAGCTAAGGATGGCAGTGATCAATTAACAAATTGTAGGAAATAGTAAGTTAGATCTTCGTTCATTTAATGACCCATTTGATTCAATTAACAGATTTGATTTTAAAAATCCGTAAAATTGAGTCTGATTCATTTGATGAATTTTTTGACTTACGACCCTTATGGGCAGGCTCCATTAAGGTGTACCTTGAGGACTACCTGTATTTTGTACTAGGAAATGAATGTTTGTATTACTGTTTCTTCTTATCTAATGTAAACCAGGAAAACTATGAAAAATAAACTTTAAGTACATAACATGAAAGTAGCTATTTTCTAATTTTGGCTTTTTTCCTTGTCCAGAAGGTTTCGGATTTCCTGGAAGGATTAGAATTAAAGATGGTTTATGAGCTGTATTTAGGATCCAAGAAATATATTTAACAACAACTAGATGGATAACCTCACTGTAGTACAGAGAATCTGTTTGTTTCCTTGTCATCCTATTAGTTTGCCACTCAATATTTTTAATCTTCATCTGAAATTAAAGTTGTGTTAAAATAAGAATGTATGTAGCCTAAATTATTTTGTTTAAAAAAAAGAACGCCCAAGAAAATAATTACAGTAAAAATTCCGGTTCTTTTTATCGCTTAGCAGTAGAAGAGATTTTAAAAGATTGGGGGGCAGGGGTCCCTGAATCTCTTGGAAAAGTTAAAGCTACATAATTAGTAGATGCAAGTGAAAGTCTGGCTTTTTCTCCCATGTTTCTATATTGTTTTGTTTGTTTGTTTGTTTGTCTCCTTTTAGCCTCTGACTTTTTTGAGCTTAGGAAATGCCTATTTGGCTCTGAAGAACGTCAGTGGGGCTTTACAGGTTTTCAGAAATGCTCTAGATATTGCCACCAAATGTCTTGAGTGTGAAAGGAACCTGAAGCTGATCCGTTGTTTGCAGTTCTATCCATTTCTATACAACATCACGTCTTCCTCCTGCAGTGGTAAGCTACTATTGAAAATATTCCCAAATTAATATCCTAACAGTGTAATGCTCAGTAACATTTTTTCCATAGTTTCTATAGTTATGTTTGGTCACTATGTTTGCCCAGTTTTTCTTAACCTTAGCAACTTTAAAATGTGTGGACTTCAGTTCCCAGAATTCCCCAGATAGAATGACTGGAAGTAGAAATTCTGGGCTTTGAAATCCACTCGTCATAAAATTGCTAAAGTTAAGAAATACATATTAGGCATAGCAATAGCTTCTGCAGATTTTTTTTTCATTTAAGTTTCATTAAGAATAATTGTTTCTCTTTTTTTCACCTTGGCTACTTCCAATTTCGGTATCTGTGCACATTTTCTGCTTAGATCATGCTAGATATTAACCAGACACTCTGTCCAGAACTTTGGCTCTATTTAGGACTGTTAATAATGTTTTCATTTTTATTTAAAAGATGCTAGAATTCATGTAGCATTATGCAGCATTCATGTATACTCATGTAGAGGGACAAAGGAAAATCCAGTATTTTTTTGTTGTTGTTGTTGACTAGAAGATGTCATGTATTAATATAGATGATATATTAAACCATTTTCTTTGGCATCTGCAATACATTTTGAAGTTTTAGCTTCCAAACCAAACAGTGAAAAACCTAAAATAAATGTGTCCCCATGCATACTTGTTCCTTAATACTTTGCTTTATAATTTTTATGTCATGCCCTAATCCCCAAAATGCGCGCACACACATATTTAATAAAAACAGCCATTCAAATTTGAGTGAAAGACATGGTGGAAACATATTATTGTTAATTCTTTTTAAATAATATACTCAAGGCTCAAGTTTATTATAAAATTACATATTTTAAGGACCTAAAACCAGATTGCAGTGTTGTTGGGAGTTGGTTGTCATATTTTTGATAAGTAGTGAACTTAAAATCTGACTATCTAAGAATCTGGGTTTAAAACTGAAAAGTTTCAGGATTGAAGGAGCAGGACCAGAGGTAGTATTCAGCCGGTTCAGACTGGTTCGGGTGAACCAGTAGCGGAGATCGCGGGTGGGCCTCCCCACCCACCCTGGCGCTATGCCATCCTATTTAGCCACGTTTTCGAGGGCGGGCACATGCGCGGAAGGTGCACGTGCGAAGCAAGCATGCATTGCAGGGTGAACCGGTGGTAGCAATATGTGAAACCCACCTCTGAGCAGGACAAGAACTTCTTTGCATATACAGTTGTTTATTCTTTTCCAGTTGTATATTACTTCCATTCTCCATTAAGTATCTACTTCCTTTCTTCTTATTACTTTAAATGTTATCAAAATATTTCCAGTTCTTGGACTTGAAAACAGAAAATATACCTAAGACTACAATACATCATATGGGTATTTACAGCTTATGGTTCTTAAACCCTAATATTTCATCCATTTCCGGGTTGCTAAATGCAGATTCCCCTATTTAAAAACTGTGAAATAGCAGTTTTGGCTAAAGAACTCTGCAGTTAAAATCTGCATAACTATTAGGATATGTGCCTTTTTAATGCTAGATTTCTTGTATATTTTTGAAGCAATAGAATATTATTATATTTTAAACACATACTAAAACAAAACCTGGGGTGATAAGAACTATGCCATTCTTTTTTTTAAGCTGTTTTCATTTGTAAGATTCTTAACAGCAGGACAGGTATTAAGATAAATGCTTCTAATAGGAGCATTGCCAATTCTGTACTGATTTGTTTTCATGTGGATTATACTTCTGACTTTTATTAATAATTTTGTCCTCATAAATATTCAAGAACTGTAGATGTATAACTTATAGATCAATTTATAATTGATCTATAACTGTAGATAAATAATCAAGTAGGTTTTATATTTAGAAACTTGTGTAATATATGTTGTTCCCCCTGTTGCTTTTCATATGCTCTGACTGCAGGGACACTACCTTTGTGCTGGGGTCAGGCATCCCTTCAGTCCCATCATAACTTTGAACAGTAACTGAATGAATGGTTGTAAGTCAATTTTTGTATTCAAAAATTATCTCACACTGCAGAATAAATATGATACTTTAAAGCAAATAATGCTTAAAATTAAAGAAAATATACACAGTGAGTTTTGCCATAAAGAATATTCTGTATTATTCATAAGGCACTGAATAATAACTAAAAGTATGAAATATTAATACTACTGTTGGAGAAGTGTATTTTTCCCTCTTTGTTTCATTGTGGCAGCAATATACAGTCATGGCCGTAAATGTTGGCACCCCTGAAATTTCTCCAGAAAATGAAGTATTCCTCACAGAAAAGTATTGCAGTAACACATGTTTTGCTATACACATGTTTATTCCCTTTGTGTGTATTGGAACAAAACCAAAAAAGGGAGGAAAAAAAGCAAATTGGACATAATGTCACACAAAACTCCAAAAATGGGCTGGACAAAATTATTGGCACCCTTTACTTAATATTTGGTTGCACACCCTTTGGAATAAATAACTGAAATCAGTTGCTTCTGATAACCATCAATAAGCTTCTTACACCTCTCACCCGGAATTTTGAACCACCCTTCGTTTGCAAACTGCTCCAGGTCTCTTTTATTGGAAGGGCGCCTCTTCCCAACAGCAATTTTAAGATCTCTCCACAGGTGTTCAATGGGATTGAAATCTGGACTCATTGCTGGCCACTTCAGAACTCTCCAGCGCTTTGTTGTCATCTATTTCTGGGTGCTTTTTGACGTATGTTTGGGGTCATTGTCCTGCTGGAAGACCCAAGATCTCCAATGCAAACCCAGCTTTCTGACACTGGGCTCTACAGTGCGACCCACAATCCATTGGTAATCCTCAGATTTCATGATGCCTTGCACACATTCAAGGCACCCAGTGCCAGAGTCAGCAAAACAACCCCAAAACATCAGTGAACCTCCACCATATTTCACTGTAGGTACTGTGTTCTTTTCTTTGTAGGCCTCATTCTGTTTGCGGTAAACAGTGGAATGATGTGCTTTACCAAAAAGCTCTATCTTGGTCTCATCTGTCCACAAGAGGTTTGCCCAGAAGGATTTTGGCTTACTCAAGTACATGTTGGCAAACTGTAGTCTTGCTTTTTTATGTCTCTGTGTCAGCAGTGGGGTCCTCCTGGGTCTCCTGCCATAGCGTTTCATTTCATTTAAATGTCGACGGATAGTTCGCACTGACACTGATGCTCCCTGAGCCTGCAGGACAGCTTGAATTGCTTTGGAACTTGTTTGGGGCTGCTTATCCACCATCCGGACTATCCTGCGTTGGCACCTTTCATCAATTTTTCTCTTCCGTCCACGCCCAGGGAGATTAGCTACAGTGCCATGGATTGCAAACTTCTTGATAATGTTGCGCACTCTGGACAAAGGCAAATCCAGATCTCTGGAGATGGACTTGTAACCTTGAGATTGGTGATATTTTTCTACAATTTTGGTTCTCAAGTCCTCAGACAGTTCTCTTCTCCTCTTTCTGTTGTCCATGCTTAGTGTGGCACACACAGACACACAATGCAAAGGCTAAGTGAACTTCTCTCCTTTTTATCTGCTTTCAGGTGTGAGTTTTATATTGCCCACACCTGTTACTTGCCCCAGGTGAGTTTAAAGGAGCATCACATGCTTTAAACAATCTTATTTATCCACAATTTTGAAAGGGTGCCAATTATTTTGTCCAGCCCATTTTTGGAGTTTTGTGTGACATTATGTCCAATTTGCTTTTTTTCCTCCCTTTTTTGGTTTTATTCCAATACACATAAAGGGAATAAACAGGTATATAGCAAAACATGTGTTACTGCAATACTTTTCTGTGAGGAATACTTCATTTTCTGAAAAAATTTCAGGGGTTCCAACATTTACGGCCATGACTGTATGTCCTAGGACCATAGTTAACCTAATAATGATTTCTAGTTTCCCTTTTCAGTATTTAAAATAGCATATATGATTTATTAAGATACTATATTCTACATTCCAGATAAAATTATATTACATTGAAATGAACAGAATAAGTTAATAATTACTATCTTACATCACATTGGTTTTAGTTGGAGTAAAGCATGACTTAAAAAATTATAACCTGTTATAAAAAATTGTTTCATGAAATAGTAAAATAACTCATTAACTTTTATTATAAATTAGTGAAGTAAATTGGCCTCTGCTTTTGTTGCTTATTTTAATGATCAGTAACTAGAATTCATTTGTATAAAGAATTTAGTACCTATATTTATTTAGGAAGTCAGAAGTGAATAATTATTCCTACAGCTGATTTTTGCAGAAGAATAAATTATGGTGAGAGAAAAAATAATATGAAATAAGATTTTAAAACTACAGTTTAGATTACAAAGGTTTGCCAACTTTAAGCTGTCACCATTCAGTATTTATTCTCCTCTGTCTTTTAAAGGACATTGGGTTATTTTTGAGGCATTAATTGAAATTCAGGCCACAATACTATTTATTATTCTGTTCTATATGTAGCTTCAACATAACCTGAGAAGCCTTGCAAATAGCATTTTGTAGTCTTTCTTATCTGCTGATGATGTTCATAATTTAAATTTAGAAAATCATCTTCCATGTTGGGCCTCATTTTCAGATAATGTTGAGAACATACTATAATCTCTGTCCACATCACAAAAAGAAAAATCCTGTTATATCCAATGATGCAAGAAGAAAGATAGGTGCAACTAATTAGGTTGCCAACTTAACCATTACTAATGGTCAAAAGGATGTTTTTAAAGAGATTGTGATAGTTATCCATCCCAATACATTCTTAGAGGAGCAGAGAAAAGGTTTGTGGTCATATGTGTCTAATTTTCTTTTCATGATTTATTTATGAAATAAAATAAATTTATTTATTTATGAAATATAAAGTGTAACGTCTAGGAATGGCCCTTATGCAATGATTAGATGTTGAGTTTTTGTGTATGTTCCTGCTATTGCTTTGATATAAGTCAAAAGAAATATTTCATAACTAAAAAATAATAAAAAGTATCAGGAGACGTGCAATTGCTCTGCTAAAATTGTGGATAAAACTAAATTGGAGAGGGATGGAAGAGTAAAGTAGAGGAAGAAGTCCCACCATGCAAGCAGAAGACCAGTTATGTAAAGTTGTGAGGCACACTTTAAATCTCTGCTGAAAACATTGTGAATCAGTGTTTATTAGTGCGCCTGCTTACTGACATAAATGTGGCAATTTCTGTGGAACAGAGAAGAGCTGAGCTTGGCTCATAAAACAAATTGAAATGAAAGATTTATCTATTACGCTATCAAATACTCTAAGCCCAAATTCTAAGATTTATAAAATAACAAAATCCATGTAAGGAAGGAATTTGAATAACCTTCACTGATGGAGTATTTGTCGCATAAAGCATTGTATTGTGTAGCTTCCTTTGGACTACCTTTAATTTCCTAGTTAGCCTGGATCAACTGTTGGCTGTTTATTAGTTGAAAACTGAACTAACTATCAGAGATTTATTAGTTTCCAAAGTGATGGTTTGTACAGGTTGTCAGCCTGTGCATCTCAAGTGCGTTTTTTTACTGGTGTCATTCACTCATTCTTACTGTAAACTCTCAAGTGTCTTAATAAAATCCCACAAGAATTAACCTAGATTCAGTTCAAATATGCTATATTTTGACATTATCTTGTTTTACGTGAAAAACACTTGTACACTTTTGCAACGATGTTAATATATGTATCTCATCTAATTTGTTTCCTATAAGATGTTTTCCTACCTCTACCTTTTATTCCTGGTGTTACATTTTTACAAAACTCCTATGATTTGCTAAGCTAGTAATTCTACAAAGTAATTCTACAAAGCTACAATAATTCCTGTGGTCTCTTTACAATGTAATCTACATTTTACACAAGAAAAAGAAAGAATGGGTTATTCCTTGAATTTACTGCTTCATAGGAAGAGTCTGCTTATTTAATGTGATTGTGAGACACTGCAAATGTTGTAAATGCATGCCTTGGTCACAAAGTTAGTTTTCCACCCCTGCTATAACTGGGAGCAGTTGTTGTACGAGGCAGTCAGTAGGCAAGGATTTTAGCAGGCAGAGCTGGAATTTGGGGGGAGAGGAGGTATTTGTTATTAATTTAATTTGCTGTGATATGTAAAAGAAGACATATAGCAATAGCACTTAGACTTATATACTGCTTCACAGTGCTTTACAGCCCTCTCTAAGCAGTTTACAGAGTTAGCATAATGCCCCCAACAATCTGGGTCCTTATTTTACTGATCTCAGAAGGATGGAAGGCTGAGTCAACCTGGAGCCAGTGACAATTAAACTGCTCGCAGTCAGCAGAATTAGTCTACAATACTGCATTTACCACAACTCATATGTCTTTTTAACTGCTTATCTGCCAAGAAATGGCAGAAAATCATACCTCTAGTTCATGATTTCTACCCAAAATTAGGCAGCATGATTTATACGGGTACAAAAAATAAAAAGTTTATTGCCAAATTGCTCTGCAATTTCTAGAATCTCTAGTAACTGCCAAAAAAGATAAGATTTGGCAACTACATGTGGCTATGGGTTGTTTATCCCCATTGTCATAGAAAGCTGCCAGTACCTGTGCTACATCCTACTAGTATTCTTTCCCATAAACATATGAGCCTCACATGCAATGCCTCTTGAAGTAAGTGCTTAAAAGTGCTGTCAGATGGGCAGGAGAGACATATGATGGGTCTTGTCTCTCAAGATATTGTATATATTCTGACGGGACCCAGTATAGTCTTTTCGGCCACAGCATCTTTAAAAGATTGTCATTATCCTCCATTGTGCATAAAAATGATTGGATTTGATTATACCATATTCCTTAATTAAACTTTTGCATAAACTAGCATCAGATGCTCTTTTTTTATAACTAAATGGAGGCAAAGATATTAAACAGCATATTAAAGTGGAATTTTAATTTAGTGTATAAATCATAGATTTTGTTTTTGTTTTTGTTTTTCATAATGTATTCTCTAATTTATATGGTATCTCAAGTTTTCCACACTTTACGTTTTTCCAGAGATGGGTACGCCATCTTCCTGAAATGCTATTTGACTTGTAATGGAGTTCAGCCATGAATATTAAGGAGGAAGGGAGAAATATTTGCCTTTTCCCTGTAAGATTTCCTGGGTACACTATGGTATCATGTCAGTACCATGGGAAGCTGTCATTGTGCTCTTAGTATGACAAAGATGTTAAACCACCAAGGAATCTATCCAAACACTGTTGTAGGTTGACATCCATTAATCTCACAGCATTGTATATATTTATTCTTCCCTTTAGGCCTTTTACTTCTGTATATCAATAATTCAAGAGATGTAGCAAGTGGTTTGCCCTGAGGGAATCATGTCTACAATCTCTCTTTTTCTGTGCATATCTCACAGGTTACTGTCATGAGAAGAGTCAAGATGACAACCATGCTAAGCAGAAGTACTTTAACCCACAGGATTCTGATATCATATTAATAGAAGAAACTCTTAAAACGGCTGCTGAAGATGATGTGACAGATCAGGTTCATGGTTCAGCAGGGGATTCATCCTCTTTGACTTTAGAAAGTAAGTGAATACTCAGAATCAATGTAACATTTAGGCAAAGGCAGCTATGTGTGACAGTGGAGTTTTAGTGACTTAAAAATACATCAAATGCATTTAATATTTGTACAGTTAGTGCTCGTAAGAAATCCTGCTAAACTTTCTGCTTATAAAATAACTTGATCAGGTGATCCAGGTCCTAAAAGGTTCATTTAAGTTTAAATTCACAGAGACCTAGACCACTGACTATTTGTCAGAGTAACTCTGCAACACCTATACATAGTTTTGGTCAAAATTGGATTGCATACTAGGATGAATAGGAACAGTACAAACATTTTTCAAATTGTACTGAATCATTTACATTTTTTATCATTACAACATTTGCATATCGTAGGTCAAACCACTAAGCAAGTGTCTCATCTGAAACAGAGACCGCAAGGGGGTTCTGTGGTGGCAGAGCAGTAGGATGCATGTTATTCTGAACTTTAAAAAAAGGTTATGTACAGGACAATCTTGAGTTTTGCAATATATAATTAGTAGATAGTGCATTGGAGCACAGATGTAAGATCATAAAACAGCTGTCTGTCTTCCCAGGATAGCATATTCTGAAGCACTTTTTGGAGATTGAATCTCAATAAAATAGTTACTGATTTGGAATATATTATATTTTAGCTGGTTTTAATTAAAGTCAAGGAGTTATACAGACAACATCATAAACTGAGTTTTATGATGAAATCAAACAGGCATTTCTGAATTAATGTTTTTAACTGAAAAGCAGCAGCAGTAGAGGACTGATAAGTGAACAAGGCACATTAATTTTAGCACAATCATTTCTTGACTACAGAAGGCAAAAAACTGCCTACGCCATTCCCTTCCCCATTAGCTAACCAAGACAAATGAGCAAGGTGCACTTTCTGCAACTGCCAGCTCACACTGAGCCATTCACACTGCCCTTAATGTTGTCTTTGGCCTCAGCGAAGATGGCAGGTCCATACAAATCCTTTCCCTTTTATGCCAGCAGGAAACGTGTGAAAAATTCTGGCGTGTAATCCCCTTCACTTTTATATCTTACTGAAATGTTCTAGTTTCTGGAATTACTGTGCTCTTCAAATAATGGAAACATACTGCATTTCATTAAATTTCAAAAGAGAAGTGTATAGCTGCTTCAGATATATTTTTGTCTTTTGGGTGATTTCAGGGATTTTTAGGAAACCCCTGCACAAGAGAGCAAGATCTTGAAAAACAATTGAATACATTTTAATAAACTTTACCTTCTGACCTCTTCAGATGGTATGTTGATAAAAGTTATCTTTCTTTCATACACACATGCATACACACTCACACTTGTATTCCAGGTTAGCATCCAATAAATTGGTGACAATATATCAGAAATGTTGAATATAAAAACATACTCAGGAGAGAACAGTATTATGCAAAGTGCTTCAAAACAAGTTTTGAGAATTGGAAAGAGATTGTTCTTAACAGTCCAGGAAAATAGGTCTTTTTCACTCATGTGAATTTTAGATCTTTCTTATGTCACATGTTTTCTAGGCATGGCCACAGGCAATATTTGTTTAGATTATATATTTGTATTTTTTTAAAAAATAAACAATGTAGTAAGGATTCTGAACTGACTAGACTGTATGTTGTCATATTTTCTGAGGATGTAATTGGTTCTAAACAAAAGCAGGGAGAAATAGCTTTATAAAATAATGTTCTGTAGAGCTTTGAGTGACTGAGACCAAATCAGTGTCAACTCCTAATGATCACAGATTTTCTCCATGATTATCTGTCATTAACCTGGTCCTTCAGTTCTTCCAACAGTTTACCAATCACACTATAACCGATTCCATCCACTTTGTTGCTGATCATCCTCTTCTTTTCCTTCTCCCTTTCCCAACAATAGAACTTTCTCCAGAAAGTTAGGACTTCTCATAATGTGTTCATTATGCCTAGTCATTTTTGTTTGAGCAAGAATTCTGGGTTGATCTGTTTGTTTTCTTGACAGTCCATAGCATTTTCAGCCTTCTCCAATGTCAAAATTTAAAAGCATCAATATCGTTTCTATCTTGTTTCTTCATAATCCACTGCAACCTTCAGTACACATACATTCATCACTATAATATAAACTATTTTGTATTTTGCCTTTTTATTGAAGTAATATTTATTTAGTAGACTAATAATGAGTTTTTCAGGATAAGAAAAACCCTTTACAATGCAAATGGCCTTACTTAAAAATAAGTATTGAAGCTTTGATTAAGAGTGTAACATGTTTTTCTACTTGATCATCTGGTTTTGAAGTGGCAGAATTTAGCACAGCACCTGAACATAAAATAACTTTTGAACAAAACTTTTGAATATATTTTGTTGATTCTGCTGTCATAGGTACTGTTATTGCAGAAAACAATGACTCAGAAGAAATAGAAAACTTGGGAGATGCTCAGATGTCTGAGGAGATGCTTGCATTAGTGGATGAGTTTGAAAACTCTTGGCCCCTTGAAGCTTTTGAAGGGGCACTGGAAGTAAAAGGCCATAGGATGGACTTGCAAGGGATCCGTGTCCTCAAGAAAGGTTCTCAAGATGGACTTGCCAGCTCCTGTTTGGGAGATTGTGGAGAGGATGATGGTGATGATGGTGAAACTGAATGGGTAAGGACTCTTAATATCTGGCCAAAGGAATAAAATTTACACTGTTATAATCTTAAAGAGAATATTTATAAAATGACGTACTATTGGTATATGTCACCAGAGAAATTTTCTAGAATGTATAAAGGCACTTCAAATTTATACTGAAAATGTGAACAACAAGAAGGCACATTTTATCAAACTTTTCTGTGGAACCTTCCCTACTGAATGTGTTATTCAATTCTGAGCTAAACAAATTAGTGTTATATGATTATGTTTGTATGTTTGATGTATTAAGATGTGAGCAGAATTGGAGTAACCAGAATTATCAAGAAAAAGGAAACTGTCTGGAAATTGCCCTTGAAAATCAACTTGGTCTGAAAGGAATCAGCTTAGTTCTTCATTCTTATCAGCATGCCTGATGTTTTTAGTTCTGTTACCATCACCATTTTTTTACTTTTGACAGATTACATTTCAAGTAAAACGTGTAAAGAAACACAAACCAGAAAATATAGACCAACAGGAACCTGCTGGAAGAAATGGAGAGGAAGCAGTAGCTGGAGAAAATGAAAACCTTTACCAAATGGCATTGGAAATCAGTGGGCCAAAAATACCTTCCCCTGGGCCACCTGGTAATATGCTTTCTTATTTTTAAGAACAAGACCAATACTTTTTCAGAACATCAGGATACACTTGATACACACATTAAATAGGTTGTGATAAAACCATACTGTACACATTATGCAGTAAAATCCTGTGCATATTCATTCATAGATATGTCCCAGAACATGCGAAGGGCTTACCAACTCTATGTGTCTAGCTTTGCAACCTTGGGCTTTTTGACAAAGAAAAAAAGCAAAATGCTCTCCTGAGAGAAAACTCTAACATTTTGTTATAAACAGTATTTATTTTTGTATGATACAGTGCAAATTTTCCAAATAGCTAAAATTAAAATAATGTCCATAAAATTAGCCAGAATGAAAATGTAATTGAAGTTCTTCAGGTTTAACAGATAAAAGTGCATTTAATTGAAAAAAAAGACAGTTTCAGAAGTTTGATACAACCGATGTATAACTGATCCTCAAAGTTCTGGCTATCCTAACATCCAACAGTCATATCTCACAATAATCCCATTTGTGACCTTTCCTGCCAACTTCCCACAAGCAAAGTCAATGGGAAAGCCAGTTTTAAGTTGCTCCTGCTTTTTCTAATGCCCACAGCACCCCACTTGATTGACCCTTCCAGGGCATTCCCTCCCCCCATTGCACCCCCCTACTCCGTACCTGGGACTCTCACCTCTTCCTGCATAATGATCTATGCATGTTGATATTATGATGGCAACCAGGACTGCTGGGATTGTTAAATGAGGCAGTCACATGTGATCACATTTTATGATCATATTGCTTAGTGACAGCAGTCCCAGTCGTAATTGCTGTCAAAACCCAAGTGCAACCTATATGGCATGAAGCTGTGAGGAGATAGGGCAAGTATGTCAAAAGCAGCAAGTAAGCAGTTCTGCAGGAAGGGGGGACAAGTCCATTGGGTAGGTGTGGGGGAGCAGCATAGAGAGAGAGCGGTAAAGGGGAAGAAAACACTGGAGAGATTGGAAAGTAAAGTATACTTTATACCAGGGTCTCCAGCCCCTGGGGTGGTGGACTGTTTGGAACCAGGCCATGTGAGCTGGCCAGAGCAGCCACGCACATAGCTCAACTTGCACGAGCTGTGGGCCAGTACACAGCTTGACTTGCACAAGTAGTGAACCAGTATGCGCTGGCCCGCTGTTTGCGTAGGCTGGTTCCCCTCTCTGGCCTCCCGCCAGGCTGCCAAGCCATAAAGATTGGAGACCGCTGCTTTATTTAAAAAAAAAAATAATCATAGTTGTCCATATTTTTATAATGGCTGTTTTTATATTATTGTTTTGATTGTTTTATGCCACCCAAAGTGACTTCTGGTGAGATGGGCAACTATATAAATTAAATGTGAATAAAATAAATACGGAAGCTGTTGCTTAGACCTTACTGAGAATGGGAAAGAGGGATGAGGAACAGCATCCTTGCCAATCCCTATATCCTTTTTGCCTCTTAATATTAGCACATTAGATTTTCTTTAACTGAAACCTAGATTGAACTAAATTATGTTGGTGCCATTTTGGAAGGACCAAGTCCCACCCAGAATGGTTCAGACATATTTTTAGGCACAAGATGTTTGCTTTTAGTATAAGTACATGTTTCTTTCTTATACATGCATAAAATACAGCCTTTTAAAACGCTTTTCTATTTGTTTGGTTCACAGTCAATACCTATTCTTTTGCTCCTGATATGGTATCAGGTAGTTTGTACTATTCCAATCATTGAACTTCCCATTATACGTAAAAAAATAATTTTAAAAATTGAAATGGTGGTTCTTTTTTTCAAAAGGTTGTATTGCTTCTTTGCAGGAAGAAAGAAAGACTATCGCAGTTTGGGCTGGCCAAGTCCTGATGAGTGTATTAAGTTCCGCAGGATGGATCTTACTACTGTAGCCAGCACATGGCTAGCTGTTTCTGCTAAAAATATTGAGTGAGTATTTTTGCTATAAACAAAATTAGGTCAGTACGTAACTGGGACAGATATATATAGCTTAAAGTATTCATCTTAATGGGCTAGTACACCAAATTGTGACTGTATTATATTCTTTCACTTATTTGATAATGCTGTTATTGGAGCTAATAATCCACAGAGGTCTGAGCTTCTGTGAATGTCTTTGTTCTAATGTCAGACATGTCATCTCCAGCATTATGCACTGTCTTGCAAAATATCATGACTTATTTCTTAATGGCTTCAGAAATGAGTGGAAGTTTAGGGTGAGCAGCAATTTAATCAAGTTATGTCCAAAACAAAGTCTGAATATTTATAGGAATATCTCCCCAAATGAGACAAAAAATATCAAATGAATTTATAAAATTTTCAAGGTGATGCAGGAGGAATTGTAATTTCACATCTATTTTGAATCAGTTATGACAACCCAAGAAAATATAGTTTAGGTTTATGTTTGTGCTGCTTTAAACCTCATTCTGAGGTGTACCACTCTCTCAGCTCACAATATCAGGCTCAGACAACAAACCAATTAGTCCATTCCTGTCACAACCAATGGATCAACACTTGGTTGATCGGGGGGAGGGGGGGCTGTCTCTGCACTTCCAGAAAAAAAACATTAGGGGAAAAACTGACTGTAATAAACCATTATTTCTGTATCAGGCTGTGATTGGCTTATAACTTTGGCCTAAGATTAAGTATTACTATAATTATCCAGTGCCTCAGTTTTGATACAGTCCTATTTTAATATGAAGTCCCTGAGGCAGTGGTGGGATTCTATCGGTTCTACCCAGTTCAGACGAACTGGTAGCGGTGGCGGCGGGAAGCTCCACCCACCCGCCCGGACGTCATCACAAATGCTCTGCACATGTGCAGAAGACTCTGTGTATGTGTAGAAGTGACGCACGCGCGAGCGCTCAGATTTGCAAACCGGTAATGAAAGTAAGTGAATACCACTACTGCCCTGAGGCATCTGTAACACATGGAACCAAGTATTATCAGTATGCTGATGTCACCCAGTTATATATTTCAGCTCCAGGGAAAACAGGAGATGTGTCCCAATAAGATAAATCTCAAACCTAACAATACAGAAGTTCTTGGATATGAAGGCCCGTTAACTTCAGATTAGATCAGATTTATCATCTTTGACTCTACACTGGTTTATGTTTCCCTATGCAGAGTTAATCCACAATTTAGTAGTCATAGGGAACTGCCCAGAGTCCAAAATGTGTGGATTCCTCTTTTAACTTACATCTATTGGAAGGAGAGAGATAGAATAATGTTCTGCTCAACTAGCATTTATTGTTTGCCTAATTTGTTTTATCTACAGGTAAGCATTTGTATATATTATCATTAAATTTGGTGGTTAAATGCAAAAATGACATTCCCCAGACGGCATCTGTAGAACCATATTAGGAAGCTGCCTCTGGTGGAATACAGTTTTTAAATCAGGTATGTCTTTTTACTAAAATATGCTAAATATTTGTGGAGGAAGCATCAAAGCTTAATAAATGTAAAGCAGTAATAAGTGAGCAGCAAGGATGTCATACTCCAGCAAACCGTATTAAGTCTGGAACTTCTTGCTCACCCACTGGAAAGCCATCCTACTTTAGAAAGCAGAGCATTATGCTAAAAAGTACAATGTTCTTGGATTCAGACATTGTTGTTAATCCATCCAGTTTTGTAGCAACACCTTGCTGGCCATAACTAAACAGCATTCAATATTCTTGGTATTTGAATGGGAAGTTCAATTACCAGAAAAACCCAAGGGTAGCTTAGGAAGTGGAAACTATACAAAATCAAATTCATGTACAGCAGTCTTTCCCTTCCGCTTAACAGTTCACTGTTAGGAAAACTTTTCATTGTTTTCTTCCTCTAGTATAATTTCAGAATGATTTAAGAAAACACAGTATTGGAGTTAATCACATGTTGTTCACATAAACTTTTTTTGTGTAAGGGAATTTTCCAATATGATAGAAACATTAAAAATCTTTTGCAAAATGTGAGTCAGGTATAAAGCTTCTGAAATAAATCTCAGTTAGAATTGGTTTCATATATTCATTTAGATATGTAGATATATTTGTTTCCTTTAATATCCTAACAATTCTCTGTCTCTTATAGCATCACAGAGCACATTGATTTTGCCACTCCCCTGCAAGAGCCCGCCATGGAGCCTCTCTGCAATGCCAACCTGCCTGCCAGCATGCATACATTGGATCACCTCCATGGCGTTGCCAATCGAGCCAGTCTTCATTACATGGGAGAGAGTCAACTGAAAGAGGTAGAGTTGTGCTCTCATATGGGCTTGGGGTCGATCTAAAAACCACATGCTTAGAACAGACTCACTTGAAATCCATATTATTTGATTTATTCATGAGTTGCTGATTTCAGTACATCCAAGTTCGGCTCATAGGAAGCTACAAGTCTTTCTAGATAAATGTTCACTATGGTTAACAATTTCTTAATTCTGCACCACTAGTTGCTCATAAGCATGTAACTTGTGATGTTTGGAAAATCAAATTGCATCATCAGATTTCATGGAAAAAATATTTGTTTAACTTTCCTATTTTTAGGCATGAAATCTATGTCTTTGGAGAATTTAGTTTGCAGAGAACAGTATACTGGGCAAGTGAGGAAAGAATAAAATTATTTTGTGAATCCATAAAAATGGGTACCCAAATTTAGACAAAGATGTATCTAATTTCTGAAAAACTCACCACGGTTGATTTTTATCATGGGATCTGCTCATGTGTTTCTTAAAGTTTTCTAATTTGAGGATTCCAGATATGTAAATCTTAATTTTTGAACTAAAATGTTCTTAAAAGATTTTTATATGCACAGATTTGAAAGTAGTATTTTTTTAACCATGTGTATTAATTGCAGAATAGAAATCTGCAAGAATACTAGGCACAGCCTTTCAGAAGGAAAGAGATTGTATCTCTTTCTGTCAGGCCAATTTGATATAAATTATATCAGAATGTTTGTTTTTTCTTGATTCACAGGTACTGCAGAATCTTGGAAAAGACCGATATCCACCACAGTCTTTAGAACAAGTTGGTACTCGAATTGCCAAAGTACTTGAAAAGGTAGCTGCATGCATTTGAAATAACGCAAGTTTAGGTTTTCCTAGTTTAGTTCCATGTGGCTGTGGTTGTGATATGTAGGATTCTCTAAACAGTAGCCATCCCTCAAAATGGTAAATTCCAAGTATTCCAATTACAGTTCCCGAAATTGCCAAAATAAGAGCCAAGTTGCCTACACATGTAAAGAGAACCTTGTTTTTTCACCCTCCAAAAGCTCCGTTTGAGAGGCTGAGTTTGCAGCCTCCAAAAGCTCCATTTGAGAGGACGCACAGAGGCCGAAGGGTAGGGGCCGGCGGGTGGGCGGGGCTACATTCGGTGTATAAGATCCACTTAAATTTTCACCCTCTTTTAGGGGGAAAAGTGTGTCTTATACTCTGAAAAATACGATAATACTTTTCAGAAAAAATATTAATATACTTCAGAAGTTTCAAAGATAATGCATCAAACAAGTAAGGAAGTGTTTAGAAGAAAGTGAGAACAATTACATTAACATGATATATATTATTCCAAAGGAACTGCCAGCTGATAACAAACTCAATATATTTTTTGCATTCATAAATCTTTCCCCAAAATAATACAAAGCTCACTATAAACTCAAAGCTTTCTGGGCAGAAAATAGGTCCATCTTACTTTACCAAAGACTTTGGAGCAACCAGTCTTAAATTCAGGAAGATCAGAGTTTCATTTCAAAGTTTCAGGTAAGCCACCAATAGAATAGAGTCATAGGTAAGAATTTTGACTGTTGTGTACCATTCCCATAGAGAGCCAATCACTAAAACTACGTCTTAGCTTGAATGATGATGGAGTCATGCTTTTTTCAAGTGATAGTTTGTTCCTTTGTTCTTAATTTTCAAAATGTTGCTGGATCTTGGACTTTGCTTAACTTAGCACTTAATAATAGCAATAGCCCTTAGACTTACATACTGCTTCACAGTACTTTACAGCTCTCTCTAAATGGTTTACAGAGTCAGCATATTACCGCCAACAATCTGGGTTCTCATTTTACCCACCTCGGAAAGATGGAAGACTGAGTCAGCCTTGAGCTGGTCAGGATCGAATTCCTGGCAGTCAGCAGAACTAACCTGCAATACATTCTAACCCCTGCGCATCTGCACTCTTAAGTCTCTAAACCTCTAACTTAGATTGAAAAGCTGAAAAGTTTAAACAGTCTAAGCCTCAGTTTTCACCTGTGTCTCCTCAGGTATGGTCTCTTCAGCCAATTCGTATGACACAAGCTGAGGTTCAGACTGGTCTGAATCTGAAGGCTCAGATTGATCCCTAACATTATTCCTCCGTTTAACCATTGCCCACCACCACACACTGAGGATTTAGGCTTCGGGGAGTATCCTAACTGAAATCAATAAACAACTTAAGTCCTTCAGGCTCATTTCTCTTCCAATTAATTGAAGTATTTTCCTGTGTTTGTAATAGTCAAGTAGCTTGCGCTACTTTTAAAGGACAAAGGGCCACATTGATAATGCATAGCAGTAGGGGTGGCAGAGTGTAAGGTAGCCAAAAAGACAAAAATGAGAGAGAGATAAGTGGATGAAGGGGAGTTGATCATCTGTTATAAATGTGGGCAGGCTGCCAAGCATCCAAATTATGATCACATCACGGGGTCATTGCAGTGGCCATAACCAATAAGTACTGCTTAATGCAATCATAACTTTGATCAGTCATTATACAAATGCTCATTAAGCAAGGAATACCTGTACTCAGGTGGAACTTGCACAGGATTTTGAGCTTTCAGTAAATGTCTTCAAGTTTCAAGGGGTAGCAGTCTCTCCAAATGTCATTTATCAGGTATCAGAATGACATGGTGATTCTGCATGATTCTGCATGATTCCATCTATTCAGAATGACTGCACAAAGTGCAAAACAACAGTTTACCTTTTGCTTTTTCATAACCATACCAGTTATACCATAGGTTCCTCTTGAGTTTTTTGAAAATTTGGAGATTTCTTGTGAAGGACTACATTGATAATTTGAGAATAATTGTGGACTTTCAAGGAAAATTGGGTATGCTATTTGGTGATCAGCTGCTTGGTGGTGAGCAGTGCTGGAGCTAGTGGCATTGGTGAGAACAGGAGGCATTGGAGGGATTTACCAGCCTGTCTTTTAAGGCAGCAACAATGGTGAATTTATTGAATTTTAAAAAACACCAGCAGGCCACACAAGGCTGCTTGACAAGCTGCCTTAGAAGACCTAGCAATCCTGAGAGGTAGAGGGTACCAATTCAAATAGTGAACTAGCTGAGAGCACTGTAGTCATTGCAGAGCCTCAATTCTCCTGATTTTTTTTCTTGACAAATATAGAATAGCTGTGAGTGAAGTGAAAGGATGAATGATCTGGAATATTTTTTGTGGGTGTGCAAAATTTTGCAGAGTTGTAACTTCAGATTCTGAAAGAGAGTATAGCTACCTCACTGAGATCTTGACCCCAGGAGCCCTAGATGAATAGGAAAGGGATGATGTAGTGGTAGTTGATCAACTTCCTGATATCAATCTGAAAACATCATTGAAGTTTGTATTTTTAATTGGAAGTCTGATCATATTTTCATTTCTACTTTGGTTGCTAGAACCACTGGAAAATTAAATAGAAATTGACTCTCAGTTGTTGTTTGAAATGAAGCATGCCATTCATTTTGACTAAATGATTTGAAGATCATGTTTATGGAGCTATACAGCACCATCCAGACTGCTAGTCCTAGTAGTAGGCATTGACCATCAATTGTTTTCATAAATACAGAAGGCAGGATGGAGTGTTCCAGGATCCCATCAGCCTCCAGAAATGCGCATGAAAGTACTGGTGGTTTCAGAATCTAGTCATTAGTGTAGAACTGGGCAATCAGGCATCTGGATCCTTACAAATAATATCAAGTGCTGGCTAAATATTGTACCTGGGATTGGATCTAACCGAGCAGTTGTGGTTCCCCAGTCTTGAAATACCTCTAGACCGGATGCAGCCTGTTTCTTGGCATATAGGGCGTGTAGTGACCCAATGCCCTTGACCCTCTTTTTTTCTGGAGATAAATGATATCTTGTTGTTGCATTGGTTCTAACAAATATGTTTGGATATGGTTGTATCCGGTCTAGAGGTGTTTCAAGACTGGGGGACCACAACTGCTCAGCTAAACCCAATCCCAGGTAAAATATTTAGCCAGCACTTGATATTACTTTTAAGGATCCAGGTGCCTGATTTGGGGTCTTAAAGGAAGATTGTACCCAAATGAGATCTGGACAACACCAGTCTCAATTTTAAGGTATCCATCAATATGCTGGTATCAGTAGATCAGGTCTTACAAGGAGGGAAGGTATTCCACTCAGGTCAATTCATCCAGGATCTCATTTGCAAATCCTTTCTGGGAATAATCCATCAGAGCCACCTCATTCCATTCCAGGTCTTGTGCTAAGAGCCTGATGTCATTTACATAATCAGCTACTGACCGGCTTCCATTATGTAGCTCTCTAATACTTCATTTGCTATAACTGATTTTGTTAGGTCTTTAACATCAACTTGAATGCTTGACAAATTTGTCATAATTAAACAGTAACTATTGGAGTTGCAGATCAGTAGCTCATTTTACAGTTCAGCCAGGGAATAAGGTGGTAACAACACCATCTTTAACCTGGTCTGTGAGAAAGTCTTCGGGGCACTATAGCATGGTGCTGGAGGCACTCATAAATTCTGTTATGTGGTCAGAAAAGCTGTACATTCAGTAGTTGAATTTCAATTTGTAATTCCTCCGTTTCAGTGACTGAAGTTGAAGGCGTCAACTCCTTTGATGTGGGGGTAGCAAACAGTCTGTTTTGTGCTGTCAATTACACACCCATAACTAGCTTCTATTACAATCATAAATCTTTCACCAAAGTAACATAAAAGCTTTCAGCATAGAAAACAGGCATAAGAGCTTGGTTTAGAAAAAGTGTACAGAAAGACAAATCTCAAATTCAGGGAGATTCAAGGATAGTCTTTTTTTTAATCCAAAATTCTAGGTAATCCAGCAACAGTGTTGTTTCCCAGTAAGAGCTAGTTCAATCCTAGGTAGCAGCAAATGTTTCTCTTCCAGGGCACAAAGAAAAAAATATCTGCTGAAAACTCTGTGTGGCGTCAGGAAGAACATCCAGCGAGTTCAGCTCCATCCAACTATACCCCGAATTAAGGGATTACAAAGTCATAAAAAGGGTGGGTTCTAGGTAAACCAACAACAATGTATAGACAGAATCATGTCATGGGCGAGAAATTTGAACGTTGTTTGCCAGTTAGAGTCAATAATGAAAACCATCTCTCATTTAAAACCCTTACTACCATCTTAACTGATTGAGTCACACTTCTTTCTTCTAAGGTAGATGGGTTGAGTTCCTTAGATATTCTGTTCATAATTTGCAGTATGTTGCGGGGCTCAGGACTTTGCCTAGCTCTAGCTGTGCGTCCAGTGACTTATTTTGTACCTGTAGCTCCTCACCTGACGTCGGCCAATACTCAGTCTGATCAAATTCTTCAGCTTCTGAATCTAATGATTCAGACTGGTCTCTAATAGACACGTTTTTATTTCCTTTTTGGAGTATGTCAAAGTCTCAAAGCAATTCAAACAACAATGCAGTTTTTTAGGGAGACCACCAGTTCTTTGTCCTGAAAAGAATATCAATATACTAGTGTCCATCCCAAGCTCCATATCTGCCTTGCAGCCCATCATCATCTTACTACTTTCAGGACACTCCATTGGAGAAAGGCTCCCAGAACATTTGGATTCTTAACCTCTCTTAGAACCTTCAGGGATTTCCTGCTTTTATCAGTCTGTCTACCTATTATGTATGGTAATTCTTATTCTTCAAAGCAAAGCATCTTTTTCCAACACCATCAACATTTTTTCAAAGAAAATTTATTAGAAAGTAAAAGTTGCAGGTGATTTTTGTTGTTGTTGTTGTGAAGTGTGTAAAAAATACATGAGCAGGGTACAAGTACAGAACATCCTATAGCTAGATTGGGACAGCCAATAATAAGAGGGGATGTCTTTCCACTGATCTGTGTTTATGGAATATGCAGATTTATTGATAGTGGTCTGTTGTCTGTTTTATGCTTTGATTTTTCTGTGAGCAGCATACATGTCTCACCTTCCTCTTTGGTGTAGCTGGATGTTTTGCCTCAATATATGTATTTCTCTGAGGACTGGCTGCTTGCCTTTTGTGAAATGGTGTTTTGTTGTGTTTGGTGCAGAAAAATATGTCTTGCTATTTGTGTTCGGACTCCACCTTTGCTTTGTATTGAAGTTCTTGGAGAAGTTACTTTTATCGTCACCAGTTTGCATTTTAGTTTAGCAGTGTTTTTGATTTCCCACTTCAGTAGCTATTGATTGGATGGACAAGCTCTAGTACTTCAGGAACCATTCTGTGAGAGTGGCGTCACTATAGTGTCAACATTCCAAATGTACCCACTAGTTCAAAAACAGATTCTTAAGGAATTGATTTTTAGTCACCACAAAGTGGCAGTATTTCTCTGCTAAGCAAAAATCGAAGTTTTTATCTTGAAATAAAAATTAAATTACTTGTAACCATAATAAAGTTCGACATACATC
Organism: Ptyas mucosa; assembly: GCA_012654045.1. Classification (NCBI taxonomy): domain Eukaryota; kingdom Metazoa; phylum Chordata; class Lepidosauria; order Squamata; family Colubridae; genus Ptyas; species Ptyas mucosa. The sequence goes on from WNWU01000001.1 coordinate 30,441,413, forward strand.
CTCTGACAGTATGGCTCCCTATACAAAGTGTACCTTACTAAGAGAGAGGTGTTCTGAGTTTCTAGATATTTGAATAAGACTGGAGTGGTAGTGAAAAATAGTGAAAGCGTGAAACATATGCAGTCAAACATCTGGTGACAGTTTCCCTCTTTCTTGTGTTTTGTGGCAGAATCAAACTTCTTGGATCCTTTCCAGCATGGCAGCTCTTTACTGGAGAGTAAAAGGTCAAGGGAAGAAAGCAATTGATTGCCTGCGGCAAGCCTTACATCACACACCATATTACATGAAGGTGGGTGTAATAAATAATACTGGGGACAATATATCTGTGATTACAGTTTTCATTTTATGTTTAGCAATATATATGATTTCACTGATTTTAAGGATTTTAGAATGATGCCCATATAAATTAATTATGGAATAGTCAACTTTATATGGTCTGTCATCAATACTTTGATAAAATATATAAATGAGGATGGGAGTGCAGAGATATTTCATTCACAAAAGCAGGGTAGTTTTCTGGTTGTTCTATTTCTGCACCAAATAAAAAGTAACCATAGGAATTCAGAGTACAAATTGGAGCTGAATGCATTGCAGTGGGGAAGGGGCAGACCCTTGCAAGTGACAGAACAAATTTTGAATGAACTATAATCCTACTTCCCTAAATGATGGAACAAGTTTAAGATCTATCTATTATGTAGAAATGAAGTCATTTTTCAAGTGTCATTTTTTTAATTGATTGTATCTTCATTGATTTAATTGATTGATACTAATTGCAGAATTTTTTCCATAGACACTTCGTTGGTTAAATAAGACCAGAGAACTTTTGCATGGAACAGCTGACTTTCTCCCTTATTGATTAAAATCTGTGTATCAGGAACATAAATACACTGCTGATTCTTTAAATACTTGTTATTTTAAATTTAATTTTTTTTAAAAGAACTATTTACCTCTCACTGGATTTGTTCTACTTTTCAGGATGTGCCTCTCATAAGTTTAGCAAACATCTTCCACAATGCAAAGCTTTGGAATGATGCTATCATTGTGGCTACTATGGCAGTCGAAATCGCTCCACATTTTGTCGTCAATCATTTCACTTTGGCTAATGTTTATGTAGCAATGGTGAGTAAATAATTGCTAAATTCTGAATCATGTCTTTTTATAGCATCTTGAGTCTCAGTGATAGAGAAGTTTAAAAACAGGAGACCGCAGTCCATGCCTACAGCACATAATAGCAGTTTGTAAAAGAAAGGGTTTTTTTCTTTTTTTAATGTTTCCATCTTGAAAGTTTTCAGTCAATTTAACTGCACCCCATCTCTCAATTTAACATTTGTCTATGCAGATCTTTTTGAACTTTGCTTTGGGTTTCTCACCCAAACTTTCATTTGGGAAGAGGATGAATTGTTCTCAGCATTCATGTGGTCTTTTTTCTTTGATTTGAATTCTGAATCTTCACTTGTCCCCTAGGTTGTTCTTTTTGAGACCAAAACCTAACTCTTTAAATTTTTCATAAGTTACACAAACTCTCAACTTGCAGGCAATCCCCATATGATATGCAGTCTCTTAGAATAAAAAATCAAATTACTGGCATTTATAATCATGCTCCTCTTAATGTGTTTTATATGGTTGAGCCACAATCTTGGCAATACTGACTTTTCTGTAATTCCTGGAGCCATGATGGACATAATCTTCTGCCCTCATCAATCAAACCCTGATTGAATCAGGTTCATCCCAGTTTCAGCCCATCAGATTATGATACAAATTAGTTCAGATGCATGACCAAGGAGTATTGAAAGCTACTCCTGTTGTGCCTGAGACATCTTGCGCTTTGCAGGGCTGCCTCGGTGGACACAAGTCTTCTCCATTCATAAAGCCATAATTTTGATTCCCAGAGGCAGGCAGCAGAATGGTCTTGGCATCACTGGCTTCATTCATAGAGAACATAATGAAGAATCAGCTACCTATTTGTAACTGCGGTTCTTCTGGTGGTCATCTGTGAATTCACATAACCTCACAATCTTAGTTGTGTAATTGCTTTTCACTCCCTTGGTTTTGTCATTGCTATTTTGAAATGGGAAGGAAGAAGGATCCACATCTGGCTGTATAAATGTGTGACAATAGGACTCCCACCAAAAGTACTTTAACTGGAATATTCCAGTAGAACTAATGTGCAAGTACAGAACCTCTTATGTGCAGATTCACAGATGCCTACTAAAACTAGGCATGGGTCAGTAGATATTCCTTTCCAGTTTGGGCATAATAATAAATAGGGTTTAATTTAACTGAGAAAGTTCAAGTTTAATTGAGGAAGTAGAAGTGTACACAGTTTGGGTTTTGACCAAGAAAAGAGAGAACAAATATTTAAGCTCAAGAGCTAAACAAGTTTGTTCACTAGCACTAAGTTATAACATAATGGCTAATTAGCCATATTGAGCTGCTGAAGGAAAGACAGAAAATGTTTCTAATAAAGTAATGAGTATTAATACTTACACAGTTGGGCCCTAAATGTTTCAGTAACAATATTGTATTTTGCAGTTGAACCTTTATAGTGTTCTGCACTGAAGTATTACGGATTATTCTATTGCAAGAAAATCCATATAATCTTCAACCATGACAGGGGAAAAAAATTCTATTAAAAAAAAGAAAATCTTGTTTGTTATGTTCATTTGCCTGGGCTTAATATTGCAATACTTGAAGATACTTTAAGATTCAGCACTGTATCCCTAATAACTTAACAAAGTATGGTATATACCAGTGGTTCCCAAAGTGTGAGCCGCGGCTCCCTGGGGAGCCGCGCTATCGTCATAAGGGCGCCGCGAAATATTCTGCCCGCTGGGTCTAACGCTGATGCGCCATTTCTGAAACGTCTAGTGCGCATGCGCAGTTGCAAGTCGGATTGCTATGGGAGCCGCGAACCGAAAAAGATTGGGAACCTCTGGTATATACCATTGTAAGATATAAGTTACTTTGAATCGGGGTGAAATGCTACCGGTTTGGACCAGTTCAGCTGAACCGGTAACGATGGCAGCGGATGGTTCAGATAACCGGTAGCATTGACAGCACAAGGCTCCGCCCACCCACCCGATTGTCATTACTTCCTGGTTTTAACCAGGAAGTAACCTGTTTTTTACTCTCTGCGCATGTGCAGAAGGGTTTGCTCATGCACAGAGGGTCCATGCACACATGTCATACATGAGCGCACACAGCGCATGCACTTCTGAACCGGTAGGGAAGGTAAGTAGATTTCACCCCTGCTTTGAATGCTGATCATTTTGGATCTTGGATTCCTACAGGAGGAGTTTGAGAAGGCAATGCGATGGTATGAATCTACACTGAAGCTTCAGCCTGAATTTGCACCAGCAAAGAATCGAATTCGTGCTATTCAGTGTCATTTACTCATGAAAAATGAAAGACATTCTCCTTAAATATTACAATCTTCTTCCCTTTTTTTTTCCAAGAAAGCAAAATCATTGTTCATTAATAGACTTGAAATGAAGTGAGCTAATAGAAATTGGAAAATACTATTTCTAGTAAGAATTGGAGGTTGGTTGTATTATTCAGAAGCAAGAATATCTTTGGAGAAACTATAGTATACCAGACAATTGTATAAATAAATATTGAGCCCAGAGAACTTCCATGTGCCTATGTCCCAAACATCATTAGATTTTCCACAATATTTGATTGGATGCCAGCATAAAATTTAACCTGCTTCTTGTCTTAACACATCTATGAAAATGCAAAGCACTTCATTGCACCAGACACTATATGTAAGAGGAAGGCATAGTTAGCTTTTCATCCATCAGGAGCTCATATTCTACTTCTTCATCCAGTCCATACTTCAGTATTACCAAGTCAGAGAAAGATACTGAGATAACACAGGAGATTGCAAATCATTTTAGTACATTTTAAGAACAAGCAGCCTTCTATCTATTGTTGCTTTTATTGGGGGGGTGGGGGGAGATAGTGAAAACAACATTGTGTGAAATCATTTATATTATGGTTTACAAGAAAAAAGAAAAACCAGAAAGAAATGTAATTTCGAAGGTTTCTTTTAATCCATTATATATTAGAAGCCCTTTGCAGCCTTTAGCCTGTCTTTACTAATTCTTTTACCCAACTGAGTGTAAACTGCAAATGTTAAAGGCATATGCACGCATGTTCTTTCTCTGTATGTCTAAACACTTAAGTGAGAGAGAGCATGTTAGCAAATAGGACAAGTGGTCTGTTTCTTAATCAGCATCCAGTTTGGTCAACTAAAGGACCAAATTGCAGATTTCATTGTTGAATCAACAAGGGCACAAAACTTGAAGCAAAAATAAACAATTATTAATAAACAGAATTTTGATTCCTCTCTTTTTTTATGGTGAAATTGTGTTACATTGTACACTAGTACTTAGCCCAAAATTCCACATTCCATGACCTTTATTAGTATACACATTTCATGGGATAAGAAGATTTTTGCTTATATATGTAGAATCATCCCTTGATTTTAACTCCATATTTATTACATGATAAAATATCTAAAATTTCATTTGAAAGAAGGTGGCAGTTACAGAGTTATTTCAAGGAGAAAAGTAGTTGGTAGAGTTTCAGCTTTGTTATTATTTGCTCTACAAAAGAGAGCCATGGGTCTTGTTACTAAACACATTAAGATGATTTGTTTAGTTCTAGCTGAACACAAGGCATGACTCTGGACTCTGGTGATTTGTATATTAAATCATGGTTAAGCCACAGTTCAGCACAATGTGTGAATCCAGGCAGATATTCTGTTAACCCACCACCAATAGTTCCATTGCTTTTCCATTTCTACACTAGTAATACATAACTTGTCTAAAATCAGTTAATTCAAATTCATAAGAAAGTTTTCTGTAGACTCAATTGTAAGGAAAAGCTATGTATTTCTCTTATAGCCAGGTTCTATTGCACTGGTAAAATTTGAAAGCTAGATTTGGTACTCTTTAGAGTTGAATTTAAATTGGATTAATTTGAATCCAGTGTTTGCTTTTTCACTCCGTCCCAGATTTTTCAATGACAGTGATTCAAATACAGTTTGATAAGAACCTGTTAAAAATGTAATTGAGATAGCTCAATATCTAACATACCATGCCTTCCTTAGTTGTTGCAATCAAGTTTAAAATACTGACATACTTTACTGCCGATTTATATATTGCAGAGCTCTTTTAAAATGTGAGAAATGTGAAAATATGGTGGTATTGCCTAATCCAGCATATAAATGTACATGTTTAATATTTGGTATTTAGAGCAGGAAAATTAACTCTCAGTTTTAAATAAAATATGAGAAGAACTGTAAATAAAATGTGGGGAGAGTACTGGACTTAATGCAAGATATAACAAAAGATGAAGGGGGTGAGTTACAGGTTTATTTCTATACACGAGTGGAATATGCACATGTACTGTATTTTGCAGAGGAGAAATCAATGTTATTACAGTTTATGTATGTTTGTATACATACACATACATACAGTACATTAATATATTGCTGAATACCTATCTTTATGAAAAAATTACATTGCTAATCTTCAGCCATTCCTTGAAGTCTTTCTAACCAACATGCCTCTTTTAAAAGAATGAAAAATTGATATGCAAAATAGCAACATAACACATAAAAAATATATATTTCATGTGACATGGAGCTAACCTTTTTACAGCAATCCAGATACTGCATGTTGTATAAACTTAAATCTTCAGACATTTTTCAAGGCCAGTTGTGTGTAAAAGACACTGAACAAAAGCAAAAAGAAACAAATATTTAACTGAAATTTGGAAGGAAACTTGAATATAATGATGGGCAACAAATAATTATGTATGAAAGTAACTGCTCTATTTGTCTCCGTCAGTGCCACACTTGAATATGTAATATGAAACATGTATTAGAGAAACATTGTAAGAGTCCAGTATCATTTTTCTAGAAAAAAAATCGTTCTTACATTCACTTTCATGAGTAATGAGAGGCTCCTAAAAAACTAGATCAACCTAACAATGCAGTAATACAAAAACACATCTTCATAAATCAGTTTCTAGTTAATAAGGTGACACACCAACAAGATTTTCAGAAACCCTGAATGCATTCTCTCTCTCCCAACTACTCTTCCCTCCATCAGTTAAACTGTTGAACAACAGATTGTGATGAAAATAGCTGCCAACACATCTGGAATCCTCCAGGTGGCAGCTTGAATCCATATTTAGCATCATTTTTTCTTTAAGACCCTAAAAATAGACACTCCTGCATAAAACAGGATGGGCAGTTCCCTTACCTCCAGTGGCTAAATATAGGAGAATGCTTCTACTTCTTACTTGAATGAAAACCAGAAAAAGGTATCTCTATTTCACTTTCATACATATATGTAACGCCATTTTGTGATTATTTCTTTGTTTTGATTTTTAAGCAGGGGTGAGCTGAGTTCCTCAAGGGCTGAAGTAGATGGAGAAAGCTCTTTTCTTCCTGCCAAATACCTCTTTTTTGCTTTGTCTTTTTGACACTTATGCAGCAAGCATGGGAAATGGGACAGGTATCTCATATTAAAAATCTAAACGTAACCCTCAGAGGATTTTTAAAGTAGGCCATGGACTGCCTGCAGCCTTAGAATCACAGGTTGTCCGTTCCCCATCACTGCTTCACTAATGCATTCTGAATTTACAAACACAAGTGCAAACCCAGAATATCTTACACAGGTTTTTGGCAATAATTAATTTGTGATGTGCATGGAATCTCTTTTAGGTATACAAGATGTACCTAGCGAGGCCTCAAGTATCTCATGATCCACTAGAAGCTGGCCAGTGATCATTAATTTGATTGGTCATTCCTTTTGTTCCTCTAGATGTGAGTTTCCTTGCTATACTGTACAGTTGTAGGCAAATTTAATGCTTAACTATACATAAAGGATATGCCAATGTGCCCACCTTTTCTGGTACCCTATTTCATGAATCCTCTCCTTGGTAAATTTAAATAGACTTTTCAGAGAGATATTTCAGAGTTTTAGTGCAATTAGCTGATCCACAAATTAAATCAACTATAGCTTTAAGAATAAAATATGTCAGCCTTTTTTAAAGGATTGATCTGATCCTATTTGAAAAGAAGATACTAATAAATATGAGAAAAAACAGTGCAGTGAATATTAAGCTCATTATTTCTTATACACCGCCCTAGAATAAAGCAGATGATTGCAAAGAAGTCTGAGATACCAAAAATTGGAGATTGTTTTTTTAAATCGGCCACAGAAGAAACTCCAATATTAATAAATGGCATGTTGTACAAAGAACTGTAAATCCGCTGAATCATACCATTTTGCAGTGGAAACATTAACTGAAAAGAATTGCCCTATGAATACCTTTGTCCTAGCTTTATCCAACGTTGAACAGATTTCATCCATCTATGTTCTTGGCTAATGACAAGGAACTAAGGGAACTGGAGTCCAAAGTACCAGGTTATCTATTCCTAAACACTGCCATGCAGATATTTTTTATATCATTAGATGCATATTGAATGTTTAGATCTGTTCCTTAATGACATCTGGGTCTTTTTTACAACATCACCACTCTACAACTCCTCAATTAAATCGAGTAAAATTGATGTTTGGGATCCACAGGAAACTAGACATTTATATATGTTCACTAAAAGCATATTTATTTTTCTCCTTTGGATTAAAAATTGTAACTCCCTCCTCCCCTACCCCATCCCCAGAATGGTATTTTTCAAGTTTTGGTAAAAACTTGATTAACATAGACCCTGGAAGATAAAAATGATTGTCTCCCTAGTGCATTTTCTTGGGGGTGGGGTGGAGGTAATATAAAAAAAAAGGAGAATTGCCAACCGCAAAGAAATCTTAAGGACAACAAAAAAAGGAACAAGAATTTTCAATCCAGGCTAAGTGCTGCACAGGCAGAAACCTTGCTCTGACGTACATAAAAACCCTGCCAGGATTAACTCCTTCATGCCCATGAAAACCAGGCTCCTCACGGTATTTGTCTTGCCATGAGTTTCATACTCTTTCCATTAGAGGTCATGCAGTTTTATTTAATTCTGCTGTCACATTACATGTAGATATTGGAGACAAAACATTTGTACACAGCATCAATGAATGGGTTAGAAAAACTTTGTCCACCCATTCTTTTTTGCAGGTGGTAGACAGAAGTCCATTAATTACAAAACAGGACAGAGATTTCCTTTCTGAAACTGATATCCTCAGTAGCAATTATTTTTCTTATCTCCTTTTTCTGACAGCCGGAACAAGCGTAGGCATCTTTCATTCAAAATTTCAAAGCAACTGATAAAAATGCTGTTAAGGGAGACTTATATTCTCAAAGTTTTTTTTATTCTCCAAATAAGACATAGCAGGATGAAAAACTCTTTGCAGATGGGGCAGCTGCAGGCTATGAACTGAATACAGAAATCAGATCTCTATCTACTAGTTGCTCCCTCCTACAAAATTGCACGACATATTTCCAGAATTGTCTTTGTGATGGCATGGAAAAGAAAAGGACAGGAATAGAAGAACATGAACAACACTTAAACTGCCTTCTACAAGATCCTACATGAAGCTCTCTGGGATAAATTCAAATATCTTTGGGTTCCAAAAAATAAACCTCCATTTGACTAAATATGGCCTGTCTCCTGAAGTCATTTTCCAATGTAGTGACATCCAGATGAATTTGAATTGTATCACCTACTACTCCAGGCAGGATGCCAGCTAAGAATTCCAGTTGCAATCCCAGCAAATCCAGAAAACACCAGTTGATGATGGCAGTTTTGTTTAAATAAAAGGCACAGAAAATAATTTTGCAATGATTATGTTCTGACTAGAGGCCTTCACAGCATTACCCACAGCCAAGCAGAAATAACATCATTTCCTACACCACATATTCAGTGCACCTGACATTACAAAAGCAAACCCAGAAGGATGGCATACTGAATTGTATCTCAGGCCAACTGCATGAAGTATAGATTGTATTTTTCCATACTGCAATTGCTGGAGCTTTTATGTGAATGAAGCCACTGGAGTTTAGTCATGATTTTTAAAAGCCCTGTTGCTTAGGGCAATGTGTGAAGCCAAACTGTGTATCGTAGTTTCATCCATTAGCCAGGCTAACTATGCTGCTCCCAAAGATTTCCTCCTCCAACCATAAAAGACTGATGCCTTCTTCCCATCCTGTGGGGTTTGTTTTAAGATTATAATTATCATTATTGACTTACACTAGCACAGACTTATTCAAATCTAAGATGGACTGTGGTCTTAAATATTCACAACTCAAAGTATCATTTTTAAAAATCATCATATTATTGAATGATATATTGTAGCATGTTTATCAGAAGTCCCTCAGCAAAATTTATATATATTTTAATTGTTTTTAATATTTGTATTTCATGTTTTTATTTCTGGCTGTACACCGCCCTGAGTCCTCAGGGAGAAGGGCGGTATATAAATTGGAAATTGGAAATAAATAAATAAAAGACTATAGAATACCTGAGCCAAGAACCTTCAAAGTCCATTTTTCTAAACTATAATCCTCGTACTGCTGCTGTGACCACAGAATCAGAGATTCTCCTTAACTGATTACTTCCAACACTGATCATCTTCCTGATTTCATTTGTTAATTGTGAATATGAAAAATTTTGATACCTGGTAACCTAATGCTAAAATTGTGCAACTCTCTAATTGACAAAAAGCTCAGCAGCCTAATTAAATTGTTGCCAATGATGTGTACCAATGTTACCAACACCTGCAAACTAATCCTGTGTGTCCAGTAACATGACTCATTTTGTATTTTTGTGAAAATAATAAAACAGGAATAGAAATTTGAGTTAATTCTACTAGATAGAAAAACAATTTGTGGTCAAAACTAATGAACATTTTATGGCCTCTCATGAACATTTGTAGAACTCATAAATGTCTGCTATTGGCCTTAAGGAAAAATAAAATACCTCAATTATCAGGAATTGCATCTTCATATGTTTCTAGTTCTGCCCAGTATTACATGTTTACTTCATCTGCGTTTTACCTGTTTAGAAATTATTTGAATTGGGCGTGATTATTTTGTGACCAGGCATCAAATTTCTTTGGTGTGTATGGAGATTCTCAATCATCCAGGACATGGTTGTCCCAAAGGTGCTTTTCCAAAAGGCAACTAGATTTTCCTGATTTTTTTCCTTAAAAAATATTTCGCTTCTCATCCAAGAAGCTTCTTCAGTTCTCTGTTGTGGCCCCCAGCGGCCAGAAGAGCTGGCAGCAGATTCAGACAGTGAGGAGGTTGGGGAGGAACGTGGGCCAGTCCTGGAGTCTGGGGAAGGCTCAGAACAGGGCTCTGCATTGGAGGCAGAGAGGGGGCCAGGGCCATCTGGTAATTATGTGCTGCCTCCAGAATCTGGTATCAGCGAGGCATAAGAACAGTGTGAGCCTGTTCCCAGTGTGCGCATGTGTAGAGCTGTCAGAAGGCAAGAACAATTAAGAAAAAAAAGGGCGACTCAGGAGTAAGTCTTGGAGATGATTGGCCCTCCAATAAGACATAAAAGAGCAAACGGACGTGAACCTTTGCAGGAAGCAATTAGTTCATATAGTCAATTCAAGCTCTGAGAAGTTCGTTTGACTCTGTGCTCCATTTGGCCTTGCAAAACTAATTGACAAGTAAGTCTCTGGCAACATTTCAAGGGAGATAAAGGTGGGTGCTTATCAGCATTACCCTGAAAAACTGTATCAACTCAAGCAGACGTCTGTCGGAATCTTCACAGGCTCTTTGTGAATCATTACAGCTGTCTCAATAAAAGGTTTTTTGGGACTAAGATTGTGATTTATGCTTTCTCAGGAAGCCTAGGTCAGAACATTCTCTTCAAGGAAAAAAATACCCAAGATAATCTAATTGCCTTTTGGAAAAGCACCTTTGGGACAATTGTTTTGGTGGTTAAATGAAAGAGGGCAACAAAGAACATAGGGCCAACAGGACTGGTAGGCCAATGGGTCTGGCAGGATGGCAGGGTGAGTGGAGGGTAGGACAGCACGATGGTTGGGGCTTTGCACTGGGGTGCTGGGGTGGCTGGTCACAGTGCAGAGCCTGAGGGACAGTATTCCCAGCAGTGCTGGGGCTGAAGTGGAAGCCCAGAGATGGTAGAAACTGGTTGAGATTTCAGCCCCTGTATCACCACTGCCACCAAAGGGGTAGGGGGAGCGAGATAGGTAGATGGACGGAGTAGAATCATCGCTGAAATTGCAAGTGCAGCCAGACTACCCAAATTTTGGTCACATGACTGCAGGTCCATAACTCAAGGACTACCTGTAAAAAGTGCTCTCTGATAATCTTGTAAACAAAATGGAAGGAGGATACAGTATATAACAAAAGCAGACTATTAGGGACTAGCCCAAATCTGCAATGATGGGAGTCAAGATGGCTAAAGTTAAGAATGAAAAGAGGCTTGCAGTGAATATCAAAACGTAACAAAGCAAAAAAGGTTCTTTGGATATTTGTAGAAGAAAAATAAATTCAAGGAAGTGGTCAGTCTGCTAGTTGTAGAAGGTGGCAAGATAGTGATAGGAAACAGGAAGAAGGCTGAATGCTTCAAATTCTGGCTTTGTACCTGTCTTTTCACAAAAAGGCCAACTTGTCAGAAGACACATCATGGGGAACAGAAGAGAAATCCAAGTCAAAATAGGTAAAAAAGTGGGGACATAACATCTAGCTGTTTTGAATTAATTCAAATTTCCAGGGCAAGGTAGATTCCATCCCAAGGTATTAAAAGAAGTGGCAGATGTGATATTTGAAATACAGCGAAAGATTGGTGAACAACTAATGTTGTTTCAATATTTTTAAAAGCTGGAGGAGAGGTGGGAAACCCAGGATGACCTAGGAAGACACAAGATAAAAGAGACTTATTGGCTTGACATTTGTACCTGGAAAATCCTGTCAGTGTATAAGAGTTCATGAATTGGAATAGACTTGACGTTGTTTACCTGAACGTCCTATTTCTCCTCACGGGGAGGACATTCTGATGTCCGGGTTATATCCTCTTCCATTGGTTGTGGCTGAGTGTCAATCATTCTCCCTCCTAGCTGGCTACGCCTACATCCTGGCCTCTCTCCTCAGTCTTTTCACGAAGACGGCGCCCATAAGGCGAAGAAGGTCCACGATCAACAGCCAGAGTAGCAGCTATGGAGGGAGACAAAACAAAACCCCACCAAACCCAGGACAGGCCAAGGCAAAGGGTGGGACAGAATGTCCTCCCCGTGAGGAGAAATAGGACGTTCAGGTAAACAACGTCAAATTTCCTCCTCACGGCTCGGACGTTCTGATGTCCGGGACATACCCAAGCTGGACAAATGGGAGGGAAAAACCGCCTAGTCCTGGGCCAGGGGAGAGATTACAGATTGCAAAACCCTCCTACCAAAGGCCGCATCCGCGGACGCGTAAGCGTCCAGGCGGTAATGTCGAATAAAAGAAGAAAGGGAAGACCACGTGGCAGCTCGGCAAATATCATCCACCAACGCCTGCATGGCCCAGGCGGCCGAAGTGGCCACACTGCGGGTCGAATGGGGCAGGATTCTCCCAGGGACAGACCTACCCTTCAACTCATAGGCTTTTGAAATGCAGGCCTTAAGCCACCTCCCCACCGTAGCCGATGACACCCTCTGACCTAACGAGGAGGGGAGGAAGGAAACCAACATCGCCTCGCTCTTGCGAAACGAAGCAGTTCGTTTGATATAAACTTGCAATGCCCTACGCACGTCCAACGTGTGCCAGCGTCGCTCAGATGGATTTCGAGGATTAGGGCAAAAATCAGGTAGAACAATCTCCTGGGCCCTATGAAATGGGGTATTAACTTTAGGCATAAACACCGGGTCCAAGCGAAGAACAACTCTGTCCTGATAAAAGATACACAAATCACTCCGCACGGAAAAGGCAGCTATCTCTGATACCCGGCGGGCCGAAGTAATGGCCAGTAAGAAGGCCATCTTGAAGGTTAAATGACGTAGCGAAATTGAGTCCAAGGGCTCAAATGGAGAGTCTGTCAAGGACTGGAGCACCAGCAGTAGTTCCCACGAAGGAAAACGACGGATCCTCACCGGCCGAAGGTTAGAGGCTCCCAGCAGGAAGGACTTAACCCTAGGATCCTGAGATAACGGCTGGTTATTGTCCGCCATGAGGACCGTAGCAAGGGCCGATACTTGTTGATGCAATGTTGCAGGAGTTAGCCCCTTGGCAAACCCCGAATGCAAGAACTGTAGTACCTCTGGTACAGACGCCGTTGTCGGATCAACATGATGAGACACACACCAACGAGCGAAGGCATTCCAGGAAGCGTTATAAATGCGTACAGTTGACGGACGCCGGGCAGCTTGGATGATAGAAATGACTTCGGCAGACAAATGCCCCTTGATAAGCTTTATCCTCTCAAGCGCCACACGGTCAACCGGAGCCAACCTGGATCTGGGTGGCACACTGCCCCTTGAAACAGAGCGACTTGGTCCAGTGGAATCTGCCATGGATCCTCGATGGAAAGCGCTTTGAGGTCCGCGAACCACTCCCGTCGTGGCCAGTACGGAGCCACGAGAACGAGGTCCGCCCCTTCCGACATCAGCTTCCTGACCACCCTGGGAAGGAGCGGAATGGGCGGGAAGGCGTACAGGAGCCCTTGTGGCCACGGTGCCCGAAGAGCGTCGTGGGCCTCCGCCTTCAAGGAAGGGAAGCGGGAGAAGAACCGGGGCAACTGCGCGTTGCGATCTGTGGCGAATAGGTCGACTAGAGGATGTCCGAACCGGAGAGACAGAGCTTGAAAGAGACGAGGGTCCAACTGCCACTCGGCTTGATCTAACACGCCCCTGCTGAGCCAATCCGCTTGCTGATTGATCACGCCTGAAATGTGTTCGGCTTTGAGAGACAGAACGTGGCCTTCTGCCCACACCAGCAGCTTTTCCGCTTCCAGCATCAGGGGCCAGGATCTGGTTCCTCCCTGCTTGTTGAGATGGGCCTTGGTGGCCATGTTGTCGGTCAGGACGAGGACATGCCGATTGGACACTTGACGGGAGAAATGCAAGAGAGCGAACCTGACCGCCCTCAACTCCAACCAGTTTATATTGTGGTGATGTTCCTGAACAGTCCAAATTCCCTGAGCTAACTGGGAGTGAATGTGGGCTCCCCAACCGTGCAGGCTGGCATCCGTCATTAGAACAACCCGGTCCGGGTCGGAGAACAGGGAGCCCTGAGAAAGAGCCGGAGACAGCCACCAACGCAGCGCAAGACGAACTGTGGCAGGAACCTTCACTTTGAAAAGCGATTCCGCCCTTCCCTGCCTCTGAAAGGGAAGCAGGAACCATTGCAGCCTGCGGAGGTGAAGACGAGCCCAAGGGACGACATTGATGCAGGAAATCAACTTCCCCAACAGTTGTGACAGAAGGAGCAATGAGACCTTTCTCTGAGTCAGCACCTGAGACACCAGACGTCGAATGTCCATTTGTCGGTCTGGGGACAGATAGACTAGACAACGCTCCGAATCGATCAATGCCCCCAGATGCAGGATGCGCCTCGTTGGAGACAGATGAGACTTTTCGAGGTTCAGGGTGAAGCCATGTTGTTGTAGTACTTTGATGACCCGATGCCTGTCCCGTGTCGCCTGGTCTAGAGACGACGACAGGATCAAGATGTCGAGATAGCATGCAAGACGCACCGGAACCTCCCTGAGCGATGCCGAAAGTGCAGCTAGGAGCTTTGTAAATGTGCGCGGCGCTGAAGACAGGCCAAATGGCATTGCCCGGTATTGGAAGTGACTGTCCCCGAAGGCGAACCTCAAGAACCGTCTGTGGTCTGGGAGGATAGGAACGTGCAGATACGCCTCCTTGAGGTCCACGGACTGCATCAGGTCCCCCGGACGGATGCATCCTAGCAGAGACTTGAGCGAGTGCATCTTGAAGCGACGATAACGGATATACTGATTCAAGCGTCGCAAGTTGAGAATTCCCCGGCAGCCGCCGGAATTCTTTGGGACGAGAAACAGGGTGGAATAAAAGCCGTTCCCCACCTGGCACTGTGGTACTTCCTCCACCGCCTCTATTTGACGAAGATGTTGAATCTCCCCGAGGAGCAGAGCCCGTTTGGCAGGTTGGACGGGCCACGGGCAAGCAACGTAATAATCCTTGGGAAGGGAGATGAAGTCCAGCGCAAGGCCCTCGAAGACCGTGCGAACAATCCAGGCATCGGAAGTGGTGGACTCCCAGGCATGAGCAAACGCCTGGAGTTTACCCCCTACTGGAAGAGAAACCGGTGAGTCACTTTCCCCGTCTGGCAAATCGGGAGCTGGCTCCGCAGAAGGGACAACGGAAGGACGACTGAGACCCGCCCCTGCCTCGAAAGGACGACCGGTCAGATGCAGGTCGATAGGAAAAGTGAGAGGTCGCACGAGGAAAGGAAGTTCCGCTGGACCCCTGGTCAGGCCGAAAGGACCGCCGTCCATAAGGTGAGTAACGACCCTCCTGGCGCCGAGACTGAGTAGGCAACACCTTCTTTTTGTCTCTATTCTCGACTAGAACAGAATCCAAAGACGACCCAAACAAGGCGGAACCCTTGTATGGGGCAGCAGTGAGACGCCACTTGATTTGAAATCGGCTTTCCAATTTCGTAGCCACAACAAGCGTCTGGAAGCGACAGTTGAGACCAAAGATCTAGACGCGAACCTGGCCGCATCCAGGGACGCATCAGCTGAGTACTCCGCTGCAGCTACAAGCTTAGCCAAATCCTGTTGCAGGCGCGCATCCTCTGGAGGGAGTCTGTCCCGTAGTTGGCGCAGCCAAACCAACGAAGCACGGTTAAAGAATGAAGCTGAGGTAGACGCCCTGATAGCCCAGGCAGCCGCCTGGTGTGTCTTGCGGAACGCCATCTCTGCCCTTTTGTCCTCGAACTT
Source organism: Ptyas mucosa (assembly GCA_012654045.1). Classification (NCBI taxonomy): domain Eukaryota; kingdom Metazoa; phylum Chordata; class Lepidosauria; order Squamata; family Colubridae; genus Ptyas; species Ptyas mucosa. Next base: position 30,457,308 of record WNWU01000001.1, read on the forward strand.
AAGGCCGTCCCCAGCTTCTCCCACAAGAATCGACGAGGAAGTCAAACTCGCTACTGGATCGTCCACCGAGGGTAACTGAAGGAGAGCGTCTAACTCCGGCGCAGAACAATACAATCTGCGGTCAAAGGAATTCGGGCCAGACAAAGAAGTCGGGTGCTCCCACAGCTTCTGCACAACTTGAGAAAACAATTCAGGAAAAGGAATGAAATCATGGTCCGGAGCACGTACTCGAAACAGTCCCTCACTAGGAGAAGTTTGAGCCTGAGATGAAGACGGAGCTAAAGAAGAGTCCATGTTGGTGGCGATCTTGGCCTTGCGAAGAAGCGCTTTGAACAGCGATGGTTTGAATAGGCCTGGAAAGGCAGGGGCTTCCTGCACCTCTTCCTCATCATCAGACAACGGGAATTCTTCCCAAAATTCCTCGTCATGGATAGGTTCATCAGCTAACTCACAAACAGCCGTGGGGGCGTGAACAGAGGTAGATGGCATGGGAACATGAGCAGACGTGGCACACTCTGGAGGTAACATACACCCCGTCTGTTGCAACCCAGCCTGGAAAATACGGATCATCGCCTGAGACATCATGGCGTTAAAATCCGGAAAAAAACCTGCCAAGCCCCCCTCCTCATTGCGGAGCCCCGCAGCCATGGGGGTAAAGGTCGCCTCAGGGGCAGGCCTAGCCCGATGGGGAGCCTGACTGGTCACACTGGGAGAGCGAGACCTGACTGATAAATTCACAGGCAAGGTGGAAGGAAAAAACTGCACCTGTGGAGCAGAGTGGGATGCCACCTGAAGAACCTCAGGAGACTCCTCCCCTTGGGACAACTCCTCCTGGGCCTGCATCTCCTCCCCCTGGGATATCTGATCCATGGCCTCACAGGTTTGCTTCTGGGCCTTGGAGAACTGTTTTTCTAAAGCATTGTGCCTCCTTAAGGCGTCCTTGTCCTGACCAGAAGGAATCTTAGGAGCCTTAGGAGCCCTGGCCCTCTTTCCCTTGGAAGGTTTGGAGACCTGGGCCGGAAGGGGAGAAGGAGGCTGATCCAAATCAGAGGACAACTCAGCCTCTGCCATTGAAGTGGGATTACCAGACACAATCAATATACAGTTAATCAGATAATCAAATGTAATAATCAATTTAAATATTTTCTTTTTTTCTTTTTTTTCTTTTTTTTATATATATATATATAAATATGTAATTAATTCAAAATAGCAAAAATTTAATTCTCAATGAAATATACAGCTCCTTTTTTTTTAGTGTATATACAAGAAATTTAATCAAGCGAGGGAATTATAATAAATTGTAAAATTGCAAAGACACTTCCCTGATCGCAGTACAGATGCAGGAATCCCACAGGAGCTTATGCAGGGTGTTAATGGACAGCGTCCAGCACCCGCGGAGCCACTGACGACCTAGGGAACCAAAGCCCTGGAAGCAGCCAGGTTCAAAGTTGGCAATGCAGACAGCCCAGAGCAAAAACAATGGCTGCTGGGCGCCAATCCACGCAGCTCCAGCCAGACGATACAAAGCGCCAACAGCTGGGCTGTAAAAATACTAGAAACGGCTTCGCAATCAGTGACAAATAAAACTGCCAGGAAATTAAGCTGAGGAGGGCTGCGGCACAAACAAAAACAAACGACTCGCTGAGCCCAGCGAAGCCGCGGCAACACGTGGCAATGGCGGCGGTCTGGTAATGAGGAATGCAAACCGCAGCGCGGCTGAGAGCCTCTGCTATAGCGCTCGGATCCCCGAAGCGCTGGCCGGAAAAATAACTTGCCAAGCCCCAATCACTCCTGCAGCCTCCGAAATTGTGAAAAAATTAAAACAGATGAAGCGAGACGGAACGACCAAAAAAACCGCTCGCTGAGCCCAATAAAGGAAAAACGAGAAAGGGCGCGTGGTAATGGCGGCTTTAAGCAGGGATGGATGCGAGCCGCAGCGCAGCTGAGAGCCGCCCCTGCAGCGTTCGGAGCCCCGAAACGCTTGTAAAGTCACAGAAGCCAGCCAAACAAAAAATCCACGCCTCAAAGCCCACAAGAAGAAAAGGAAATAAAACAAGTAAAATCACCAAACACTATACTCACGAACTGACACTCGAGCCTTAACACAACGGCTGAGTGAAAAGACTGAGGAGAGAGGCCAGGATGTAGGCGTAGCCAGCTAGGAGGGAGAATGATTGACACTCAGCCACAACCAATGGAAGAGGATATAACCCGGACATCAGAATGTCCGAGCCGTGAGGAGGAAATATGGCAACAGGTCAGCCAATGGGGACTATTTGGTGACTCAGACAATTTGGAGCCTAGGAGTGGCTTAGCTTGGCTGTTACAAACCAACAAAAGAGTTGGTTTGTCCTTGCATTATTGATTCTGTAATTATATTGATTCTGCGCTTCTGGCTTCTGAGTTCTGCTTCTGGCTTCTGCTGCATGGGTATTGTATACATGCATCATGCTTTATATTACTGTATATAAAGAAGTTTCTTTTATAAATGAATCCTGCTGAATTCTTTACTTGTGTGCTACTTAGATTGCTGCAAATTCTAACAAATCCCAGAAAAGGTCATCAAGCATTGGGACTGCAAACATTAGAAAGGAACAATCAATTTTTATTACAGACGCAGATCAGCATTACAAATAAAAGCATTAAAAACAATATTAAAAAATATAAATAAAACAGAAACAGAATAATATATTGCAATTTGTGGTGGATTTAGAAAGGAACAAGGTAATTACTAGTAGGATTTGTTAAAAATGGTTGTGCCCAATTTATTTTACTGCTTTTTTTTTTACAGTGACTACTTTACTAGTTCAAAGGAATGCTATGAGTGGAGTTAGACTTATAATTTGATAAAGTTGACCATAGCCTCTTCTTAATGGAATGGAACAAGGTGGGATAGATCAGTGGCCACCAATTGGTGGTCCGTGGACCACTGATGGTCCATGATAAAATTTTGGTGGTCCACAGAAAAGCTGTTTGCATTTTTTATATTGCACTAAATCAGGGGTCCTCAAACTATGGCTCCTGGGCTGGATATGTGCAATGAACACTTGTGTTGCTGCAGAGAGTCTCCCCCTTCGGGGTCTTTTTGTATGGGATGGAGGAGAGGGGCAGAAATCCCAACTTGGAGTCTGCTTCAGCCTCCTGGTTGGGGCTTTGGGTGAAGGCTGGAGGGAAGCACCGCTGGTGGCGAAGAGCCAGAGGACCTTGTTCCAGTGGGACTGCATCATGGCCTGGAACTGGCTGACCATTTCAGCCCGCTGAGCCTCCAGGTGCCGGTACCTGGCCTTGCACTCCCGTAAGTCTTCCCTCTGCTTGGAAAGCCTATGCTCATAGTCCTCAGTGAGGTTTTTCTACTGAGCCTCTTTCTCGGTCAGATCCAATTTGAATTGAGCCAGCTGTTTTGCCAACTCTTTCTCGTGGTGGCTGCTTAGCTCCAACAACTGCTTCCTATTGGGGCCCTAAAGAGCCCTGGGTGGGCAGAGAAGGAGTGGGTGGGAGGGAAGGGTGAATAGAGGCCAGTGAGGCGCCCCTCAAAGTGAGTGTCATTGAGTTGGCCATGCCCACCCAGTCACATGCCCACCTAAACACGCCCACCCAGCTGGTCATTAAGCAGATCATATTAATGGTCCATGGGATTTAAAATTATGAATTTTGTGGTCCCCGAGGTCCAAAAGGTTGGTGACCCCTGGGATAGATGGTCCAACTACGAGATGAATGTTGGTTCTTGTTTAAGAACAATACCCCTCACCTGGTCCTTAATAAATCTATTGGGAAGGGGGAGATTTGCTGTGGGGTATTGAGAGTCCTGTGCTGAGCTTAATAATATTCAAACTGTTCATAAATATCTCAAATGAGACAGAAAGGATGCTCATCATATTTACAGGAAACATTGCTGACAACAGCTGTTTCAGGCCTTTGAAATACCACATCAAGAAAAGTCAGGGTTTACTCCTTTTTTGGTATCCTTCCTACAAAACGGCCAGATTCCTTTCTGAATTCTGGGATATCCTAATGTGATAATTTGCCAGAATGAAAAAAATTATATAGGATAGTAAATAAGCTGTCGCCAGGGCATCTACTAGAGAAACAAACAAAAAAAAATCAAGATAGCTATTGTGAATATAATATATATAAAAAAAATATTACAGGCTTTGACTGCATGGTTACAATTGTAATCTCTACTTTTTGGGCAGACATTCCCACAGGACACCTGTGTCTGGCTGCCACCATTTGTTCATGAGTGGGGAGATGTTTCTCTGATATCCAGATGGAGCAAAATAAAAGATTGTCCCTTCCATGACTGCATTTTTAAATAAATGATTTCAGTGTTCTCTGCATTAACCAAGGTGGTCAGTCTAAACTCACAGCATCATGTTGCTGTCACATCCTCTTCGCGGAGCTGGGATGGGCATGGTCTGCGCATGATGTATCCACCCACGGGCCACCAGTTTGAGTCACTTTAAAGAGATGTTGAAATATGGTGCACCATTACAAATATGACACTGGGCTGATCACAAGTAAAGGATGTTTATTTTAAGAAACAAAGTGAGTACTTGAAAGTAATACACACACACATACATGCATGCATGCATGCATGCATGCATACTTACATATGCCAAGATATATAGTCATAGATCTACATATAAGTTATGTATTATTAACAGCATACAAACTAAGAAATAGAGGAACAGAAAATATAAACAAAGGTAAAACTACTCGACTGAACAAAGCAACACTGAAAAGAAATAACATGCTCCCGAGACATCTGCCTGTAGTTTCCTGCCAATGTTTTCCTATCAGTTCCAGCGCTCCCCATCAGTTAGGAAATCCTTGTTATTCTTAGAAATTGAAATCAACTGACAGAGAAAAGAGTCCTTTCATTGGAAAAAGATATTTTCTAAGAGCTATAGCATCCCAGTCATCAACAAGCATGCAAGCTTCTTTATCAACTACACTATGGCATGTAAATGGATTTGGATTGTGACCTGGGAGGTGGACATGCTGTTTTTCTTGTGTATTCCTAATGGTGTTTACATGAGAAAACTTTGTTTGGAAATTCAACTGCATTATTAGATTTCAATTATCCATTTTTATTATTACTGCCTTAATATCATTTCACAAAATGATAATGTGTCCAAAGTATAGTAATCTGAACCTGTCGTTGGTGCTTCAAGTGATACCTCTGGGTTGATTTGTTTGATGAATCATTAGTTTCCATGGCTCTCCAGTCCTATTTCAGCAATCAGAGGAGGGTTATCAACCTAGTGCTGGTTATTGAGGGTTCTTTTCAGTTGTGGGTTGCCCCAGGTTCGGATCGGTTCTATAGAACCGGTAGTAAAACCGGCAGGAGGCTCTGCCCACCGACCCCGACATCATCAGGAAGCTTCTGCGCATGCGCGGTCCGTTGCAAACCAGTAGTAAAGGTAAGTAGAACCCACCCCTGGTTCTTTCTCCAATTTTAAAATCACACTCTACTTTTCACAATACAATCTATACACAAAAATTTGATCTCATTTTAGAATCATAGAATCATAGGGCTGAAAGGGATCATGAAAATCTTCTAGTCCAACCCTGCCCAAGGCAGGAGATTTTATTACATCTTGAACAAATGGCTCTCTACTTTTCTTGAAGACTGCCAGTGATGGTTCACTCCCAACTCCAGGAGGGAAGCTGTTCCATTGATTAATTATTCTCAGTCAGGAGATTTCTCCTCAGTTCCAGATTGGATCTCCCTTTAACAAGCTTCTACCCATTGCTTCTTGTCCTATTCTCAATGCTCTGGACCCCCTGCTCCCTGTGACAGACCTTTAAGTACCAGAAAATAGCTGTCACATCACCCCTAATCCTTCTCTTCCTCAGGCTAGACATACCTAGTTCCCTTAATTGTTCATCAGATCATTTAGTCTCTGGACCCCTTATCAGCTTAGTTGCTCTTCTCTGCATTCTTTCTAGGATCTCAATGTATTTGAACTGTATTGTATCATTTGTATTGTGGCAACCAGAACTGGATGCAGTATTTCAAATTTGGCGTTACTAGTGCTTTAATTTTACTTAGTTGAGATCAAGGATTTTGTAAAACAGTTTAAGAGAAGCAGAAGACAAACATCTAAAATCCATACATTATTCTGAAAAATGTCTTGCTCATTGTACAGGAGTTAGTTTTTAAGGAACAGGAGACATGGTTTGTAGTATGAAGCAAAGTAATTTAGCTGCCAGTGGCTATTAGATAGCACTCATATTTCCAAGCTCGGTCTTGATGGCCAAAATGACTATTGAGACCAGCATGCTTGGAAAATACGCTTTTTTCTGCTTTTTATGATTGTTTCAAATATAAGAATCTGCGGTTAAGTTCATGCTTCCAAGTGAGGATCAAAACTGAACTCATAAGCCTATGTAAGATCACTTTAGCAAAGGAGTCAGTCGAAGTGAACTATTGATATATTTGGCATCTCAGCATTTATGTTCATTTTCCCATTGGTGTTTTCATGAATAATAAAAAGTACAAGATTTCCCTTCATGTTACACTTACTGTACATTATCCTAAACCTGGTGTCAATAATATGACACTGTGGATGATGGGTGGGTTGATATAGGGGAAATACCCATATTTTCAGAGTTCACAAAATTGATGGGCATTCTGCCATAGTAGCTTTAATCATGTTTGCCATATTGTTTCTCAAAATCTAAGCATCCTTGAACCTATTTCTAATATTGTTCTAAATATCTCTAAAATCACAAAATGGGCAACATAGAAAGTTGTAAGCTTCTGATCACCAAATGCATCAATGGCACTAGCTGGTAGTTCGTGACACTTATACGCCCACGTACGTACTCTATGTCACCAAGTAAAGCAATGGATGCACATGGAGAGAGAACTTCATTCTCCCAGATAATATACTGAAGCTTGATCTTGGGGAAACTAAAATTCCTGCAGCAGAAAAACTACAGCATGCAAAGGCATCATAGAGGAAATATTTATTTGCAATGAAGGAGTAGCTACAGATTTTAATTCACAAACCAAACATCCTTGGAAGTGTATCCTGTGGGTTCTGTGTTTCATTCTAGGCATAATTCCCCTTGCCCTCACCCTCAAATTAAATATATTCACCAAAAATCAAAGCAACCTTTCCATATCTACTTCGGAGTGTCACATATAATATACCAAAATAGCATGGTGTGTGGTGTATCTACGGCTACACACCTATTTCTCAAAGTATACTTAAAGATATGTATTTTAAAAGCTTCCATAAATTCCCTTGAAACAAACTGGACTTGCTTCCAAATAAATTAAGATGTTCCTTTCCAAGTGCAGTTCGAGTCTCTATAAATGAAACGTACGAAACTGTAAAGTTGAAGGTAATTACTATCCAGATTTCAAAATATTTGTTCTCTCTCCAGCCTTGTCTTTTATCTCTCAGGCTTCTACACGTCACTACAGCAACATCCATAGCTCCAGCGAGGGCTGCCTCACTGAATGTGCTCCGCTATTATTAATGGAAGGAAGCACTGTTACACCTTCTTCTAAATATAGGCAATCTGTGTGTGCCTAATGACTACAATGTGAGAACTGAGAGGGACCAAAATATTGACATCCACTAGGTGTACATAATTTGTTTTCGTTCCTGCTCTCTTCCGAGGTATTATCTAAACCTTCATGGAAAATCTGTTATTATTTCACAGGAGGAATGTGCAAACTGTTATTTAGATGTGAACCTGTTAGATGGAGTTTCCTCTGTTTGTTTTCCCATGCTCCAGCCAAGCCGTGTCAATGAGAAAGCATTTGCTGAGCTATTTTTAACTTCCCCCTTCCTTCCTTTTCTGTCTCTGCAAGGAGCTGCACCTTTTCATCAACACTGCAGGAAAATGGCATCGGGAGCCCAGGGGTGGAGGAGTCTTCTAGGGACACAGTTTGCCTAGTGTGCAATATGGGAAGAGAAGTGAGGGTTGAGGACCAACCACGCCTGATAAAAGGAAAAAGACAGAATGGAGCAGCAGGTCTCTTACCATTGGCAAGAGAAATGATAAAGAATCAGTGAAGAGAGAAAATCTGGGCAGGAAAGAGAACAGAAGGAAACACAATGACCTGGTATTAAAAGAGAAAATGTGAAAGCAAAGGGTAATTCCAAGTTTATTCAAAAATTGTCTTCAGTGAGTGTTTCTCTGCTATCTCTCCACTTTTTCATTCATCAGTATGCCTTTCTATGACCCTGATCCTATAACACCCAATCAGCAACAATCCTATTCTACTAGTGATACTGCAGTGATATTGGCAAAGCACAATCGCACTAAGTCATCCTTTTGGAACACAAAGTCCCCACCCATTTTCTCCAGGAACAGCCAAGTATTCTATAAGCCCATGTAGTGATACGACTTTAACAGGAGATAGAAAACAAATGAAGACCGAATGGCACATGTGCCATCACATCAGGATGCAATGTAAGTAGCTAAGTCATAACATTCGTCCATTGTTGCATGTGTCATCCTTTCCCTTCTTTCTTCTCTTCCCTGTGGATGCCTAGGTGGGGATTCAAAGGCAAAAAACAAAAATGTTTTGGAGCATGTCGAGTTGTACGCATGGAGCCTGTCTATAATTCTTCAAAGCAGCAGCATCCCTTCCTGGAAGTTGCATGGCTCACTTTTGTATCATCTTTGGAAAAGGTGCCTTTGGTTTAAAATACTGCAAGTAGATGGTGATGAATCTTTCCGCATGCCCCAGAGTACCTTTTGCCTTTGGAAACAATGCATGTATCACCAGGCCTTTCACAATTATTCAAAGAGACAGCAGTTAGCGTTTGGGATGTATATACTGTGCTGCCAGGGCTTGGCAATGAATTCTGGAATGCAGAGGCTTACTTTTTCATCCTCTCTTCCTCTCCAGATTTTTTTCCCTAGAAGATTAAGGAAGAAAACTGAGTGGCTTTTAGTACTGGCATGACACCAGTGGCTGGGTATAATTTAACCTTCTGCAAGACTCGATCTATTTTGGGCTAAACCAAATCTTGAGTTGATTGATCGGACCAAGTGATCCAAAGTTCATTTACACATTCTTTAACACATTATTTCCCCATCGCCACTGCATCCTAGGAATATGATGATTTATATGAGTCTCCCAAAACAAAATATATTCTGAAGAGAGATCATATAACATAGAATAACAGGATTGGAAGAATATTTGGAAATCTTGTAGTCCAATCTTCTGCTGGGGCAAAAGACCCTACACCATTCTAGACAAATTGTTGTCCAAACTCTTCTTGAAAACTTCCAGTGATGGGGCACCCACAACTTCTGGAGGGAAGCCATTCCACTGATTGACTGTTCTCACTGTCAGGAAAATTAGTTCTAGGTTAGATCTTGTTTTAATGATCTTCCACTCATTACTTCTTGTCCTGCCTCCAGGTGCATCGGAGAGTAAGCCAGCCACCTCTCTATGTCAGCCCTTCAAGTACTGGAAGACAGTTATCATGTCACCCCTAGTCCTTCTCTTCATTAGAATAGTTCCCTTAACTGTTCTTCATATGGTTTAGCCTCCACTCCCCGAATCATCTTTGTTGCTCTTCTGTGCACTCTTTCTAAGGCCTCAGCATCTCTTTTGTATCGTGGCAACCACAATTGGACACAAGCATGGTCTCTTCAGTGCAGTATAAAGCAGCACTAACTCTTCACGTGATCTCAATACTATCCGTCCGATACTAACTTGCTTTTCTGGCAGTTGCAGCAAACGTCTGGCTTACACTTAAATAGTAGTCTATTAGGATATCTAGATCAAGTTCTGGTCTATTCTCTCTTTAATAAGGGCCTTCTTTCCAGTTTGTAATCATAATTACAAATTGCCTATGGTCTGGTTATGTACATGGTGTATGTAATGGAAAGGCAGATCCCCATCAGATATCCTTATTTAGTACCATTATTTTGGAGTCATTCAGGTTATGTGTTTTTTAATAAACAAAGGACAAATGTCTCTGTACATTTGTCAGAGAAAATCTTTACTGCACTCTGCAAGGATCAAGGTGATAAACACAAAAATACAACCTGCATATGCCCCATCTATTTTGTGTCCCAGCTACCAAACAGACCATCTGCCACCATCAAGTAGTGGTCCAGCTTTTTGCAGCACAAATTTCAATTCTGTTCTGTGTAGCGAAAGTCGTGAAAATTCATTGAGCACATATGGTAAGCACAGTGAGCACAGGAAATGGGTCTCTGAAGTCCACATAATTTTCTCATATGGACAGTAGTATATGTATGAACATATAAGAACTGTAAGAGATAATCAGGCTGAGCTCAAGGGTGGGGTCAAGCATATCAAGAGACCTAAGTCCAGCCCACCTTGAAATCCATTGACTCTTATCTACCACCAATTTGCTTTGGCCCTTAATAGTTCAGATTCTTGTTAGCGTTCAATAAACCTGTAATCATTGAACCGCCTTGCTTCCTGATTTCTTGTGTCTGACAAGAACGTCACTAGTCTTCTAGTCCACCACTGCTTATCACTGACTGGCAGCTGGTTTTATTGGTTTGAGGCCTTTCTTACACTTTCTGCTGAAAATGAATTTCTTTGAATGCCAGATTTCAGACATAACAGCTTGAGACAAACCCTGGGACCCTGTTTTATTCTTTTTAAGATAAATACCCACTCATTCATAAAAGTCACCAAGTACATAGCAAAATAATCTTTTAAAAATAAACTTATAAAACTACTTGCTACAAAAATCAGAGTGAAGAAATCGGGAAAGAATGCTTTATTGTTACAATTTCACGCCAGTTTTCCATTTAATAACACCATAACTACACACATATTGGATTTACACTTTGTTCTAAGCCATTGTTTCCTAAATTTTATTTGTTGAATAAACTACAAGGGGGTGTGGGTGTCTGTCTGTCTGTCTGTCAGTCAGTCTTCATGGAACAAAGACAAGACCAAGCCATATAGGGCTGTCCCTAACTATTTGCAAGTTAATCAATTGAACATGATGGGCACAGCAACTTGCCATTTCCTAATAAAACCGATGGATGCCCTGTAGCCAAGACTAACTTGATGTAGGTACATTTAACTGCAGCATATCAAATAACAATGCTGCTTATTCCATTCACCAATTATTTCATTATGCTTTTGGTCAGTGTTTTGCTTAGCTGGTTCGCTTGCCAGATGAAACTAGTTAGCTATATTGGTTGACTGGTCCCTATGCTTTCTCAGCATCATGAAAACATCACCCTCCTTACACTGATGCAAATCCCATCCAGTGCCTGGGATAAAGACATGGAGAAGTCTATGGCTAATTGTCCTCAGCACAGGTTACCCAGAGGGCATGGGTACACGGACAGGCCAATGTATTTTCCTACCTGAACCACGGACTAGATGATGCACAAATGCTCATTCCCCATATAAAGATCAACTGAATTGGCAACTGAATCTATTTCAGATCTGACAACTGGACACCAACCCGTATTGCATCTGTGAGCAACCTTAGAAGTACAGGCCATGTAAAAAACTGCTGCCAATACCCCACTCTTTCCTACTATCAGCATCTGCTGCCAAAAGTCTCTATTGGAAGAACCAGGCCTCCCTATTTTTCATATGGAGAGAAAAGCATAGGAAATTGCTGTTCTTTACAACGAACAGAGCCATACTGGCTTTGCACTGTTTTGATTTGCTAGATTTGAAAATCTGTGATGATCTCCATAGGCTTCCAAATGAAGATTATCAGATGGAAGCTCATTTCACTCTCTGGTTTCAGTGATCCGTCAAGAACAGGGCCACATCCAATATAGAGGTAAAAGTGACTAATAAGGCAGCGTCAATGGAGCAGACCCTTCTTAAAGAGCCATAAACCTCCTGCAGAAGATGGCTGAATGAATAATACTGTGTATACTGTTAACTGTGGTAACTGAAAATCCAGACCACCAGTAGATGGCAGCAAAAAGAGCTTTCTAGATATGTCTAGGTCAGGGGTGTCAAAACTCACGTGTCATGGTGGCGTCACGTAATGTATTGGGACTTTTTTCTCCTTGGCTAAACTGGGCTGGGGCGTGGCCAGCACGTAACGCATCCGGCCCGCAGGCCAGGAGTTTGACAACCCTGGTCTAGGTCATTTCATGGTCCTTTGGATTTTTGCAGCCTTATCTGGTAGCTCTACTCTAGACCAGTGTTTTTCAACTTCAGGAATTTTAAGATATGTGGACAGAATTCGCCAGCCAGCCTGGCAATTCTAGGTGTTGGAAGTCCACCCTTTTTAAAGTTGCTGAGGTTGTGAAATACTGCTATAGACCACACCCAAAACAATGGCTCATTATAATTTATATAAGTTTAATCAAAGCACAACACACTGTAAAGCTGGAGGATACTGAAAATTAAATGCAGAAATAATTGCAAATGGTTCTCGCAACAAAATGTCTGAAGATGAATTACCTTTATTCAAGTTACTAAAACTAGTGTTGCTTTCTTTCAGGATACTCCATTTGATTCAGTTATCCTGTTTTCTTGAACTTTCTTTCGTACATTGTGACTGCATTCACAAAATAGTAGTTTGTTTGTTTTTGGCTTACCTTCTTGAAGCTAGCCATAACTTTAGTAAACTTATATTTTAGCATATTTCATAAAATAAACTGTGGCTCATTCAGTACATCAAGTTCATCATGTCAGGTGAATACTGTCATTCAAACAAACAAACATGTTTAGTCTTCACGAGGCTAATATGATATTTTTATGTTAGGTTCTTATATTTAAGGCCAGTACAAGCTTTGTCTCCACTATAACCCAGTGAGTTAAGTTGGCCTGAAAGAGAGTGACTAGTCCAAAGTCAGCTTCCATGACTGAGGACAGACTAAAAACTGGCCCAATGCTTTAAACCACTACATTAGAAGGTGAGTCTAATCACAACTCTATTTCTTTTCCTTTTGGTTGTCATTTTTTGCAGACATTCCTCAGGATACTGCTATATCCTTCTTGTTTTAACAGTGGCCCCATGTAGCATTCATTTATTGTCTGAAATCAGTATTATAAACCTTGGCAACTTTTGATTCCAGAATTCCTCAGCCAGCAGACCATTACATTGCCTATTTCCCGCCCTTCCTCATTCAATGAATACAGAATATGAACATCTGGGTCAGGGGTGAAATGCTCCCGGCTCGGGCGAGTAGGTAGTGATGGCAGCGGGCAGTTCGGAGAACCGGTAGCAAAAATCCCTGCCCCCGCCCCCCCATACCCAGCTGAGCCATGCGATCATCAGAGCTTTTTTTTTTTACATGGCTCTGAATCCCAGCTGAGTTGCTTGCTAATCAGGCAACTCAGCTTGGATCGCCAGAGCCATGTGAAGGAAAAAAACTTTTTTCCTTTTAAATGGCTCTGCCTGCTAATCGGTAGCAAAAATCCCTCCCCTTCCCCCCCTCAGCTTGCTTACTTTAGCTGCTGGTCGCAACGCCTTGCTGTTATCCCTGCAATCGATTGCATCAGCAAGCAACTGAGTCTCCCTGCCTGCAATTAAGCAGGCAGGGAGTTGCTGACTTCAACTCCCAGAATTCCTCAGCCAGCAAAGTAAAACTGGATGAGGAATTCTGGGAGTTGAAGTCTACAAGTCTTAAAGTTGCCAAGGTTGGAGACCCCTGTTCAATTGGGTAAGTTTTTTTCCCCTTTGGGAGCTTTAAAAAATAGTTAATTGGGGATTTTTTTAGTTCTTTTTTTAGACCTAACCATTTAAAGTTTAGGAAATTTTAAATTTAGCTGCTTTTATAGAAAAATAAAAATAAAATAAAAAAAATATTTGTGCAGCTTTCTGAGATTTAGTGTGTTTCTGTAGTGTTTCACTCTAACTACACAATCACAAAAATCTCACAAAGCTGTATGTGGAATTTTGTGTGTGTAAAGTGTGAAAGTTGGTTTTTTGGTTTTTTTGTGGCTGTGTGAGGTTCCTACTTGTTGCAGGGGCCATTTTGGATCTAGCACAGCTGCTTTTATATTGTGGGTGAGCCAGTTGTGCTGTGTTGTGTTTTGTAGGTTAAAAAAGGGCAAAGAAGTGACATTGACTTGGCCCCGCCCTCCCAGTCACCTTACCAAGCCCTGCCCACTAATTAAGCCACGCCTACAGAACCAGTAGCAAAAAAAATTTAGACTTCAACCCTGATCTGGGTACCCTACGGTGAGACAACCTATGGCCATTTGCTCACAATGATTTTTACAGCATCACTCAGCCATCATTGAAGTGACCCAAAAGCCTCTCCTCATTACTTTTACTTTATGGTTGGATGACCCTTAGAAGGCTGGCATAAGCAGTATTTTATATTTTAAATTTTAAATTTTATGGGGATTGGTATTTTTAATTTGAGCCGAAATTTATTATTCTATTTTTAATTGTTCTTATTGTTTATATTATGTGTTTTTTAATTCCGGCTGTACACCGCCCTGAGTCCTCAGGGAGAAGGGCGGTCTATAAATTTAATATAAATAAAATAAATAAATAAATAAAAGAACAACATTTTCAGCCCTTCTCCGTTATTTAGCCACCGGTTATGGTGAGACAAGAGGTTCAGAAGCAAAACGAATACTGTACTATTTTCGCTTTGAAAGGATGGCTTTTAAAACCAGGAGGGTTTCTTTTGTTCCCGCAATTCACAACGGATGAGAAGAACCCCCATCCCCCCCTCCCGAAAGCTTCTAAGATTTGGGATTTTCTTTTTTTTCTCCCCAATACGGAAACGTGAAAGGGCACCCGGCTTTCCTATTCAACAGGGCAGGCGGGAGGTTGGCGCGTGGGGAGGGGGGGGCTTTTTTTTGTTCAGGCGACGGGTTTCTGGAACACCGCAGTGAAGCGAAGAAGTCGGCGGAGGAGAGACCCACCTCTGCTGCTGCTGCTGTTGCTGCCACCGCGGCCGGCAGGCGAGGAATTCTGCCGGGCCCCGCGCTGCAGGCCGGCTCGAGCTGGCACCGAGCAGAGGGGGAGGCAGCCAGATGGCAGGCCGACGGGGGAGGGGCCGCGCTGGAGGCAGCCACGGGAGGGGAGCGAGACACCTACGCAACCAGCGAGCGAAGAGGAGATCCTTGGATGCAAACACAGGCGTCCTCCTCATCGCTTCCCCCCCCCTCCAGCTCCTCACATGCCCGTGATTCATTTCCACATGCCGTACACGTGACATGCTAATTCAGGGCTACTACACAATTCCGAGGCGGCGGCGGCGGCAGCCGGGGAAACAGCGAGCCAGAGAGCTGCAGCTTGGCGTAAAAAAAAAACGGGGAAAGCGGGGGTTGGGGGGGAGGTTCCGCAAAAGGGGACAAAAAGCGGGGGAATAGAGGTGCATTTAAGCGCGCCCGCAGCATCCCGCTAATGTCAGGGTTGTCCCACCCTCCTTTTTTTTTTAACCTTCGCCTCCCTTTTCTCTCTCTCTCTCTCTCTCTCTCTCGCCTGAGCGCCTCTACCCGCCGCTCACCCTTTCCGGGGACACGGGGTGACGGCAGACCCAGGCGCCGCTCGCCCACGCTTCCCAAGCAGCCGCAGGAGGGGCTGCAAAAGGCGGGGCCAGCGGCCGCCCTCCTCTGTCCTTCTCCGGAGTTAGTTGGGGCTATATTTAAACACACCAAAAAAAAGAAAAGAAAAGCCCACGCACGATCTTTATTCGCCGGGGACGGAGCGGGGAGGGGGAGCGAGGTTAACTACGCAAACTACGTTTGCTGTTTTTTCCTTTCTTTTCCACCACCACCCTTCCCTCCCCTCCGCCAAGCCTAGTGGGGACTGCAATCCTCCGCACGCTTCCTTTGAAGTCAGCTCCTTGTAGCTCCGTGGGATTTGCCTCCGGAGTAAAAGATTTGCCTGGAATTAGGACTGAAAACGATAGAAAGCGGAATGCCTTCGGTCGCGTGCGCCATTTTAACCACGCGTCTGAAAAAAGGGGGAACTCCCTCGATGGAAGAAAAACTGCGGTCACCCCGAGTGACTGGCTTCGCTCTTCCTGCGAAACTTGAGGGATCCGCGCGTTTCGCGGATGGTGTGGTGGTGCCAGGGAAACGGAATAAAGGACTAGAAGTTGTAGTTTGTGGTGGGGGCGGCGTGGGGGAGGGAAAGTTGCCACATAGGAAAGAAATACCGATGTATTTTTCAAGGGTGACACACACTCCATCTCAGTTGTAGGAAGCCCCCACTCCCATCCTAGAGAACGAAATACTTTGGCGGGTATTAAAAGAGAGGAAGAATATTACATATTTCCCCAAAGAAGAAATGGGAGAAACATGTTCTTAAAGGCAGAAAGCAGCCCCAGTCTTCCTGCATAGTAAAACAGCCTACAGCAGATGCCTGAAATCTTTTTTAAGAGATGGATTTTTTGGTACCCATTAAGAAATCTGGGCCAATCTATTGGAAGGCAAATCACCTTCAGCTCCAGCTGATGGGATTAAAATTTACATTCCCCCCCCTCAAATTCTAAAACAGGGACATGACCTCTAGGACATAATAGGATTAGCCCACCACCATTAGAATAGCAAAAGGTACAAGGCTCACTACATTGCCCAACCCCCTGCAGCATCTCAGAAACCTATAAAAATCCATCCATTCCATGCCTTGGTTGACCAAGAGATCAACCACCCCAGAAACATGCTTCTGACAAGTTTCTGGAATCCAAATAAACCTTTCCTTGCAGCCAGTCAGTCTCCATTTTATTTCCAGTGGCTTTCTCCCGGCTTGGAACTGGATTGGATTTTTCTTCCAGCACAGTTTGATAACTGCAAAATATTGTGAGACAAAGCTTTCACTAAGGTAGCCCCTTGGAAGAACAGTCACACATTGGCAGCCTAGTCCTTTTTAGTGGCTTTTGTTTCTTTGTGTAACTTGCCAGCACATCAATTGGGTTCTTGCACGCAGGACCTTGGTTTGACTAAGCATGTTTTTTTAACCTGAGTTGATTTACTAATCAAGATGAGTGTTCACTTAACATACTAAATCAAAACCACATTATGGTTTAGGGAATTCAGGATTAGATGTAATGGTAGTATAGGAAGCCCCCTCTCTCCAGACTAAAATATTCTTTATTCTTAATATTAAAAAGAGGCAGGACAGGATATTTCCTCCAAAGAAGAAATGGAGAAAAATCAAAGGCAGAAAGCAGCCCCAGTCTTCCTGCCATAAGAAAACCACCTGAAGCAGAAGCTTAAAGAGGCTGGTCTTTTGGAAAGGAGATTTTGTATCCATTCAGAAAGACTGGGACAATCTACTCATAAGCAAAGAGAATCCAAATAACACAATAGGCAAGCCAAAGATGACAAGATTAGCTCAGACAAACACCTAAGGTTTGATTTCCCCCTCTTGCCTGTAGAGCCAACCATGACCCCTACATCACCCCATGGCAACAGCCATTAAAATATTAAAGGACACATTCTTACACAGAAACAGACATCTCAATCACAAAGTCCCAAAGAATGTATAAAAGCCTACCTATCTGAACCCCATTTTGTCAGCCAACCCAGAATCATGCTGTCACTGAAGTTTCTGGCATCCAAATAAACAGGCCTTTCCTGCAGCCAGCCTCCATTTTATTTCCAGCATCTTTCTCCTGGCTTGGAACCAGACTGGATTTTTATTCCAACAGTAGATTTCCCACCAAGTATGATGCAGGCATCTGCAAAGTGCCTTCTTAGTATAATTTTACTATTCTATGATACTTCCATCTAACTGTAGATGTGTAAAGACTGTAAATGTAGCTCTTTCTTAGCACTAATTCTAAATGAAATTAACAAAACCACTTTAGAATAAACGAGGTGGTTTTCCTAAATTCATCCCCGCTATTTTAACCAAATTATTTCCCCAAATAATTCTGAATACTATTTAATATCCACTGCTAATATGTTCTAGTGGATTGATTTTAGGAAATTCCTAGGAGTGCCAGGTGAAGAATCTCTCTCTCTTTTTTTTTTTTTGGCTGAAGCTTGTCAACAGACATTGCATTGACAATTGGGGCATTTTTCATCAAAGTCATGGTTTTCCTTAATTGTAACATGGTTGTAAAAGTTGGAGTTTCAGGAAAGCTGACTAGAGAAAAATTTATGCCTTGGGTTTGTCATGCTAGAGAAGAAATATTTCTACAGCAGTAATGATGAAAATAAAGTTAAATGTTATGAACACCTAATGCAAAAGCAAGAGTCACTGGAGAAGAACATGATACTTGGAAAAATCAAAGGCATAAAAAAAAGACAATGAAGATAAGGTGGATAGATATTATCACTGACACAAGACTGAACTTACAAGAACTCAGGTAGTTATGGGCAGGCAATCTTGCCATTGCATCACAAAGAGTTAGGCATGATTAAATGACTGAATAACAGTATTTGTCAGCAATGATTTTTCTTTAGAAAGTTAATATTGCACAGTCCACCTAGAACTATAGCAGTCAGCAAAAATGTAGCCAAAACCAATATCAAACTTTCTCTTCCTAATCCATAGCTATAGTACCTGAGCTTACAGTCTGAAGGAATTGTCCATCCAGGTTCCATGAGCCTTTA
Source organism: Ptyas mucosa (assembly GCA_012654045.1). Taxonomy (NCBI): domain Eukaryota; kingdom Metazoa; phylum Chordata; class Lepidosauria; order Squamata; family Colubridae; genus Ptyas; species Ptyas mucosa. The sequence continues at coordinate 30,475,783 of WNWU01000001.1, forward strand.
GAAAATAAAAATGATGTAAAATTTAAAAATCACAGTGGTTCTGCCTGCTCCCCCTCAGCATATAATTGGCTTCCGTCAAGGCAAAGGACAAACTCAACTATGGATAACAAAAAACTTTTCTGTAGGCCTTTCCATACTAAACTGAATTGCTAACAGCCCATCCTTGAGTTAGTAAAGACACTATAATAGCATATCATTTGCTGTCCCAATTGCTGATTCTTATCCTGCTTTGATTGCATCTATTCCCAGTCACCTGATCTCCCTACAAGATAATAGTAATAGTGCCTATCAGAAGTTTTAAATCCTGAGGTTTGCCCTTGGATAATATTGGAATAAAAGGACACACTAGTTTAATATCAGAGCACATAAGCACATTAAGCCTGTCTAATTCATGGTCTGGGGACAAGATGAAGTGAGGATGCTTTGCTCTCCAAGGACTTGGCACATCACAGGAATCCATTGTGAAGGCAGCATAGGCCTTTGTTCCAAAAATCTAAATTATCCTTTCTGAAACCATATATGTAACTAGCTGTTACCTTCAGGATCCTTTTTCTGTTGCAATTTGACTTTTGGAAGAACTGATGTAAAAAGCTATTGTGTTCTGAATTCCTTCACCTGAGGAACCATCTCACTGCAATAACACTACCCCCCTTCCTTCACTCTAGCAGAAGGGACCTTGAAATAGACCCTGTTGGCCAAGGATTCCAGCTGGCAGAGTCAAGGAGAAGAGCCTTTTCCACTGAGGCCTTGGCCCTATGGGATATTATATTATTGGAAATAAAAATGGCTCCCACCCTTCCATCCTTCTGGAAGGGTATCAAAACCTGGTTTTGCTTGTTGACTTAGAGTCTCGAGGGGAGTCCTCACCGCTGGCAATGGTTGATAGTGTAAGAAGATCTCATCTCCAGGTTGTGTGTCTTCTTAGTTCTAGTTTTTATATAGTGTTGTAATTTTAATTGTTCCTGATTTTTTGCACCTGACGCATAAAATCAAATGACATATCATGCTCATATGTAACTTTGCATTCAACAAATCTGCCATGGCTCATCTCACCCATCATCACATACTGTTCTTTCTCATGGTGGCTCTTGGGTTTTTTCATCCATGAGACTAAAATGATTCTATAGTGTTCCAGGACAAAGTGTACTCATCTGTGATCGTCCTCTGGAGAGAGAGATTGTTGCTTAAACCTCCTTAATCCTTTGCTTCTTTGAGTCCCATGATTTCAGTCTTTGACTCTACCAAAGAGGAGTTTTCCTACACAATTGTGCTTTCTCTGTCTTCTGAAGAAGTCCAGCTGTCCTGTCTGGAAATTCTCATCTTCCCAGTTGTGTTACTGTGTAGAAATTCTCTCCTCAAACCATTCATTCATTCATTTTATTATTTGCCACCTTTTTCATATCCAATGACTGTGGACATCTTAAAACATTAAAAAATTAATATGTATGAAGTATGTATCCAGTATGAAGCTTCCCCAATAGGGTCCCCAAGCCACCTGGCAGAGCCAGGTCTTGAGGCTCTTTCAGAACATCAGGAGGGTGGGAGCAAGTTTCCACCTATAGTGGTTATAATTCAGTCCTCTTCAGGTAAAATATAAAGTCTGCATATATCTCACAAATTGCAACAAAGATCCTTTCATTTCCCATGTTGACCGGTGCTTCTCCTATCTCCTTGCAGAACCCTGCAAAATCTTCCAAGGGTCCTTTGCTATGGCCAAGTGTTCCCAGAAGCTGCTTCTTCGGATAAGGAATCGGCTGTAATGGAAAAATATCCTCACCCACCCCACCCCACTTGCCAAACATCATAGGTCTGTCTGTTCATTTACTCGGTGTGCATGTGGTCTTTAAACTGGGTTTCATCTAGGACAGTGATGGCTAACCTTTTTGCCATCGCGTGCCAAAAGCGGGGGGAGCATGGTGGGGTCACACGCATGCGTGCCCACACCATAATTCTATGCGCCCTTCCCCCTGTGCTCCCCCCGCTTTTGGCACGTGATGGCACAGTGGGCCCAGTAGGCCCATTTTTTGCTCTCCCCAGGCTCCAGAGCCTTTCTAGGAGCCTGGGGAGGGCAAAAACAGCCTTCCCCACCTCCCCAGAGGCCCTCCGGAGGCCAGAAACAGTGTGTTTCCTGACTTCTGGTGGGCCCAGAAGGCCCAAAAATCAGCTGGCTGTCGCACGCATGCGTGCCAGAGCTGAGCTCGCGAGACCACTGATATGGCTCCAACGTGCCACCTGTGGCACTCGTGCCATAGGTTCACCATCATGGATCTAGGAACACAGAAGAAAAGAGATGTTACCAGGGCACAGCACCATGTGTTGTGGTTAGGTGTAAGTAGAGAAAGCCTATATATACTTATAATTGTATGGTTTACCAACTCTGTCTTCCCAGCCAATGGCTATGAAAATTTAGGAACAAACATATGTATGAACTAACAAGTGAAGAGTTACAGCACTGCCAATATTCAGAATTGCTAGTTACTTTTTTGCCAGTTTCAGTCCTTACTTAAAATTTATCACATTTCCGGAATGGCCATGTGTGGCAGATGTTCTGACTGTGGTCTTGTGGATGTTGTGTTTCTTCCACTTAAACTTGGGTTGCAAGGAGTGTAAGGAAATCTCTAGAAGACATTAGGTACCTGAAGTATCATTGGTGATTACTTTGAAGCTCTGTGGTTGTATAATTGAGGACCATTTTGTATATTTTGTATCTGTGATGATGATATACACTGAAAACATGTCCTTACCTCCATCTCCCCGTTAAATGGGCAGGATGCCATTATTATTATCAGCAGAGTCCCAACACTTACAAAGTGTTTCTGCCAGTTCTAAGCCATTTTTATGTTCTGATTTTTCTTCTGTATGCAGTGAATATTTTGTACCATATTAGGAAATCATTAAATTTGTGCAAATAATCAACATTGCTTTCATTTGCCAAATGCAAGAATTCAATCTTAAAGCTCTTGTTCATACATTTTTTTGGCCAGGATAAATAGACCATGAAATGTGATTTATACGTAGTACCAGTTTATCAGATTTGATCATCTTTGCTAAGTAAATATAAAATTATAATTGATTGTTAGAGTCACTATTGTATGTAAAGAAGTCCAATGTTATCATGAAACTATAGCACAGACAGTCCTCACTTAACAATCCTAATTGGACTGTCTACCACTAAGTGAAGCAGTCACTGAATGAAAATCACATGATTGCAACTGTGCTTTCTGGTTGGAAAGCGACATGACAAAAATCCTCATTTAGTGACCACAATTGAGATTGGTAACTTGGTTGTTAAGCAAACCAGTTGGTAAGTGAAACCATGACTGTGCTTATGATCTTACTTCAGCCTTCCTTTGTTTTACAAACCTGCAAAGATCATAAATGTGAGGGTTTATTATTTATTATTATTAAAGTTATTTTTTCATCACCATCATAATAGTGAACAGATGCTTGAAAAACAAGCACTACCTATACAGCCGTTGCATGATCTGCAAGTTTGATCCTGAATTATAAGTTTTTCCTGATGCAAACTGATTTCCCTCATTGCGGCAGCTACATTTGACTGAGCCCAGGGCAATAACTTGGTCCTCCGATTAGTTTGCTAGGAAAGAGAAACAGTTTTATTCACATTGAGATATTATTCTCCACACCACTTAAATCATATGGAAGAAAGACAGTGTGCAACCTCTCGGTACCCTGTTTCCCCAAAAATAAGACATCCCAATTAGGCTTTTGAGCGCGTGTGCTAAAATAAGTCTCCCCCCCCCGAAAATAAGCCCTCCCCAAAAATATTTAAACACAAAGCTGGAAATCAGGTAAGATGGCAAGAGGAGCCCACGCACCCCAAAATAATAAGACCTCCCTGAAAATAAGGCCAAGCGCTTATTTCAGGGTTCAAAAAATATAAGTGTTTTATTTTTGGGGAAACACGGTACCTTAACTACTGCTGTATCGCTGCCCTCTTTGCATTTTCATGCTGACTGGATTCTTCCCATTAGATCCCTCCTGGGCGACAGGAAATAACAAAGAAAATGAGACAGGTGAGTGTTTTCAAAGAAATTCATAGCTATAGCCAGAACTGTAGGTTGTGATTGTAATGACAAATTGGTTTCAAAGTTTTTCAGCTACATAAGGATAGCTAATCAATACACAAGGCAAATTAGGAGGTACAAGATGATCTTGAAGTGGACCTTTATCCCTGTCTTGGACAAATAACCACTCAATGATAGAAAGTAGAGATACACGTGACGTACTCTATATGGGTAATCCTTGGTTAACAACAGTAATTGAGATTGGAGTTTCTGTTGCTAAGTTATGCGGTTGTAAAGTGCAACATCACGCGAATGCATCACTTAGTGACAGAAATTCCAGCAATCCCTGTTGTTATTAAGGATTGAAGCAAGAACTTGCTTCTGACTTCCTGCCAACTTCACAACTAAGGAAGTAAATGGGGTAGCCACCAGGAAGTCACAAGTCCCAGGTGACTTACAAGCAGATGAGCAAGCAAGTGGCTGCTGCGACATAACGCAAGCATTCCTGGGCATGAGATGGGTGTTTCAGAGGGCAGAGAGTGCTACAGCTTGGTGCAAGCATGTCCAGGCTGGAGTAGATAAGGATGGGGAATGGGAGGGCACACAGATTTGTGGTAAGCCTACAGAGAAGGTCACAAATGGTGATCATGGAACACTGCAACTATCATAGGTATAAGCCAGTTGTCAAGCTCTCAGATCATGATCACGTGACCCTGGGAGGTAGCTGGGATGGCCAGAAATTTGAGGACCAGTTATATGTATCATTCATGGAGCACTGCTATAACTTTGAACAGTCACAGAACTCGCGGTTATTAACTAAGGCCTACCTGTATACTGTTTGGTTCATTATGTCAAGGGTTTGAAAAACTGGAGCCACAGAAAATCAAATCATTTACCAAAAAATAAAATAAAATTTTGGTGGCATTTGTGTCTGCCACCATTAGTAAATGGCCATATGGTGATACGAGAATATCTTTTACATACCAATTGCTGTACAGGACAACAATGATTCTATATATGCCCTAGCAAAATGATAATAACAACAGAATAATAACAGAACATTGTCAAGATACTCCAAAGGATATCCAGTAGAAGGATGACAGCCTTTAGGAAAAAGTCTGTGCTTCCTTTAGCAATTATATTTAGGTAGGAAATATCTGAATCTGATTTCACAACCCTTATTCTAGTAAACATTATTATCTTCTGCCTGTATAATGTAAAGCAGTACAAAAGTACAATACCTACAGAACAGGCTTTATCAACCAAACATCCTCCAAACGTGTTGGATTGCAATTCCAAACATCCCCAGCCAAAATCTTCATTGGCTACATTGCCTGTGAAAGCTGGATTTGGGAGTCCACCAGTCTGGAGACCAACATGCTCTGAAAAAGACCAACACAGAAATGTTTTCTCTCCTGCTGGAGCATCTCTCTCATTGAAGCTTACTAACCCCAAGATCAATATTTGTTTCCTTTGATAAGGAGTACTTTAAACGGAAGGCGAGGTCAAAAAATGCCAGTCTTTATTTAACGCAAAGATCCCAGAAAGGAAGTTACAGCTTGAAGTATCACAAGATTTCTGTAGGAAATGTTACTGTATAATATGTATGTACAATATGTACATAGAGCAGCCCATTTTGAGCAGTTTTTTGTTGTTGTTGTTGCTCCTTCAAGTCAGTGTTGATTCAGGGCAACTGCCTGAACAAGTCCCTGCAGTTTTCTTTGCAAGGTTTGCAGAAGTGGTTTGCCATTGCCTTGCTCCTAGGGCTGAAAATGACTGACCCAAGGTCATCCAGATGGCTTTGTGCCCGTGGTGAAATGTAAAATTTGTTACTACCGGTTCTGTGGGTGTGGCTTGCAGGGGGGGGAAATAATGTGACTGGGTGGGCGTGGCTAACTTTTTTTAACTTTAAAACCATTTTTTCTACAACCTCTTTGGCCGAAGAGGTTGTTTAAAAAATGTTTTAAAAGCCTCTGACGATCCGCACGATCATCAGAAGCTTTTTTTTTTACTTTTAAAAGCATTTTTTTGGCTGAAGAGGTTGTAGAAAAAAAAATTTTAAAAATTTTTTTTAAAGCCTCTGATGATTTCGTGGCTCAGCTGGGCATGGGGGGGGGGGCAGGGATTTTTGCTACCGGTTCTCTGAACCACCCGCCACCATCGCTACCGGATCAGGTGATCCGGTCCGAACCAGGAGCATTTCACCCTTGCTTTGTGCTCAAGGTAGAACTAGAATTGATGCTCTCTTGGTTTCTAGCCTGGTCCCCAGATCACTACACCAAACTAGATGGCTTACAAACAATTCAAGCAAATATAAAAATGAAAAAGAACAATGCAACAATTGAAGAACAAGGAAAAAATCAGTACAAAAGCATATAAAACATATCATAAAATACCCAGAGCTCACAGCCGAGGTAATCCCATTCATCAAAACAATCAGTCACTGACTGATTCCACTATAGTCCCATGCCTGTAAGAGAAACCATATCTTGAGGAAAACCAGCAGGATTAAGACCACCCAAACTTTGGGAGGAATGATATTCCACAGAGTGTGTGCCATGGTAGAAAAGACTCTCTAGTCCAACCAGACAACATCCTAGGCTGACAGGACTCACAACATGCCCCTCCTGTATGTTTTAGGACAACTTGTAGATGGCCTTGGAAATTGGCAAGCTCTTTTACCGTAGTGCTAGTGATGCCATGGTAAATCTGAAAGTGCAGAACTTCTCCTGGCAACCACCTTAGCAACACCCCTAAAAGAGCCTATAGCTAAACTCACAAAGAGATACTCAGAATTCAGGTTTCTTGTGTGGCTCCACCGATAGCAATACGACTGAAGATCTTTGGGTTCACTTCACCAGTCAGCTATGAAGTAGACTAAATGACCTCAGGCCAGTTTGTATTTAACAAAGGATTTTGTGTCAGATCAGGCTTGTTCTCCGTTCAACTTGTTTGCCATTTTTTGTGCTGCTTCATTAACTACTTTCATACTTGACAAACTAGGCTTACCCTCCCTAGCGTCTTTGTCTCCTGTGTGCTTGCGTCTTCCTTTTCTGCTCTTCATCAATCTTCATAAAATAAAATAAAAAAAGAAATCTAAAATATATCCTAAAGAAGTCGCAGTTCAGAGCTACTTCAAAATGTTTCCTTGCTTTCTCTCAACCTTTATGTGGCCTTGTGGGCCCATTTTGAATTTTGAGCACCGGTGGGCATTGTTGTAAAATAGTTTGCTAGTGAAAGACATGGTCATTCATAAAATAGCTGCCGCAGGAGACATAAGGGACAAAGCTACTCACAAAACATCAGAAGACTGCCTATCATTCTTTCTAGTCTCCACTTCCCACCCACCCCCAAACTCTGCTTATCATCTTTGCTTACATTTGTATTTTTTTCTAGGCAAGTTCACACACTTATGAACAAAATATTCTGTTGTAGCATCTACTTATGTTTTGGGGGTCCATAAAGTTGGAACTGGACATAGCTGTTTGCTTTTATTACAATAATGACAGCTTCCTATTTTTTATCATTAAAATATTTTATTCTACAAATATAAAAAGTTGGTTGGAGAGAAAGATTGTCAGACACCAGACATGCTGGCATCATTTGGTACCATGTTGGAAATCTCTGCTCTTCTTATTTCTCTATGAAAGCCAAATACCACCTCTTATAAGTTCAAAGAGCAGCAACTCAAGATACAGTAATTGTTTGCGTGTGGTTGGAAGGCCCCTGGTCATGGAAGGTAATTTCAGTTCATTGAATGTTCAGGTTCTTCCTGGATCAGAGATATATTGTTTATGTATTCATACATCCAGCAATCTCTTCCTGCAGAGTTTAAACATTTTTGGCTTGATGGTTGAGGCATTACTCTGCTTGTGGCCACCACAGGTAGTTTTTGACTTATGACCATTTATTTAATGGCCATTTGAAGTTACAACAATACTGAAAAAAGGGACTTACAACCAGTTCTCACACTTACGACCATTTCTGCATCCCTGCGCTCACATGATTCAGGTGCTTGGTAACTGGCATATATTTTATAATGGTTTCAATATCTTGGGGTCATCTGATCACCATTTGTGACTTCCAAGAAACAAAGTCAATGGAAGAAACTGGATTTGATTAATGATCATGTGATTCCCTTAAAGACCATGGCAAAAAAGATTGTAAAATTGGGTGCAACTCACTTAGTGACCACACTTAATGACAGACATTCTGGTCCAAATTACGACCATACGTCGAAGACTACCTGTATCTGATTACTTCAGTAAACTGAAGTGTGAATAGAATTTTATTTAATAGTTGTTGAATCCATAACGTGGGTTAGCTGCCATTCAGATGAAGACCATGCAAGTACAAAACCAACACTCAAAAAACACAACTGATTTACACATAGAACTTTTGCTCACAAAGAGCAGCAGACTAGAACTGAAGTGCGTAAGCTGTTGATTCCATCGGAAAGCCCAGTTTGAGATGACACAAGGCAGCATAAAGAGCAATTCTAGTGACTTCTGGAATGACTCACTTGACGCTGTGTGAACAGTACTTCTTGAATAAAGATTGAATAATGTAGGTCCTCACACAAACGGGTGGAAATAGAGTAATTTCTAATGAGGGAGGTGGGAGGTAGAGAAATGCATTTGAAATTTGCATGCTTTTACTTAATCTCTATTGGTAGTGGTCACTTTCTTTCTCAGAAAAGAAAGATAACCAGCATTTTTTCAAAACAACAAGTACCATCAGGATTTGAAGAGGAGACATTAGATATAAATCATTTTCCATATCATCCTCATCAATTGAAGCACTAGTCTATAGGAAATAGTCTTATGTTATTGGACTGCTTAGCCAGAATGTTTTTCTCTCCCAGTATTGGGAAACTTGCTTTTCATATGCTCAAAGGCATCCCTATAAATTCTGTGCACTCAGAAGGGCTGAGTATACAAGTAAAAATCAATTCTGGGATTGGTGAGGATTTGGTTGCATCAAGAAGGGAGAGGGAAGTAAAAAAGAAAAATCCTTCCTCTAAATTTTAGAGGAAAAATTTCAGAGATAAGATACAGCGGATCCCATGTAAGTTAATAAAAGGCCTCTACAATAATGCAGAATCATAGGAACAGTATATGGGATGAATCTTAATTTCCCCAGTATATTGGAAATCAAGCTGTGGAAATGGTGGGCTTTATCCCTCGCCTATCCTCTAAGTGCTCGCCGATGACGTGAGCATCCCAATCTGCTTCGGCACTCATGAACGCAGTGGGGGCGGTAACTAACTGGCGTTAATTAACACAGAATGCAAGTGTGTGGTCTCGTGCCTGACATCATGCACGTAGACAAAAAAATGATTTCTCTTTGTTTCCCTCCTCCACTGACAGTGGTTATCAGCTCCTGATTTCCAAGGAAGGCTGTCTTTCTTTCAGCTCCTATGCTCTTAAATTGAAGTGGGTCATTTGCCTACAATGGACATTTTGTTCCGGCACTTGCTCCCCTGTTTTTTAAACCACACAGGCAATGCCTGGAGAGCTTGAGCGTCTCCTCAGTTCCAGCTGCTCTGGGTGTGGAAGGAGCTCGCATGATAGCAAAGGGAGCCAGTGACAGCCACAAGAGGGCATGCGCTGTTTTAATTCATAAAATGTGCATTCATTGATAAAAAAAAGCAGTGCAACTCTTGGTGAATGGTGTGTGCCTAAGTTAATGTTTCAGGAGTCTAGATACTCACAAGTGCTGGGAGAGCTGACTGCAAAGGAAGAGAAGGCCAATCTGGGCCTGAAATCTGCAAAGCGCAGATCTACGATTTGCAGACCATTTTTTTTAAAAAAATATTATTTATTATTTTATCATAAAAAATAAAATACAAAGTAAAACAAACAAACAAAATGAAACAAAACAAAAGCATACATTCAACCCTAACAACAACAAAATAAAACAAAGGATAGTATTCCAAAAAAGAGAAAAAGGTGATCAATTAAATTTAACATTTATCATGTAAGATCCACCCTGGCTGGGTGGATCTTACTGGCTGAAAGAGGAAAAAAAGCAATAAATTCTCATTAAAAGTCCACAAATGGTTTCCAATCTCTTATAAAGTTGTCTAGTCTATTATCTCTAATCAAAGCAGTTAAATTTCACCATCTCTGCCAATTCAGTCAATTTCAAAATCCATTTTTCAGCATCTCTTTTTCTTTCTAGTGTTTGGCAAGTACAATCCTTGCAGCCGTCACTATGTGAAGGAATAGCACCCCAAATTGTTTTTCTATTGTCTTGTCCATCATACCTACAAAAAAAGCTTCAGGTTTCATTAATATTTGTATCTTAAAATATTTTTGCACTGTCATTATGTTTATCCAGTATGCTTTCACATATTTGCAGGACCACCACATATGATAGAACGAACATGGATTTTGACTACATTTCCAGCACTTATTAGAAATCCCTTTACACATTTTTGTTAGTCTATCTGGGGTCAAGTACCAATGATACATCATTTTGTAAAAGCTTTCTTTCAATCTATAATGTAATGTAAATTTTAGTCCATACATTCTCCCATTTATCTAGCATTATATTATATTTTTAAAAATTGCCCATTTTACCATACACTCTTTACTGTATTCATCTTCTAGATTCACCTTGAGTAACATTTTATATATTTTAGAAATCAAGTGGTTGCAGACCATTTTTGACTTGATGGTTAAGATATTACTTGGGTCATAGCCACATTTCCAAAGGACGTACTTTTCATTGCTTTCACAGCTGCGCAAAAGGAGGCAGCTCATTTTTCAAATTGGTTAAAATGAACTCTAATGCATAATTGAGGTCTATTCATGATGAATGTTGATGAGACATGCATGTACACACATATGATGCATGAATGCATGCTTGCTAAGAAATAGCTTCATTTGAGATTATTTAGGCTCTGTGGGAGAGTAAAAGACTGCAGTTTAAAGACTCCAAAACCCTGAGGGATCTTCCAGAGAAAGGCCAAGATCTTATTAATGAGTTGGAGGATAATCTCAGTTATACATAGAAGCATTGGAGTGAAACTCAGTGGGGAGGGTATGTACACTCTTTACCTTTGGGCTCTTTTAAGCAACACCTGAAAGAAGATAAATTGGGGGAATGTTGGAAACATTTCCTGTCAGTAAATTTCTACATGTCTCCATTAGAAGACATGTGCAGAAAGAGCACCTAAAAAAATAAGGAATATTTTTAAAAATAGGTTCTTCTTAGTGCTTCTATCCAGATGTGGAAAATCTCTCTCTCTCTCTCTCTCTCTCTCTCTCTCTCTCTCTCTCTCTCTCTCTCTCTCTCTCTCTCTCTCTCTCTCCCCTCCCCCCCAGTGGTTCATGTATTCATTCTGCTTTCCATTCAAATTCTTCCTCCAAATTCAAATGACTCCAAATTCTGATCGAAATCATCAAATGATCTGTGGGTTAGTAGTGAAGAAGAGCAAGTATCACAGATAGATACTAGATTTATGAAGAGTTCCCAGGGCTTGAAGTTGCAGTATTGAAACCCAAGGAGACTGATGACCAGTTGTGAATATGATCTGAGGTTTCTGCTGGACCATCACATCTGGGTTCTGTTAGGTGGAACTGAGCCATTTCCAAGCTTCTGTCTTCACTGACCTATTCCTTAAGGAACATGATTCATGGCTGTATTTCTTGATGGGAAACAAAGCTGGAAGAATCTACCAATAGCTTCCATTAATTTGCCCCATGTTTAAAAGGTGAGGATAGAATCATTTAACAGCCTTCTAGCGTACATTTCTACTAGATTAGAAGACGGTATTGTAACATGGCCATCTGGCTGTCCATGGAATATATCTTTATGATGATTTCTCATATTGCAGTGTCCAGAAAATACTGAGGGATTTTGAACTGCGCTTTCCCTTACTTGTCAGTTTCCCTTACTTCCCTTTGCCTTGTCTCCCCCACACCCTTCATCCCCAGAAAAATAAGATTGGTAGTTCAGCAGCAAGTCATTTTCAATTCTTCTACTCTATAGGATCTAGCTAGAAATAAGATAATGGCAGGAACTACCTCCATCACCTCTAGAGCAATTTCTGTATTAATGTTTATTTTACACATCGATTTTAAAAATACCTCAAGACATACCCCCTGCCCCCAAAGTCTGGAAGGATAAAGAAACAATCATTCTAGGAAACCACAGATAACAATTTTGAAGACAGAGGTACCTTGTTTGTTCTGATAGGTCCTGACTGGTGAATGTTTTCTTTCTGGGCTGTTGACATGTTGAAGAGGAGCAGCAGCAAAGCTAGAGGAAAAACCCAATCATTTTATTTATAATGACTAGCACACTCACAAACCAATACAAAATCATTTGGCAGTGATTCAGAACTGATGCAATAGAGACAAAATAAGGATTAGCATTGGAATAGCAAATTTTATGTTGGTTCAATAATGGCTGGACAGCATATTAATTCTAAGGCCCCTGAAAGAATAACTTCTGAAATATTTTCAAACCATGTTTAATATTTAATGTATCTTTTCTTTTACGTACGCTGAGAACATATGCACCAAGACAAATTCCTTGTGTGTCCAAACACACTTGGCCAATAAAGAATTCTATTCCATTCCGTTCCGTTCCGTTCCGTTCCGTTCCGTTCCGTTCCGTTCCGTTCCGTTCCATTCCATTCCATTCCATTCCATTCCATTCTATTCTATTCTATTCTATTCTATTCTATTCTATTCTATTCTATTC
>WNWU01000001.1:30492436-30510335 GCA_012654045.1 Ptyas mucosa
TATATATATATATATATATATATATATATATATATATATATATAGGCAAGACCTAAGTCAATGGCCATCAGTTTCTCGTGACAGCAAATTCATAAATAAAGTATGCACTATTGAAATATTTACTCCTCTTTGAATCTGCTGCCAGTCAATGTCACTGAAGGACTTCAAATTGTAGTATTATGAAAATAAGAAAAAAGCATTTCTGTACTTTTTCTTTACACCAGTCATACCAGTCAGTAATCTTAAATTTGATTTAATCCTCAGCCCCAGTTACACGGATGGAAATCTGGTTGTGGATTCCTCCTTCTACTTTCCTGCCACCCTCTGGAATCTAATCAATAGCAAGAGCACTTCCAATATTTAGCTACTGATACTTTAATATAATCCCTGGACAACTTTCCCCAAACTTTCTCTCATTCTAAGACTCAGCAAATGATAACAGGACAATGCTGTCCCAGGTACAGTCTTCTCCCTAGGTAGCTCTAGACCATTCCATTCAGCTGAATGTTCACTCAGCTGGCATGCACTGCTACCTTTAGAGCACAAGATTAAAGTTTTTCCGTTCTTCAGAAAACCCTAATTCTACTATTTACTTAGGCCTGATGGCACCTTTAGTTCTGCATATGTACTGCTTTATTAAGCTTATTCTGTGGATTTGTTTTTATTGGAAACTTGTACCATGAACATGGAAAGTCCACTAAATTTGGTATGGTTTTCACAGGCAAATAGATATCTCTTTCTCTCTTTCTCTCTCTCTCCCCCTCCCTCCTTCTCTCCCTCTCTCTCCCCCCTCTCTCAGATTTATATCCAGTTTTTGATTCTTAATCATTTATTTACATAAAAATGTAGAAATGGTTAATATGTAGTGATATAATAAATATATTTCCTATTTTAAAAAATATTGCTCAAGGTCAGTTTTGATCAAAATTAAATTAAAGAACAACACCTGAAAATTAAAGGGCAAAAGATAGAAGCTGCATAGATAAAGTAACATAGATCCAGGGATCCATAGATCCATTTAAATTACTAAATTTCAGCAGATAAAAAATACCTCTCCTTCCAGTTTATGTCTAAAATTGTAAACCTTTGAAAGATTGTGAGAAATGGGAAATAATAAGAGAAAGTGTAAGATATCCTACCCTACATAAGGAGATCCAAAATGTAGGTGTGGCAACAATTCAATAAATAAATTATATTGCTTAGCCAGGCAGGGTCTGTTTGTTGTATTTAGATTTCCACCTGATTATTTTCATCTTCCTAAATCTCACAGTACAGTCCTGTAAATGTTGTTGCCAAGGAAGCACATCTCTTTGTGATTTTGACTTCCCTCCTGTGCAAATGGCTTTCTTGCACTCACTCTGTAATGCAGTCAAGTCTTCCAGGCACACCCACTGTGATGTGTGCCACTTCTGTATGACTTAGTTGGAACTCTTGCATTAGTAAGAAATTATACTCAAAATTCATTCAAGATGTTTTCACTATCACTATTACCACTCCGTTTGTCAGATACTTGCAGTCAGTTCAGGAACATTCTTATTCCTATCATTAGACCTGCTTAAAAGGTAAAAGTAAAGGTTCCCCTCGCACATATGTGCTAGTTGTTCCCAACTCTAGGGGGCAGTGCTCATCTCCATTTCAAAGCTGAAATGCCAGCACTGTCCAAAGACGTCTCCGTGGTCATGTGGCCGGCATGACTAAACACCAAAGGTGCATGGAATGCTGTTACCTTCCCACCAAAGATGGTCCCTATTTTTCTACTTGTATTTTTACGTGCTTTCGAACTGTTAGGTTGGCAGAAGCTGGGACAAGTAACAGGAGCTCACCCTGTTACGCAGCACTAGGGATTCGAACCGCTGAACTGCCGACCTTTTGAATCGACAAGCTCAGCGTCTTAGCCACTGAGCCACAGCGTCCCTATCAGCCACCTGCTTAATTAATTAATGAGCCACCTGTTTAGCATACATAATAAACAGAATGAAGAATCTGAATCAGGAGAAGTCTGTGAAGTAATATCATGCCCTCCGATCAGTGGTGGGGTGCTCCCAGTTCTGTTCGGTACTTTAGAACCTGTAGTAAAAATGGCGGGAGGCGCCGCCCACCCGCCCAGACGCCATAATTGACGATCTGTGCATGCACAGAAGTGTGTGCGAGTGAAGCAAGTGCGCGCGCACACTCCCATTGCGAACCAGTAGTAAAGGTAAGTAGACTCATCCCTGCCTCCGATATGCCAAAAGCACAAAGTAAATTTATTCATTTGTAATTGGAAGGTTGTGGCTTACTGTCTGAAACAAAAACCAAGATCCTACAGTGCATATCATTGTGCAGGGATGGGAGTGAGGAGACTGACCTCTATAATAGTTAATGAATAATACTATAGGCTATTTATATTTAACCAAAACAAAGAGAACACTGAATTTAAGATGGTTTCCAGCTCCACCCACCGCAAAAAAGGAAACTCAGATACAAGAACTCATTTAATTCTTTTACTGTAAGTTAAGATGATCCATCAATTTTAAGTCTAAATTATTAGTGGGAAAATCTAGTTCTTCCAAACAAATCTTAAGTATATGATGAGTGGGACTGGAAGAGAAACAAAAGACTAGTTGCTGGACTGGCCAACCACCAATAGCTTCCAATTCTTAACCCTTTACTCATCTTTATTTATTTGTTGTTTCGCTTTATTAGAGAATTCTGAGTCATCCAGTGCAACCAAACAGTGGACATTCAGAACAGATAGGAAGTATTTACTCCCACAGCACATGGGCAGTTATGTATGCAATTTGTAACGGCAGGATATAATGAAACCCACCAATTTGGATGATTTTGAAAAGGAATTAGACAGATGAATGAAGCACAAGGCTATCAATGGCTACAAGTCGCACAGTGTCTTTATGTTACCTCAGAATCAGATGAAATATGTTTGTGAATAGTAGTTGCTAGGGAACCCAAGTGGGAAGGTACTACTGCACACATGACCTGCTGTGAGTTTCCTGTAGACATCTGGTTTGCCACAATAGGAGCAGAAAAGTAGACTAGACTGCACCAATTCGGCTCCACTGTTATGGTCCACCTCTTTGCTTCACTGTAGACAGAAGCCTGCACCATTTTTTTTTACAAGCGAGAAAGCCTTGCCCTTTCAGTTTGGCTAAAATACTACAATTTGTTCCATTTGAGAGAATCCCAGGAAGAATTGTGTCATCTTGGGCTATGGAGAATTACAAAGATATATACTGGTAGTCCTCATCTTATAACCATTTATTTAGTGACCGTTCAAAGTTATAACGGCACTGACTTATGACAGTTTTTCACACTTACCACCATTGCAACATCCCCATGGTCATGTGACCAATATTTGGATTCTTGGCAACTAACCAGGGGTGAAATTGTTCCGGTTCGGACCAGATTGCCTGATCCGGTAGTGATGGCGGCAGGTGGTTCAGACAATCGGTAGCAAAAATCCCTGCCCCGCCCCATGCCCAGCTGAGTCGCACGATCATCAGAGGCTTTTTTTTTTACTTTTAAAAGCATTTTTTCTACAACCTCTTCAGCCAAAAAAAATGCTTTTAAAAGTAAAAAAAAAAGCCTCTGATAATCGCGCGGCTCAGCTGGGATCATCAGAGGCTTTTAAAAGCATTTTTTCTACAACCTCTTTGGCCGAAGAGGCTGTAGGAAAAAAAATGCCTTTAAAAGCCTCTGGCGATCCCAGCTGAGTTGTCTGATCGTCAGAGGCTTCTAAAAGCATTTTTTTCTGCAACCCCTTCAGCCGAAGAGGTTGTAGAAAAAATGCTTTTAAAAGTAAAAAAAAAAAATTGGCCATGCCCACCCAGTCACATTACACCCCCCCACCACCAAGCCACGCCCACAGAACCGGTAGTAACAAATTTTAGATTTCACCTCTGCAACTAACTCTTACTTATGACGATTGCGGAGTCCTGGGGGTGGTGGTCATGTGATCACTTTCTGCAACCTTCTGACAAGCAAAGTCCATGGGAAAGCTAGGTAGCATCAAGTTAAATAATATTGACATATTAAATATTAGGTAGCATTATATTTAGTATAAATATTATGCTTTAAGGGGATCGATCACTGTTTCCTATATTCATCTGGATTGTAAGATATATTATTATACTTTTATTAAGATATCCAAGCAATATAATATCTTATGGGTGGTTAATTAGCAGAGGAAGGGTCTTCCTCTGCTAATTAGGGTAAACCACTACTATGTTTATCAGTTCTGCTCTTTTTCTAGAATTCAAGGCATCAATTTAGCTACTAAAGTCCAATAGAATGTGAAACTTTAAGCAATCAATTGTCCCATACGTGGGGAACCCTTCTGACAATGACTCATGCCATTTTCACCATATTATTAAACTACAGCTCTACAAGTGAAGATGACTCAGAAGATGTAGTTGGTCCGAAATGGAGGGGCCTGACTATAAGTGAAGCACCACACCAATGTTTTAGTCACACTACTGGTTAGTGCTAGGTTTCCAGGTCTTATTTAAAGTGCTGGTGTCGTCTTATAGATTCTAACACAGTTTAAGTCCCATGTAATATCTGTCTAATTTCTCACATCCAAAATATGTTCCTCATGTGTGCTCATCCCAAATAGAGATGCTGAAGATATGTGGAGATAAAGGGAGTGGAAACCTGGAAGTGGTCCTTCTCAATGGTGACTCCCACATTAAGGAACATTTTACCCCCTAAGATTTGTTCGGTTAGGGTTTATTCATAAGCAAATACCCTCACCCAAGATCCAGCAAAAGTAGGAATAGCCCTCAGCCATAATAGGAATTGCCCAAAGACCCTTTATTGCATCAGCCAGCAAGATTCAACCAAGCCTGGGACACAGACAGCCTACAAAGTTAGCTAAGACCCCCGCATAGCCCCCTGGGAGTCTGACAACCAATAGGATACATTTCTTGCACAGGAACAGGAAGCTCAAAGGCAAGGCCCAAGAGAGAGTATAAATCAGTGGTGGGTTTCCCCCAGTTCGCACCGGTTCTATTGAACTGGTAGTAAAACCAGCAGAAGGTTCCGCCCACCGACCCCGATGTCATCAAAATGCTTCTGCGCTTACGCAGATGAGTGCACTCGCAAGCAAAACAAGCACACACGAGCGCGGCCCCGTTGCGAACCGGTAGTAAAGGTAAGTAGAACCCATCCCTGGTATAAATCTTCCAATTCTAATGTGATAACCTTAGAATTACCTGTACTTCAGCTACCTGTGCCTCTGAAAAGGCCAATTGTGAGGTTAGCCATATATCATAAATTTCTATGGTAAACCATAGAACAGATTTTATTTTATTATTTTATTAAATTTATTCACCACCCATCTTGCAGTGATACCACTCTTCAACATAAAGCCAAAACAGATAATTAGAAAATAGTACGCTGGGGAAAAAAGCAGGTGAGACATTATACATAGTGGTGACACATTATACAATGTATTCTGCGTAATACGCGTAGCACGCATAATAGTAATTCTTCATCTCAAGAATGATGCTTTTTTAAAAAAATATATAAAGAATCCCCCACTCCCTATTTCTTGAGGGAGGCTGCCCCCAATATTTTTTGGCATCACATATATGAGTTAAATTTCCCACCATCCTCCATGGTTTATTATCTGCTCTTGGGAAGGGCTGCCTATTGGGGGGGGGGCGCATGCCTTTAAATTAGTCTTGGGGTGTGAATTTTACAAAGCAATGTTTCCTTTTTAAAAAAAGGCGGAAAGGGGAGCTGACAGGTCCTACTACTGTTGTCCCCCTTCTTTGTTTTTCCCGCCTAACGTTAATTCGACGAACGGGTCGAGAAGCCACAGCAGGGTTTTATAACCTGCCCCTGTCCTTCTCTCCCCCCACCCACCCCCACCCCACCCCGCTTCTCAAATTCCTCCGGGCCAGAACGTCCTTTCAATGAAATCCACCTGCATGAAAGAGGCGGCGTTGCTGTTTGTGAATGTACCGTCTCTGCACATTACCTACGCTCCGTTGCATTGTATTTGTATGAATGGGGGTGACATGTGCTTGCCCACACGTCCACGTGAGACCTGAGAGAGAGGGGCAGGAATTGTATATCCCTTTTTCTCGGGGTGTGTTTTCTACAAAGGAAATGAATGGAGTGGAGAGGGGAGGGGAGGGGGGAGAAATCTGAACACTCTCCTAAAATGCCCCTTCCCCCCCCCTCAGTGCCCCCGACCCCCACCACAGGCGAGATGCCCCTCTCCAGCAGCTCCAGGGGGCAGCGCCCTTCGTTGGCCCTGCGGTGTGTGTGGGGGGGGGGCGCTTGTGCCTGGGCTCCTGCGAGCATCCTTCAATGGCTGAGGCGAAGGCTAAAAACAGAAAGATGCAACACAAAAGATACCGCAGTCAGCTCTAGCAAGGGAGTTATTTTTAGATCAGAAAAGGAGAGGAGGAGGGGGAGGAGGGGAGAGAGAGCGCGAGAAAGGAGGGGAGGGCTGGTCTGGGGCGTGCAGTCTCATTTGATTCTCCTTTCCCCCCCTCCCCACCACCACCCCCCTCGATTTCTATCAAGAGTATTTTTATGCAAGTTTATTCTTTTTTAACTTCTATCTTTTTATCTCTCTCTCTCTCTCTCTCTCTCCCATCCACCCCCTCCCTTCTTGGGGAGGGGAGATTTGTGGGGAGGGGGAGGAAACACGGGGAAGCTAAGCTGAAGATTCTGGAGTTTTATAGCTCATTCCAGCTAGTGGCCTCTCTCTGCCAGTTGAATTAATTTGATACTATTTTTGAAAGTCAGTGTTTCTAAGGGAGACCTAATGACGCAATGACGTCAATGCAGGTCAATAGCACACACTGGAGGAACTGACTGTGCTAGCGGGAGGGAAGAGCTGGGAGCCTTTTCCAACCTCCCCCCTCCCCCCAAAAAACGCGCTCTTGCACACACATACACACACACACACACACACACCAATGAAAAAGTCCTTTGCAAAAAATAATCTCCCCCCATAACATGTTCACCAATACGACCGTTTTGACACCCCCCCTTTCCAAATCCTCCAGAAGATTCCCCCATTATCTATCTATACATAAAAGATACGTGCTTTTTGCACGCACATGCACCTACAAATATATGTATTTTTATATAGAGAGAGAGAGAGAAAAGCTGCGATTGGACGCAGTGCAGTGCAAAAAAAGCCACCCCAAAAACCACCCTTTTGCCTGTCAAAGTAGCTTTATTGACACAGAGAGAGAGAGAGAGAGCCGCACACACACGTTGTGAATGCAACACACGCTCGGCATTAGGAGCCTATAAATAGAGCTCGCGAAGGTGCGTGCATTGGCAATTTACTCCCCTGGTGGGGAGGGGGGAAGGGGAGAGGGAGGGAGGACGAGCGGGAGGCTTGTGAACGTGGGTGATGAGTTATTCTGCACCGCTCAGTTACTCAGGAGGTGCCTGTATTGGTGGTGTGGGGGTGGGTGCGTGGGTGGGAGGGTGAGTGGGAGGGGGTTTTTGCTTCTCTCTGTCTCCAAGTCAGGCAGAGAATGCGAACTGGGTTTTTAAAATGATTTTTCCTTTCCTCTCTTCTCCCCCCACCCCTCTCTCTCTCTCTCTCTCCTTCCTGGAAGAGTTCAGACACACATTACGCGACATTCGCACAGCCTTTTCCTAGGGTGCCCAGCACCAAATACTGGAGTGGTATTTATGTAATCTCCCACCCACCCTTTTCCTCCTTTGCAGTCCTCGCCAAAATTCCCTAGAAATCAAGCTCTAAGGCTCGTGCTGAGGAAGTTGATCTGGGCTCTCTACTTCCCCTCTTTTTTAAAAATTTTCTTTTGGTTTTCCGTTGTTTTGTGAACTCCCCCACTCCCCCACACTCACCCCTTCGCCCCGTACACATAAGTGAAGAAGATGTTGCAAGGTAGGTTTCTGTGCAACTGTCTCTTCTTGCCTGTGTCTGTTTTGTGAATGTGCGTTGTGGGGTTTTTTTGGCTTTTGACAAAGTTTTCTGATTTCAGTGGCTGAATGCTTTTGTAAAGAGCAGACTTCGCTGTTGCTGGCTGCTTTTGGAAAGCTGCACGAAGCTTTGGTCAGCAAACCCTCCCTTTCAAGAAAGGAGGAAAAAGTTCCAGACTATTACTGGGCTGTATTTTCAGGGTATTTAAAGGGTTTTTGCTCAGGGAGAAAAAATGCAAAAGGTGGAAAATACATGCCCTCTTTGGAAGTTAAGGACGATTGAGCTTTTTAAAAACAAACTCCAAATTTGGGGCGGGGGGGGGGGGGATGGATGAATGTGTATATATTAAGTTGTGCAGTAGACTTTACTAATAGTTGTACTTTGCCACACATTGGAACCAAAAGAAAACTTGTTTGACTAAGGATCATGCATATGCAATGTTGATTGCATAAAAACTAATGGGCAGTTTGCTGATGAATCCCAGCACAGGTAAGCAAGGAAAAGGGACTGCTTTTTTGGGGGGGGGGGTACTGTATAAAGAACTGTGGTAAGCCCAAGGATGGGCGCAAAATAAATGGGGAGAAGAAATGAAGATTGAAATGATTGTCTGTTATGGAAGAAGAAGATGCTGCCACGGTCTTCAACCACCTGTAGAGGGAGATCTTTGTACACCAAAATTCCCCCTCCCCTATAAATTGTGCTGGAAGAAAAATGAAAGAGAATTTCCCATTCTAAACTTTACAAGGCAGCAAGGACATCATACAAATGCCAGATTTATGCTAATATAGCTGTCGATGGCCCTGACTTTTGGGGGTCTCTTTCCTTTGAATGAGTCTAATGGAAACAGGAAACAGACCTTCTCTTCTTTTGACAACACATTTCTGATCATCTTCAATGCTGCCTTTCTAGTAGAAGTCTATCGTATCAACAGGTGCTTTTGTCAAGAAGTTTCCATTCATGGTTCATCTGAAAGAGATTTCACAATGGAGACAAACAGAATTGAGGAGCCCACTGCACTTCTGCTACAATATTTGTGTTCCATTAATCCTTGTTTACCCATGAAGAATTTGATTCAACTGACTGGAAAACATGAGTGATATGTTCATAGCACACCATGTTTCTAGTGACCCTAACTCTTTACAGTTGTGTCTGCACTGAAAACTGCTTCGTTGAAATGTGATCTGCTACAAATTTCTGATTCAGGCACAAGAACTGAAGTGTAATAGAGACAGGAGAACTAGCAAAGCTTAGTCACGGGTTGATACTTGAATAAATGTAATAATGCAATTTGTTATCATAACATGGTATTAAGAAACTTGGAATTCCAAAATTAACTGGATGCAAAAGCACCAACAGCATTACCTATGGCGGTAAATGAATCATTGCAATGGAAAGATTGATATCTCAGTCATGATCTGATACAGAAGAATATTTCTAGTTTTGTCAAAGACTTGACATTCTCTATGAAGTCTTGCTGTCATAGTCAATTACATAGTATTTTTTAACTTGCCAGGCCATGTGAACATTTTTCCATTTTTATAAGCCACCAAACCACTCTAGACTGCAATGTCAATATATATTTGCTAGCTTACCAAGACAATCCATTTACTTTGGAAGAACACAAACTGAACTGAATGGGAAGTGAGAAGACATGGATAGGATTATGCATTAGGTGTCCTTCAGAAGACACTGTTACACACAGATGTTCACCCATTTAATCAATCAATTAAATGGAAGAAATAGCAAATGTTAAGAAACAGTATCCTAATTCTAACAATTGGATCCACTAGAGTTCTCATTCAAGTGGTCTGCAATGTTATCTCTGTTTTCTATCACTTAATGGATAATGATAAAGGTAGAGAACAAAACTTAATTTGTATCTTTTTTTCCATCACTACATATGGTAGTTGCATCAAATGAGTTCAGTTATTACCATAAAGCTTTCTACTCAAGGTGGTCAAACCACTGTTAGACTATTAAAACAATTGTGTCTCATTTTGATCAGCTTGTATGTTTCTTTGGAATAAAGTTGAATGAAACAGTAAAACACCAAAAGTGTAACATTTTTAGATCACTAAGTTCAAAGTGACAAATCTGCCTGGAACAGCTAACAGTTTATGGATTTTCAAATGGTTTCAGATGTTATTCTAGAAATACGGATACTTCTTAAGTCCCATTTTCCTCCGATGGGTATAGGTACATCCTATTCTGCAGAATTACAATTCTAGAAGAGTAACTGATTGAAGTTCATTGTCATGAAGTAATTTATTTTCAATTACAGGATAAAGACAAAATCAAAATTGCATGATAAAACAAGTTATTTTTTTCAATAAATGATGAAACATCTATCTACCACTGCGGCATAATAGTTCCAAAATAGATGGTGGTCAATCTGGCAATTAAAAGTAGACTAGGTTCTTAAGTAGCAGAGTGTTGGAATTGCTGTTCTATTCCTGGACATTTCACACACTTTAAGAAAAGAACTCAGTCAATTGCATCTAATGGAAGCCAATATTTGGATGTTCTACATAGACTTTCTGGCATCGTTTTACATTTCAAGAATGTGATTCTTGGTGCACAATATTTTGAGTATACAGAAATGTAATAGCAGTCTTTTCGTTTTACAACATAGTATATAATAAGAAAAGCATTATTTTTTTAAAGAGCACAATTTTAAATCTTATCCTTTAGACGTAATAAATAAATACATCTGAAATAAATAGGTCTTACAATATCAAGTAAATGATACAGTAAAATTTTAATAAAGCCTAAAATAATGTCATGGATTTATTTACTATAGAAAAATACACTCTAAAAAGTATATAATATATAATTTAGACATACATTCTGTCTCCTTGAACATGTGTACACATACTGACAATTAATAAACTAAGAAAAGATCTTTCTTATTTTCCAAATATTTGTGGATATAATGGGTGGTTATTAATTTAGAAATAAAGGTGCTACATTATCAGGGTAATCAGTGGAGGCCATAGCCAAGTATATTTGAGTGTAGATTTTTTTTAAATTCTAGAACCCATTCTGATATTTAAACCTGACTTCCAGATAGGTTTACGTTAAACAATATTCTAGAAGCTGGTTATTTCAAAATATAACCTACTGCCCTGACTGTACTCTTAACAATTTTGATTTGGTAGCTCTATTTGTTGAGAATTTAAGGAAAGCAGGTGGCCATTTGCAAAAAGCCCATTAAAAAAGGGCAAGATATGAATCAAATATAAACATCGTAGGCCGTCTCTCCTGTCTTCCTGATACTGTAGTATAATAGCTAAGTATATGACCTCTATAGCTGTATAACACGAAAAGAGACTTGAACTGTGAATATATGCTCATTGAACACACTAAGTATAATCAAATGGCCCTGTCCTATTAGCCAGGTTACTTACAGCTATTTGTCACATTTTGTAAGACCTTGTTGTGCCTTAGTAAGAGCAGAAACTTCAACACATGTCCTATCTTGCTGAGAAAGACTGGTGTGACATAGGAATCTTTCATGCTTATAGTGACTTTCTTTTATGTCCAGTAAATGGATCAAGCGTTCACTATCATTTTGCATGTGCCACTATTAAAAGCTGAATTTTAGAATTCAGTTTACATCCAATCTTAGACATTGTGGTGATTTCAGACATTTTCAGTGCAGTAAAATACAAAAGAACCCTCAACTTTTTGGTTTACTTTCACAACAACTGAAACCATTTCTGTAATAACAAAATCATTCTAATCATCAAAACCTAAATCAAAGTTTCATTTTTTTTTCAGTTTCAAGCAAAAAAAGTCCAGAAGTGAGTTCCAAATACAAACAAAACTAGATAAATTCTTCTCTTTAATTAAAAAAGTTTATCCATCCCTGCTAATTAGATATTGTTAAATGCTAATCAAAGAGCGAACCAACCTATACAGAAATGACCTGTTTCTTACTTAAGCAGGGGCTTAGAGTAAAAGATCTCCAAGGCCCCTTCCAACTCTGTTATTCTGCTATTCAGTAGTTATTAAAAGTAGTGACTCTGACTAATGCAAAAGTGGTCAAAGATAATGTTGGGATGCACAGTTTTATAGAATGCATGCTAGAATTCTCCAACACAGATTTCCTTACCTTAGTTCTCATTTTGGTTGAAGTTGCTGGTTCATATGCCAGTTTAGACCACAGGTCAGTTTAGGTTTGTGTGTGTGAACAAGCAGTGTTTGACTTGAATTGTCTGTAGAAGTCCTTGCAATTTTCTTGACAAGTTTTTCAGAAGTGGTTTGTCATTGCCTCCTTTCTAGAGCTGCAAGAAAGTGATTGGGCCAAAATCACCCAGCTGGCTTTATGTCTAAGGCAAGACTAGAACTCACAAGTCTCCCATTTCTAGCTTGATGCCTTAACTCATACATCAAACTGGCTTATAATAATAATTATGGTTATTGTCACATAGTGATTCCAAGCCTTCAACAAAAGATTTTATTGAAACTTAACTGCAGGTGCCTTGGATTAGTACTTTTATATGGGAACCTGAGGTTTGGTAGAGGTGCTGTTCTCTCTACACAACATTAGATATCTGACTGACTGATTGATTGATTGATTGTACTAGGAATATTTATGAATCAACTGACAATATTTATGAGCAGGCAAATAACTGCCTTACTTTCTGAACAACTGGAAGCAATTTTATTTAATTAAATGTATATTATTTCTTTGTATATTGTATATACAAAGTTAGTGCCCAGGCACTAACAGTTGCATGCCAAATGTAAAAATAAATACAAAACAAAAGTACCCAACAATTAAAACACAATATAGAAAATCATGGCTGGATATATAAGTCATAGTAAATTAAAGGCAGTAGTTAAGTTCAATCTAAATATATCTGAAGTGTAAGTGAATTGCTGATCAAGGATTAATATTTTAGCTCCTTGACTAGAAATAATAATAAATCTTTTTTTTTCTATTTGCTGCCAACAATAAGTATGCAAGTATTTTGTTTTGAAATTTTTAGTCCTTTTACTGAACTTTTGTTGAAAGTCAATGCACAATAAATCTAAATTAAACAATAATGAATAAACTTAGAAAATATACAAAAACATTAAAAAAATAAACCAAGTTTAAAAAAAACAGTAATTTACACGTAATGTTAAAGAACTGGGTTTTAATTAATATCTGTCAAGAGAATGGAAGAGATCAGCAATTATCAATCTCGATGCAAATGCTTGTTTGTCTGGGGAAAAATGGTTCATATATGGTTTTTTAAAAATTGGGTGTGAGTTCCATAAAGGAAATGTATCTATGTAGCCTTTGGGTTTCTTTAAAAATAAAGTCTGTGATGAAGGAGGGGTGAAATTGATTTCCAGCCATTCCATGTTACATTACTGTAATTAGAAACTTTTTATATAAGAACTGGGAAAAATTCAGTATGTGTTCAATATAGGCAATACTTCAAAAAAACTAGATTTTGTGTGTACGAATGTATGATGATGTATGACTGAGCAGAACACTTTCAGGGAACCTTTTATAAATCAACTCCTTTATGGACAGTGGTCTGTTTATTTAAAAAAAAATCTACAATCATTCATTGTCCAAAGACACAACTTTAGTCCAACCATTTCTCATTTTTCTCAAAGTATCATAAATTAGTAACCCATCTAGGTCAGGATACACCTGCAAAAGAGGTACGTGTTCTCTTGACCTATAGTTAGAAAGTAGTATGATGCCATTCTGTTTACATTCTGTTTGATCTCACTCTGTTTCTGAAAATTACCTACAAGTAACCCAGGGTGCATGTTGCAGAGGAAAAATGTTTGTAACAAGAGAAAAGCTGTATTTTGAAGACATGGATTTGCTATTACTATTCTTCATGTTGAAGAAGCCCCAAATAAACGTCTGAGGAGCCTTAAGAGAACCTCAATATACAGTCTGAGAACCTTCATTGTAAAGTTTCTAATGCCTTTTGAAATGTACAGAAGCCGTGTTTATACATCTAAGACCATTTTAGTCAATATACTTCACATTCTTCACACCACCTTGCTCTCATGATGAGTCATATTCCTTCATTTTCGTAACTTGGAAATTAATAATACTGAGTTTGATAGAACATACTTCCCGAAATATTGGCTAGCATTGCATTCTACAGAAATACTTGTTTCTGAAAATAGATGAAAAAATAATGGACAACATAGTAACTGTATAAACTACAAAGGCACTACCATAATAAAATGTGAACAAATGTATTGAAAAGAAACCATGAAGCAAAAAGAAAAAAACTAACAAAAAAAACCTTGTGTAGGCCATGGTCATTGAATTGTTCCTTTCTTGTGAGTTTTCAATCTCATTCCATTTTTCCCCTCTTTGTCCTTCATTTCAAATATTTTTGTAGTATGGTCAATTTCCAAGAAATACTATTTTGCAAATGTATCAGTTGCTGCTTAAATGTCAGTACATAAGAGAAGAGTCTATCTGGCCAACTTCCTGTTTTCTTAGTAGCCGTTCAGACAGCTGTAGGAAGTCTACACAGAGGACAAAAGAACAATAGCTTTTGTTCCCCTTTTTCTTTTGAGGAACAGAAATGCACTCTTAACATTGACCCCCACTTTTATTTTCTAAGTAAAACAAAAATTCATTATATATCTTAAGCCCCACTCTAAAGACTTGGAAGAAAAAGATTATATTATTGGTCTGGCTGAACTATGTTCTACTGAGTGTGCTTAGGATCAAGGTGCCAGTGGTTCTCCTGTGCTAAATAAACAATCTGTTGGTAAGGAAAATTCACAGATACTGTGTTTACAACTGAGACGGGTCACCCTGACTTCCTGTTTTGTGAGAAAGAGAGTGGTCTTAATGTTGTTGTGTTTACGTGCGTAGCAGGGGTGCTATTCAGCAGGTTCTGACAGGTTCTGGAGAACCAGTAGGGGAAATTTTGAGTAGTTCAGAGAACCAGCAAATACCACCTCTGGCTGGCCCCAGAATGGGGTGGGAATGGAGATTTTGCAATAGCCTTCCTCCAGGAGTGGGGAGGGAATGGGGATTTTGCAGTATCCTTCCCCTGCCATGTCCACCAAGCTGCACCAAGCTAGGCCCACAGAAACGGTAGTAAAAAAAAATTGAATTCCATCACTGATGTGTAGTATATTGCTATTGGTGAACAAATCATAGACAGATAGTTCTCAACTTACAACAGTTCATTTAGTGAAGATTCGAAGTTACAACAGCACTGAAAAAATGTGATTTGTGAACATTTTTCACACTTATGACTGTCATCCCCCATGTCACGTAATTAAAATTCCGGTGCTTGGCAACTGATTCATATTTATGAAGATTGCAGTATCCTGAGGTTACATGATGACCTTTTGCGACCTTCTAACAAGCAAAGTCCATGGGGAAGCCAGATTCACTTTACAACCTTGTTACTTACTTAACAACTGCAGTGATTCACTTAACAACTGTGGCAAGAAAGGTTGTAAAATAGAGCAAAACGTAACTATCTCAGCAGGATAAAAGTTGGGCTCAGTTGTGGTCGTAAGTCAGTAAGTAAGGACTATCTGTATATCAGCAATTAATATTTAGAATCCAATGGGCTCTAAACATTTTAAATTGTCTTTCCATCATTTACTGACCAAAAAACCCCAGGTTTTAATAACTAACTGAACTCAATTAGGTTTTATGTTATGTGTCTATTTCTACAAATCGGGTTAATGATTAGAAATATTCGCTTATGTTGGAAGTATCAACTCATATCTTATTCTGAGAACTATGAAAACATGAATTGCAGAACAAGCATTTCTAAGGTGGTTAAGCCAGATGCGTTCTCACAGTCCATTTCTCCTTTCACTCTTCAGAATCTCCTTTAATGACCTTTCACAATTCTTTCATTTTTGCCTTCTTTCCATTTCTGTTTCCCTTTTTTCTCTGATTACTTTAATCTGGCGGAGTGATGGGAGTTCAAATCCAAAATACCTGAAAGACCAGTAAGTTGGAGAAGGAGATATATTATGTCATCTCCTTCCTGAAGACAAAATTATATTTATCCTTAAGTATCAGTCTGTTATTTCTGATCTTAAATATTTTGTGCAGCCTATTTGATTGTTCATTTAATCATTGTTATCTTTCAGTGATAACATGGATGCTTTCAGTTAACTGTTGCCTTAATCTTATTGCTCCAAAGAATCTACAAGTCTACAATCCTTTTCCTTTGTATACATTTATACCTACATCATTTATTATTTTCTCAAAAATGACTTGAAATACTTACACAGATTTTTTTGTCTGTCAATTATGCCTAATATAAATTAAAAAGCACTGATAATTATGCCTAATATAAAATAAAAAGCAAAATGAATTTACTAATAAAATGTTAGAAATATAAGGATTTTTTTAAAATGGTGCGATCTTATGAAAGGATATACTCCTTATTTCCATGTAACTTCATTAAAGGCTTAGACTTAGATAAATTGAGCCTCAGTTTATTGTAGATCAGCCTGTACTGGTTGATCTAAATGCCTGGACTCATGTCAGAAAAATGTCTTAATGAAACAAAGATATCATTAATCTATATAAAATGTCTCTCAATACTGAATGAAAATTATAATTCTTCTATACTGAAATAAAAGATCAATTTCCCTTGAAATCAGTAGTTGAATTGTTTGGCCTCTTACTCTTACTGTTTTCTCTGCCCAGCAGTGGCTCTCCAAAATCTTAATTTCATCTAGTAAAGGCAGTCAGAATTAGATTTTGTATTGTGCACATTCAAAACATGTGTTGAACCAGTGAGCTCTGAGCCTTATGAACCAAAGATCTGCTACAAAGATCTCTTGTCACATATTTTTAATGTAAGTATAATAAAATTGAAATGGATACAGCATACTAGAAGTGGCGTGATGAGTTTGCATTCACAATTTAAATTAATGATAACATTTTTATGAAATACAGGTCCTCTTTATATGTGCAATGTGTAATGTGCAAAGACATTCATGTCAATGACTGACCCATATTCTTGGACAGAAGGTTTCCAGTTGCAGAACCAACTAACATCTATATGTATTCATGACAACCATATCAGTTTTAGGCTAGTAGCCCAATGAATGTTCTCTACTCGGTTTTAACACGTCTAAATTCTTTCAAATTCACAGGCCAAATGATTTCCTAATATCATTAATGGCAAAAAACTGGGGTTTTTTTAATGATAGCTACTTATACTTTAAGAAATCACTTCTCAGCTGGAATTGCTAGCGGTAATTTCTTTTTACAAAATAAATATAAGTAACAGAAGGGCATAATCCAAACTCTTTGTGATCCATACCTGTAAGCTACATTATCACAAAACTAACTTCTTAAAATTACAAACAACAAATCGATAGTCAATGTTTATATTAAGTGGAAGAAAATAAATAGTGAGAACTTTGGAATCATTCAAATGAAAAGTGATTTTGATTTATTTTAAACAAACATCTCGGTGTTAAATATTGCTGGGTGGAAAAAAAACATTCAGAGTGAGCTAAATATGCTATTACCAATGGGGGAAAAAGACAATGTATTGTGATAGTAGGATCTGAAATGTTATTGATCTGTTTGCTTATTTGTAAGATGAGTAAATTATATCACTCCAGAGGCTCTGGGAGATGTACAAAGTCAAAGTGCAATCTGAAACCACAGATATTAGGGATAGCAAATGCGGTGCTTCTCCATCATATTGTAGCACTTCTGTTAACTGACAGCAATAGATGAATAACCACTATCTGTGAAATACATTAAGAAGACAGACCTCTTTGATCTGAGAGGAATCTTTGAGATTGGTTTGATTGTAATAACTTTCCTTCCCCTTTTCCTGTCTTTTGAAATGCTTTATTTTTCATAATTTTTCCCAACACTGATAGTGTTTTGAGCCTATATTTTTTACTTAAGCATGTTCTTTAAATGCATTATCAAATTAGTATTGATGTGGAATACCCTTCCTTCCTTCCTTCCTTCCTTCCTTCCTTCCTTCCTTCCTTCCT
>WNWU01000001.1:30510345-30563418 GCA_012654045.1 Ptyas mucosa
CCTTCCTTCCTTCCTTCCTTCCTTCCTTCCTTCCTTCCTTCCTTCCTTCCTTCCTTCCTTCCTTTCTAACAGATAGGCCCAATGGAAAAGCCTCTGCCCTACTCTGATTATTCTGGATAGTTTTTATAATAAACGTATCTACTTGAGTAAGAATGGTCCTGGCCTTAAATTGGAGGAATAAGTGAGTGTCTCTTGGTTTTGCTATTTCCTTGCCATCATAGAAACAGTTTTATTTATTTTATTTTATGCCTTCAGTCTTAATTCTTTGGAAAGCAAAGAATCTTGATAAACATAACATGCTGAGCTGCAAATAAAATTTGTTTTGCTCTTGAAGCAAGTTATTCTTTACACTTTGTATTTTCAAAGGTGAGGTACAAATACAATAGAGATAATGTTATTATTTAGAAGTCTCTCAGATGTTTATAATAAAACATAAACTCAAAATTAACATTGGACATATTGCAAAGCATGTAAAGATCCAATAAAGTCAATGAAATAATTGAAAGGTTTCCAAAAAAGATGCACTTCACTGGCTTTTTAAAAGCCAATAAGGATGTGAGGTCTTTCAACTCAATAAGGACAGTATTAGGGGGAAAAAATTGAGGCAGTTACTGAAAAGACTCTAGTATGAGTCATCAAGAGATAAGCCCCCAGAAGCTAAATGCACCTCGACAAAGATCTCAGTGAGTGGGATGGAGGTTCTCTCAAGTAGCTTCTGCTTCCACCACCGTCCACTTTACTAACCTTGTAACGTTGTTGCTGGTAAGAAAACATGAATCCATTCCAGGGTTCTAATCTCCCAAAGAGCATTAAAATGTATAAGAGCGGTGTTATGCTTGATAGCAGATCTGTTTCTTAAATTGTGTAGAAGTATACTCTCTGGTCAGATCAGATCAGTTTAAAACTGGATTACCTGAACTGCAAGTTATCTTTCACTCTACAGTTTGATTTATAACAGGTACAATATTAATGATAATGTTCGTAATCCTATATGTATTGTTGCCTTTTTTAATCCAATAGAATCAGGATTAATCAAAATTTATCATAGGATGTACTTTCATCAACTATATTGCCTGATGGTTTCTTCATGAATTGGAATAATAGAAGGATGAATTAGTAACCTGGATGCTAAATATTTGGTTAGAAGGAAGAAGGCCTAGCTGTATGTGATATATAACATACATGTGCCTTTAGTAAATCTTTTAATCCAAGAAATTAGTATGAAATCTTACAGTCCCTTTTAAATTGTTTGCTTGCATCAAAAAGTCTGAGGAAAAAATGAATGTTTTGCAAGATTTCCCTCATCATTATTTGCAAGATGATAAATATTACGAGAGAGAGACAGAGAGAGAGAGAGAGATCTGACTTTTTGAAGTTGTATAGAATCAAAAAAGATTCTATACACAGATTTTGGTGAACTTGTTTTAGATTTAAGGATTCTTTTAGGAAGCTTGCATTAATTTAATTGGTGTATGCTACTTTCCCAGAGAGAAGACCTCTCTATGTGAGAGATATGAAGAAATGAGAGAGGTTCTGAATGAGGCATGTAGCGAGATGCTATGTCACTGCATCTCATCACAGCTGCATAAACATAAAGACTGTAGCTGGATTATGTTTTTAAAGTCAAATAAAAGCCCTTCTTGTAATATTTATCAAGGTGCATATGGATATCCTAATATTTCTGTAGCATCATTGATAATGTTAATGCCTCTTCTTATTTCAATCATTGTGTGCCTAGCAATAAAAAATAGTATTGCAAAAAGTTAATAATAACTGGCATCTTTAATAAACTGTGTTTGCCCATGCAATTTAGATTACAGATAGCTTTCTATGTCTTGTCTGCACATTTAGTTTCTTTCATTCATCTAGACAAGGTGTGAAGTGAGTTCTTGGAAAAGTAAGCCCTTTGGTGCACCAGTCACAATATATAATTTTCATTTTGATCCACAGATCTTGTTTTTCTTGAGTGCATGTGTGTTTTTCCTAATCGTACATTGTACATTTTTCATTTTTACCTGAATCTATTTACCACCCCTTTGCCGAGATCCTTAAAAACTAAATCAACCATCAACTAAATCTTTGCACACTTCCTTGAAGTTGCTTATCATTTTTGGAGGACTATGGGAAAAAGACGAAGGCGAAAGAAACCTATTTTGCAGTAAAGATTCTGATTAATACTCATGAGGATATATAGAGTGTTTTCTCTCTACCACCCACACCTATCTTTCAACCTCAGTGTTTGTTTTTCCTGTCAGTGTTTGTAATCTGGGTCTTTGCAGGTATATTTCTTTTAATGGAGTTGAGGAGAAGGAGTTTGTATGTGAAGGAAATATCCAATTTGCCAAATAAACTATATATTTTTTTCAATAACATCCTTTCTTTTGGAGTAATTGAAGTTGAATTGATAGGTGAACATTGGTCCTCTGGATTCGTGCGCTGTGTACCACTGAAACATCAGATTTCACCTTGTGGGTACAGACATACAGCTGTTAGTTATAATTTTTAATTGCAACCTCTCCCTCTCTCTCTCTCTCTGTGCCTCTCCATCTCTTCCCCCTCCTCTCTAATCTGGATCATTGCTCTCTGTAGCTGATTCCGTGGGAGACCAAGCAGAGTGCGTGGGTGCAGAATATAGAAAGCCAGAGCCATAGAATTTGTTCTTTGCGTCACTCTAGGAGACAGGGCTGGTTGCCTGCAAATATACAAAATTAATCTCTGCTTTATCAATATATGGGTTTTGCTACTGTAGAAAGATAAAAATATGAAGTGTGTGTGCAGTATAAGTGGCTCTAAGGGTAAAAGGGAGAGATGTTGAACCCTATTTTTCTCCAGATTTTTCAATGGGTGGGTGAGAATAAGGGAGGTGTACTAAAATGCATCCACCACACCCTCTGGTTTGCTTGATAAGTATGTACTATCTCAAATGTTATATTCCCCCCACCCCATTCTTCATCTTACAGCACATGGGAATAATAATTTAAAAAAGGTGGGAACACATGAAATTCCTGCAGAGTGCATGTATAGGGTGTATAATAATCATTATATCCTCATCAAGTCATTTCTACCAGGAGTATGTGTTTTAAATTAATCCAGTTCTCCCCACCCCCACCCCCACATAGCTTTTCAACAACACCTTTGTCTCTCCATTTCTTCCAATGCCTTCCCTCCCATTGTGCATTATGTTGATGTTATTTATTTATTTATTAAAAAAAAAACACCCAGCCGATTTAATTGCAGGAACGGTGCAAATGTAGAAGTAGATGCAACCCTTAAAAACGTGGCTCTTGCTAATTAACTCTTTTCCCTCGATCTCAATTGCTTCTCTGCAAGCACAAAGCTCCGAGCATACACCTCTTTCATGATGAACTGGAGCCTCTGAAGAGGAGAATCTGAACGTGACGTCAATAGCTGATAACTGACGCAGCCTTGGAAAGGAGTCTCAGGCTGCCTTCTTGCAGCCTGAAAGCCTTAATGATTCTATTTTCCCCTCATCTCTCTTCCTAGTGATTTACTAGAACGCAATCGTGTATTCACGTTTTTAAAAGTGTATGTGTGAGAGAGTGTGTTGATAGAGGCTTTATTCGCAGACAAAGGATTTTTTTAAAAAAAAAATGGGGTGGGGAATGAAGAATGTTAAAAACAACCTTTCTTTGTGCTGAATATAATTCCTTCTGTGCGAGGTCTCTTTTTTCTTCTTCTCCCCAGACAAGCAAGCAAGCTTGCTTAAAAAGCCACATCTGTGCATGCTGGTAAAGTAGTGCATGGCTGTTGTGTGCGTGTTGCTATTGTTGCTATTGTTACTGTTAGAATCTACTTTATAAAGACAATGCAAGAGAGACACAACAATGCTCGCAAGGCAACAGGCAGAATCACTCTCAATAAAACCGTGAAGTGGGGGGGGGGGAGGAAGGTTGAGCAGTAGGGTAATATGGAAAGCGATCAATGTCGCCCCTCTAAATTCTCTGCAATGTTGCACTTAAAACAACTCTTAATGGTGAAAGAGAAAGAAACTGAATTGGGGAGGGGAGAGCAGGTGAAAGACTTAATGTACATTTGATATTTTGGACATAACGTTCGAGCGAAATGCCTTTGTGTGGATTTTTTTTTCTCCCCAGCGCTTGCTAAAAATAGCACCAGGGTTTTGATCGCGTTCCAGAAATAGACAGAGAGTTGCACTTGTATATAAACGCCAGCGCGGGTGGAAGAAAACCTGGACATCACCGCAGTATATTTTGCCTAACAACTGTCTGGAAATTAATTGTTGGATTTTTCCCCCTCCTCTCTCTCTCTCTCCCTCCCTCTCTCTCTCTCTCTCTCTCTCTCTCTCTCTCTCTCTTGTCTGTATGTTTTCTCTCACCCCCCCCATCACCACCACGACTTTTCCTCCACTCCCCTATATCCTCCAACTCTCTTCCCCTCCCATCCCTATCAAAGGAGTTCCCGTTTGGGTAAGTAGTAATATTTCTTGTGCATGCGGCAGAAAATGTGTCTGTGAATCTTGATTATACTGTATGCATGCTTGGATTTATTTCGTGCCTCTATTTTTATACCGGAGCAGGGTGGAGGAAGAGGGAGGGAAGATCGCACTTGTCTGTTTAACGAATTTGGTGCATGCACGGAGCCCCAGACACAGGGAATTCTTGCAGAAAGGGGAATCACCCTGTCGGTAAATCTCTGAATCAATAGCAAACTGCAACTCTCTCGATCCCTCTCTGTCGGCGCTATAGAGTCCCTTTTTCTATTTCGAACTCTACTCGCCCCCCCCCTTTTTTTTTCCCAGAAAGATGGCTAGATGCAATCTAACGGTAGGATTTCTCTTAGCTTGAAAGAGAATTAGCAAAATAGTGAAAAGGGACGAACGGACAGGAGAATTTTCGCTGTAAACGGCACTAAGATGAAAGGGTTAGTTTGCTGCTTCTCCTTCTCAGAAAGCCACCCGAGCATTCTCCGCCTGGGAGCTGTCCACGGCTTCGGGTACTGAAAGAGCGAGCAGCCCGCTTTAACTTTCGCTCTCCGGGAGATTGACCTCTTCGCCGTGCAATCGCTAGCACAGACCCTTTTTTGCTGGCCGGCGAGGAGAGCCGGTTGTCCAATGGCGGTGAGGCCAAGGAGCAGAAAGTGCCAGCACTCTCCCTGACTGTGACTTACGTGCCAAGAGCCTACCCTTTTCTAATCCCGGGTTTTCTATCAGGTGCGTAAAAGCACAGTTCTGGTTTGACTTGGCTATCCTTTTCCCGCCTGTGCATTTGAAAACAGCCGACACCTGATGATGGTGCTTCTCAAAGGAGAGTCTATAGGTTGTTTCATTTGGACTCACCCCTTCTCCTCCCACCTCGTTTCACCCCTCCGAAATGCCCACATCTTCTGCCTATCCTTGTGTGTATGCCTTTGTTAGTCTTGCCCTTCCTTCACCCCTCTTAGAGACTTCCTCACCAAATGAGTTGGTGGAAGAATGGGAAGTGGAGGCAAAGCAATGCTGACAATTAATCGTAATGTGTACATTCAGCAGATACAGGATACAAAGCCCAGTCATTCCCCTTCTTAAAGCCACGGTTGTTATTTTTAGGTCGTGATCATGCTACCACAGAAGCCTTTCTGGTTAGCAGAAGCCCCACCGTCGGAAGAATCTGCACCATAGATTCACCCCAGGGTTCACATTTATAAGTCCATTTAGCTCAATATTTGACAAGAAAGGGAGGGAGGAGGTGGGTGTGTGAACACTTTAGGAAGGAGCCTGAAATCAGCCCAAAATGAAGAAATGAAGCACCTACCACATGCAAAGTTCAGCAACACCTAATGGTTCTGCAGACACTGAAAGAGGCAGACAGGACTGTAAGATGATACAGTAGATAAATAGGGTTTGTTAAAGCAGTCTTGGCTTGCGTTGCCTGAAATAGCTTGGGCAGTTCTTGCAACAGAAACAACGCAGACGTGAGTCAAGTATTAAGAGCACAGCAACACTGAGTGATATCCTAAAAATATCGAAGGAGGCATCCATTCCCGGGGCTTGCTTGGTCCCATCACAAAAGAGCCGGGTGGTCCTAAGAGTAGACCCTTTAGGTGCTTAATATTCTATATCCAAAGTCTCTGCAAACTAAGAAGCCTTTCGTTCCGTACCAAATCCCACCCTCCCATCCTCTTGCCATAGATTTCCCCAACCTGCCCGCACTTTTGCCAGATCACACTCGGGCATCTCCCAGGTCAATGTATAAAATTACCCTTAACTGGATCTTATTAAATAATTCAATGGCGGTGGTGTAATTTCGCTTGCAAACTGCACGGATTTCCAAGTCGTGACTGTAAAAGTGAGTAATGTGTGCTGGCTGCGTCATGGCTCCAGTCACAGATGGTTCCAAACTGAGGAGAAATCGTGACTTCGACTTGAGACGTCCCCTCTACATGAAAAGACCATCCAATCAAAACGGCGTCGGGGGAAGGGGGGGACTCCTCTGAGCCTCTGCCTTTTTTGCTCCCCCATCTTTGTGCATGTGTGTATGTGTGTGGGGGGGGGGAGTATCAGGTTTTACACATTCTCTCTCGCTGTGTATATGTGCGTGTGCTCAGAGAGACTTGTCGCAACAAGTTGCAGAAAGAGAACTGAGGCAGCGAGGGAAGGGTTAATCTTTAGGAAATCTTCTGCACTTAGCAAGATCGTGACCCTCCCACACACTACAGTAGTTTATACATACCTGGAGGAAGGGATGCTTGCCACGAGTTTCCTTTTTTTTTTAAACAACAACAACAACAAAAACATACACACACGCGTGCACAGACATTGGGGGGAGGTGATCCTCCAAGCAAGGATTATTCCTATCATAATTCTCATCAGAGGCCGCTAAGCGCCTGGCGAAAGAGGTAAGTGAGAGGGAAAGGGATACCCAACTTTGTAGTCCTCTCTTGGCTCCCCGCTTCCCCAGTCCAGAAGGTCTCGAAAGCAAAGCAAGCTGAGGGGTGAAGCCGCAGCAGTCGCCGCCGCCGCCGCCGCCGCCGCCGCCGCCGCAGCAGCAATAAGAGCAGTACTAGAAGGGAAAGAGGAAGCAGGTACCGCTCAGTAGGAGTTTGCCTCTTGACGGGTCTGCGCTGTTGCTGCTGCTGCGTTAGTGCTGCAGCTGCTGGAGAGCTGTTGCTTGCCAAGGTGGATTTGCCGAGGAAAAGGCAGCGAAGGTAGGAGCTTTCGGGTCTTCTAGAAGGAAGAATCTCTCTCGGTGCGCTTGGCGGAGGGGGGGGGGGCGGGAGGGGAAAGTCGCCGGGCGGAGGTAGTCAAGAAGGGGTCTACCAAGTTTCTTGGGTCCCCGGAGGAGAATCTTGTCTTATTTAACTTGGCGATGAACTTCTTGGGAAAGTGTCCGCTGCCTTTCACTGCTGTAGACCAGGCACCTCTGCGAGGGTTCAGTGCCCAGCAGGGGGTGGAGGTGGTGAAATCAGTTCGATGCCATCTCCTGCAACTTTTCGCTTGGAAGGCGTTTATTCCGCCCACTCCTTTGCCCCATCTTCGGGCTCTTTGGGTGGGGTGGGGGGGGAGGGTTAGACAGACGCTCAGAAGCCACTGATGGGCGAATGAAACGCACATCCCTTCGAACTAGCCACGCTCTCCATGCTGAGGGACCTCATCTCCAATAGCCAGTCTTATGGATCAGCTACGGCCATTGGTTGACCTCCGTCAGTGGGCTTTCCTTGGGTGGAATGATTCGGTGAAAAGGAATCAGGTGAACCTTCACGGATCTGAACTTTTTGACTTATAGTTTTCTTCTCCCTCATCATCCTCATCACCATCCTCATCATGCCCATTTGGCTCACCTGCTGGTCCTTCGGGTGCTTTTTGTTGTATTGTGTTTATATTTAAATCTTCCTACTCGATATTAGGACCTATGGCTGTTTCATCTGGAACCCTAGTCTATCCTACCCCACCCTACCCCACCTCACCTCACCCCCACCCCCACCCACCCCCCATTCTTCAGCCCCGGGGCAAGCAGAAGGAAGAAGTCTAACAGGCATAGCAACACTATGGATTGTGCTCTTATCTAAGGTTTGTTGAATAATTAGACATGGAAATGTTTCTTCTCTTTCTCTTTCCCCCTCCCCTTTGGGGAAAAAAGAGGGAGAGAAAGAAAAAAAAAGTAAGGCGCCACCTGATTGGCGAGTGACGATTTTAGCTCGCACCAATGAACGGCGGGCCTCGTCTCTATTTATTTAGTGCTCAGGGGGAGAGTTTTCTCTTTACGCAGCGTCTGTGCACAGCGCTAGACCCTCTGCTCGGGAGCAGAGCGATGGAGGGGTGTGGGGGGAGCGCCTTCGGAACTGCCTCGCTCACAGAACCCCTTGCTTCTGCAACCCAGTGCTCTCGGCCCCTTCAAGGGGACAGCGAAGGAGGGGGCTGGATGTGAAGGGCTGGGCCAAGAAACCCCCCCACTCCACCCCTCCTTTCTTTCCTTCCCCTCCTTTTACTCTCCCGAGTTGATATCTCGGCTTGGGCTCGCCGAGGTGCTCGATGGGGATGGAGCGTGTGTGAGTGAATGGACGGTGGGGCGGAAGGTGTTCCCTAGTGCTTGAGAAACCAGCAATCCTGCCGTCTTGGATCTATACACACATTTTTCCTCTTTGGTGGCAGCCGGATGGATGAATGTGGAAGCCACAGGAGACTTTGTCCTTCGCGAATCTTTTTGCGGTCTGGGCTTGCTGTATATAAGTACCTAGCCGGGAAGCCCTTACCCCAAAAAGCATTCGCGGAGGGCGCTTTCGCCGAAGGAGGAGCAGCAGCTGCGCGACCGCCGAGACTTGGACTTTACCTAGATTCTGGGCTTTCCCTTTGCTTTCCCTCTGTAACCCCACGGACCCCTCCGTCCTCTGTGTGTGTGTGGTGTGTGCGT
This sequence comes from Ptyas mucosa, assembly GCA_012654045.1. NCBI lineage: Eukaryota > Metazoa > Chordata > Lepidosauria > Squamata > Colubridae > Ptyas > Ptyas mucosa. Next base: position 30,519,213 of record WNWU01000001.1, read on the forward strand.
GAGCGCGCGCGCATCGCGAGGATTAAAACGGCTTGTCCCAGTCCCCACCATCCCTTCCCAGTTTAACTTTCTGAATCGACTTCTGCTCGCTTTCTTTCTTTCTCCCCCCCACCCCCCCTCCCCGGTGGATGATTTGGTGGTGCCTTTTCATTTTTTTCTTTTTTTCTCATTTTTTTAAATCGCCGAATAAAATGCAATAAAAACTTTCGCAAAAGTTTGGAGGACGCCCCCTCCCCCCCCGCTTGAAGGGTGGGATGTGTTTCACCCCATCAGGATTGGAACTGATGTGCATTTGACCTCTCCCGTAGAAGAAGGCAAGGAGCGTCGTCTGGGGTTTAAAACGGGGGAGATCTCTCCAAGGGAGAAGGGGTGGGAGATTTGGGGAATCACCTCCTAAATAATATGGGGGGGAAAGAAGAACAAGAAGCAGCCTCTGTCGAGGGGAGCCTCAGGTATTAGGCGATGCCTTTCCTTCCTCCGCCTCACTTCCAACCTCCTTTTAGACAACTTGTAATCCTCTGATCTCCCGGGTCGCCCTTTTCCCAACTCGAAGCGGTCCTGCACTTGGTTAAAAAAAAAAAAAAAAAGGCCAGATCCCGCGAAGAACTCGACCGAGGCGGCTGGGACCGAAAGAAGCCGCCTCAGCCTCCGCTGTCTAGCGCCGGGATCTGGTACCTCGTCTTCCCTTGGTCAGACCTAGCGCGGCGAGGTAGCTGAAAGCAGCTTTGCATTGCTTTCCTTTTCCCCTTGTCGTGGCCGCCCGAGAGAAGGGCGCGGGAGGTTTCCCCTTCATAGTTGCCCCCACCGCCTCAGAAGACAAATGGGGGAAGAGCTCCGGTCGGGAGACCGGACCAGTGAGAGGGAAGGGGGCGAGCAGCAAGATGCCAGTGGAATGCCCGGTTGTCGCAATCGAAGGGCCTATTGGTTGCAAAAGCCTTCTTGGGAGGGAAGGTAGGAGGGAAGGAGGGGGAACCCAGATATTCCAAAGACTCTTTCTCTAACTATTGACAACTTCAGGATCCCCCTTCTTCCAGCCAATAGAGAGGGGAAAGTGCTCCGCTCCAGGCAGGAGTTTCCCTCTGGCTCGGGAGAGAAAGCTGCAGTGGAATCAGGGCGCTTGGCATAGCCCAGGCTTAAGGGCTGCTCCTTCTCCAGAGATAAAAGGCCATTTGACAACCTGAGGTGGTTTGTGAAAAGAGTAAAAGGCCGACTAAAGGGTGAGCGGATAAGCCGGGGAAAAGCAAAAAGAAAAAGGAGGGAGAAAAAAACCAGCTCAGCTTCCTTTCCCATCCTCGCTTCCCAACCTTAGCCAAGATTCGTGACTCCTGAGCGAAGTAGATAGAGAAAGGTTACATCACGAGGACCACTCCATTCTGCAGCCCAGCCTGCCTTTGCCCACAGTGGTTGCCTTTTGCATCTTTACCTTCGTACACAACCTTCAGCACCGTCAGCCTTGCCTTCCTTCCTTCCCTCCCATCAGCAGCAGGTCCTCTCTGCGGGGGGCAAACCACCCTTCACAGTTCTTAAAAGAAAAGTGTATTAAAGAAAGAAGGGAGAAAGAGAGGAATGCAGAAACAGGTCTCTATCTATGAGGCTTGTATCCCGGGTGGCAGAAGAATCCCACCTGGGAGGCTAGAGGTATCTGAAGAGATGCTTAAAAAAAAAAAGCCCAACTTACCCAATGTTAGCTTCTTGCCTTGGCTTCTCAGCTCTCACATTGGCAGCCAACTGTTGCTACCAGTCTGGAGAAACTACTGCAGTTGTGGGGCATCTGAATGCCCCTTTTCTACTCCAAATGCCAAAGGGCAAATGCAGATCCCAAATTCTTGCTTCCTTTATGTCCACTCCCCCAGTTTTTCTCTTCGTCTGTATGCTTTTAGCACCTGGAAGGGGATTGCTCTATTTGGGCATCTTTCCACTGTTTCTGCTCAACAAACAGCAGCTGCCTAAGGTGGATATTTTTGTTGCCTGATGTGATGGGCAACAAAAATATCCACCTTGCCCCTTCAAAATCTCCCCACTTTGGAGGGTGTTTCACCCGATTGCATAGTTTTATACTGGGGGTTTCTCCAATGAATAAACTGGGACATAAGTCTCACTCCTCTGGAGTACAGAGAAGGCCTCAGCCTCTATTAGCTTTTCTCCCAATTAAAAAGTTTCATGTTTTGCAGACAGAGGCTGAAGGAAAAGCTGGGGATGTATTATAGGGGTTGCTGGATTCCTTCCCCTCCACCCCTCTCACATTCCTAGGCAAGAGGTGGGGAAATGGCTAATCGTTAATCATTCTGCACAGCTCACTTTTGTACTGTTCTTGCTCACTTGTGGGGAAAAGTGTTTCTTTTTCAAGGGGAAAAGTGACATGGGGGGGGAATCCTCTTCTATTTTGCCCCCCCCCCATACACCTCAGGAACTTCCCCATCTAAAACCATAGAGCACTACCTTCCCATTTCAAATGCTACGCATAGCCAAAAGCTAAAGCAAACTGGGCTAAACTGAGTCTGAAAGAACAAAATCAACTACCGGTATTCTCAGAAAAACTCAAGATTTCTTGGAAGAAATGGACAAAAATAGACTCTGACTTTCTCAATATTCTGTATGTACTTCGTGTCTTGTTACTCCCTCCTCCCTTGCCCAATGTATCCTGAAATAAGTTTCCAACTGTAGTGCAAATTCAATATTTCCGTAATACTTCCCACCTTTTGTCTATACCCTTTTGTGATGCCTGCAACAGAATTTCTTTTCCCTCCCCAACCCTGTATGGCAGCAGCAAAAGCTATAAGCATTAAAGTAGAGTACATTGTGCTTCCTTGCAGGTGGGCCCCTACATTTGGCCTGAGAGAGGCCTTTCGCAGAGATTCTATCTCCAAGGAAAGAAAGCCGAAGTGGACTCATCTAAGTTGGGAGAATGCAGGTGAGAAAGATGCCTATGTCCCCACCAAATCCCTAACAGACTGAGCTGAGTTACCACTAAAGGCCACTAAATAGCACCTTGCTCTTCTGATCAACCCCATTATTCTTGGAGCAGAGCACAGGAAATCATCCTGAGATTCATTAGATAGGCCCAGCTTGTACCATTTTTGGTTGCTCTCAAGGTAGATCATCGGTAGGATTTAGGCCTTTAAAGAAAGGAATATATGTTTCCAAAAGATTTTGGGAAAAGAAAAGAAAACCCACAATAAGCAAATTTACTGATGAGTCAATTTAGTTTTTCAACCATCTTGGAGATGGAAATGTGGAGGGGAAGGATACTGACATAATTTCAAGTTTGTTCTTTCCAGAACATAGAAAAAAATGATAGTCAGCAGGAAACAGAATCCACATCGTATTCTCCCTTTGCCTTGCAAACCTGAAATGGGTTGCGCTAAAGTTCAACTGAGAATTGTCAGCATTCTTTTCTTATTCCCTAGAAATGTAATTCACGTTTGAAGTTAAAATTCTCAGCAAAAATGTCTGCCTTTCCTGTCCACCTTTTTCCTAAAGGAAGGTTTTCCAATCCCAGCTTTTTCGAAAGGCCTTCTTTAAATATGCTAGGATGTTAGGCTAAAGATATTCCCCATAATCCTCAAATATCACTTATTCACTTATTCAGCAGAATGAATAGCTAGATAGATAAACTAGATTATCTAGATTTACTAGATAAAAATCAAGCAGAAAGAAATGGTTACTCTTCATTTGGCCTTCTGCGAAGAAATAAAAATACAAGTTTAATTAGCTAGGAAAGTCTGTTCTTCTGGGAAAAAATTGTAAGGCTTTCTCAATTTCTTGGTTCGGCATGTGCCTGAAAAGCATGCTTTTCAGCAGAAATAACTTGTCTGGGTTAAGCCCAACTTTCTATCATTGTTTAAGAACTGTAGGGCAGATATGGGTGTTTGTGGAATAGCTAATCCCATTGAACTGCGATCCAAAATAAAAGATCTGGACCCTCCTACTTTGAAATCCTCTTGCTGCATCACCATTTGAATGGTCCCACTTCCCAGGGATTAAAAGTATACCTGAGATGCAAATTTAATGGAAGAGGATTTTCTAGAGACTGAACTGACTAGGATTAGCATATACATGGACAGGCAGAAGGGAAGGAGAAATCCAAAGTATTAATGTACATCATGATTTCCATTTACAGCAGCCCCTATCCCCAGACTGGTTGTTGGTTCATAGCAAAATCTAACCCAGGAGTAAAATAATGTATTGTTCAATTGCAATTTAAATAAGCTTCCTGATTCTGTGAGCAAATTTGTTATCACAGAGAAAGGAAATTAGGCCAAAACGTGGAATTCGTTTACCATCCATAAAACAAAAATGTTTATCAACAAGCTGCAATCTTGCTTACAGATATTATATTATTAGAGTAGATAGTGTTTTTGAACTGTAACCCAGCCCAGTTCCAAATGTAACTGGACAAGTTTGCAACTATGAACATAGTTACACCGTGAAGGTGTAAGACTCTGTTTTCTGCTGACCTCTCTGTAACTTTAAGACCATGGTTAAGCAGTGGTTAGAAGATTTCACCTGAGACAAAGAAAATCTAAGAAAACTTATTTTTACCTGAGTCTCACTTAGAAGCAAATTGTAGTTATCTTGGGTCAATATTTCAGAAACATCACAGTTTATCTTAAAATCCAGAGACGTTTGGAATGTTATTCATATAGCAAACCAAATTTAATTCATTTATTAGATATTGACCTGCTTTCATATCCAATCTGTTTTTTAAAAAGAAGAAGATGTCACTTTGTTTTGTTGGTCAGTTAAAAATAAACAGAATGAGAAATGATCAATGAATTATGGGTTTATAAGTACCTTTAATTGAATATTTAACTCTAAGGTATATTTAATATGGTTACATATGGGATTCTCAGACTTAAAGTAAAAGTTTTTCAGGATCTCTTGTGTTAGAGACCATTGCTGTCATTGCACCTTGGCCCTTAATTGCATAGGAAATCATTATCTTATAATACACAATTTCTGATAATATAGCAGAATGTTTTTTTAATGCTATTATAGTCTGATGGCATTGAAATAGGTTGCTATTTACTGCATTGTCTTAGGCCATGCTTTTTTTTTTTACAGTGTGAAAGGCTTAGACATCATCTGCTATTGTGATAAAAATATTGTTCATATATATAGAAATACAATGCTACGCAATACCAATTCTATTCACGGTTTCTTGGAAATAAGTCAGTCTGATTTGAATGAGAGTTATCCCCAAGTACATCTCATAGGACTGCAACTTTGATTTAAAACAGGAAGGCAGAATATCAACTGTCCAGATTATTTTTGGTAGAGAAATGTGGAATACATTGCATTGAATAAATATCTTTAGAATATTCTTTTACCCTAGCTAACATTCACATTGGTGAAATAACATAGAACTTTGTAGGCCCCTCAGAAACTTGTATTTGATGTGCTATAAAACTCCTTTGTTTTGATATTCATTTTTATATTGGTACTATGAGGGAATTTGATAACAGAGGTAAGGGCTTAATCTCAATAAAATTAAAGTGACATTTCTTCCTTGGGAGAAAGGCCCATTATTCACAGTGAAACCTGTTTCAGGATAAAGCCTTCAAATAATATTAGGAAATATAATTTCTTTCTTTGTTTTAGCATGAAGTAAAGTACTAACAGAAATATCTGAAAAGATATGTAGTTGTTTTGCCATCAGTTATAAGTTTGCTTCCTCACCACCATTCTCCTTAATGGCATATGTAATCAAATGCCATTTCTGTCTTCTCTTTATTGCATTGCTTTGCTCATTTTGGGCTGTTTTTCCCTTCAAGTACTTTGCACTTCTTTATCTGACAAAATACCACTTTATTTATTTCAAGAAATTCCCATCATCAGTCTTTCTCTATCTATGAAAAAATGCTTCAAGAAAAGAAAGGTACAATTTGACAATGACAATCAGTATACCAGAAGAATAGATTTCCCTTGCATTTGATGCAGATTGAAGCAGGATTATAAATCTATCCAACTGTGATGAATATATTTCTTAGCAAATCTACTGACCAAAAGATGCATATTTATTTCACCATGGTTGAGGGAGAATTATAACCTTATCAGTGCTGACAAATTCTTGTATCCTAATTTCTATCACTCCCCTAACTCCATCCTTGTTCAGTTCTCATTTCATTCATTCCATAATTTCTGTAGGCCATTGCTTAATTCATTCTTTGTTTTAAAGCTGCACCAAGAAACTGATTTTGCCTTATTGTGTTATAGTAGCTTCTGGTTTACATGGACATAAACTGAACTGATAAATGATAAACTTCAACATTTTAAATGTATTATTCTTGAAAATCTGGGAATTAGCTTGAAAGTCATTGTGGGTCTGGTTTTTTTTTAAAGGTTTTCAGCACCTCTATATACCCACTGGATGATTTATAATTCAGAAGTGCAGATTTCTCGTATCTAGTTAGTTTTTAAATGACAGTGAGTACGTCCCATGAAACTATAATTTGGCTATCTAATTTCTGTTCCCCTTTGTCCAATAAGAAAACTAACTGGTGTATATGAGTGCCCAAAGCACCCTGTAAAAAATGTACAGTATATTTCATGTTTCACATTTTTGAACATCTCAAAATTTACACTATTAAAATCAGAAGCAGTTGCTATCCCATATATAATTTCCTTTTCTTTAACAGAACTGTAAACTCATTGGAGTGAAGAGAGATTTTATAATCCTTCTTACAATTAATATCACTTCTTTAGGGAGGCCAAGTTGCCACTTCATAAACTACAATGTGCATCCCTATTTCCTAACAAGAGGTTCCCATCGTAAGAAATGTCACACGCTTTTCTGCTGACTCACTTGGGAAGAGATAAGTGTAAGACAAAACATCAACAACAATCTTTAACTATCTCTAGTAGTTGTCTCAGTATCATCTAAATGGTTAGGATTAGTTTGGTTAAATCGGGACTTCTGGTTTTGTTGTTTCTGCAAACTATTTTTTTTTTAAATGCTGCATAGTAGTATTGCGCTGGATAGAAATTAGGCCCCATTAGTGGTAGCAAAATAGGACATTTTAACTTTTATATGTTAATACAGATTGTACAGTATTTGGATGCAGTTGACTGAAAAATAGACAGAAAAAATTTTGGTTAAGAAAAATTAAGATTTTTTTTAAAGAAAACAATGCCTTGGATATTTAAAATAAGATTTCTTTTAAAATTAGAGATACATTCAGAAAAGGTGTATATGTTATATAAACTTAGGAAGAATGTGTATTATTTTATTTTCATTAGTCTATGTCAACAAATGTGTGCAATACATAGTTATAAGAGATCTTCTCAATTAAATGTAGTTGAGGCCTTTTCAGTAACTTGTTTTTTAACTTTATCAAATCAGAGTCACATAAATAGCTGCGAAGCCAGATTTTATATCTGAGATAAAGTATAGAATTATAAAAAAATATAGAAAATGTAGAACAGGAACATTGTTCTCAAATTATAATGCAACAAAACTATTTCTGCAGCATAGCAAAATAATGGTCCTTTCATATAGTTTCATGAGGTCCCAGTTTGGTTTGTGTAAATTAAAGCTGGAACTACACTAGTTCTTTAAAATGGCCATCAGTGTTATCGTAATCCAGTTCATAAAAATTAGGTTGTTAAATTCCAGGATTTTTTTAAAAAATTAAGTAATAAACCTCTTTTATTAGTTATACTTCCATGTTATAATTGTAAGCTGTTTCATTAGAACATGTTTAATAAGCATCCATTTCTTCTATTTTTTGAGATTATTTTTTTAAGCGTATGCCATCTACCAAGGTCATGTAATCAGTGATATGCAAATATAAGTTTAAATAAAGTAGCAGTAAATTATATCTATATATTACACCCATATGGTATGTGGACAATACAATATACGATATAATCTCTTGGCACATGTCATTGCGTAGCTCAAATTTCTCCTTCATTGGGAGCTCTTCCTTGGCATTTTGGTAGTTTTGAATAAGTTTGCATTAGATTATTGAATTATCAGGAAGATAATTTTTCTTCCCTGAAGAGGGCAGTTTTTTGCCCTCCAGAAATCAAATTAACTGCTCCTTGTTTTGTGTCCTTCAACATGGTATGGCAGTGGATGTTGACATCATGTTTCCTAGAGACATAGGTGGAGAAAATGGCAGCTCTCTCAAGTAAAATTCACCACAAGTTTCTTCTCTGAACAGTCACACAATTAGCTTTTGTTAAGAATTAAATTAGAGTCACCAAATTGAAATTGGTTCATTCGTTTAATATATATAGGACTGGGAGCAACATTAAAACAATTGGGAAGGGGGAAACTCTTATTTAGCTGACACAGTATACATTCTGTTTTGGAATTTATATGGCTGATACAAGGGGGGGAAAGAAAAACTCATTCCCCTTATTTATTCCCCCCCCCTAGTTTATTAGACCATTAATATGCACACAATTGAATAACGAGAAGGGAAACTGTTTTCTTTAGTAGAAAAAAGATGTAGTTGGATCTTTTGAAATATATCATCATGTGACTGGTTCCGGTTAATCTGTTCAGAGGTGAAAAGACAGTGTTATTCTTTTGGAACATCTGTTGATCAGTAGTATGGAAGATGGATGCAGAATGCACCTCTGCTTGTCAGTACTGACATCTCCTAGTAAGAATGAAGAGATGCGGCTTGTCAGTATAGGCAAAAGCCAACTTGAAGGACTAGTGGTCTGACAGTCTAAGGAAGTGATCAGTATGTTCATTCCATTCCTCCATTCCTGAGCATTCCCTCTCCATTTTATTGCCATAATAACAATCTGGCATAGTGGGCATGTCAATGATCCAAATTCATGAAATGACTGCTTATGTCCAAAGGAAAATCTCTCGCTGTTCCCAATCTGGCTCAGTCACTAACCATTATAGGGTATTCATTCTCTCTATAAAGCCCTAAATGAGCTTCTCTATTTACAATAGCATTGCCTTTGAAAACAGTCTCCTTACCTGGAATGTTTTTTCATGGAGAAACAAAGGACCATAACTTAGATAATAGTTTGTAACATTGAAAACCAGGGCCATGAACAGATAAACATTTTTTAACCTATGGAAAGCAAATGCCTTTCCCCCCCGCCCAGTGTTTAAAACTTCAAATATATCTTTGTGTCTTTTTAATTTGCAAAAAGTCTAATTTGGCTTAAAGGCTGACATTTTCAGAAGTTAATCTCAGTCACAAGTACCATTTTCTAAAGATATTCTTAATGGTAAGAACATTGTCCTATAACATTGCTATTGTCCCTGTTCCCATGTAATTTATTAGCTTCACCCCATTTAATGTAGTATTAAAAATAAATAGCAAGAAAGTGCCTTGACCTTAGTTGGGCTGGATGTTTGTCGTCCCTTAGCTTTTTGTCTGTTGAGTGGTCCTTTCTTCTTCATCTTTTCTGACCTAACCATCATAAGGCTGATGATTGTATTAGACTAGCAAATGCTTCTCAAAGTACAGCTTAGAATATACGTAGAAAAACACATATGTGCTGCACAGATTCCTAAAGTCTCTGTGTGTTCTCTTGAACCCCTGTTGTTTCATAAAGACATAAAGATAGAGGTTAGCTTTTATCTATGATACAAATGGTGGCTGTAGCGTATTACTGTTGTCCACTGGAATTACGGGAAGTCATTCAGAGAGAGTAGAGAAGGCAAAAAGAATTCAGCTGTAATGCTGCTAAGTAAACCACTTCCTTTATTTTGTTGTGTTGTGGTGGGAAGTCTTGCAAAGGACTGAAAATGAATGGGACAACAATCCTCTTTCCTTGCACACAATATTATTTTCATCACATAGCATTTTTGCTCAATTGTACTCTCTCTATGAGGCTTTCATAGCTTCATTCTATGTTGTGTTTTAATTGAATGCAGTGGAACCATGGGAAAGATAGATGGATGGATGATAGATAGATGTAATAAAAAAAATCCGAGTAGTAACTATAACAAAATAGGCTTTCAGAGATGGCCCAGAAGACAGTATTTGTCTTGAAGTAGTCCAGTGCGTGTTCTATTGACATGATTTAGAGACATGTAAATCGTTTTATGTACTATACTTAGATAACTTTCTCTGAACGGTGTCCCATCTGAAAGGGTGACAAAGCCTACCGTTTCTTCTGACCTTCAGCTTTGAAAAAAGTGTTGGGTTAGTCCAAGGAACACCAGTATGGTTGGGGAAAAGATAAGGAGTAGTGGAAAACACATTGGACAATATATATTATTCTTAAGGAAATCCATGGTTTGTGAAATACAAACTTTTCAGTTAAAATAAACTACATGAAATAATAAAGTTTTTATACATTTTAGCATTTATCATTTAACTGAGCTGAATGATAAAGGATAAAGAGGATACAGAGTTTTGCATCTTAGTTTTTATGTACCATATCCTGTCAGGCAATCATTTCATGATTTGTATAACACTGGTCCAAGAAAGACAATGATATTGGAAACTCTCTCAACAGTTAATAGGCTTAAACTTTGGCTTGGTATGTTTATTTGTTTTTTTCCTTTTTCTTCCCCTTCTCTCTGCTTTTTCTCTTTATTTTATTTTGTCTCTTCTTGACCATGATTCTTAAGTTCCCTCTGTCCTTAAAAAAGAAAAAGTCTCTCCATCAGTCAACTCTATGCCACCCAGTTTCTATGCTATGGTTCCTAAGTATTCCATTCACCAAATGATGAAACAGGAGAACTAGGAAGCAGAATCAAAATGTCTGACTCTAATGGATTAAGAGGCGGGTATATAGTACCAATTTCAGAAAAGCACAAGGTATCAATTGTACTTCTGCTTGAGGTATACAAAGGAGCAGAATGCAGGTTTTAAATTAGGTCCTTAGGTCCAATCCTACATGAATTCCCTTATTTCTCATGATAATAGCCAAGGCAGATAAACTATCTTGCCCTGAGTGTTGTTTATTAGAGATTTGGACTTAAAAAGTTAATACAAGAATGGTTGTCTCGTTGGTTAGAGAAGGTATCAGTTTTACATTAAGATGAATAATTTTTCTACATTTTTACCAATGTCGGGGGCGGGGGGAAGGGTTGGGCAAATCATTGTTAGGTAAAACAGTTGTTACTGTCTTTGAGTATTTTTAGAGCAGATGAAATAGCATATAATATTTCACGAGACTAATATCTGCTAACTAATTGCTGATAACCCCTAAAATACCTAGCACCCAATAAGAGCCATTCAGTTTTTTCTTTTCCCACTTCTTTATATTTTTCATAGGCTGTGACATATAGTCACTAATGACTTCTCTAAAATATTATTCATACATGCGTAGTGTTAGTAGCCACAGTCTGTGTAATAAATTTATATATAATATGTGTATATAATAGAAAGCTGTGAGGGCCAATAATTGAGTACTGAAGTATCCTGAAGTGCCTGAGAGAAGAATATTCATATCCTAATGGAATTATATATTTATTAGATAAAGTTGTCCGTACTCTGTTTAGTCTTTACACAATTTCTCTCTCCTCAGTGCACTTGGAACCTATCAATGTTATTGTAAGAGTATACATTATAATGAATTAATTGTCCTATTAGCGATCCATCAGTTTAGGGAGTGATTTAAATTTAATTTCTCAAGATCTGGAGCTTCCCCACCTCACTTCAATACAAACAGGATGTTTCATATGATCAAAGGGTTACACAAAAACTTTTTCTACCTTCCAAAGGCATTTGGAAGAGTTTAGTGAACTTTAGGCTTTGAAATGGATTTATGTGGTAGAATTTAAATTTCATTGAAATCAGTGGCAATCAGTGGCAATGTTACTTGACTGGATTGCTATCTAACATTGTTGGAAACATACTTAATAACACCTGCAAAAATGCCTCCATGTGCAGATTTATGTACAGTATACAAAAATTATTTTGGTATAAGCAGAACTGTACTGCTTCAAATTAAATTGCAGATGAATGAATTAGAAAATGTTGAAATATTGCTCCATTTTTACAAATATTTTCCTGATTCCCCTCATATTAAAATCCCTTGACCAGCTTTAGTGATTAGAAATGGTGGAAAGAACGTCTATGACACTGCATGAGATACCTTGATTTGGACCTCAACAAACATCTACCTAGTACTTAGTCTAGAAACTCTGTACTTAAAAGGGTATGTAGAGAAGGTAAAGAATATTATATGGAGAAAAAGAAATGTTCCACTGAGCTGTTTCTATTTTCTTGTTCCTTTCTAAATAGCAATTTTCTCATATCTGCCAGTGAAATTAGAAAAAAACAGTAAAAAGCAAAAGCAAAAAGACTAGTTTGAAAACAAGGAAAATAACTGACCTGAAATGTGTTTTCTGTTTACCAAATACAGATACAAAGTACAATTAACCAGGCATCCTCTGCCTCAAACAAACCCTTTTATGTTATATTTCTAGTTATAAACACAACTAGAACTTCCAACTAATTTCAAACAATGCAACTAGTTATTTAAATAATACAATGTCTTATTCCTATTTCAACTCCATTGTATATATAATTCATAAAAATCGCTTATAATCCCATTTCGTGACAGACAGCAGATATGGTGATGGGTCTTTGATACAGGATACTAGATTAAGCAGGAGTCTAAATTTATTCAAGAAATTGTCCTTTGCAAACAACAGTGAAAGATAAAAGATGTGGGCAGAAGTTTGTGTATTACAAGTAGGAGGCATCATATATGAATGACATCATCATTAATTACAGGCACTTCAGCTAGAAAATTTTCCTATTCTGGCAGGAGTGCTGGATGTGTGTTAATAGATTCCCGTCTATTATGTTTCAATGATATTTGATAAATGTTTATGTATAAACTGTCTCTTGGTGTGCATAAGTACTGTTTTAGAAAAAGAGATAGTGAATATGTAAATCCAGGAACCAGACTTGTACTAGTAAATACCATATCGTTTGTTGATTGCAGTCATGTTCACATCTCCCAAGAGATAGGTGCCCAGTTTTAATCATGATAAATTTGTACTTGGAAAGAAGAAACGGAATTGCTACTATGCCTAAGTCCCATCTTTGGAGTAGGACACTGAGAAAAAGTAGACTCTTCCAGTCTACAAGGTGTGTTTGGAAATATAAACATAAATTTCTTAGTGCAACAAGCCATCAAAGAAATAAACCAGGATAAGAGTCTCTTACATAATAATCTCACAGGGATTGTTACAATCTTTAATAGTATGATCACTGTGAAATGACGTTCAGACTTACTGTAGATTTGTACATACACAAACACACATACATACATATTATATACCGTACATACATACATACATACATACATATATGCATACATATATTTCTAAGTAATATTTCTGCACGCCCTGTGCAAAATATACTACAGGCTACTTTTACAATCCCGGATCTAGTACAGTTGGAACAGAGCAAAAAAAGAAAGCACATTAATTCAGGTATAATTGTATCATGAACATGATTTTAAGCAAAGTTATTCATTCTAAACATTTGTTTATTTATTTACATGCAGGCACATACAACTAATTGATGAGAAACAAAGACATAAATAGTACTTTATGGTTAACCAATTATTAATGCAAAACAGTAATTGGGTGGCCATATTAAAAGAAGAATCCCCAGTAGGCAAGATTAAGGTTTATTTATTAAGATTAAAAGTGTCAAAAGTGGCCTAAAAGTTAGATGTTGCAGTTTTTTTTTTAAATCAGGAAAAGACGGAAAAGAACAAAATATTAGCTGAGTTTCAAACCGTGGAAATATGATCTGAAATATAAAAGCACATTGCAGAATTTGACATATGAAATATTTCCTTTTTTGATTCATATTTGTTTTTTGGGCAGTACAATACAAAACAGGGTTAAAGTAAACATGTTCAAAATCCATCACTTGGGTACTTGGGTAGATATCTTTTAAAATGTTTTTGATTTGATTTCACTGTGCATAGCCAGCCTCAGTTTATGGTTGGAAAACATATAATGCATCCTTCACTACTTGACGCCCAGTGTAGGAATTGAGCCACAGTTTCATTCCCAGACAAAAAGCGGTAGTTTGGGATGAAAGCATGAAGGGAAAAAATATATATTTCTGCTTACTTTTTATCACATCTCAAGCAATGGAAAGTGGCCTGATACATTTGCTGACTCTATCCCACAGATTACTGAAAGGACATAACTTAACCAGAAATTACTACTTTAGGACTGACTTTAAAAAGCAAGATTATGTATGCTTACTTGAAGGCAAGGTTTTTCAGTGTGATTTATTCTAGGTAAGAATTACAAATTACTGCAGTCTTATATAAATTAAGATTTGCAGATATATATTTTAGTCCGGTAAAAAACTGCTCTTAATATTAAATTACATATTATATAATGCTATAAACAGAGTATTGTGGATTTTCAAATCTAGATCAGTTTTGGGAAGCAAAAGCTTTGTCAGAAGTAGTAGACAAAGCAAATTCTAATCCACAAAATGTATTGCTCTTTATTGTATTGCTCTTTAAAGAGTCCAAGGAGTCTTTTTGTTTTTACCTCAGCACAAATTAGTAGCCTTCTAGAAATTATTATCTATAATTAGCAATTAGAGCATACAAAATCAATAGTTATATACAATTATTTGCAGAACTAAATAATAAATCATATCCATTCTGAATCAGTAATGTTATAACTGGATCCAGTCATGTTCGTTCAGAATTACTAGCCCCTGTTGGTTTGAATTCAGAATAATTCAGAAAAGAAGCCTTAAAATTGTAGCCTGTGAAAGTGTACAGATATTTTAAGCATAGTTACTTTATTTTTGTTTTAATTATTCCTTCCTTTGAAGAGCAGGCCTCATATCACCTTGCAACGTTCTTTGAAGATCTTTCAAATTTGGTTCACAACATTTGCAAGGGGACTCATGACAACCTCAGAAGTAATGGACAATTTGTGTGGTTCCTTGGATCCTAATCTTGGTGGGAGGGGTTCTCTCATTGCCTTCTATGCACAAACTATTTAATAATATTTTAGTGGGACAAAGAAATTCTTATTTACTTATGTAACAAAGCGGTTCCTCATTCTCATAACTGCTTATCATCTGCAAAGATCAAACCAGCACTACTATAAACTCAACACTATGTATTATGGATATTTTCCCTATTATGGAGTGGAATTGACCCAAAATTCTTCTAAAATAAATGTATTGTCCCCATTGTTAATCCCTACCCTGTTTTTATTAGTGTTGAAGGTAAAGATGTCAAAGCTAACATATTTTATATACCTTAGATGATGTCAGAATAAAGTGGAAACACTAATATAATATTAGTGCAGCTAAGAATCACTTATATCTTCTCGTTCATGAGTTGGGGTATGTAGGATGATATCAATATTATGGGAATAAGACCTAAATCCTGTTTAGATTCTACAATCACCTGAGAAACAAACAAAGCTTTAAGGGCATGTAGCACTTTTTTAATGGTGGCTCTTTCCTTATTCTGCAAAATATTTTCCCTTCTCAAACACTTGAGCACACATTTTTCCAGAAGCTACTTAGCAGCTGGGAATAAATAAAAACGTATTTTATAGATTAAACAATTCCATGCACTTAAAACATTTATTATATTTTATTAAATCTGGCAATATGAGTATGGCAACAGTTTCATTTGCACATTATTTACCTTCAACTCTTGTAAAAAAAGAACAGTTTGTTTTATCAGGTAAGTATTTTTACCATATAAGACACAGTTATGGGCTTAGGCAAAAAAGCTGAACCACCATTTTGGCCCATCTAATCTAAGCACTGCATTGTTTGATAACATCTATACTCTTTTTAAAAAATGAAATTAACGTGGTTGTGTATGTATACATTTCTAAACACACACATATACCCCACACTGACACATACAATATTTCTTTGAAAATGAGGCATTTTTCATTACAGGTATTGTCCTAATATAGATTTTGGACATTTTTCTGGGCTATTAACATTATTTGTTTTCTGTTTATGATTATATTAATTCATCAAGTAAATAATAATTAAAATGTCTTGCAATATAGTAACAGTAAAATACAAGCAGCAATATATTTGGAATAACTATTCCAAAGAAACCTACTTGTTTTTTAGTGTGTCTGAAAACCACATGTGTATGACTCATAGCCATGATTATTAGCCATGTCTTCCCTTTTGGTATCCATTATTTGCTACGTTATTTACAATGTAGTATTACAAAACTGCATAGAATAAATAGTCAGCTTCTGAAATTCCATCCATTGCTTTAGTAGACAAAGGAGGGTGGAAAAAGCAGACTAAGAATATACATTAAATTAAAGACTTGATTTGGGTTATTTCTATTTCCTAAATTGGTAGCTGCTCTAGATTTTCAAATAATGTATTTTTTTTTAAATAACATTTTTTTTAAACGTTAAGAGTATATAAAGGAAAAATGTCTGCTGCAATTATTTCATTTAATTGAAATAAAATAATTGTAGTTTAAATAAGCAAACAAACACCTCTGCTGTAAAATACCAAAAGAAATAATAATTAACACAAATATTTATTTTTTCATTGCAGCTACTATGAAGGTAAATCTGTTTGCTTTCTAATTTATCACTGGGCAAAAACATTTCCCTGATCTTTAAATAGTCTGTTAAAATTTCCCATTCCTCAAGTATTTAGTATTAGGGATCACTAACTTTTCTATTTCTAATTAATAAAATAATTTCCGATTAATGAAAAAGATCTCAGGCAACTAGAAATGCAGTCTGAATATACTAGGCTTAATAAAGTTATTCTTTCACCTGCATTTTTTTCTGCCACATTTTAATTAACAGAATTACTTATTTTAAGATTGTGTCCAAACAAAGCTAAATGGAATGATTATGAAGAAATCTCCACCACCCCCCCCACCCCCGTCCCCGATTTGGCATAACTGAGATTTAACTCTCTTGCCTGGAAAGATTGGCCTCTAAAGTTCTGAGAGAGGAAGCTATCAAGTGTTATTGTTGTTATTGTTGCAGGCTGGCTAAGTCCAGAAATAGTGAGAAGACATATAGAAGTGGTAGCTTCACTAGAAAAGTGAAGTGTCTGCGTTTACTAAAACCTAAACATTTTACTTATTATCCAAAGTTATGGGAAGGGAAATTGGAACAACAAACACCTGGCAGAGTCAGGGCCAAATTTAATTTGTTATCTGAAAAATATATAAGCTTTCCCTTCCTTCCATCCTTTTAAAAGCCCCAAGGAAGGTGTGTGTGTTGGGGAAACCTAGGAATGGTAGTGATAGACACTGAAATTGTTTCCATTTCAAGATTTACTCACCTGGGAAAAGAAGCTGAGCTTGGTATAATGTCAACCTTGTCACTTTTGGTGCCATTGTGGTTTATTTACCAGGGCAAACGAAAGCATCAGATAAATAATTTCCACTGAACTGTAGAGCTCAATAAAACCCTTTCTCCTGTGTCTTCTTCCCTTCCTGAGCTGCCTTCTTCAGGAATGCTATTTATATAAAACCAATATGTTAAATGTTTAGATGCATCGAACACAGTTGTATCCAACTTGATGCTGTCCAAAGCTGTGGGAAGGTTGACTGAATGTATTATGTTTCTAATTCTTACTTTCTCTGATTTTCTAAATTTCACCCTCACTTGTTCGACTTGATTACCTCTTCCTCCATATTTGCACTTGTCCTGGTTCTATATGGAAAACATCTACCCTTAAAACAACAACACCCAAAAGCGCTCTAGATGGAATGGCATGCTGGCAAATATATATCTGCTGCCTGTCAATGGAAAGAGGCATGAAATAAATTAGCCAATTCAAAACCCAAGTGAATATAATGTATATTGCAAGTCTGGGGGAAATGTTTTTTTTAAATGCTGGAGTTTAAAAAAGAATGTTGACCCTTGTTCTGTTCATCGGAAGATCTCACCATATGGTAAATATATGCACTGATTGTATAGGACGCGGTAGTAACTGTTTTCTACAACAATACACGTTCATTTTAATGCCTGAAAAGAAGCTTTAGATGCAGGGCTGAGCACCACAAGTGCATTAATTCTATGTGAATGTAACATAAGAAAAGAGCTTGGAAGAAAGCAAAAAATTCTGTGAGTTGCTGGATCTCTTTTATTCTTTTTCCTCCTTATTTATATATTGTACTGCACCTTCTTTTATGTGGCATCTTTGCTAAATAACATTCAAGGATAGGCCTGAGTTTTACCATACTTGAGTCTTATGACTTTCCAGTGTTAATTGTCAAACATTAACACAGTAGAAATGGATCTTTAGTAGTATTCATATTGCTTGTGTAATGAAAAGATGGAATGGGCTGGATTTCCCAACTCCTATATACTATTCACAAATACAAGACAAAGCTAAAGAATCCACATGCAGATTCATAGAACCATTGTGAGATATTCGGTTGTTTCATGGATTGTTATTTTTTCTCTAAACTTTCTTTTGGATTATATATTTTTATATAATTGCATTTTTATTGTTTGTTTTAGTGGTTGTATCCCATAGACATTGGGGCAGCTTATAAATGTAATGAATAAATATGTCAAGACTATATTTTGTTAACTTTCTTAAGAATATCAAAGAATACAGTATTTGTCTGCAACATTCAGCCAGTGAACAGAATCTAATGCAAATGAGATAATATCCTATTTATGAAACTAGTTACTACATTTTTATATCAGTGAAAATATATTTTTTAAATCATGAATTGGTTGATATCCTCCATTTTGTTGGTTTTTGGGGGGTTTTAAGCACTAATGATCAAACTAATGTTAAGGATGGGTTTTACTTATTTTAAGAATAGATTTTTAAGTTTCAGTATTCAGGAAACTTATATAGCTGAACTATATATACTTTGCAAACCAAAGTTTGTTACATATAGTCTAACAGATGTGAATATTAAAGTCCTTGCAACAAGTTACAGTTCATCATATGCATAATACATTGATTTTTAACTTCACTGTTATGGTTCTTAAATTCTGGCTTTTTTATTTTTAAGATTTAAGAAGGCTTTTGTATTCCTCTATAGGGGCAGAATGGGCTGTATTGTGATCAATTGTCACAAAGAATTTAAATATTTTGATTTCTGATATTTTCCTTGCTGCCTGGTTGAAATTTTAATATGTCTTTCCCCACATCTTAGTTTTCTGCACAGATAAGTTAGAATATAGAGCAAGATGATAATTCTTGAAAAAGAACTCCCTACGTTCTCTTTCCTGGGCATTAAGCCTAGTTTAAATTCATGCAAACAATAACATCAGAGACGTAAAAATAGCACTAAGAATATTTTTTGTTTAGTCATGTTTAATTTCTATAGTAGCTGTAGTAAATACTATATTGACTAAACCAACAGTGCAGCAGTGCTCTGGATAAAGTAAAGACTTTGGTTTGTGTCATCATTAGAGACCTGTTGGGTTAGATCACTTGTTTTGTACCTTAATAGGGCAGTTGGATAATATGTTTTTTTATAAATAAGTTCTACTGTGTTAGTGTTAGTATTCACTTCTGGATATATGTAATAAGACTGCAGCATGAGTGACTGTGAACAATCAATGGGTCTATGTACATGGATTCTCTTGATAGAGGTACAAATTCTATGGCTAGTTGAGTTTTTGCCATTGCTCTTGATGTATATTGCTTTTTAAAAGTTTAATTTTCATAGTGCTAAGGAAAACATTTCACATTGTTTGAAAACATCCATTTGATTCATGATAATTCTCCATGAAGCTTGTAGTTTTCTACTCCCAGTTCTGCAAATATTTTAATTGCCACTTCCTCAAAAATATGTCCCAGCAACATATGATATAGTATATATAGTTCTTTTCAATGTTCAAGTACATTTTTTGCAAGTGTATTTGGAATCAGAGTTAAGCATAAAACTTAGTAACTATTGTGTAGCTTGCTTTGCACTGCAATTAATAAAGGCCAGTATATGCATGATATGATCCTTTAAAATGCATCAGTATCAGAACCGGTTATGTGTTAACTTTGTATCAATTCCTTTTTCCAAGAAGCATTCAACTTTTTTTCTGCCGCCATTTTGTCCTCTCAAGTAGATGAGGCCCAATGTAGCAGCTGACGCTGCCGGTGAATTTCATAGCCGTGGTGACTACATCATGCTTCACAGCATATTTAGAGAACAATTCAAGCCAACCAGCTGAATATGTCGTTCATCAGCCAAGCTATTAAAAATAGAGCTACATATTTTTAGTGAATCCCTTAATATTTTTAACTCCACATGTCAGTTCTGGTTGGGACACCAACTTTTTTAAATGGTTTGGTAACCGGTTCAATTGGTTTACAGTAAGCGATGCACTTATCAGGAAATAAACGGTCATAAATAGTCTGTAGATTTGAAGTAAAATCTCCTAAAATAAACTGGCATAAAAAGGGGCCAAAAAGCAATAATCCCCAAATTCTGTTTCTGCCCTCACATGGAATCACAATGGCAAATGCAGTGCATGCCTATCTATAATATTTAGCTATTGTTTTCTGTTTTACAATGAAGGCATTCTACAGCATGTATTTTAAGCACGAGTAGAAATTCAGTTTCCTTGGCTAGTAGATTAGGGATAATATCCATTGCAATATCATTGTTGCAGATGCAAAATACCAGTATAAAACTTTTGTACTGAATATAAAGTGCTAAGTACAATTCTGTTTATTTTGGTTTGAAAGGGAAACTGCAGATCTTACAAAGCTATAGAGTAAACCAGCAAAATTCTAGGGAACTCCTTCCCTAGAAAAAAAGATTTTTAAATTTAGAAAATCAACATATATAATTTCTCTTTCTTTTAGAAGATTTAGGAGTATCTTTAAACCTAGTCTTTGGGTTGCTTCTTTTGTGCTTTCACAATATTGATTGTTGGGCAACTGAGTTAATTTATTTTGGCTTAGTTGTAGCACATTCAGAGTCAAAGGGCTCCATGGAGTTCGTGGATAACCACTTTACAACAGTAAAAAATCCTTTTGCTGTGCCATTCTGCAGAAGCTCACTTGCAGCGGCACACTTCTGATTTACTACTGTTTCAGCATTTATTATTATTTAAATTGTGAATTCAGGAGTGCTGCTGTGATACTATTCCATCAGTTTAGCGAGTATAGCAACTTTCACCAGTCCCAATAAGCTGGATACAATGTATGCGGGTGCTCTTTGGTAGCTTTATTTCTGGTCTTCCTTGGTCACCTAAGAAGTTTTTAGTTTTTTAGTTTTTATTATATTTATATACTTTTTACCGCCCTTCTCCCGAAGGACTCAGGGCGGTGAACAGTCATGATAAAACAACATACAAGACAAAATTTAAAAAACATATTAAAACAATTCAATCCTTGGCCAAAATTAAAACTTCCAATTAAAACCATTTTCAACCACTTTTAAAACCCAATTTAAAATCATTTATCCTGTCAGACCGACTTGCTGAAATAATAGGGTCTTCAGAGCACGATGGAAGGTGCAGAGGTTGGGGATCCTTCGTATGTCCGGGGGCAATTCATTCCATAGGGCAGGAGCCCCCACAGGGAAGGGTCTCCCCCTGGGGGTCACCAGTCGACATTGTTTGACCGACGGCACCCTGAGGAGGCCCTCTCTGTGGGAGCGTGTTGGTCGGTGGGAGAAAAACGGTGGCAGAGTGCGGCCCTGTAAGTAACCAGGTCCTAAGCCAAGGAGCATTGATGTTCCATGTGGTTTTTCAGTGTTACTGGGTTAGTTGGATTAAGGACAAGGACACATTGGTTTGGATTTGTTTCTGAAATTTGAGATGTGAAAATGGTGACAGGATGGAAAAGATCTAGAACTGAGTTATCTATAAAGACATGGAAAAAGTAGATAACGATAACAATGCTGGTTACTGATACTAGTATAACAGTGCTTGGTTTAAGATGTGTGAACTGGCTGGGGAACTTTGGGAACTGAAGTCCATGCATTTAACCTTGCCAGGATTGAGAGACACTGCTATATAGTACCATGCATAGTTGAAAAAGCTTTTGTGTCTTTAGACAGAAAAAAAAAACATTTAAGAGAAGACCTCTATACTTGTTTTCACAATTCTGAAGTAATCCTTGCCAGGGTTCCAAGTAACACCCCCAATGACAGAAGACTCCAAGGCTAGAAGTTCCTCAAAGTTCCATTTTATTAGAGATGTCATATTGGCACATCTGAGAAAACCCGAATCTGAAAGCTTCCAGGTTTTCCCCACCCAAAGGAAATTCCAAGTCCTTGCCTAGCACCCACATGTCCATCTCATGGCCCAATCAATGCACCGTCCCAATTGGAGATGCCTCCCAGTCACACCACTCCAGGTGCAGGACAATATGTCCTTGACTCTCAGAGAAAGGAATGTTATTATGACTATTTTCTCCCCTGCTCCATACAATTTCCCCCTCCCAGTTTCCCACAGCACTAAATGTGGCAGGCCTGAAAATCCAATGCAAAACATGGCTTCCAGGCCTGACAATCCTGTTCAGAAGAGTCTCAGACTAGTCCTCATCTTCTTCAGGGACAGGATCAGGACTAAAGAGTGAAACTTGGAAAGAGTCAAATTCAATTAATCAATGGTTGTGGGTTCTTCCAAAAATATATTTTAAAAGAGTTTGAATATCATTCTTTCAGAATGTTATAGATCAGTATTTCTTATTTTTTCTTTCTTTCAGGACCTCTTCCCACTTTTAAAATTTATGGAGTATCCCAAAGGAATCTTTGTTCATATGGGTTATATTTATCAGTATTTACCCTATTAAAGATGAAACTAAATGAATTACCATTACCACATGTCCCAGGTTTGGTGGGATTTTGATATTACATTGTAGGTTGGCAAATAATTTTGATTTTATTGACCCCTGAAAAATTCTTGCAGACTTCCAGGGGTCCTTTGACCACATTTTGAGAAACACTATTATAGATGCTCTTGCAAAATAGCTGCTGGAAAGCTTTCAAAATAGCTGCCAGAATAACTAGTCTAAAACACCAACATATCTTCCTACTATCTGCTCTCCCTTCTAACCCTTTGACATGAGGCACTCTGTACTAGTCATCAACCTTTGATTTTTTGCTGGGCACATAGGCATAAATATAAACAAAATACTAAGGCCTGATGGCAAGCATTCTCTTTGGGATCTCCCCTCCTATGAAACAGCTCCCCACCCCAAACAAAGATAGCTCATATTCTCATGACCTTCTGGAAGCTGATAAAAACTTGGCTCTTCCTGAAGGGCTTTGGGAATTGACTCAAGAGGAATTACCCAAGTCAATATGTTTTTAATGATGTATAGTAATGCTGGATGATATTGCTTTGCTTTGAGACATGACAGCCTTCCACTGGTAGCAAGTAAAGTATTAGTTGTAATGTCAAAAACCAGATAGACAAAAAAGCCTGGCAAGTATTCAAAATGAGACATCCTCAGGAATACTGGTGACCAGAACACCATGTGGAGATTTCAGCTGTGATTGAATTGTGCAGCGACTAAAGAGTTGACATGCAAGGTCTGTTCCATCAGATTATGATTCCTAAATTGATCTGTTCTTTATTTGATTGATTGATTGATTGATTGATTGATTTCTACATTGCCCATGTCACTAATACAGTGACTCTGGGCAGTTTACAGGATAACAACAACCGCAACAACAAGCAACAGCATGACAAAGTAGCAACAATGATGCATTGGAAGATATGCAAGAAATACCATTTGCCTGCATGTAAGAACTCGTGGGACCATAAAATAAACAAGTAATGGAAAATGAAGAAGTTGAAATGCTCTGGGACTTTAGAACTCAGGCAGACAGGTACCTTCCACATAATAATACCCCAGACTTAACAATTGTTGATAAGAAAGACAAAAAAGTATGTATAGTGGGTGTGGCAGTACTTGAAGGCAGCAGAATAAAAGAGAATAACAAAATACAAAGACCTTCAAATAGAAATAGAATGACTACTGCAGAAGACAGCAAAGGTAGTACCAATAGTAATAGGTACCTTGGGTGTAATCCTAAAACAACTGGAGCACCAGTTGAACACCATCAGAGTCGACAAAACTCACCATCAGTCAATGCAAAAGGCAGCTTGACTCGGAACAGCTTATATCCTGCAATGATACCTCAAACATCAACATCTACCTATCCCAGGTCATTGGGAAGGACTCAATAGGTGAACAAAAATGCCAAATCCAGTCAGAACATCTAGCTGACTGTGCAATGAACCACAATAATAATAAGCCCAGACATTTGAACTACAAATGAACTACATCTTCCACAAAACACCATGAACTTATAGTTCAATTACTAAAATTATAGCCATTGGTTTAAGTAGCTTTAAGTAAAGAGTCATTACATTCAGAGAAAAGTGGTCTATTCGTGAAACTTCCATGCTCAACTGCAGCAGATCTTTGAGAAGCAGATGCCAGGAATAAGAAATAGTCCTTATTTTAATGCTTTGCTTATGAATTTTGTGTGGCAAAATTACCACAATTAGAAATTGAAAACTGAACTATGTGCATAATTGGTTTCATTTGGCAGAACAGTTAATTGGGTCTTACTTACCTCCTTCCCATTGATTCAACCCTTATCAGCAAAATATCAGTAGGGTCTACACTGGAGCCTATTTCATTTCTGAAGTGCCATTATGCTGACATTCTGAAGTGCAATTGCTTGGTCTGGAATCACAAGTATTTACCTACAGTATTACAAATGTTTATATACCATCTATTAGTACAAATACTTGTATGCCATCTAGTCACATGATCCTACTAAATGTATGCTCCACAGAGTCATACTGTAAGGTTTAGTCAGTGATGGGATTCAAGTAATTTAACAACCAGTTCTCTGCCTTAATGATTTCTTCCAACAACCAGTGTGCCAAATTGCTCAGAAAGTTAACAACCGGTTCTCCCGAAGTGGTGCGAACTGGCTGAATCCCACCACGGGGTTTAGTTCATAACTGCAGAAGAAGTAATCGGATGTTGAAAAGTTCCCTTTTACATTGGTATTTATAGTGTGAGCACATACATCATAATAGTCCTATTATGCCATGCTGATCTAGGAGACAAAAGAAAAGCTATGTTGTTAGTTCATGTGGGTTTTTTTTTTTAAAGAATGGAAGTTTCATGTGAATCTCTATAGGTGAACAGGAGTGCAGATTTGTCTGGACAATATAGTTTTTAATGTACTCCAGTGGATCTAGTTTGACTTTCTTCTTTATGGTAAAGTTTGGTTAATTCAGATTTTGTTACCTCTCCATTCATTCCACTATCATTTCAGGTTTCTCTCTCAT
This sequence comes from Ptyas mucosa, assembly GCA_012654045.1. NCBI lineage: Eukaryota > Metazoa > Chordata > Lepidosauria > Squamata > Colubridae > Ptyas > Ptyas mucosa. The sequence continues at coordinate 30,544,402 of WNWU01000001.1, forward strand.
TTTCAATCTCTTCTCTCTCTCTTCCTCTTTTACATTTAACAGATACATGCACAAAGAGCCCCAAAGGGTATTTAAGAAATCACCACATCATTTTGGCTTGAGGTCAAGCCAATAAGGAGGGGTTACAGACATATTCTACAGCTTTTAAACCACTTCTTGTGGGAAAAGTAAAAATAATGCTAAATTAGAACACATGCAATACAAAGAGATTCCAGTAATTGAAAAAGCTTTTGTAAAAGTAGATTGAGGGAAATGGGATGACAGAGGAACGATCTCAGGCAGGAAAACGGGTTAGCAAGCAGACTAGTCAAACATGAGTGAATAAGACATTACAGTAGATACTGAAATTGTGGTTGAGTCTCTCCACATGTTGTGAGATTTCATCATGTCTTCTGATGTTCATGAAGTGGTCTGCTAGTCTTCTGCCTGTCTTCTACATTATGGCTCTTAACAGTTCTTGCCTTGCATGTGATATGATGACTCAACCAGAGTTTCAACTGGGATACTATTAACATCTTATACCAAGCCAAATCCAAAAATACTAGGAAGTGGAGATGCATAACTGAATATTATCTACTTTTTGATGATACTTCACCCCAAACCAGAAGATGATTTTCCCCAGAGACTTCAGATAGAACAAGATAGTGAAAAGGACTCTGAACCCTGAAGAACATCATAACACATACCTATCAATTTGAGCTCTCTGTCCCAACAATTACCTTCTCAACCTACCCACTCAGGCAGGACTGGAATCACAGTAAAACTTTGTCTCCAACCCCCTTTGTCTCCAAGCTGTCCAGAAGGGTATGATGGTTGATGGTATTGAAGGTTTCTGAAAGATCTAAGAGGATAAGAATGGTCATGCCACTTCCATCTAAGGTTTACCATAGATCACCCATGAGGGTGGCCAATGTGCTTTTCATGTCATGCCCAAGTCTGAATCCAGATTCCTATAGGTCTCATCATGTTAGGATTATACTAGGATGCTACATCAAGCAAGGATTATGTTCCCTTAAACTTCATGTAGTGAATTTGCACGAAGCGAGGCACTGAACCAGTGGAAAAGAAGGCGATTGCTGAGTACTATGTGAAATTTTGAAATCCAAATGCATTGAAATCTGCTCACAAATTTCTTAATTAATATTACTTGTTGTCTTCCTTATCTCCATATATAGTCAGGCTAGAAAAAGCCATATTCATTTTAGAATGTTTATCATACACAAAGGTGACTAATATGAGAAATTGTCAGGAAAGACATGAAAATTTCTTCGAAGTTATTTTTCACAGCCTATATTTATGGATTTATTGCCACAAAGTGCAATAAGACCCACAATCTTAAATGGTTTCAAGTCATTCAGTAGCGGGCACCAGTCACTACTATGAATTCCAAGTTCACTTTGAACAAAACTCTCATCCCTTTAACCTTCTCTTTTTATTAAAGATTATTGAGAAAATGGTGGGCTGCAGTGGCAAAGGTTCTGAGGAACACAAATTTGCAAAGGCTTCTGGGGCACACAAATTCTGTTTGCCTCTCCCTATTCCCTCTATACATTTGAACTGTACACAGATTTATTTCAAATGTTCTTTCACCACCTACTTCTCCCCCCTTTATTTTCTATGCTGTGAGTTACTGAGTCAAATATTATTTATTTAGTTTAGGATTAGTATATCTAGGTTGCAAAAGTATAGATGACCACTAAGTGGCAGTAAAGAGATATGGAAACCTCCAGGTCTCCTTTTGGGCTAGTCAAAGCCAGGCCTAAAAACCTATGCAAAACCTATCTAAAGATGGGATTTAATTCAAAGACCTGTCAACATATCTTCATACTGCACCATCTTTGCTTATTATTGCCCATTGCCCCGTTTTGAGTTGCAGATGTAACAGATGTTTTGTTGTCACATTTATCGATTCATTTATAGGTGTATTCTTGAAATAGGATTAAGTTGGCCTTTGTAGTATGATTAGAAAGAGGGATCCAAGTGAAATGGAATTTTTAATATGGCAACTGTATGTGTTGAGGCTATTCTGGGAAGTCCGAAGTCACGCAGGCTCAGCTTCTTCTACCCTAAAATCAAGTTTGTTTCCAGAAATCACAATGACAATGTTGGATTCTCCAGAAGATTAGCGTTCACTTTGTATTCAGTCTATTGAATGAATGCCCCCTACTAATAGCATTGCCAGTCAAACCAGTCCACTTTGAGTCCAGTAGTGGAAACTTCACAGGACAAGGGCCTGAGTGGCGCAGTAGACTAAGGCACTGATTAACATTCAGCTGCCTGCAATTACTGCAAGTTCTAATCTCACCAGGCTCAAGGTTGACTCAGCCTTCCATCCTTTCTAAGGTAGGTAAAATGAGGACCCAGATTGTGGGGGCAATAAGCTGACTTTGTATAAATATACAAAAGTATGAAGGCTATTGCTTAACGCATTGTAAGCCGCCCTGATTCTCCAGAGAAGGACGGCATATAAATCAAAATTTAAAAAACAAACAAACAAAAAACTAGAGACTTCCTCTGCTACCTCTTCTTATTTCACCATATATGAGTTAATCCTAATCTTTTCAACGGGGGGGGGGGGGGAGTTTAATATGGTAGGCTTGTCTCCTATAGTGAGTGTAATGAGTAGCCAAGATCTTCCTTCCTGAAGATAATAAAAAATCCCATGTATTGAGGGTAGATAGGTTAAATAGGTCTTTGAGATGTGATCCTTAGGTTTGGGTATTCTATCCCATTCAGAAAAGGTACCTTACCTTTTCTGAATGGGATAGAATTCATCTTGCAGGAGCATGTTCTTGAAGACTCACCTTTCTCTCCTGGTTCAATTGGCCAAAAGCATCTACTATCAGGTTTAACTAGTACAGCAGCCCCCAGGTTCTGCAACTCCTTCTCCTACAATGATACCAGTTACATTTCTCAACCTTTAAGTTGACCAAGTGATGCTGTCAAAATTCTGTCACAGTATCTGGAAGTTGTTGGGATTTTGCTTAGATAATCCTTAGCAAAACCAAATGGCTGTGGATGTATGGGCCATTTATTGCCAGGGAGCTTTCATCTGTAGCTCTGGATGGGATAGCATTTACCTGAACAAAATTGATATGCAATTTGATGGCAACCTTGGATTCACAATTGCTGTTTGAAGAGCAGGTGCTAGCCAAAGAGCAAGTGGTAGTCTATGGTCATAAGAGTCTTTCCACAGATTCATCTTGTGCACCAATTGTAACTATTCTTGAAGCAGGATATCCTTCTCACAGTCACTCATACCTTTTACAGTACAGCTGGATTAATGCAATGTGCTTTACATGGGACTATTAAGAAGCTACAACTGGTCCAAAATGTTGCAATAGTTACTGTATGTTTAAAAGGCTTAACGTTTTCCCCTGACTAGTTGTGACCAATTCAAGGGGTGCAGTGCTCATCTCTGATTCTCAGCTGAGAGAGCCTACTGTCAATTCTTGAAATGACTCTAGCTAGCTGAAGCCATATTTTTTCTTGCTTCGTTTCTTAGTTGCCATGCTTTGGGAGGGGGAGGGGGACTTATGGAATGTAGAATGTTTTCCTCCAATGTGTCAGACATAACAACAATAAGGCTCCTGAGAACCAAGGTCAAATCAATGTGCCCTAGCAACAGCAGGAGGGAGTGCTGAGTGGTTCGTTCATCACCTGCTTAGTTGGCTAATGTGACCTGTGACACAAGGGGGATGGGCAATATCTATTCTTTAATTATACCAAAGTGTGGGAATTATTCAGTGTTGGATTCACATTTGACCGTGCCGATATGATATACCCAATAAACAGGACTTTTGAGGAAGCCATGGCCTCGGAGTCTTGAATTGTTTGGGAGCATTACTCAAAACTATGACACTTACATTGTCTGAAAGATATTTCTGCATCATATGGCCAGCATGAAAATGCAGAATGCTGTAACTTTCCACCAAAGTACCTATTTATCTACTCACATTTGCATGCTTTCAAACTGCTAGGTTGGCAGGAGCCAGGATAAGTAATGGGAGCTCACTCTATCATGCAGCATTTAGTCTCAAACCCAGGCTTTTCAGTCGACAAGCCCAGATTTTAACCCCTGAGCCATTGTGCTGCCCCTGTGTAAATAGTATACTCATGTAAACATAACTTTGTTAGGTGCCATGATTACAGTAGGAGTTCTGGTACAATTCAAGGTGCTAATGATCATCCCTTCATAGCACAGGCCCTAGATATTTATGACATGCTCACTGCCTATAAAATCTAACCAGGTTGGTAGACTCTGAGCTTGTCAATTAAACAATGCTACTTTGGGATCAAGGAGTCATACTTTGTCTGTTGTGGAATATTATTTCCACTGAGATTCATATACGGTAGCTCTGGCCTAGGTGGCCTTCAGGAAGGAGTTTAAGATTTGATTGTTCCAGCAGGCTTTGAGTTACATGTGGGCTCACTGCACCAGAAATGGTGTAAAACATTTGATTTGTTCTTCACAGCAAATGGTTGGTAATTTTTTTTTATTGTGTTAACCCTCCGTAAGTGGTTCAGTTATGGATGAGCAGGTGGCCATAAAATGAATTAAATGAATGAATAAATAATAAATAAATGAATTAAATAAATGAACAAACAATATATATATTTAAAATATCATTTTTATTTGATTTTTTTTAAGCATTTATGGTAACTAAATTTGTGCAGGAGAAAAAAAACACGAATTAAATATAAAGTATTATAAAATGTAAAAGAAGAGGATTGGGGTTACCTAATTTGAAATTAGCTTGCTGTTTAGTTTGGATGAAAGAGTGGATGTTGTTGAGAAACAATAGGCAAGGAGTTAGAAGGATGTGAATTGAGATTTGGATGGCATAGATATTTATGGTATGATAAAGCTAAGGTTAACATAAATTTTAAAAATTATTTTGTTAGACATGCCATATTAAGAATATGGATATAAACTCAGCTTGTGTCTGAAAATACTGTAGTGGCTGTCAGCACAAGAAGCATTTTATAGAAAAGAAGTAATAAGTAAACACAAATGGCTAACTTATTATGACATACGAAAACATAAAATTTTGCAAGAACAATGCAAAATAAAATCAAGAGAAAATCTGCCGACAGAAGAATATTCTTTCTTTAGGCTTTCTTATGTGTAATTATTAGAAAAGAATTTTTTGGTTTTGAGCATTACAAGAGTGAGTTTTAAACAAAACTGTGTACAAATGATGAACATGTTATTGATAAAATGTATAAATGCATATTGAAATTCAAAAGAAAGGAATGAGTGATAAAATGGGCTAAAAATCTGATTACAATAAATAAATGGATCAAGCGAGAGAATTTGTGATTGAAAGGATTGAACTTTACATTATGTTATAATCTTAAAGATAATTTTTTAAAATAAAATGATGTATCTTTGGTATATGTTACCAGATAAATAAAGCTGCAAACCAAAATAGGAAGCCAATTTCATTTAGCATGTATGGCTGAACTTGGACCTTTTTCAGCCTTATTTTATAGGATTGTTGAAGATTGGACAGTAAGTGATACCCATGGCCAATATTCTGAGCTTAGTTGCAGAAAAGTGGATTACTAGTTAATGTAAAAACAAAGACTAACAACAATCAAATACAGGGGTAGGGGGAGGTCCTGTTACTCTTTCATTGTTTCTCTCTGTCCAATAAAAAGACAGGATGGAAAGTGGCATGTAGTTGGGATATGATGAGCAGTATAATTTCTCTTCATATAGTTATTTTGCTTAGGCCTTACAAAATAGGTGCATAAGAGCCACTTAGGCCTAGTAATAGAGACTGGGTTCCAGTCCCTCCATAAAGCCAATTGGGTGACCTTGGACCAGTCTCCTTGTCTCAGCTCCAGGAAGGAAGCAATGGCAAACCTTTTATGAAAAAAAACCAAACCTTGCCAAGAAACTTATTCAGGAAGTTTCTGAGAATCAGACATGATAGAATGGAAGAAAAATAAAAATAGGTGCATAAAAAGGATACTATGATCAAAAGCCATAAAGGCCTATAATTAAGCACTAAGTCTCAGAGGTAATAAATCAATATAAGCTATAGATCTGGACATTAAAAAAGCAGATCTAGGAACTTTAAATTTGAAAGTAAATTTAAATATTAATTTCATCTTCAATTGGAATTAATTCAGAAGTGTGTGGAATTAGGGAAAGAGCACATATATTAAATATCTTCTTTGTTGTACTTTTACACAACAGATAGCTCTATTGTAACATCTACTGTATTCTGTCTATATATTGGAAAAATAAATACATTGCAATTCTTTCATTTCAAATTTTAAAGCTGCAGATTCCTCCCCCTCCCACAAAATGGATTTGAAAATATTCCACTTAAAAAAATTTTTTTCTGTAGCCCAGATTTATAGATTCAGTATCACAATAGAATTTGAAAACTTCTCTCAAAGCAATAATTGATGGAAAGCTAGACAAAAAGCTTTTATATAAAGTCCTTGTGCTTCTATAACAGCTATTTGGCAAGAAAACACCTAACCATATAGCTAAATTTCAGGGCTAATATGAATATAAACTAAAAGAAAAAAATATTCATTTGAAGAACATATCTAGTAAATGAATGAATTAGATTTAGAAATATATGTAATATAGTCAAAGTGACAAATTTTCTATAACATAGAATTTGTATTCAGAGTATATGTTGATCACTGTGTGTGTGTATGTGTGTATTAGATTCACATTTGAGAAGATGGTTGTTTAAATTATTTGGGTTTCTTTTCATATCTTGGTAACCTATAGCTACCAACATCTTATTATCCATTAATTTAGAAATTAGAAACAGTGGACAAAGCCAGCCATGGGATACACCCAATGATGGGATTCAGCCAGTTCGCACCAGTTCAGGAGAACCGGTTGTTAACTTTCTGAGCAGTTTGGTGAACTGGTTGTTGGAAGAAATCATTAGGGCACAGAACCGGTTGTTAAATTACTTGAATCCCATCACTGGATATACCTTTAATTTACCTGCTGCAGCTCTAAATGTTTGAAAGCCTTGAGGAGTGCAAAAGATGAGAGTGCTTTCAAAATTAAGAAGGTATTACAGTTATTTGATTAGTCTTCTAAATTCCTAACCAGAACTCTGCCAGGCTAATCTATTCTGTTATGGAATGTCATTCTGAGCTATGTAAAATAAGCTGACTTTGTATAAAAATATACAAAAGTATGAAGGCTATTGATTAACGCATTGTAAGCCGCCCTGAGTCTCTGGAGAAGGGCGGCATATAAATAAAAATTTTAAAAAAAAGAATTTTATTGTACAGTATGACAAATTATATAAATGACACAGCGACCTTACTACCACCACAATCTGAAATAAGACAATTTAGAAAGACTGGATGTTTCACACGAATACCTAGTTAGGTCAAATTCACATATCCATCAATTGCAAGAATTTAAGGAATGCCTTGGATCATATCAAAGTTCTACATAGTGCAGCATTCCATATCACACAGTGGTCTTCCAAAGGATTCTGGGAATTGAAAAACACAACACATGCACAAAAGTTCTCTTCTGTTCTGGCACCCCAGCAACTGGAAATATTTAAGACCTTCTGCCTATGACTCAAGAGGCAGCGTATGCAACCATCAAAACTAATAGCCACTCGTAGATACACCCTACTAAATTTCTATAACAGTCTTGTAAAACGATATAAATGGGTCTTCCCCAACTTGGCAGCATCAAATTCCATTATTTAGCTATATGTACATTTTATCAATCTGAAATCTCCCTGCTTTCATCTTTAGTGGATCATTTTGAAGTTTAACAGGGCAAAATGGAAAAGAGGATGAAGAAAAACAAAGGAGGAACACATTACTTTGTCTGGATTTTCATGCCAATGTTTTGTATATTTTACCTCTATTGTGATGTCTAATATATGTTTTCACCCTATGCTCAATCTATCTATCCTATCTGGTCACAATTTTTTCCATAGGAGAACTATTCTAGCACCCTATTAATTTATCCTATTTGGGAAAGTTATTTTTTGTTATCCATCCCTGCTGACAACTGTTCCTCATATCTTTTTGAGGATGCCGGTTAAACCTTTGTTAATAAGAGTTGCTTGAACTGAAATTCTTCTAGGTTTAGTTCAAAGTTTCTAGACATTAACAGACTGATAGCAGAATCCATACTCCTACTTGCTTGTTTCTTTTTTCAACATTTAGTCACATTATCTCTGGCATATATGCATATAAACATGTGTGAATGACTGAGAGACATAGCCATTTTACTAACAGCAATTGTTGTCGTTCATTTGATCCTAGGGAGAGGCAGATATTTCTCCCTCTGGGCACACTGAGAATATATCTGCTGAACAAAACTCCGCATTGGTGACAGGAAAGGCATCTGGCCATTAAAATACTCTACTAGCTCCTTTCAGTTGCCCAGACTCCACCCCGCAAGGGATTATGGGGTTGTTAAAAGAAGATGATGATGAATTGTTGTAGTTCATTGAGCTAAATTATGTCAAATTATGACATAAACCCTAATCTAACACCATGCTCTATGTCTCTCCAGGTGGGTGGTCGTGTATGAAATACCCTTTTCAATGGCAACCAGTGGTGGGTTGCTACCGGTTTGCGCCGGATTGGGCGAACTGGTAGCAGCAGCAGCTGGAGGCTCCACCCACCCACCTGGATGCTTCTGCACATGTGCAAGGGCACGTGTGTGCACGAGTGAACCCGTAGTGACGGGATTTGGAACCCGCCCCTGATGGCAATCCTCTAATTGAAGAATGACATCCTTAGAAAACTTTGTGGTGTCTGATTTAATGTCTTTTTGAAGCAGTCAAAAACTTCTTAATGTTTCAAGTTTCTAATTTACATGGTAGTTTAGTACTATTTTAGTTTTCTGAATGCTTATTTTTCTGCTTTTGAATTTTATAATGTTGTAACATGGTGCTGTGTTTTCGGCATTTTCTGCTAAATGGAACCCCCACCCCTACCCTTTACACTGTTAAACTGGTGTAGGAGAGTTTATTGCAATATATACCAATAATATACCACATGATGATGAGTTTTCAGCCAAGTATAGAACGGGTGGGTAAACTATTAGTGATTCATTATCAGATGTCACGTTTTGTAGGAATTATCAGGTTTAAAAGCGTTTGCAGTTCTTTTACAGTTTGAACATGTTTTTCACCAAATAATTCTGCCCAGAAATCTGTACTTCCCCTTTTAACTAATTGTGTTCCTTACTGTAAAGTTGTAATTGAACTCTCCAATCATCTATTGAGATTTCAATTTCAATGCATGTCAGTATGCTGCTGTATCCCTGCTTCTTACCTTATCTTGCTGGATGGTACATTGAAAAGACAACCTCAGAGCTTAAAAATAGTTACATTAATACATGTCCATCCCACTGTTCCCTTTTAGTGTATAGTAGACAATATTTTGCTAAGCAAAAAAAGGTGTTGCTGACGGATTTTAGACTCCATTGCCTATTTGATCAATTGAAGTTTTCACATAATACTTTCTAATGAAATAAAAGTCGTTTTAATTATCAGCCTTGCTTGTACCTGTATCCGATCTGGCCCATGGGGCCACCCTGGAAACTGCAAAAGACTGGCCTGCAGTGCCTCTATAGGGAAAACCAGTGAAAACAGGGCCCTCCGGAGCTCCATTTTTGCTGACAGAAGGTTGCAGGAGGACGTCTCAGCCGAAACGGAGTTCAGGAGCCTGTTTTCGCTGGCAGAGCACTCAGGCCACTACAGGCGCCCCGACACTAGTACCATCAAGCGAGCCATGGCCACCCTGGCCACGCCCACCCTGGCCCTGGAGGTCAAACACAACTCTGATGTGGCCCTCAATGAAATCAAGTTTGACACCCCTGAGCATTTCCTACTAGTAACAACAGCATATTTTCTACTAGTGATAATTATTATTTATTATTATTATTATTTATTAAATTTTTATACCGCCCTTCTCCTTTCGGACTCAGGGCGGTGAACAGCCAACTAAAAACATAATATACAAAAGTTAAAATAATTTAAATAGAATTTGGCCCAAAATTACAAAAGCATTTCAAATTTAAATTTTAAAATCAATATCAAAACTTTAAAACCAATATGGGGTCAGGCCAGCCCAGCTAACTGAAAGAGATGGGTTTTAAGGGCCCGACGAAAAGTCTGGAGGTCTGAGATCACTCGTATCTCTGGGGGGAGGTCATTCCAGAGGGTAGGCACCACCACAGAGAAGGCTCTCCTCCTGGGGGTCGCCAGCCGACATTGTCTGACCGACGGCACCCTGAGGAGGCCCTACAGATAATGGGGTGTTACAAACAACCAATCCCTAGTTTTATCCCAAATAGTTTCATGCTATTCCATGCAAGAGAGGCTCTCTAATTCTGAGACTTGCACATCAATATAATCTTGCCTACATGCTATTGCCATCAACTGAGGAGCATGTGCCCTATTCTGACAAATGTATACAAACGTGCTGGAGTGGATGTACAGTTATTTATTTATTTATTTGCTTATTTATTCATGAGGTTTATCTACTGCCTCAATCCAGATGGATTATACCTGGCGTACAAATATTGTGAATACAAAGTTCTATAGTAAAAAACAATACAATCACCACACAATAACAACACTAAAACTAGTATTGATGTCCATGATTTCACAGTCAATCCCCAGAGGCCTTCCAGAAAAGCCAAACTTTTACTAGTTTCTAGAAAAAAAATAACATTTTTGAGAGAAATGTCTATGGGGAAGGATTTATTTGAGAGAACTGCCTATGGGGGCAGAGGTAACATTACAAGAGAAGTTCCGTCACAAAACTCAGTTCTAGTAATGACCAGGGGTTTGGGGGTGTTGTGTTTTTTTTTGCAAGTAACCAAGAAAAGAAAAAAAAAGTTTGTCAGATTGTTTTCTTAGTATCTGACATTATAGATAAGGTTTATACAAGTGGTGAAATCCAATTTTTTTTACTACCGGTTCTGTGGGCATGGGTTGGTGGGTGTGGCAGGGGAAGGATACTGCAAAATCTCCATTCCCACCCCACTCAAGGGGAAAGATATTGCAAAATCTCCATTCCCATCCCACTCTGGGGCCAGCCAGAGGTAGTATTTGCTGGTTCTCTGAACTGCTCAAAATTTCTGCTACCAGTTCTCCAGAACCTGTCAGAACCTGCTGGATTTCATCCCTGGTTTATAGGTATTGCTATCCACAGAATACAGGTGAAACTCGAAAAATTAGAATATCGTGCAAAAGTTCATTTATTTCAGTAATGCAACTTAAAAGGTGAAACTAATATATGAGATAGACTCATTACATGCAAAGCAAGATAGTTCAAGCCTTGATTTGTCATAATTTTGATGATTATGGTTTACAGCTCATGAAAACCCCAAATTCACAATCTCAGAAAATTAGAATATTGTGAAAAGGTTCAATATTCTAGGCTCAAAGTGTCCCACTCTAATCAGCTAATTAAGCCATAACACCTGCAAAGGGTTCCTGAGCCTTTAAATGGTCTCTCTGTCTGGTTCAGTAGGAATCACAATCATGGGAAAGACTGCTGACCTGACAGTTGTGCAGAAAACCATCATTGACACCCTCCATAAGGAGGGAAAGCCTCAAAAGGTAATTGCAAAAGAAGTTGGATGTTCCCAAAGTGCTGTATCAAAGCACATTAATAGAAAGTTATGTGGAAGGGAAAAGTGTGGAAGAAAAAGGTGCACAAGCAACAGGGATGACCGCAGCCTGGAGAGGATTGTCAGGAAAAGGCCATTCAAAAGTGTTGGGGACTTTCACAAGGAGTGGACTGAGGCTGGAGTCAGTACATCAAGAGCCACCACACAGAGACGGATCCTGGACATGGCCTTCAAATGTCGTATTCCTCTTGTCAAGCCGCTCCTGAACCACAAACGTCAGAAGCATCTTACCTGGGCTAAAGACAAAAAGAACTAGTCTTGCTCAGTGGTCCAAAGTCCTCTTTTCTGATGAGAGCAACTTTCGCATCTCATTTGGAAACCAAGGTCCCAGAGTCTGGAGGAAGAATGGAGAGGCACACACTGCAAGATGCTTGAAGTCCAGTGTGAAGTTTCCACAGTCTGTGTTGATTTGTGGAGCCATGTCATCTGCTGGTGTTGGTCCACTGTGCTTCATTAAGTCCAGGGTCAACAGAGCCATCTACCAGGAGATTTTGGAGCACTTCATGCTGGAGCTTTATGGGGGTGCCGACTTCATTTTCCAGCAGGACTTGGCACCTGCCCACATTGCCAAAAGTACCAAAACCTGGTTCAATGACCATGGGATTACTGTGCTTGATTGGCCAGCAAACTCGCTGACCTGAACCCCATAGAGAATCTATGGGGCATTGCCAAAAGAAAGATGAGAGACATGAGACCGAACAATGCAGAAGAGCTGAAGGCCACTATTGAAGTATCCTGGTCTTCCATAACACCTCAGCAGTGCCACAGGCTGATAGCATTCATGCCACGCCACATTGAGGCAGTAATTGATGCAAAAGGGGCCCAAACCAAGTACTGAGTACATATGTATGCTTATACTTTTCAGAGGTCCGATATTGTTCTATGTACAATCCTTGTTTTATTGATTTCATGTAATATTCTAATTTTCTGAGATTGTGAATTTGGGGTTTTCATGAGCTGTAAGCCATAATCATCAAAATTATGACAAATCAAGGCTTGAACTATCTCGCTTTGCATGTAATGAGTATCTCATATATTAGTTTCACCTTTTAAGTTGCATTACTGAAATAAATGAACTTTTCCACGATATTCTAATTTTTCGAGTTTCACCTGTATATTCCTCAATGAGTCTTTGACCATTCTTGAACACATTAAAATCAAAAGCTATCTCTTTGTCAAAGCAAGATCTATTGGTGGAAATTTGCTACAAGCACACAAATACATTGTGAGCAATCCTTTAGAGAAGAAAGAGACCACAAGATGGGACCTAATTTAATGCTTATTACATGTTAAGAGATGTAACATCCATCTGATAACTAAGATCATTCAGCCCAAAGAGGTGTCTTCTTTGAACATCATTCTTTAATGACTTTATAGAATATAGAGGACAAAAACTCATATCAACTTAGCAGAATGTCCCTCAAATGTCTCCTGATAATCTCTGATAATTCTTTTTATATCAAGAACTCCAGATTCTTCTGGGAAGACTGGAAACAAATAGTCTAGCATACTTTAAGAGTTTTGTCTGGGCATAAAAGAGACATTTATAATTAATTTGGTTTGTATTGTATATTTATACTATATATTCTCTATAAGCTTTAGAATGCTTAATCAAAGTGCACATTAAAAATAATTCTGTGGGGAAAATATAAAATATTGCACTTGGGACACAACAATTTGTCACCTATAACACTGTGTGATACAAGTTATTGAGGATCCCCAAGGAGACTGTTCTGCCCCAGCTACGGGCCCCAAAGAACACAGCACACACAAAGTCTGTACAAAACTTAAATTTACTAAAATAACTCAGTCTTTTCCAAACAAAGGCTGTTAATAAACTTTCTTAACAGCCTACAAGAAACCAAAGATAAAGTAATCACAATCTTACTAAGGTTGGCAGAAAGCCCAGAAGCAATTTGCAGACACTCCAGACACGAAGGAGAATGAACTAAACTTGTTCCCTACAAGTTGCTTCAGTCGGCGTTCCTCCTTAAATAGGCTAAGGGAGTGGCCAATTAGCCCCAAGCCTTACTCTCGAGGAGACCTCCTCCTGAGGAGCCACTCCTGCCTTTTGGCCGCTCTGCGCACCCGTGCATCGAGAAGAGGCTCCTCCTCTTCGTCCTCTTCACTTAAAGGAGCTTCTGGAGGTTCTGAAGGCCCTGGCTGAATCCCTGCCTCCGGCACCACATCTTCTCCAGCCACCTCATTGTCTGACCCGAGTGCCAGCTGCACAGGCTGCTGGCAAAACACCACACCAGCCTCCTCACTGTCAAAATCAGCTACAATCCGCACAGGCCACTGACGGTACATAAGATTTTTTTCCACATATTTTTCATATAATATTTTAGCTATAAGTGTGAACATGTGTGTGTATGTAACAGCTATCTATATACACGTGCTAGCCAAACATAGAGTAGCAGATTGGTTTCTTGCTAGAATGTTTAGAATTTCAATTTGTTTCCTAATATTGTTCTGGGAAACCACCTTTCCCACCTGATGCAGCACACTTTAAATCCATGATTTATTTCAGAGTCAAAGACTATTGTAAATTATCTCCCAATCAAACATAGAAAAGAAATAATTGTTGGAACAGTTTTGTGGCAGTGAAGGCGAGTAAAGAAATATTTCAGAGGGTTTTTTTTTTTCAGTACGGCTTTCCATCAAAAAGATGCAGTATTTCAAAAGAAAAAGAGACTAGGCTACAGATATACTCGAGCATTATCTTATCTTATTTTACTGAATGAACTTTTGATTTGGCCAAAATCCTGGGACAGATGAGTGATACCATGGATAACATTGAGCAGAATAGGATTGTTTGGCTCCAGAACATAGAGAATAGGTAAAGAAAAGAAAAGATGGATGTGAAAAGTACTCCTTAACAATCCATAACAATTTTCAGTAGATTGCTAATATCTTCTTTCTGGGAGGTTGTTACTGCTTTATTATTACATGCATTTTTGGAGGCAACAACTATAGACCTCATTTTAGTCTATTTTCAGACCTGATTTTAACATAGGAAACTGGGACAAGTATCCTGATGAATAACAAATGTGGGAAAAAATACAGGGAAACTGTTCTGCTGAAACTCTTGGTACCCTTCAGTAGCATTGGCCATAATTTTCCATGGTGTTGATGGTATGGTGTTGCTCAACATTCTATCTTACCTCACATTCTTAAACAAAGCTCTTTGTTTAAGTGGTGCTAACACCCACTTTTCCTTTTCCTTTTTATAAGACTACTTGTGGCCCTAGGAAGGAAGGAGAACGGCAATGAATAGGAGTAGTAATAAAACATAGTAGTTGGTGGAAGGTTTGCTTGTTCAGTAGAGGTGATAAGTGGAATTATTAGGCCATGTAGTGATTATTCATACTGCTTGTTTTTCATCCTGTAATAGTAGTTACTTAAATCTACTCAAATCTTCTTGCAAATTGATGTCACATAAACCATTTTTAAGCTCTAAGGAGAGTGATAATTGTACACAAATAGTTCTATGATAAAGAAATGGTTCATGAAGTCAGGTCAAATTCTTCCATTTTAATGGCTCATGCATAAAAAGCTCTGTATTTATTATTCTCCTTGAAGTGTCTTGAGTGGTAGATAGATTATTAAGAATAAATTAATGAGGACATAACAAAAAGAATGAATTGGATTTTTTTTTAAAAAAATCCAATCTTCAACAGGACCAAGGACCAATCTGCTTTCTCAAATGTTCTAACCAATTACTTATATTTTTGTAATGATTGTTATGATAAACAGCCCAATCCTCAAATCAGATAAGGCAAAATGTGTTCAACTTGGTTCACTTGCCTTAGAATAACTATTAGTGAGTAAAGTTTGAATACATCCAAATATCCAACTTCAACTACTTTGTGGAATATAATAAGTTTCTCATTGAAGTTAGTTTTCTATTCTTACAGCCATTCTCTTCTGCTTTTGTTGTTTGTGATATATTAAAGGTATAAGAAAGCAAGATACTCATGAAGAATTTCAGAAATGATACAAATGATGAGATACACTTTTGTCTAAATTGTGGCATAAAGAATCATGCCTGCAATGGAAAGAAAGGCATTGAATTAGAGGGTTACATTTGTTGAGAGTAAAATTTTCTACCATTCTTAGCATATTTTTTATGTTCCTGCTTTATCACAAATTCATTGGCTAAGAAAGAAAAAAGAATTCAAAGGCAAAACATAAACCAAGAATGAAAAGTATAGAAGGAAAGAAAAGGGAGAACAAAAACGAAAAAGAAAAAAACAGGTATTCATATGGCAAAAATTTTAATAGCACTGTCATGACTAAACCAGCTGAAGATCAAATCTTTTCAAGTTCACAACAGCTTTCCCATGAAAAGTGGCTAAAGAACAGACTTCACATGTGAGGCTAAATTGACATTATGCTTTTTTCATCAAGTAGTACTCTTTCCCAATCCCTTTAAATTAATATTTAATTTTAAGTAAATGCTTCACAATTATGGGTCTCCTGTTCACATTCTTCATTATTGAGTATAATATTGTCCTGGAACAAGACTGTATGACTAAATATGATGGAAAGAGATCTTGACGCTGGATTGCCATTTCCTGCAGCAGCTCTGAGTCAAGAATTGCCTGATTTTGCCTCTTGAAAGCCTTATGAGCTCTGATGTCTCATAGGTGAATATTATAGATGGACAGTCAGAAGGAAAAGTATCAGAGGATCCATTGTTTCTAGCGTTCATTAATGCAGTCAACTTAGTTATTATATTTGAACTGCAAGCCCACGAGGAATTAAAAGACAACAAGCTAACAGTACTTGCTATAATACTTTTTACAATAGTCTTAAAGTTATGTCTACAACATAAGAAGAAACAGTAGCCCTTGCCTTTAAGAGTACATTAATTATCTTTGTTAGAAATACATTCGGAAAAAGCATAGTTTTAAAGGATATTTAATGAAAATGCTACTTCTGTGATTGTTTAATATAACCTTTTTAAGTACAGTATTTGGAAAATGTATACGCAAATGTAATGTCAGGAATCTGTGTTATTTCTAATAGATAAGAAATTTAAGAAGGGAAGCTCCCCCAGTATTTGGCCACCTTATAACAAATATTGCAATGGGTATTTGCCAGAAAGCCTATATAAGCCAATCCAAAGGAGGAGTAGAATAGAAACAACAAATGGACATATATAGCATATTCTTCTTATGGACTTGTGAATGGTGGCAATGCATGACTTAAAGCAGGAAAGCTATTTTTAAATGGAATAAATATTCTAGCTGATATGATTTTTAAATTCAGAGAATGAGTGTCACAAGTGGGAATGCAGACTAACGACTCCTTAAAAAGTTAAGTTCTAAAACTTGACTCTGAATTATTGTAGCTTTCCACAAAGGTGTCTTACCTGTAAATCTTAATTTTTAAATATCCCTACAAACCTGAGGTCAAAAGGAACAAAAGGTAGTCAAATGGGGGTGGGGGACAAAGTCATGGAGAATTGGTTTTAAGTATGGTAATGACAGTGAGGTTATTATACCGCATGTATAAAGATGGAAGAAAACAGAAATAGCAACAATGGAAGAGTGGGCTGTGAAGATGGTAGAACTTGCAGAAATGGCTAAATTGACCTGTTTGATTTGGGAAGGAACAACAACTTTTTAAAAAAGACTGGAACCCTTATGGACATTTTGCTGAAAATTGATAAAAATGAACAGGTGATTTCTAAAAAGAGCTGTATATGGGAAGAAGGGAACTATGTTATGTAACTGCGAAGGAGGAATCGGTATCAAGTATGCACATAGCTGCTGTAAAGGAGATCAGAAGTCTTTAAGTACTTTAAGTATCTCTTTGCCTTTTTTATTTGCTTTCAATTGTTTCAAACACTTTTAAAATCATTTTTCTTTCTTAGTTTACTTCTATATCATTTCATGTTTATCATTTACAAAAGATTTTTGTAAAAAAAAACTTTAATAAAATTGTATGTGTGTGTGTGTGTGTGTTTGGGTGTATATTATATAACTATAAAAGGTACTGTATACAAGCATGCCCTTTTCTTAAAATTCACCTACTTAAGTGTAAACGGCCCAAAGGTGCTTTTTCAAGAGGCAACTAGACTTTCTGGTTTTTCTTTGAAGATGTTTCACTTCACATCCAAGAAGCTTCTTCAGCTCTTTTTTTAAACGTCTTCAAAAAAAACTCCAAAAAGTTCAGTTGCTTCTTGAAAAAGCACCTTTGGGACAACCATGATCTGGATGACTAAGAATCTCCATAGACATTAAGTGTGAATTATTTTAAAAATACATAGTTTGGGCAGGATTCCATTTCTTTTTGGGGTAGTACTAAATAAAACAGATTCCTTATAATAAATTCAAAGTCAAAGTCTATATTCCCCTTTATTCTCATGTTACATTATTTTGCTAGTTAACAATTCATAATTCATAATAAATCAGTGTTCAGTGGCAGCCAAAAAAGCCAATCCTAAATTGCATTAACAGAGGGATTCAATCAAGATCACATGAGGTACTAATACCACTCTATAAAGCCTTAGTAAGACCATACCTAGAATACGGCATCCAGTCTTGGTCACCACACTGTAAAAAAGATGTTGAGACTCTAGGAAGCATGCAGAGAAGTGCAACAAAGTTGATTAAGTGACTTGAGGCTAAAACATATGAAGAATGGTTGCAGGAACTGGGCATGGCTAGTCTAGTGAAGAGAAGGACCAGTGTTCCAATATTTCAGAGGCTGCCACAAAGAGGAGGAGGGTCAACCTATTTTCCAAAGCACCTGAAGGCCAGACAAGGAATAATGGATAGAAACTGATCAAGGAAAGATTCAACCCAGAAATAAAGAAATGTTCTGACAGAATCATCAACCAATGGAACAGCCTTCAGAACTTGTGGGTACTTCATCACTGGAAGCTTTCAAGAACAGACTGGATAGCCAAATGGTATAGGGTCTCCTGCTGGGCAGGGGATTGGACTAGATGTCCTACAAGGTCCCATCCAACACTCTTATTCCATTCCATTCCATTCCATTCTACGTAGTTACTTAATATAGCCTAAAGTTATGAGTTATATTACCTTGATTTCAGTGACAGAAAATAATCCAGTAATTTCATGTTTAGATAAACATTTAATTACAGTATAATTTTTTAAGAGATAAAGAATAGTACAATTTTTGTGTGATGAACGAAGTGGGCTTGTCTTTCTCAAACAATAGCCCTTTGCATGATGAGACTAGGCTATTTTTTAATTGGCACAATTTCTAAATACAGGTAGAATTAATTCATTTTAAATCCTGTTCAATACACACACACACACACACACACACACACACATACATATATATATACATACATATATATATATATA
>WNWU01000001.1:30577833-30602844 GCA_012654045.1 Ptyas mucosa
CAAAGACCTACATATATATATATATATATATATATATATATATATATATATATATATGCTGTATTGCAAGTGTTCTTTTAGTGAATGTGCTTGTCATAGGAAAAAAAATAAACTTATAATTTCATTCAGAAAAACTAAAATAGAAAAACAAGAAAATGGGTAGATACTTAAGTTTGTGGAAGTTGTATATTGAGTTAATGGTGCTTTTTGGCCAGTGATTCCCAAACTGTCATATGTAAGAAACAGAAGTGCTTTCTTTTCTGTCTTCCAATGTTGTTGGTATGTTATAAGAATCCTAAAGGTGCTTTTTAAGGGGGCAACTGGACTTTCTTGTTTTTTATTTTGAAGACGTTTCGCTTCTTATCCAAGAAGCGTCTCATCCAAGAAGCAAAATGTCTTCAAAAGAAAAAAAAAACAAGAAAGTCCAATTGCCTCCTCCAAAAGTACCTTTGGGACAACCATGACCTGGATGACTGAGAATCTCTACAGACTTATGTTATAAGAAGCATAACTTTCTCTTGTTTCTGTCCATATATGGGCAATTACTTCACAATAACAAATAAAGATCAGCCTGCCCTGCAGTTAACTGAAAAATAGGAATTTCATAAGAATTAATTATGTTCAAATAGCATATCTTGTACATATCTTAGTAAGTATAGTCTCAACATATTTGACACTATTTTTGTTAGATGGCTTTAAAACCACCTTTCAACCTTATATAGAAAGAGAGTAGTGCCCAAATATAATTTTGGCAATCCCTAAGCACAAAGGACTATTCTGACAACTTTTTAAATGTTACAGCATAGTAAATATTATATTATTATTAGTAGTAGCAGTGGTGATATTGTTAAATTTTTAATCTGCCTTCAGATTATACTCTAGTCTGAATCTCATAAATGTTCTCCATATACCAGACATTTGTGAATCACTCTGTGTGTGTGTGTGTGTGTGTGTATTTGCCATCATAATTAAGATATATTATGTATGAAAATGCAGTAGGCATTGTTTATATCTAATGTGATATAATATTAGACAGATACTTTTGCATGCTAAAAAAGAATTTGTAGGTTTATTAGACCTTCATTATTTTGTTTATGTGTTTTCTTCATTGAATATTCTTCTTGAATATATCATTGAATATATCCAAAGCAGCTTACATATGAAAAAAAAAATTCAGTAAGGAGACAGGTCATCTGAAGCCTTTACAACTAATTTCCTATTAAATCTACACTGTAAGTGTTTATAACTATGACACACACCAAGACATCATTATTTTAACATATGTTTTGCTAGATCGCTTATCTACAAATGGATCATTTAGTTTAACAATGACTGATAAGCTTGTGTTCAACTCACTGAGTTAATTCTGGAAATACAATAACATAATTTCAGGTTGTGTCTATACTATACAGTATATTATTTGAGGGTTTTTTTAAAGTAATTAAAATAAATCTATTTTGAATAAAACTGCAGTAACATAAACAGTCAGCAAGTGGAAGTTTAATTTGTTAATACCCAGTCGTAACTTAGTCAAAATTGTTCTTGCTAAGTATAATCAGAAAGGGTGTGTTCGCGTGCAGAAATCGCATTCGTGCCAACAAAAAGTTTTGTTTTGTTTTGTTTTTTCTTAGTGTAATTTGTTTTGTGAGATAAGATTTATGAAATTGAGTAATGGGAGGCAAAGAACTAAATAATGTGATTGAGTCCTATGTGCTATGATTCTGAGTCAAAATAGACTGGTCATCTTTATTGTTATATTTCTTTTTTAATCCATGAAGTGCTATTGCTTTGAATGTTACATTTGTTATGTCCATCATTGGGTTGATACAGTTCAATTTTCAATTTTGACACAGTATAAAACATTGAGTTTACGGCTGGCTCGCATATGCATGCAAGTACTTGATAGTTGATGACTCACTACCGAACATATAAACTGACTGCTGAAAAGGAACAGATTTGAGATGGTTTGTCATTTGCCGTTGGTTGCCCTTTTTTTCTTACATAACTATTTATGATTATATCTAAGAACATATATTTGCCAACCTCTGGAGGAATGTTAAAAATTAAAGTGGATGATCTAATACTGTCCAATCGTGCATAGCTCGAGGCATTTTAAAAAAAGGGACTCTGGTATTATGCTCTGCAAAATGTAGTTGGCCATTCAGGAGTTGTGCAACTCTCTCTTGCAGTTTGAGCATCTTATACCCACTTTGTGGGTATGCTCTCAATGACACTGGACAGTGATTGTATTGAGCCTCCAGCTGTCTCTGTGGCCATTTTAAAGGGAAAAGAGCCTGCAATTTACAGAATTGGCTTACAATTCTAACCACAACATCAAGGAATAAGGTGCTTTTTTTCTCCATGAGAGGTTTTCATTTGCTGAAACAAGTCCTGCTTCTAGTTATTAAATAGGATAGTGAAAAATTATCTTCCTAAAACCTTTCCTTGAAGAATTTAGACTGTCAAAAATCACAGCAGACATAACCCTCATCTGTTAATTTAGCAGTATGTTTTTGTAAATTTTTTTTTAATAAGTGTCAATGTTGCTATATAAAATCTTTGGAGAAGCTTTCATGGCAGTTTGCTGTTGAGAACTATGGGTGGATTCAAATCATGTTTGTCATTTTCCCATTCACAATGGCATTAGCAGTCATCCGATAATGATAATAGTTAAGTTATACTTAGTATATTGGAAGAAAAGATAGTAGAATGTGCATGTTAACACAAGTCACAAATTATCCAAGTAATATTAGAAAACAGTGTTATGTAATAGGAATATAAATTCTTACAGAGGATTTCTATCTTAGGACCTTGAGCCAATTTGGAATTAGTGTTGTGCTTCTGTGAAACCACAAGCTGGGCTATGTTTGAGAATTAAGCTAATATCTGACCCAACTACAAGACATTTGAAACTGCAGTAAAATCAAATTTTCTTTTAACACCGGAGGTTTGTGGGACTTATGGGCAGTTTAAAGATATTGTGTCACCATCTCTGGCCCCTCTTCAGCTCCCTTTTATATGACCGATTATTTTAAAAAGTTTTATACTACTGTGGGAAGCTACCCCTCTCCTAGAAGAATGAAATATTTTAAGAAATATTTAAAAAGGCAGGATAAAATATTTCCCCTAAAAGAGTAATAAAAATCTTAAGGGAGACAGAAACTCAGAGTCCCAGCTCCCTGCCCCTAGCAGATATTCTGTGCCCATTAAGAAAGACTGGGCCATCCTATCTACAAAACACCTTCAACTCCAGGAAAATGGGATTAAGACATGACCCTTCAGGACATAATAGGATTAACCCACTACCATCTAGCAGCAGAGCTCACTTCATTGCACAATCTCCTAAGGACATTGCATCACCCTCCAAACTTCAACCAAACTTAGTTCAGACAATCTATGACCCTTACATAATCCCTACAACAGCCAATAGAATACATGCTCATCCACAGGAACAGGAAACTCAAATGCAAAGCCCATGAAAAGGTATAAAACCCCCTCACTCTCAACTCCATGTTGAGAGCTATCTAGAACCAAGTGCTTGGTGGTTCTGCTTTATCAATAAATGGGCCCTCTTTCCAATCAGCCTCCAGACTCCATTTTGTCTCCAGTGCCTTTCTCCTGGCTTGGAACTGAACCAGATGGATATTTCTTCCAACACTATCAAACTCAAAAGCAATTCCTAGTAGTTTACATCATAATGATGTTGGAAGGGTTTGGATGTTGGAACAATAGCAAACAATTTATTTCTCTTTTATTTGGATAAAGAGATTTTTGTTTCCTGAAGGACCTGGGTATCAAGCCTGTAATTTTTGTGAAGTTGGCAGTTCAAGAACACCATGCACAATTTTCAAATAGTTTTTGTATTTTGTATTTTGTAATAGACTGAGAAGTAGTGGTGAGATGGAAGTGTTCAGAGGGAGAGGGTTCTTTGCTCTCTAAGTTCTTGACTTAACCACAATATAGAAAACCCTAAGAAAATACTTTATTGCAACACACACCTTCTCCAAATAATAGGCTATTGCTCCAGAATTGCATCATCTCCACCTTTGCAAGGTGATGTTGCCATGTAAATGTGTCTTTGATATTCAGTCCTTTATCTGTCTGTTAACACTCACTTTACACCCATCTTCCCACTTTTGTCTTAGAATTTGCTTTTGCAACCTCAAGGTTACAAAACTGCAAGGTTAAGGGACACTTTAAGTAAAAGCAAGATAAGTAAATTACATCATGGCTTTATACAATGTTTAAAGTGATCTTGGAGCAGCAATACTGTCAGGTATTCTACAAAATAACTTAACAGCCAAAAGTAAAGGACTGAAGAACTACCTTCAGTTGGGTTCTTCCAACCTATTCAGATCTTTT
The DNA here is from genome assembly GCA_012654045.1 of Ptyas mucosa. Taxonomy (NCBI): domain Eukaryota; kingdom Metazoa; phylum Chordata; class Lepidosauria; order Squamata; family Colubridae; genus Ptyas; species Ptyas mucosa. Next base: position 30,582,196 of record WNWU01000001.1, read on the forward strand.
TAAAAATGAGCCTATTTTAAGGGTTGAGCTATATCACTTATTGATTTAAATGGGGGAGTTTAAAGGAGGCAAAGGTTGCTTTTGCACTTTACTTATTTTGCCAGTTAATCATGGCAACCTGTTTAGAGAAATTATTCAGAAAAGTCCTCCATCAATGTTCTGCCTGAGAGTGGTATCAGGTGCACAAACAAAGGGTAGTCAGTCAAAGATTCTATTCCTAAGCAAGGTGAAGAAAAACTTCTGCCTCTGGTAACAAGAATTGGAGGTTTTGGCCAGTGTTATTCCATCTATTTTAAAGAAGAGTCCCTTAAAGCAAAAGAGCTCTAGATATGCTTAATAGAACTTTATGATCATTCTGTACTATCTGAAAAAAAATAACCTGTACCTGAATAAAATAACTGAAGTGAAGTTTGTGTGTATGTGAGAGAGAGGGAGAGGGAGGGAGAGAGGGAGAGAGATCCAGTTACCAAAGCGCCAGAGTGGTTTGCAATGGAAAAATCCGTTTTTATTTTAAATCTGAACATAATTTTTCTTCCATTACCATCCGACCCACTCTATCTTCAACAGTCTAATTGAGGATGATCTAGGACTAATTTATATTTAATAAATTTGAACCGGTGTCTAAAATCTTCAGTTCTTGATATCAACATGATGGTTTGTATAACTCCAATTTAGATTGCAATATTGGCTTAATTATAATCTGAGCATCAATACCATATCACAAGTATTTTTATTCTAGACTTGCAAATTAAGTTGCTCTGAATTGTAAGAATAGGACTTTTTCAAGTAAATGGTTAGAATTAGAAGTCATTGATTGACTTTCAGAAATTCAAAGTGTATTAAAAGTTAAATGTCTTATAGAAACATGAGCCTTGTAGACTTAAAAAATTATTTATTATTTTAATTGAATTGATTCTAATCACTCAGGCAAGTACTTCTACATCAGCAGCAATGTTTAAAGATGGTCTGCTTTTCTGACTTTACTCCTGGTATTTTTAAGATGGGGAGTGTATTTTTCAGTGCTAATGCTGGTATCATGCATATCATATTCTAAGCTACTTGTAAGCACTGCATGAAAAATCTGGTTTAAGAATTTTAAATTCTTGAGGGGGAAAATCACATCTTTGGGAAGCATTCAAAGCTAAAGACCATCATCTTCTGTGCCTTTAAGCAGGATAAAAAGCTAAAGACCATCATCTTCTGTGCCTTTAAGCAGGATAAAAACCAATTATGGACAATTGCAGAAGAACCAGAATGGCTTAGGTGATGAAACATGTAATGCTGCAAATATTGGACTGACTTACCTGTGTGGAAATTGAGATTCAAATACTGTGTGGAAATTGAGATTCAAATACTGTGTGTAGTATCAAGTTTGCATCATTTGGTTTTGCAATCACTACAGGAACTAATCATGTATTTATATACTCATAGCCCAAATGTTTTAGTTTCATAGTTTATAGAGCCTAATTTAAAGCTTCATTGTGAGTTTTTAACATTCTCTATATTGCACTAGATTTCTATATACAGTATATGCTAATGTTCATCATGTTTCCATGTTGTTTAGATTATTTTTTTAGCAGGAATATTTCAATATTGATATATACTTTGACAGTTTTTATGCTACAAATATGTGATGTAATATGCAGAAGTATATGAATAGCCACAGCACCTATGTGAAAAATATATGAATTATATTAAGCTGTTTTTCTTAATGATATCTGTTTTTTAATATTACATTTTCAAAATCCTAATCAAATTGTTAGCCAATTCACACTTAACACATAACCTTAAATTTAAATTGTTCACTAAAAACCTCAAAATAAAAATGTTGTGGATCAATTTAGAGTTTTTATTTTACACTGTTTCTTGAAATTTTAGAATTTGGATAAATAGAGAAGGCAAAATACTGTGAGGAATACCGTACATCAAAATCAACTTTTGGAAGGGACATTAATAATGGAATTCGCTTATCTATCTGTTTTCAAGCAAGCTTTTCTTCTATTTTTCAGATTACAGAAAAATAAAACTAGATTAAAGATTAGGAGAGATGAACTGATATATTCTAGCTGCTTTGACAAAAGAAATACTTATTTCAGGGTCTTATAAAAAGTTTATTTATAAATAAAATTTTATGCAAAAAACTGGCACAATTTGTTGTGTTTTTTCTCAATTTTACAGAGAATCTACATGGGAAATACAAAGTGTATCATATCAAAATATTAAAATAAGACTTACATCAAGGAAAGTGTTAGGAATCATATTGTTCAACAGCTAAAATGTTATTGTTGGAGATATAGAAGATGAACAATTCTCACTCATCATGTAAATAAGTCATTTAAGTGAGTTTATCTGGGTACTATCAAGTGCACTTAAGTTTGCATTGGATGGTAGAAAATGAAGAGTGGGACCCTTAATAAAGTTCATGAAGGGCAGCAAGTAACAACTGCCAACACAAACAGGACGAATGATTGTAATTTTTGTGATTGTCAATCAATGGCAAATTGGTAAATAACATTATTAAATTCACACAAATGGTACACCTGTGTGATGTATGATCATCTGGCAAAGGATGGTTGCTGGTAACAACATATTTCGATCTTCAGCTTCATTTCCACTGAATAAAAAGATGGTACAAGAATGTAGGACCAATCCAATTTATTTATTTATTTTAGTTATTTGTAAAATTTAATGGCCGCCCATTTCCCTTGTTGCCTTATAACTTTATACACAATCATAATACTGAAATATTCAAATATGCATTGTTTAATCCCATTGTAGAAATCAATGTAGTATATTGTCCTAAATATAATTATGTTGAGCATAATAGGCTGTGATCAGCAGTGGAATTCAATTTTTTTTACTACTGGTTCTGTGGGCGTGGCTTGGTGGGTGTGGCAGGGGAAGGATATTGCAAAATCTCCATTCCCACCCCACTTTGGGGCCAGCCCAGGGGTGAAATGCTACCAGTTCGGGCCGGTTTGCCCAAACCAGTAGTAAAAAATGCTACTGGTTCGCCGAACTGGTAGTAAAAAAATGTAAAGAAAAAAGTTCTGACGATCAGCTGAGCGATGTGCGATCATCGGAACTTTTTTTTTTAAGTTTACTTTTTAAGCATTTTTTTACTACTGGTTCAGATGAATAGGTCATTAAAAATACTTTAAAAAGGTTTTTAAAAAGGTTCCCAAGATCACAGCTGTGCCGCGTGATTGTCGGAACTTTTAAAAAAAATTTTAAAGCATTTTTTTTTACTACCAGTTCGGGCGATCGCATGGCATAGCTGTGATCATCGGAACCTTTTTTAAACTTTTTTAAAGCATTTTTCATTACCTATTTAGTCGAACCGGTAGTAAAAAATGCTTTTAAAAAGTTTTTTAAAAGGTTTCCAAGATCGTGTGCCACAGCTGATTTCCCCCCACCCCGGTTGCTCTACTTACTTTCCCAAGCCTCCTTTTGGTGTGAACTGTGCATGCATGCACGTATAGCGCATGCTTGGCGTGCAGCACGCATGCGCAGCCAGCAAACCGGTACCAAACTGGTTCAGATTTCACCACTGGCCTAGCCAGAGGTGGAATTTGCTGGTTCTCCAAACTACTCAAAATTTCTGCTACTGGTTCTCCAGAACCTGTCAGAACCTGCTGAATAGCACCCCTCGCAGTGATCAGACTTTTGTTTTCTTCCTAGAATTTTCCTACAAGTGCATGGTTTGCTTTTTTTCAGATCAACTGAATGTTGATCCATTGGTTGTGACCTGAATTGACCAACTAGCTTGTCACCCAAACCTGACATTATGGGCTGAGAGAGAGTGACTGGCCATAAGCCACCTAGCCAGGTTTCGTGTCTGAGATGGGACTAGAACTCATGGTTTCTAGCCTGATGCTTTATCCACTAGACTAGACCAAACTAGTTCTTGGGCTGTTATCACACTATTATATCTAGTCATCTTATAATTATATGATATCTTATAATATTAAATTGTATAATATATAATTATAATAGGTTTAATTATAAGATAGCTTTATAATTCTGAATTCAGTTTTGATTTTCTTCAGGCTGAATCTTACCCAGATTTCATAGTTTTAACTGTGCAAGAATATCACTTTGACAATAAAAAAAAATAGAGAGAAAACCAGAAAGAAATAACAATCTCTACATTTTTAAAATATATTTAGATAGCATAAAAAAGTAAAAGGTCTCTCTCAACTTCATTTCAGAATTTAAAATTCTGCTTCACCTTCATATCCAACTCACAAACCAGCTGCACTGGGACAGGATGACTGGAAAGACTTCAGGACACAAGCATATTATTTCAATTGATTGACAAAAATAATGTCTATGTGTACAGGTAATCCTCAACTTACAACATTTCATTTAGGGACCGTTCAAAGTTACACCACCACTGAAAAAAGTGACTTATGACTGTTTTTCACACTTACAACTGTTGTGGCATGTGATCAAAATTCAGAGGCTTGGCAACTGGCTCATATTTATGACAGTTGCAATGTCCCAGAGTCAAGTGATCATATTTTGTGATCTTAAATGGGGAAGCCAGATTCACTTAACAACCGTGCAACTAACTTAACACATGCAGTGATTCACTTAACAACTGTGGACAAGAAAGGTCGTAAAATGGTGCAAAATTCACTTAACAAATATCTCACTTAACAACAGAAATTTGGGGTTCAATTGTGGTCATAAGTTGAAGATTACCTATATTTACCCATGTAGTATGGCTGCAATATTATTATTTATCCTTCTTATCTTCTTTATTCACCCTCCCTTATTTGTCTTATTATGATTATCATTATTCCGTAGCTTTGCATGTACACTGAGAGCTTCTGTACCAGAGACAAATTCCTTGTGTGTCTAATCACATTGCCAAAAAAAGTGTTCAATTCAATTTAAAAAGTATGCTAGCATTAAATTGCCTGCTTGATAGCTAAACCCTATCTAACAGAAACAAAGTTGGTAAAGGATGATGTCCCTGTAGCCTTAATGCAGGAATAATTTCAGGAAAGCAACTGTTGGATTCTTCCAATTTTTCCCCTAACAAGCATCATTTGACAACAGGAAAAGCCACCAACATCTTTTCTGAACCTGGGAATATCAGGAGACTTTCATCCTACTTCTCCCTGCATCTCTACTCCAGGTCTGTGATCTGTCATTTGGGCTAATGGACATTTAGATGAACATGGGCTGAAGTAACTAACAAGTAACTAACAAGTAACTAACAATGCCAAACTCTGTCCTTGACTGATGTTAAGAGTCCTAGAATGGGCAAATCTCACCAAAGTAATAAAAAGTAAAAGCAAAGCCATGCATAGCTTCTTGTTGATAGCAGCAGTGGGGAACTCATTAGTAGCAAGATCAGCAACACAAATTGTCTAAAAATATGTTGAGATTCTAGAAAGAGTGCAGAGAACTCTTAAGGGACTCAAGGATAAAATATATACAGAACAGTTGCTGGAACGGGATATGTCTAGTCTTATGAAAAGAAGGACTAGAGGTGATAGCAGTGTTCTAATATCTCAGGGGCTGCCACAAAGAGAGGGAGTCAAGCTATTTTCCAAAGCACCTGAGAGTAGGACAAGAAGCAATGGGTGGAAACTAATCAAGGAGAGAAGCAACTTAGAACTAAGGAGAAATTTCCTGACAGTTAGTACAATCAGTGGAACAACTTGCCTCCAGAAGTTGTAAATGCTCCAACACTGGAAGTTTTTAAGATGTTGGATAGCCATTTGTCTGAAGTGGTGTAGGGTTTCCTGCCTAAGCAGGGGTTGGACTAGAAGACATCCAAGGTCCCTTCCAACTCTGTTATTCTATTCTAACGCTCCTTGTTTACTGATTTGAATCAACTTTCTCTGTATCACAGATCTACTCCTGTTTTTTAAAGCATAGGTCTAGTGCTTATCCAAATAAGTATACACAGTACTTGACACAGTGTTTCAAAAAGTGTTATTCTTGCATTTCATAAGCAGATGCCTCTATGGAAGCCAGATGTTCATCCACTTCCGATAGCCATGCCAAAATGGAACAGTGCCCAGCAACAAGAAGTGAAAGATTAATGCAATTAATAGGGGCTGGGTAGATCCAAACTCTTGATACATCAGCAGTTATTATCATAGATGAAGCCTGCTAGATCATATACATGGCAAAATTTCTATTGAGAGAAGGAAAAAAACCTCTAACTTAAAACTAGACTCACCAAAAATAATGTTAAGCTGCCTCAGCTCTGGGCTGGAATGAAATGAAGGCAACATCACTAGAACATGTCATATAAAAATAGTGACCGGGGTATAGTTAGGTGTAAATAGAGAGCTGTGAAAAGGAACTCTGAGATAACTTCCACTTTATAATTATTAAAAGAAACCAAGACTTTCAGACATTATGTCTGTTTCTTTTAATGTCTCATTTCAATTTTAGTACAAGGTTATTTCAAAACACTTTGCTCTTCCAGACAAAATGGCCTTGTTTCCATGTTGCATATACAAGTAGCAGCTGGACGACTAGTTGAATTTACATCAATACTGTTGACAGAACAGCCTTACCTGAAGTAGCAGGTTATATTAAGGTTCTCAGGAAAAACTGCGTGGTATACCTAATTCTACCTTCCCACAGAGGAACCAGCTGGAGAGGAACAGTCTAAGAAGACATCAGCACTGCTCCTAAGCACCTGCCATCTGAGGTAACCTTTGCTTTATCTAATAATATGGGTGAGTCCAAAATAATCAGTTTTAAGCAGATTAAAAATCAAGCGGAACTATAGCTATAATTCTGAAGTACGTTAACTTGATGACAAAATAAATTGAAAGAAGACAGATACTGCTTTTAAAGCTTTATGTAACTAGAAAGATTGCATTTTTAACTTAGTATTTATGTATAGAGTTATCAAGAAATCTATTTCTTGAAGTTATTAAAAGAGAATATAGCAATCATATAGCTATATTGAGAAGCTATTCTTGAGAAGCAAATTCTCTGAATTTGAAAAAAAAATGCACTAGTATTTAAAACATATAAGAGTAATTTGCCCCAAAATAAACTGATGGAAACCTTTTTTTTAATGCACATAATGAACTTCTAAGATGATCTGAGTGGAATTGAAATTCAATAACATTCTCTTAAAAGCAAGTCACTCTGGACCTTGATTGCTTTATAGATAAAATGTATAGTTTATTATACGATACAAAAAAGAGAACCTCAGAATTAACAGATATTTTCCATTTAATAGTACCATAGTACATAACCCTGCAAAGGTACATTCTGTTTATTTTTTAAACTAAAAATAGAATTAAACTGAAATGAAGACATTTAAGGAGAAAATCATGCGCAAACTTTCCTGAGCAGAAGCTACTTCCTTTGGATAGTCATGAAAGTGATGGCAATAAAATATCCCAAAGCAAAATATCTAATTCATATAAATCAATGGACCATTGGTAAGGTTTAACACCTGCATCTAATTATTTGGCAGGATTCAGTGGGGATTGCATCCTGGTACACATAAACAGGATTGCATTAAAATGGGTTTACTTCTGAACAGAAATGGATTAAATTTCCTGGGAAGACTGCAATTTATCTGCAGGCCTTTCTGAGACTGAGACTGAATTGAATGCACTTCAGAGTAAGCATGCAGAGAAATATAGCAATAACGATAGCACTTAGACGTATATACTGCTTCATATTGCTTTATAGTCCTCTCTAGGTAGCATATTGCCCCCAACAATCTGGGTCCTCATTTTACTGACCTCAGAAGGATGGGAGGCTGAGTCAACCTTGAGCTGGTCAGAATCAAACTCCTGGAGTGAGCAATGAGTTAGCATGCAGTACTGCATTCTAATCACTGCGCCACCATGGCTCTGTTAATATCTTGTAAAATAACTTTTGTTCTGAGTAACATTTTAAGTATTTCTAAATATATTATTTTCTGGCATAGGAATTAATTGTCCGAATTCCATACAGTTAAAGCTGTATGAACAATGATTTTTTTTCTTAAAAAATTACCTAAATAATAACAACTTTTAAAGGATGGGGGAGCTTACCTTTAACAGAATGGTTTTTATTTTAACATTTTTTATCTTCAAAAATTTCTCACTAGTTATTATAATGCTTATGCAGTAATTTGTCTTTAAAGAGATCAAAAATATTTTCTTCCAAAATACCACAAATGATTACCTGGAATGAAGTGAAAGGACAATCTATACATTGTTGCTTAAATAATCTTAAAATGTTATCAATTTTTATATCAAATTTGGTTAACCTCTTTCTTCTAGTATGCATTTGATAAAAGGATTTAACTAAAGATTACTATGAAAATTTCAATTGCAAAGCACAAAAATATAAAAACATTTTGAAATAGTATTTGATTTTTTTATTAAATATCATTAGCATTTTATATTACATATGAAATATTTTAAAGAAAAAACTAAAATCAATTTATGACTTGAATAGGAATATCTTTTGTTTCATATACTGGAATGAAGCAAAGGATTTTTTTTTCTGTTTTCAAGTACTTCCTGGGTTTTAAATTCTTTTTTATGTGACTTTTCAGATTTTTTTTTGTAGCAAGAAAATGCAGTATATCCACACCATGTTACAGTCTAAAGAACAAATAAATCTGGTTGTTAAACAGATCCGTTTAGATTTTAGATCGATCGATCTATCTACAGTATCTCTCTCTCTCTCTCTCTCTCTATCATCATCTATCATCTATCTAATATGTATATGATTAAAAAACATTTTCCTACTGGAGATAATTTAAACTATAACTTTACCTGTCATCCATTTAAAAGTTGGTTTCCATGAGAGAGAGAGAGAGAGATGATGGATGAGAATTCCTATCATTGAAATCAAAAGCACAAGCCAAAAAACATATAAACTCCATTTTCTTGTCTATTTCTTCCAAACTGTATGCTTTTCATCCAACACTGTAAATCTCAGAATGTAGAGAAATGTTATTTTAATAAATTCATTTGAATCTATGGTGTTTCAGCAGCATCAATAATCTATTATTGCATTTTAGCTGAGCCTTAATTGTAATCAAAGTCATGTTAAAATAATTGTCTTTCCATGTAAGAAGTACTGCTAGGTAGAGAACTACCGTACATCCTGTTCAAAAGCTAGTGCTCACTTAATTTTACTTATGATGGAAACATTTGTTAATATATCTAAGAACTGCCTGTGTCTTTTCCAAATTAAAGACCTTACAGTTTTCCAAATTAAATGGAGCAGTATAAAAACAGGACAATACTAGTATTTTAGATAGAGATCAAAATTATTAATCAAAGTGTAATCTACATATTGCACGCTTGCGAATTTTACAAAAGGAATGCCTAATCTATTTAAATTGAGTGCAATAATTAAAATTAGACATACTGAAAGTATTTGTTCAAATGACTGTGATCATTTCACTAAATATGAAATATATGGCTTTGAATCAACCAAACTCATACTTCAGATTATATGATATATCAGATGGTAATATCATCAGATCCTGATTATGGGAATAACATTGTTTACATGGCAAGAAAAAAAAAGAATAAATTTAAGAATAGATTTTTTCCTGCTTTTTATGAAATCTAATTCTTTTGTATCCATAAACTAGGATGCTAAGAATAACAATGAGTTTTTTTTCTTTCATAAACATATTACTTTATTTTGAAGTTTGCTTTTGAGAATTCCATTCATTTCAGTAATGATTGCTTGTGGTTCAAAAAAGTATTTCCAAAAATAGTAAATTTTTCAAAACCAATAAATCCTAATGTAGAGGAAATACTTAATTTTAATTGGAATCAAATGAATTTACATATGAGTAATGTATTTATACCAACAAACTGGTATAAAGAAATCTAACACTGTTGACTGCATTAGGACCATTATTATCTCTAGCTTGCTGGAAATTTCAGATGGACCATGTTTTTTAAAAATGTAGTGGCATCTTAATAGTAGAACTATCAAAATAATAAAGGATCTTCTATCAATTAAATCTTATACTTGGGAAAATATTACAAAATTATCTGGAATCACTGAACTAATTCACATCACATGCCTTCTAATACTTCACATACAATGTCAATGCAATTGCTTTGCATATTTTTGCTCTGATTTATAAACCAGGATTTATAGCTTGGCACATCTGTGATCCTATCTAAAATGCAGTATATTTTGCTTCCATGAACTAAATGTTAAAGATACAGGAAGGTCTGCAATGTATGATATTAATGGAACTCAATTTTCTAAATAACGTATCATGGTTTAAGGATATTGGATTCATGAGATAATTTGTACTTAATGTTAAACTACTGTTTACTTGATGTCTATGCAGATTCTCAGTAAACCAGCACCTTTGGGACTACTGTGGTTTGATTCATGCACTGTGGTTAATCACATATAAGCAAATTATATTATGGTTCAGATAATGGTGAGTCCAATCAATAATTTCACTGAATGTGATTTATTTAGTTTCTTATCATATGAAGTGGGAATCCAAATATACCATTACACGAGAATCAGGCCCCTACAGTGTATTGATCAAGTTATGATTGGAATATATAGTTTAGTATTATTTATTTTTATTTATTTATTAGTATTATATGTTATGCCAGATTCTTTTACAAACTTTGGCAGGAGTAACTCTACCAAAAACAATTTAATTAGTTTTTCAGATATCACATTTAAGACACTGATATAAAATGGAAGAATTGATCTAAAATTAAATTTAATACTATAGCCCAGTAGATGGTTTAGTTATATAAAAATTCAGGTTTCCTTAATTTTGGCTTAGAATTATGAGTTCAAAAACTTAGTCCATTATATTTATTCAATAACCAAGGTTAAATAAACTAGTATTTTATTTGTAGTGAATATTTCAATGAAGGATGAGTTTGACAATAGCTAAGGCACTGGACTAGAAACCAGAAAACTCTGAAAACTAGTTCTGCCTTAGTCTCAAAATCATAAACCTGACCATAAAGAGTTATACAGTATTCATTGTTTAATTCTTCACTTATTCAGGAAAGGATAATAGTCTATCCTTCAGAGATGTTCAGAGTTTAAATTCAAAATAAAATATTATGTCAATATAAGAAGATAGATGATTTATTATCTTTCATATTTATGGAACATATATATACAATTTTGCAGTGCAAATGTGCAAAAGTAAACTTGGCAATTTAAGAAGTATGGATTTCAAATCCCGGATTTCCCCAGCCAGAATTCTGGGTGTTGAAAACCACACAAAGTTGCCAACTTTGGAAAACATTGCATAGACTAAAACAAAGAAAACGAACTGTTCATTATGGTTTCATATGAGTTATTTAAGCTACAGGTTATGACATAAGCTTTCATAGATAAAATGTATTTTTTGTAATTTAGTTTACTGTTTCAGCTAACTAAAAAAAACCCACAATTGATTTTGTTAGCTTTTAAGTTGCAATAGGACTCTGTTGATCTTTTTCAGAGGAAAAAAATTGAAGTTCCATATCCCAGTAAATTTTCTCAACATACAGAACAATCCAAAATCTATTTACATAGATATATATTATAGAATATAGAAATACATCACATTTCATTATACTTCCACTATCCCCTAATTATTAATTTTGGCCTACCCAAATCTGATAATTCCTCCATTTAATTATTACTCCTTTTAAAGAAGTTAAAGCACTATTTTTATCTTACAAACATGCAGTGATTAATAAATTATGTTGGGAAGTAGGTGAGTTCATTACTGCAGTAAAGTTTGTTTTAATTTTGTTTTGAAGAATAAAATTACTTTGTGATGATAAATTCATGCAAAATGTTAAATGATAAACAATGATTTGCAAACCAAAATGGTTTTTAGACATTATTGCAAGCCATTATTATGGTTTCTTTGATTTGTCTGCTATAAAGCTTTGTAAATTAGGTTTTCATGGTTGGAATACCAAGTTGCTATCAGGCTTAATATTCTAACCTATTACTTGCCAATCTCATGCTTTTTATAACTTCTTCACTATGATTCTTACAATCTAAGCCAGGGGTGTCAAACTCGATTTCATTGAAGGCAGCATCAGGGTTGTGTTTGACCTCGGGGGGGGGGGGGGGTGGCCAGGGGGTATGGCCAGCTCAGCATCACTCATGTTGGGGGCGAGTGACACTGCCTGGGTTGACGCTGCCAATGAAAATAGGCTCCTGAGCTCCATTTTTAGCTGTGACGGCCTTCTGCAACCCTCTGCCAGTGAAAACAGAGCTTGGGAGGGCCACCCGTTTTCGCTGGCAAGGGCACTGCGGGCCAGTCCTTTGCAGTTTCCAGGGTAGCCCCGCAGGCCAGATCTAAGCACTGTGGGCCGGATCTGGCTCCCTGGACCTTGAGTTTGACACCCCTGATCTAAGCCATTAATCATATTAGCTAAGCTGATAGAAGCTGTAGTCCAGAACAATTTGACAGATCTGTATTTAGAAAAACTGATGTAGCTGGTAATCCAAGCTGGCTCTGATATACAAACATTTTTAACCAGGCATAGGCAGGGCTACAATACCATATTTTTTCACTGGATTTTTTCAGTGGACTTTATATTCTGTTTTCCTCCTCTTTTTACTATTAAGTTATTAAAAAAAATATTTCCAGTTACTGATTTACAATTTGAGTTATTATTGTTTAAGTCATTATTATCTGCATGCACTTTTATTTATTTATTTACAATATTTAAATGGCTGCCCATCTTAAACAAATAACTAGAATGGGTAACAAGCCAAAATACAGGGGGGAAAACATAAAACCAATAAAAATAAGACAAAAACTACTGTTCAGGTTAAACTTGAGGGAAAAGCCACATTTTCATAGCATCCTGGAAGATCAAATAAGGCTGGGGCCATCAAGATTAGTTCTGAGCTATATTGTAGATAGTGACAGATGGATTGTTTTAAACCTGAAATAAGTAAAACTTATATGCTCCTACTACTTTGTTTAATAGTTATTTAATTACAAAAATAATATATTCTATTTTATTATATACTAGTCACAAAAATCTAGGATGAAACCAACAATCAAAATTGCAGCTCAATTTTATTTGCATTTTTTTTGCTGGAATTAACGGACAGCCAATTAAAAAAGAGTCATGGAAGACAATTTTTATATGTGCAAGACCATTATATGTGCAAAAATAGCAAGACTGAAAAATCCACAACAGAGAATGATTAGTGAAGATGATAGAAGTAGCAGAAGTGGCAAAATTAACTTGTTTGATTAGAGAACGATCAACAGCTACATTTATTTGTGACTGGAAATTTTTATGGACGTTTTGCTAAAAAAAGAGAGAAAAAGTAACTTGTAATTATGAATTTAAACATAGGAAGAGAAAATTATGATGCAACTTTAGAGAGAGAGAGGGAAAAATATAAATGTATGTGTTAACTACTATCAAGAAGATCAGAAGGTGCTTTATAATCTTTATTTTCCTTTCCTTTCCCTTTCTTTTTCTTTATTTTAGTATTTTCTGTTTTTCTTGTTTTTCTTTTATGGTTTTTACTTTGTTAAAAATTTTCTTAATAAAAATTATATTTTTTATAAAAAATCATTTTATCGTCATCGCTATGAAAGATGTAGTATTTTTCCAGTTAAGATTAAGAAGTGTTCTTGGAAGCCTGAGGTTCCTTAATTCCACCAAGCATTAATAGAGCAAGTCTGCTTTCTTCAGGAGCTCAATTTGATCTTGGAGCTTGGTCTACAAACCTGTTTCTGGAGATTTGCACGCAAAAGCTTGTTGGAAAAAAAAAAGCTTGGGAAAATGGTACAGTTTTATATCCCAGTAGATCTCATCGCTTTAATATTGCTTTCTGTTTTTATTTATTTATTAAATTTATATGTTCTCCCCCAAAGTGACACTTTTTTAGTTTGGGGTTTTTTTTTTGTTTTTTTAGTCTGATATTGATTAAGGTATTGAGGGGCTTTTGAGGCAGTGAATTTAAAATCCCAAATTTTTTTCCCAAGAGGTAACCGGACTTTCTGTTTTTTCTTTGAAAATGTTTCGCTTCTCATCCAAGAAGCTTCTTCAGAGCTGAAGAAGTTTCTTGGATGAGAAGAGAAACAGCTTCAAAGAAAAATAAGAAAATCCAATTGCCTCTTGAAAAAAAGCACCTTTGGGATAACCATGACCTGGATGACTGACAATCTCCATAGGCACTGAATTCAAAATTTTGGATTTGGAATAGCCCATGTGGGACTTTCTCCTAACCCCCATTGCCAAGAAAACCTCTGGCACTAACTTTGCATTCTTGGAATTAATTGTGGAAAGAGATTTCTCCGGAATCCTGATTCTCTGTGGCCATTGATCTAAGAGCTAGAGCTACACCTCATTGCATCTTTATTTAATAGGATTTTTGAAATAGAACTATTGGGTTTGTTTGCTTGTTTTCCAAATTTTAAAAATAAAGATAAAAAACCCTGAAACAAAACAGATATGGGGAGAACAAACCTTAGGCTCCTAAAAATGTCACAAGTGTATTTAAATCTGGTAATGATCTATGGCATGTTTTGTCTTTGTAACTTGTCACTAGTCTAAAATCATGCTTTTTGAACTGCTGTGCTTCTTATGAGAGAGAAACAATATGACCAAAATAGCAATCCTCACTCTGATTTTATTAATTAAGCTCACAATTGTGGTTGATTTTGTGCAAGAGGAAGTTTAAATACCATACATTTCTTAAATGGGTTCAGCTATAGGATTTCAAAACATAATCTAATTCACCTTAATTCTAGTGTTTTGTATAAAGTTAGAGAAAAGGGAATTTGAAATAATCAGTTTTGATACATCCTCAAAGCAAGTCTGTTTTAAATAGAGTAAGATGTGTATTAGGAGAAAATTTGGGTTCTACAAATTCATTCACACATAATGCTGTGTGGTAACTGATTTTATTGAGACAAGAATATTTGCATGTGTATAAATGAAGATTTTTAAAATAATAACAGCAATAAAAATAGCAAGCATAAATATAATTGTTAATTTTTAGGAATACATTGAAAGCAATTTAAAAGTAAACAATTAAGACACCCAAAGCTGTTATGGAGCAACAGTAGCAAAAATAAATGGTTTAGAAGTAGAATATTCCAACCTTTCTACCTTAAATATCAAACTCCCTAGCAAATAACATTTAAATGTAAATCTGATTTTCAATATCTTCTGTAATATTAGAAAATTAAGAAAATATTTCTTAAGCCCAAGGGAGAATTTAAACTGTACCTTAGAACTTCAGGCCTTTTGTCAATTATATTTACTCTAAATTATGAAACTGAGCTTCCTCTCTTTTGGGGAAAGTTATAGGTACCCTCAAACTAGCTCTGCTATACCGTTGCAATCTATAATAGCTTTGTATGGAGATTTTAAGAAGCCAGGAGGAGGAGGAGACGAGTTATTTTGGTTTGTTGTGGTTTTTTAAGTTAGGGAATACTTATTAATTCAATTCCTAGAAGGCATATTTCTTGTCCAAACTAAACAAAACACAAAGATACTATATGGAAACAAAGAGTGTTACTCATTCAGTCCATTCTTCACAGATTCAGGTAAAGATATTTATCAATTTAATACAAAACTAAAGAAAAAAGAAAATTTAGTGGCCAATAAATTACGCCACTAAATTTACGCAACATAAGTTAAGAGAAAGAACTGGGGAAAATATTTGAGGCAGTATTATGTTTAATTAATTTTTAAAATCAGAGAGAAATGAGCTTTGTCTCAGGGAAATATAGCTGAACTTCTACAGTAAGGGTAAATATAAAACAATAGTTATATCAACATACGTTTATCAGGATTAAAATCTGGAGACAAAAAGGCTATTTCAAATCTGATTTACTTCTTGTACTGAAATCCCAAATTTTCCTTTTGAAAAAGAGAAAGGTACTGCTTATTTGTTATAAATTGAGTTTTAAATGGCCCTATATAGGCCTCTATCCTTGGAATAGTGTGCATCTATTGCCTAAGTAATATGATGTTAAATGGAAAAGAAAAAAAAGAATTATGAAAATAGCAGATATATAGTGATGTTGAAAAAATGCCCTTATGGTGAAAAATTAAGCTGAATTATTTGAATCTTTTTGCAAGTAGATTCTATAGTAGTATTCATGCAGCATTATTTAAAATGTTAAGAGATGTTTTTGGAAATGAATGAGCATTTCTTCAAAAGACAATTAGCAACAGGATATTCCATTGGGTTTTTTTTAAGGGGAAAAAAAGGATTTTTTTCGGCTTCGTAAAAAAGATATCCTGTAGACTTTTTATTTCCAAATATGTTTCAGTGATACCTTTTTTTTAAAAAAATGGAGAAAATTAAAATCTGCATAATTTAAACAAAAAGTTATATTGGTTGTTTTGATGAACACATCTTTCCATGGCCTTGCATAGATACATAGATTCAACAGTCATTGAATTTATTTATTTTTTTAAAAAAATATATTCTTCAAATACCTTCTAAATAGTACTCTGATGGTTTCATTTCCCTCCCTTCCTCCCATTTTTAAACCTTTTGAAGTCCTGATCATATTTTAAATATATATAGGTTTCCTGTATTATATCTGATTATCTGGAAAATTTATTGTTACATCTCTTTCAATTTACACAGTAAATTGAACAATCATTTCACAGTATGTGATGGGGAAAATGTAGGCAGATTACAGGTAAACTCTGTATTACTATTATTTAAATATTTTCTTGATTTGAAAAAAAATAGTTGTACGATAATTCTTTAATTTTAAATTCTCTGCTTTTATGATATTAAGCTATGCAAATCTCTTTCATTTTTTGTAAAATGTTTCAGCATTTTTCAAACTAGTTAAGGATGATAAAATATGTATCACAAGTAAGTGAAACAGTCTAATGTAAGTTAAAAAGAGCTTAGCACCCTGAAACTGTGTTTGTGTAAATCAAATTTATTTCAGAATGCAAACATTTAAGTGGAATGTAGCTTTAGATTGTAGAAAAACGAATTATAAACATAATTCTTAACAGTAAAGATGTGTTACAATTTTTCAATAGATTACTTCCAGAAGCAACACTATCTACCAGTCATATTTCCTTTGTAACTTTTAATGAAATGGATATATGCAATGTCTCTTTTGCAATTATGTTGGATCTGTGTGTAGAAAATTCCCAGCAATTTGAATAAATATTGTTTTAAAACAAATTCATTGAAAATTGGTTATGATGTAATGATTTCAATTTGCTGTGTTTGATGGCAGTACTATTCCATAAAAGCAAATTTTACAATACAGAATTTAGCTTATATAAAAGATTATTGTATTACAAACTTAGCATTTCCAACTTCTTTAATATTACACATTATTTTGTGCCATATTTAACAGTCTTGGATAAGTAGTTGAGAGGAGAATGCTTTGTTGCATCCGAGTAGCTTAGCTGATTATATACTATAGGTTATTCTATTCTGATAATAAAACATTCTGATTACTAGCATTTGAAGTTTATGGATAGTTATATTAGGAAAATAAATCTCAAATAGACAGCCATATATATTGTTCATATTGTTCCAATATGAAAAAATAAAAACCAAGGCATTTTTAAAAAGATAATGCACGATTTAAAAATAGTTCCTGTAAAATACATTCTAAAATATATTAGAAAGTGTAATTAGTGGTCTCCGTTACATTATTGAAGAAACAAAAAGAATTCTAGCTGAAAATAAAGATTGTCAGAAAATCCTATCAATATACAGTACCTTACCAAAATATTCACTCTTCTTTTTAACTTCTATTTTAAAACTATCTTGACAATGAAATTACGGGTACTTTAAAGTGCATGTTATATTTCCTCCTCCTTTTATTTATATGTAAAAATCATGATTCTTTGCTCTCTTACTTGTGAAATTTTGGGGAAAATATAATAGGAGTGTACAGCTGTGTTAAAGCTTTTAATTTTAAACTATTAGTAAGAATAAAATTAACTGAAATACTAATATCAAGATATTTTAGTAAGTGTTTTTTTAAAAACTCATACTTGTATATGAGAAGTCTATCCATATATTGGGCAGATGTATGTCCCAAGAGAGAGATATATTTAATGGATATATATTGAATAAGGTATAACTAAGTTTCTGATGTTTCTGGTTTATTTACAGTTCTTGTGTTCTGTGGTCCTGTTCATGACTTCAACCCATGTATTAAAATGAAAAAATGTCTATTACTCTGTTTAAAAGTAAAAAACAGAAACAAAAAATGTGCTATATATCTCTAGTTGTTGAAAGGGTTTTTTAAAAAATTGAAATACTGAAATCTTCCCAGTATATAACCAAAGAACTACTGCTCAAAAAAATATGGTAAATAAATGTACTGCTGTTATTTGACCAAAAACGTGCATTGGCTTTGGAGATTATATTACATATTAACAGAGTGATAAAACAAGGAATTTGAATTTTGGGGGGATTACATATTAGTTTGGGGGAAAAAACTGCTTTAAAATTGAAAGCATAATAGAAATGTTTTATTTTACTCAGATGTGTGGCAGCACTTTGTGAAAGAAAGAAAGAAAGAAAGAAAGAAAGAAAGAAAGAAAGAGAAAAAAGAAAGAAAGAAAGACTATTCTGCTTTGCTTTCATGGGCTAAAATAAATGATAAATAGAAGAAAAAGCTACATTGACAGTAAGTAAATATGCTTCAACTACTTGTACAAAATTAAAT
The DNA here is from genome assembly GCA_012654045.1 of Ptyas mucosa. Classification (NCBI taxonomy): domain Eukaryota; kingdom Metazoa; phylum Chordata; class Lepidosauria; order Squamata; family Colubridae; genus Ptyas; species Ptyas mucosa. The sequence continues at coordinate 30,600,848 of WNWU01000001.1, forward strand.
ATTGCATGAAATAGATTGATTTGAGATGTTCGAATTTGTTTTAGAAAGCATTGACCAATCACTTCTTATGTAACTATAATATTAGGCAACTAAAAGTCAAGAAAAACTCTAGCCCTGTAATAGTGAATATTGCAGCACAAACTATAATAACTGGAATGGCTCTTTTGGGAGGGGCAATGATATTTTATTGATACTAAAAATAAGAGATATATTTTTCAAAAAAATTAAATGCCCTTTATAGTTACAATTGTTAAGGCCACTCTATAAAGACGTACTTCATGACCTATTTTGTTTCTTTTAAAATGCATACTGTTTCAGGGTGCACTTTTTGTTTGTTGTTGTTTATAAATCTAGTTTGTTGGCTTATCTATTTAAAAAGTCTTTGAAAAACAGTTTGTAAGCCTACAAATATTTGGAATATATAATTCTCTGTTGTACAGAGAAATAATTTCTTTTGAGATTATTTTTTTCCTAAATCTTTATTTTTGCTATATTGGAGGATAAAATATTCTGAATCTGAAAAAGAAAGTTGGCTACTTTAAAAATTGCTAGTGTGATCAGGTTTAATTAGCAACTGTAAATTCCTTCTCTTTCTCCAAGGTGCACAGAAGGATTATGTATAAAAAATTTCTGAGATTTGCAGGAAAAAAAATAAGAAAACTAAAACCATTCAGATTAAACTGCTGATGATTGCAGTTGCAGATCTATTATTATTTGCTTATATTTATTGCTAATATTATTATTTGTGAGCAATGATATATATACTTTGCTTAAAATTCTCAGGGATTTCTTTGGAAGTCCTGTTCGGGAGGGAGAGGAGGGAGGGATGCATGCGTGCGTGTTGGATTCCGGCAGGTGAATGTTTTTAAGGTATCTTCCCGTTCCAGCTGCTGGCACTGAGAGGAAAGGACAAAGTACAGTAGATAAAATGGACCGTGGAGTTTGATGGCAGAAAGTTAGCTGCGGGTAAGAAAAGGGTTAACCAGGGCGGTGAGCAGGTGCAATATGGGAGTTGTAGGCTATCAGGATGCTGGGAGATGTCGTAAAATCCTCTCGCTTCCTCTTGCAATGGCTGCTTGCAGACGGAACTCAGAGCGTTATTCTCTCTAATAAAAGCTCGTTTTTCACAAATCCCAGAGTAGCAAAGTGTGCACAACTAAAGTGATATAGGTCTCAGGACAGGTCGCAATTAATTAAGTAGCAAAGTGGGTTGGAAGAAAGAAAACAATTGATTTAGGCGTGTCTCTGGTGTGTTCACCTGCAGATGTGATCCTGCTTTTTTTTGCTGGCTGGAGGTCTTGTTTGTTCGCTTGCTGGCTTGGTGTCGTTAACAGAAGCTCGGTATTTTTGTTTGGTTTTCCAGGTTGTCATCCTTGTGTGTATTTTTTTCTTCTTCTTCGTGTTGGCTTTGCGCGTTATTTATCGGCGTATAAATCTATCGATTAGTCGCGTTCCCCTTTTTCCTTTCCAGTCTGCGCTGCTTGGAATTTCGCGATTGGAGCGGATCAGTTGAGTGGGATTATTAACGCGTCTTCTGTATCTTTCCAATGTGGGTTCATTGCAGTATTTTTGGATGCTGCATTGTACTAATTAGGATTTACAATTTGTTGGTATTTTAAATAGGCATTCTCTGTACGTAGCAATGTTTGGAGCCTGACTAAGATTTAGAAAAGACATGATCGCCCATACAGCATTACACAAGATATGAATGATGAACGCTTAAAAGTGATTAGTTTCACTTGAGATATGAAGTCCCCAGAACCTAAAAAAAGTTAGGAAGAAATATTTTCCTTGAGGAGGCTTCCCCCCCCCCCCAAAAACCTGGATCTTTTATAGGTGGTTCTTATTTTAAATCATTTGTGAAATGTTTAAGGGGTAAAGAAAATTAGCCTAAGTTTAAAAATGCTCAAATCAAAAATTAAATGTAAAAGCGTAGAGATTCTTAAGTCAGTGCAGGAATACCTATTTTCAAATAAAAAAAATAGTAAGATTTAAAA
>WNWU01000001.1:30603244-30626076 GCA_012654045.1 Ptyas mucosa
CTCCAGCCAGCTATGCTGGCTGGAGAATTCTGGGAGTCGAAGTCCACAAGTCTTAAAGCTGCCAAGTTTGGGAACCCCTGATGTAACGTATCGGGACTTTTCCCCCTTTCGCTAATCCGGTCATGGGCACGGCCAGCACGTGACACATCTGGCTCGCGGGCCTGGAGTTTGACAGCCCTGCCTTAAGATATACCAGTTGGAGCTTACAAAGGCCTTCCTGGTCACATCTATATAAAGTAGGGAAATGGCTTTGTATCAGAAGAATTAAAACTAATACATCTGTTTCAATTTCCCTGCAAATTTCCAATTTTTTGAAATTCACGTCCTTTATTTCAGATGAAGTTCCATTCAAAGAAAGCATCAAAGTGTGTTTCATGGATGCCTAGGGTGCCTCCTCAAACCCTCTCAGTGCTGTGCAAGGTCAAAATTATTTTCTAGGTTCTTGAAAAATAATACAATATTAAAATGCCATCAAATAATTATGAGAATCAGTATGGCAGCAAATATGTCAATTTTAATTTTGCACATGGTAAATATCAGTAACTATAACCCATACAAACAAAAGCTCTTTTGGGTTCCTCCATAATTTTTAAAGGGAATGGAAGACGTGGTGAGAGACAAATGTTTAAGATATTGTTCTAATTTATTGACACTCTTGTGATGCAAGGAGCTGTCTAAATAAAAGGAGTTTCTCTCTTTTATATTTCCAGTTGTTCCAGTGAGGCCAGTATATCAGATTAGTGGATGTAGAAAGAAAGCAGAATCTGAACTGCAAATAGTCCATTCTGCTGGGAGGCACTTAAAATTACATATAACACAATAGCACTAAATTAAGACTTAATTTGAATTCAGAACATACATACTGACCTGGTACATTTTACTAAGGCATGATGGTTGCTCTAGCGAAGGATCTAGGAAGCATTAGCTAGAACAATTATAAAAGCTAAAAGGCCAGAATATTCGGATAAAAAGCAACTTCACTGGCCTCCCAAAGAAGAAACCTAAATATTTGGCAATGATCATGTTCTTAAGGTAGGGCCTAAAAATGCTTTCTGTAACTTTTTAGAAGAAAAAAAATAGGATAAAGCTATTTTAATCATAACACGATAAAATAAAACGGCACCAGATGAGTTTCTTATGGAAAGATATTCCATACCCTTAAAAACCTTCACTAAAAAAAAAAAAGAATCCTATGAGGTTGTTGTCATGTGTCTCCCCTCTGCTGGCAGTCATCATTATGTTCGCTTAAATTTATAGCAACAGGCAAACCTCCAACTACTAAATGCCAAGTCATAAGTACAGATAGTCCTCGATTTACAACAGATCATGTAGTGAAGTTACAGCGGCACTGAAAAAGTACTTATGACCATTTTTCACACTTATGATTGTTGCAGCATCCTTGTGATCATGTGATTTACATTTGGATGCTTGAAAACGTTCTTATTTATGACAGTTGCAGTTTCTCGGGGTTATGTGATCCCCTTTTGCAACCTTCTGACAAGCAAAGTAAATGGGGAAGCCAGATTCATTTAACAACCATGTTACTAACTTAACAAGTTCACTTAACAACTGCGGCAAGAAAAGTCATAAAATGGGGCAAAACTCACTTAACAACATTTCTCACTTAGCAACATAAATTTTGGGCTCAATTGTGGTCGTAAATTGAGGACTACCTGTAGATTCATACCTGTGTTTCCAGTATCCCTGTAGTAGGTAAATGCCATGCATAGTTTGCAGTTTAAAAAAAAGAAGAATCAAGTTCTGTCAGGGTAATGATTTTTTTAAAACTGATGAGCCACTGTAAGGCTGTGGACCAGGATTAGTCAGCAGGAGTATTGCTGCTTTAAGAAACTGTCTATATAAGGGAGGCCATTAGAGGGTGTCTCTCTCGTGTATCACTCTCCTAATTGTGTTCTATCTGCATTGTAGCTCTCCGTGTAGAGTTGAAGACTGATTGCTTGCCTGGTATGTGCCTACCACATGTATGTATGTATATAGAAGTCTTGTATATAAACCACTGTTTGTAAGACACACCTCTGTGTCCTGTATTTTGTTCCTGGGTTGTCTCAAAATAGTAGTCATGCTGTAAACACTCTGACAGGTTCTCATTTTTTACAAGGCAATAATTATTGTCCTGATATAAGCGCCAATTTGAGAAATCACTCAGCTTTATTTCTAACAAGGAGAGAAAGGTCAACGCAAGCACAATTCACTCAGGTTGTGAGTCTGATATTACTTTCTATCAGCATAAACTAACATCCTAAACTAACATCAATGTGCATATTTTCTCCTGTTCTACAAAGATGCCTGACTCCAACTGCAGGGATTAAAGCTGTGGCTAAGAAAGCCAATTTGTTCAGTGAAATCATATGCACTCATTGCAGAATAACTGTCTTTATTCTCATTTGTCTACATCACAGCTGTCCTGTTCATCCTTTTCCATTCCCCTAGTTGACAGACTTAAAAATCATAAAGCCATACAGTATCTCAGTCTGGTTTCCTGGCACTAGTTAATTCATTGATGCTTTCAAGTGGTAACGAATCTTTCTGAGATGATGAGCAGAATTTACATATTCCTGATGAAAGACAGATAAAGTTGAGTGTCATCATGATATGCTCTACATCCTTGCAAATCAATATCATCTACTTACTGAAAGAAAGGAGGAGTATAAATTATTGTAGAAACATGCAGTGCAATATCCTAAGGTGTATCTTTACTGCTACTTAATGAAACTGGTTCCTCATATACAGATAATATATATACTGTAACGATCTAAGCTCTTAAATCACAGAGATTTTTCCACGGGATATCTTGCTCAAGACATCATGGAGTATTGGTACATTTTCTTTTGTGCAAGATATTCACTTCAAGTAACCCTGAATTGTTTTCAGTTATTACATGCATATCTTTTTTATGATCAGCTGTTTCCAAGAAATGGTCACCAGAATTGGTGAAATGTGCTAGATTATCATCAGTAAGGATGGGCCAAATGTTTTAGCCTCAAAAATGGTTGCTCAAAATCTTCTGTTGAAAGAAACAATGTGTATTTCAATGTGTATTGCTCCAGTTCAAGTTGGAGCAAATACTTGTTCTAAGAAATGAAGCAATATTTGACTGTTTCAAGCAGCCTTGTTCCAAATACACTTAGATTAGGCTGTTATCTTGGGATTTTAACTACCATATTTTTCGGAATATAAGACGCTGTGGACTATAAGACACACCTACCTTTTTGGTGAGGAAAACAAGAAAAAGAAATCTGCCTCTGCCTCCCAGCAATTTTGCCTCCTTGCAGCAAACAGCCAATAGTCTGCTTTACTTTCATTTTCGTTTTCAGTATAGCTTGATTAGCACAAGAAAAAAAAATGTTCCCAGCAATTTACCTCCTTGCAGCAAGCAGCAGAGGCCCGGGCAAGACAGCTGAGAGCAAAACAGCTGAGAGTCGGAGGCCGATCCAATCAACTTGTGCTAATTAGGCTGTGCTGAAGCTGAAATGAGCTGTTTCTTCTTGCTGCTTGCTGCAAGGAGGTAAACTGCCGGGAGGCAGAGACCAAAGGGTGGGGGCCAGTGGGTGGGCGGGACTACATTTGGTGTATAAGACGCACCTAAATTTTCACCCTCTTAGGGGGGAAAAGGTGCGTCATACTCCGAAAAATACGGTAGGTTTTGGGGGGTAATTTTTTGCTAACTTTTTCTAGTTTAACCGATTAATTAATAAAGCAAGAGGCCTGCTGGTTTGGAGGTTTTCAATGACAAAAGCAGCATTGTGCATTGTGATACAAGTACTACTTGTTTCCCTGAAAATAAGACTTTCCCAGATAATAAGCCCAATCAGGCTTTTGAGCACACACGCTAAAATAAGCCCCCACCTCAAACATTTAAATGCATGCACAGCCAGTCCCCGCCATTTCCTCTGGTTAGGGTTAGGGAGACAGAGCTGAAAATCAGGTAAGATGGCAAGAGGAGCCCTATCTTGCTCCCCGTGCCCAAAATAATAAGACCTCCCCAAAAATAAGGCCAAGCACTTATTTTGGGGTTCAAAAAAATATAAGACAGGGTCTTATTTTTGGGAAAACATGGTAGCATTTTGCTATGTGTGGGTAATATGACAATACTTCATTTTAATAAGTGAAGCTTTCATCCTCCTCCTTCCTTCTCCCCAAGCTGCACTAATGTATTGGTTTAGATTGGGTGAAAAATGTTGAGAAGTTTAAATACAAGGCAGGCAGGAAACCACTCACATTTGCATACTATGAAAACGGAAGGGTTCATTTGGGCAGATGAGTATTTACTTACTTAATTTATTTATCACATTTTAAAACTGCCCATTTCTCTCACAGAAGGAGGTGATATGTGTGTTGCGTTCTTTATTTGGTTTACAGATAATGCAGAAATGTATGGGTGTAAGTACATCTGTCTTTCACCAACAAGCATTCTAATGCTGCTGAGTTGTCCAAATGACTATATCCCTAGTAAGTTGTTAGTAGTCCTCATTTAGTGACGGCCTTGTTAAGTGACTGTTTGCAATAATGAAAAAGTAACTTTCTTAACCATCCTCATATTCAGAGTTTTTGCAGGTCTGTAAATCGAAAGAAACCTGAAGTGCTTAATACCTGAGTTGCCAGTCCCAGTTGTGGTTGCTGAACAAGGATTATCTTGTTAAACTTTGATTTGCACATACATTTTGTACATGCTATTTTGGCCTATTGATATCAAGCTTCAGGATGCATTTAAAATTACAAAGAATATGTTGTTGTGAAGATGTGTTCTATTATATTACGATTTGATAGGGCAGCAGAAACTAAGTAGCGTAAAGTGTTTGTGTCTTCTATCCCTTTGAAGCTATCCCGGTGGTCCTCTGGATTTTTGCAGACTAAATATGGTAGCATCTGTGATATTCATATAGTCCTATGGTCTTTTTTATTGTTTCAGCCAGCAGCCTTCTGTATATGCATAACAAAGGAACAAAGAACACCACAGTTGCTTTCTCCTGGGCTTCTGGACTTTTTTCTACAAGGATAAAAGAAGGAAAAGGATACCAACTCTGCTTGACCTTGCTAAGTAGTAAGTGATGAGTCAGTAGGCAGAGAAAAATTGGTCAAAAAAACTTTTTAAAAGTTTTTATTTTATTTATTTTATTTTATTTCCAATTTCTATACCGCCCTTCTCCCTGAGGACTCAGGGCGGTGTACAGCCAGAAATAAAAACATGAAATATAAATATTAAGACAATTAAAATATATATAAATTTGGCTCCAGAATTTAAAACTAACAGACCAATTAAAATATTTAAAATTTCTTCTTAAGAAAGTCCGGCTTGTTGGAAAAAATGAGTTTTGAGGGCACGGTGGAAGGCACTGAGGTCATGAATTCTCCTTATCTCCGGGGGCAACTGGTTCCAGAGGGCGGGTGCCCCCACAGAGAAGGCTCTCCCCCTGGGGGTCACCAGCCTACATTGTTTGGCTGATGGCACCCTGAGGAGGCCCTCTCTGTGGGAGCGCACGGGTTGATGGGAGGTCATCGGTGACAGCAGGCGGTCTCGGAGATAACTAGGCCCTATGCCATGGAGCGCTTTACTAGGTGTTGGATCACCAACACCTTGAAGCGCACCCGGAAGACCACCAGAAGCCAGTGCAGCTCGCGCAGGAGCAGTGTTATGTGGGAGCGCCATGCTGCTCCCGTCACTACCCGCGTGGCCGCGTTCTGGACCAGTTGGAGCCTCCGGGTGCTCTTCAAGGGGAGCCCCATGTAGAGAGCGTTACAGTAGTCTAGGCGAGAGGTGATGAGGGCGTGAGTGACTGTGCACAGGGAATCCCGATCAAGAAAGGGCCGCAACTGGCGAATCAGGCGAACCTGACAGAAGGTCCCCCTGGCTACAGCCGTCAGATGTTCCTCCAAAGACAGTTGCCTATCCAGGAGGACTCCCAGATTGCGAGCCCTTTCCGCAGGGGCCAAAGACTCACCCCCGATAGTCAGTGATGGAGTCAACTGACTATATCGGGATGCCGGGAGCCACAGCCACTCCGTCTTGGACGGGTTGAGCTTGATTCTCCCCATCCAGATCCGCACGGCTTCCAGGCACTGGGACATCACTTCGAGGGCATCATTGGGGTGGCCTGGGGTGGAGATGTACAGCTGGGTGTCATCAGCGTACTGATGGTATCTCACCCCAAAGCCACGGATGATCTCACCCAGCGGCTTCACATAAATGTTGAACAAAAGGGGCGAGAGGACCAACCCCTGCGGCACTCCACAAACGAGAGGCCTCGAGGTCAACCTCTGCCCCCCTGTCAACACAAACTGCGACTGGTCGGAGAAAGGAGGAGAACCACCGTAATACGGTGCCCCCAATCCTCAACTCTTCCAGCCGGTGCAGCATGATACCATGGTCGATGGTATCAAAAGCTGCTGAGAGATCTAATAGGGCTAGGACAGAGGAGCATCCCCTGTCCCGAGCCCTCCAGAGATCATCAACCAACGCGACCAATGCCGTCTCCGTGCTGTGCCCAGACCTGAAACCCGACTGGAACGGATCCAGATAAGATGTTTCCTCCAGGAATTGTGGAAACTGTCGCGCAACCACACTCTCAACAACCTTCGCAATAAAGCGGAGGTTGGAGACAGGACGATAGTTAGCTAATACTGCTGGGTCCAGAGAAGGCTTCTTGAGGAGAGGCCTCACCACCGCCTCTTTCAAGGCGGCAGGGAAGTAATCCTCACTCAAAGAAGCGTTGATAATACCCTGGAGCCAGCCTCGTGTAACCTCCCGGGAGGCCAGTACCAACCAGGAGGGACACGGGTCCAGTAAACATGTGGCCGCATTAAGTCTCCCCAAAATCCTGTCCACATCATCAGGAGTCACAGAGTCAAACTCTTCCCAGGTAACATTCTCAAGACTATTCCTTGTCACCCTGCCCAGATCTACCCAGTCGGAGTCCAAATCCCCCCGAATCTGAGCGATTTTGTCATACAGGTATTGTCCGAAATCCTCCGCCCTGCCTTCCAAGGGATCCTCCCATACTCCCGGATGGAGCAGAGAGCGGGTCACCCTGAACAGGGTGGCCGGACGATTCCCTGATGACGCAATAGAAGCGGAAAAGTAATTAAACTTTGCCGCTTTTATCGCCACTAGGTAGGTCTTAATATGCGACCTTATCAGTGTTCGATCAGATTCAGCGGGACTGGTCCTCCAACCATTCTCCAGGCGTCTTTTCCAGCACTTCATCTCTCTCAGCTCCTCGGTAAACCAGGGAGCCGCTCAAGATCCGTACCGGGTCAGAGGCTGCAGAGGCACAACTCGATCCAAGGCTCCACCAGCCGCCCGATTCCAGGCAGCTACCAGTTAAATCTTTTAAATCTTAAAAAGGATGTATGTGGAGATTCTCAGTCATAGTTGTTTCAAAAGTTGTTTTTCAAAAGGCAGCTGGACTGTTTTTTCCTTGAGGAAGAAGAAGACGTTTTGCTTCTCATCCAAGAAATTGCATCAATTCTGGCAGGAGGGTGGTGATGGTGGTTGGAAGGATCACATTTCTTTGCAGGTATCTTGGCCTTAGCACTCTCCCTGAGAGCTCTTGAGGCCACTTGGGGGTTTATCGATGCTCTCAGGGTCACTTGTATCAGAATGCAAATGGGGTGGAATTTTCTTGGAACTGCTGAAAGGACTGTGTTGTAAACAGGACAGGTGGTGTCTTATTCCTCTGTTGAGAGATGGTTGCTCAACATAAATGGCCTCTTTTACTCCTCTTTCAAACCAATGGTCCTCTCTATCCAGAATGTGGACTTAGCTGTCTTCAAAAGAGTAACCTTTGTCTTTCAAATACAGATGAACTGCTGAATCTTGTCCTGGTGGATTTGCTCTCCTATGTAGTGCCATGTGTTTGTGAAGTGGTTGTTTTGTCTCACCAATGCACAGATCTGCACATCTCATTGCACTGCACATATCACATTGCTCAGTTTGTGACTGGATGTTTTATGGGGTAGACAAGCTTCTGCCTTAGTGTATTCTTGGGTTTAAAGCATGCACATATGTTGTGTTGATTGAAATTCCTCCTGAGCTTTTCAGATATTCCTGCAATGAATGGAACAACAACATTGCTTTGCTTGTTGTCCTCTTCTTTGTCTGCTCCTGCTCATTCTTTTTCTGGATTTGATGAAGGCCCAGTTGGGATAGCCACAAGTTCTGAGAGTCCGTGATGTGTTTTAATTCTTTTTCTTTTCCCTCTTAACTGTTGGCAAACTTTCCACCCTGTGGTATAGGGTTTTTGATCAATTCCATTTGGTGCTCCAATGAGTGGTGAGAACCAAAATGTAGATACTGATCCCTCTGTAGGGGTTAACATTAACATTGAAATTAAGATTGAAATTTATAGAAACCCCCATACAGAGATCAGTATTTACATAAAAGACAAAGGTCACTCCTTTGAAGACAGCTAAGTCCACATTCTTGCTAGAGAGGATCATTGGTTTGAAAGAGGGGTAAAAGAGGCCATTTATGTTAATTACCATTAAGCAGCCCTCTCTCAACAGAGGGGGGAGGGATAAGACGCCACCTGTCTACTACACAGTCCTTTCAGAAGTTCCAAGAAGATTCCACCCCTATTTGCACTCTGATACAGATGACCTGAGAGCGAGAGCATAGATAAACCCCCAAGTGGCCTCAAGAGCTCTCAGGGAGAGTACTAATGACCAGATGACTGCAAAGAAATATGATTCTTCCACACATACACACACATCCTAATCCTCCATAGCCCCCACCATCCAGCCAGAACCGATGAAGCTTCTTGGATGAGAAGCAAAATGTCGTCTTCTTCCTCTTCAAGGAAAAAAAAACCCAGTCCAGATGTCTTTTGAAAAAGCATCCTTGAGACTTATAAAAATATGTGCTAATTGAAAAGAATACCAAACAGATTGTCTGTTTCCTTTGTTCTGTAACTGAATGTGCCAGAGGTTTATTCAAATTGAAAAGACTTCTATCAGTATTCTTTATTGAGAAAAGGATTCAGTTTTTATAATACTTCTATTATTTATAATTCTACCTTATACCAAGTCTTTAATTGATGAAACCAGTTGAATTCCAGTGGTTTCCAGTGGTTGTTGTAAGGTTTTTAAAAAATGTTAAAAATTTGCCTGAATTTTCTGCAGTTCATGTGATAGATAGCATTCAATATCCCAACTATCTTTGTGACACTTGAATAAGAGGAACCAGCAGATGATCCCGAGATAATACTGTTTCTATTAGCCAGATCTCCTGACATAGTTCCCATTTCAACAGTACATCCCAAACCATTTCAGGTTTTAGTCTATCAATTTTTCTGCAAGCTTTGCTTCACTACCTTTGGACATGAAGATTGAAACACATCCAAAGAAAATGAGTTCCTGAAGAAAGAGGCCTGGATTCTCATTCTTGTCAATTCACAGTTAAATTACTGGAATGCATTCTATATAGGATTTACCAGAAGTTGCAGTTGATATAAAAAGCAACAACCTGTTTTTTGGCTGGTAGGAGCTACTATTTGTGTATCGTGCAGTTGCTGTCAGCTCTCCCTGATCCATGTCCCAAAGGTGCTTTTTCAAAAGACAGCTGAACTTTCTGGTTTTTCTTTGAAGATATTTCAAAAAAGAGTTGAAGAAGCTTCTTGGTTGAGAAGCTTCTTGAAAGAAAAACCAAAAAGTCCAGTTGCCCCTTGGAAAAACCTTTGGAACAACCATGACTTGGATGACTGAGAATCTCCATTGACTCCCTGATTACTGATAGTCTTCTAGATACATTTCAAAATACAGATTTTAACCAATAAAGCCTTGTGTGATGATATATTTATAGAACTGGACTGTCTGCTTTAAGTAGTACCTGGGGTATAAATTCTGTTTCAAAATATATACCATCTTCTATTTAGATCAAGATAACAAATGCTAACATATACTAAAGAAAAGACAAGAATTAGAAAAGGAGCATGGGAGATTTGGAGGGTCATGGATCTGTTATGATCCCAGCCGTATCAAACAGTCTTCCTCTGGAAATCCAGCAGTACCCTTTCTTATGAACTTTAGGAAACCAATTATTGAAAAGAACTTTTAATGTTTTAAAGTGTCAAAGTGGGGTGCCTAAACTTAGCCCATCAATCAGGTATAAATTCCATCAATCAGGTACAAAAGGCCACATTGTTTGGATCCAAACATATACTACACCAATACATTATGACATCCAGTTCTTGGGAAGAAGTTGCTGTGAATGAAGGCCCACACCAGCTAAAGAACTGTCAGCTGTGAATTTATTTGTTGTGTAAGTAATGCAACGATACCTTTAACAATATCAAACAGCAACATCTGCCTATTTCAGGTCCTTGAGACAGACTCAATAGGTGGATCAAAATGCCAAATCCAGTCTAAACATTCGGCTGACTGCGCAGCAAACCATAAATAACCCATATTAATTAAATATTTTTAGGGAATTATGTTGTTTTATTTTTGTTGCATATTACCATGAGTCATTTAGGACAGGGGTCCAAGCCGCCAAGCTGCAGTCCAAGCCGCCAAGCTGCAGGCTGGTACCAGTCTGTGGTCTATTAGGAACCGGTCCATGAAAATGGCAGGTGAGCAAGCAAAGTTTGCGCAGGATCTAGGTTGCACACAAAACCCCACCCTACTCCAGTCTGTGGAAGAATTGTCTTCCACAAAACAGATCCCTAGTGCCAGAAAGGTTGCTTCACTGAGTTAGGAAGTGTGATAGTTAAAGATACATATTCATTTCAGATTTCATTTGAATTGGGGTTAGGCTTTAATTCTACCACTTCATCCTCCTCCTCTTTGCAATTAATCTGGTAGAACCTGTACTTTCTTTGAAAAAGGCTGAATAAATGAATAACACTTTTTTTCTTTATTACATTTCTTGGTACTTATCAGCTGCTGTATATTTTGAAGATGCACAAATAAACCTATTTTGTTATCCATCCTTTGCCAGATTAAGTTTATTCTCTACAGTTCTGTATGTTATCTATATGTTACCTTAGTGGCTTATCTTTCTTTAACTTATATGTGTTCTTTTATTATTTCCAGCTACACGGAATGTTGGGAAAAATTATGCAAACAGATTTGGGCCTCTGCTTGTATGTTCTCTCAACATAGCAAAACAGAACCAGTTTTGGTAGAAAGGACCAGGGGAAGAAACCATAAGATAGAACCAAGTTTGAAATTTGAGCCAGATTTGGGCTGAGGGAGAATAAAAATATCCTCCAATATATCCATTTGGGAGAAGACATTGGAAAAGGATTAAGAGCACTTGTGACTACATGGACACAGAATCATCTTAAGGCAGACGAAAGAGTTTTAAAACACCAAAGAATTAGCTTATCTCTGCAATCTTTCTAGGAGACAAAGGGTATTAAACAACAGGTATCATGTATAGTGCACAATACGTCCTAAAAGCAAAAGAACTGATGAATATCAAGGAAAGCTATGACCTCATAAATTTACAATCTCATAAACTCAGTACAGAAATTGGGCAATCAATTCAAGATAATCTTCACCAATATAACCCAAACAGACAAATAATGTAACAAAAGAAGAAAGTTGAATATGAAAAGCTATGGACCAGACTTTCTGACTTCTATATATGCCTTAAAATACACAAATCTAACATAACTGTAACCCTGTAAGAACCCAACATACAATTTACTCAACAAATTCAAACATCCCAAAGATGGGACCAAATATTCCATTAAGTGACCTTTACGGTGCCTCATGAAAAGTGAAGAGTTAATAACTGAAGAAGATGAAATCATTTTATGCCAATCATTCATATCCAGCAATTCAAAACAGGTGGAGGAATCTATTGCACCACTCATATATAGCACATCAACCCCTAACAAGTAATACAAATACTGAAATTCCAAGAGTTATTGAACTTATAGACATGTGCCTTATCACATGCTTGTAGTTTGCTTGACATATGAGTATACAAACATGGTGAACCATCAGTGGGATCAACCATCTCCAGATTCTTAGTAGAAATAGTGATACAATGTCTAAAAGTAGCAATATTCTTATGCATATCACCCAAAACATGGATTTTTTATATGGATATTTTTGTCATAATCAAGAAACAACAATTAAGCAATACGCACAAGACAATCCATCAACAATCAAATTCACAACAGTAAAATAGAACAATAACAAACTACAGGGACTTCCGGTGCAGCAGTCAGAGCGAAAAGATCGGCGCGGCGTTAGCTCCGCAAGACTGATCGAATTTCCAGACCTCCGCGGCTTTTTTTTGTGCCGTTCTCAGCCCCGGAGAGGCTGAGAGAGCAGAGGGGCTTTCTTCGGAGAGGAGGAGGAGGAGTGCGACCCCCCTCGCCGTATCGAAGCGTAAGCTCCGAGGATCCGGAGGACAGGAAGAAGGCCGCAGAACAGTGGCCCCGAACCCGTGACACTGCAGTTTTGACCGGCTGGGGGAGGCAGGGCAAAACGGGACCAAACGGAGAGAGAAGAAGGGGATTTTGAAGAAGAAAAGAAAAAGAGGGGAAAAAAAGGGACTGTGCAGCGACTGGAGAAGATAGCGGCAGCCTAGTCTACAGGTGAAAGAAGTACATACTTTTAGCAGTGCGACCATCTTGCTGCTGTGGAAGATAGTCGGAGTACAACGAAATAAAGAACAATAACTATAAAGAGCCTTGGATAGTACAGTGGTCTAAAGCCCTGTTATTAACATCAGCTGCCTGCAATTATTGCAGGTTCGAATCTCACCAAGGCTCAAGGTTGACTCAGCCTTCCATCCTTTCTAAGGTAGGTAAATTGAGGACCCAGTTTGTGGGGGCAATAAGCTGACTTTGTATAAATATACAAAAGTATGAAGGCTATTGCTTAGCGCATTGTAAGCCGCCCTGAGTCTCCGGAGAAGGGCAGCATATAAATCAAATTTTAAAAAAAACTGTGGCTTTTTTATCTTAAACGGAGGGGAATGATTAGGGGGTAAAACTTCTCCTGAGCCCCCCCTCCCAGGAACTTTAATTGTGAGCTCTTTTCGAATTAATTTGATTAACTAATGAATTATATTACTTAAGTGGAAAAAACTGATTAATACCCTACTAAAGAAATGAATTGATAACCTATATATCTTTAATATTTATTAACTATTTATAATAGCCTTTGATTAACTGAGGATTAATTGATTGCTGATTATTACTTTTTCTTTTTTCTTTATTTTTCTATTTCGTTATTGTTATATTGACTTGTTATTTAATTTAAATATATATTTAGACTGTATTTAACCATAGAAAGATAAGGTAAATTAGAATAAGATTGAAGAATAGTGAGAGTTTAATTAAAGGGGGGTGTTAAGTGGCAGAGAAGAAATAATATTCGTGTATGATAAGGTGGGGAAAACTCTTTTGCTTAGCCAATATGTCCACTACAGTTACAACTACTAAAGTACCGAAAAAATATATACCTTCCACAATGATATCCTCCCCGATAACCACCACACCAGGGGCAAAAAAGTCACCTGAAAAGTTACCAACGACAGAGAAACCAGTTACAATACAGGATATGCAGATGTTGTTTCAAAACATTCAAGAAATCATGGAAAAGAATCAGGAATCAATTGCCAAAAATTTTGAGGACTTAAAATCTGAGATGAGTGGGTTAAGGGGAGAAATTACACAAGTGAAAGAGACTCTGGGAGAAATGAAAACAACCATACTAGATCACGAGGAACGATTGGCAGAAGTGGAAAAAACGGCGGACAGAGTCGAAACCCAGTTTGATAGATATGAAAAGAAATGTGACCAAGCGGTGGGAAAACTTGAGGAGGAGATAGTCTTTCTGGAGATGGAGAAATCCGCCTTTTTCTTGCGTCTCCAAAACGTGGTGGAGGATAAAGAGGAATACTTGGAGGAAATTGTAGGAGAAATAATCGCTGAAGTAGTGGGGAAGAAGAAAGAAGAGGTATCAGGAAATATAAATGAAGCATACCGAGTATATATGACGCGAGGCGCCACAATTTACCCAGAGAGGTACATGTAAGACTGACTAAAAAGGCATTAAGAGACAAAATGCTCCACAAGGCCAGAGACCAGAATGTAACATATAGAGGAAGACAGATTATTATTCTTAAGCAGATCCCCAGAAGAGTGAGAGAACAGCGGCATAATTATCAATTCATAACTACACAGCTGAGAAAACATAATGCGCCATACCGATGGCTATTGCCGGAAGGACTCCTAGTGACGTGGCAGGAGCGGAAAATTAAAATTGAGAGTATTGAGGATGGACAAGACTTCTGTGAAAATTATTTTGGACATGGCGAAAGCAAGAGAGAAGGGGAAGTAGTCAAAGAAAGTCAGAGAGATTCAAAAGAAGAGTGGAGAAAAGAGAGAGGAGCTCAAGCAGAGCAGGAAAAAGGGAAAAGAAATGGGAGGAGGGGGGAAGCAGGAGGAGTGGAAGAATACGGGGTAGAGACTCGATTAGCAGCTAAAATCAAAGGAGCGAATAGATAAAAATGAACCAAGGAGTAAGATTACTTACAGTAAATGTTAATGGTCTTAACGCCTCGACGAAAAGGAGACGCATTTTAGCAAAAATAATTAAAGCCAAAACAGATATAACATGTTTGCAAGAAACACATATTAAATTATCACAATCTAATCTATTAAAGTGCCCCAAGGCGGGGAAACTATTTGTAGCAGCTTCAGAAGAGAGGAAAAGAGGGGTAGCCATATTTGTCAAAGAATATCTCTCGCCGAACCAATTGTTTGCAGACAAAGAGGGAAGAATACTGATATTAGAAGTAGAATTATTACAAAAAAAGATACTCCTGACTGGAATTTATGCGCCTAATACCAAGCAATCTTCATTTTTTCAAAGAATATGGAAAGAAATAAGAGAACGGGAATATGAGCAAGAATGTATTATGGGGGATTTTAATGCGATTGTCAATAGAACACAAGATTATAAAACAGGGAAAAACGCAAAGAGAGGGAATAAAGGCCAAGATAGGAGGATTTTACCAGCTATTTTTGAAGAAATGAGTGAGGAATTGGGATTGAAAGATACGTGGCGAGAATACAATCAGACTAGAGAACAATTTACATATTATTCCCCCAGACATGGCTCATGGTCCAGATTGGATATGGTTTGGATGACACAAGAAATTAATTCTCAGGTGGCAGAAATTAGAATTTTACCAAATGATTGGGCAGACCACAATCCAGTTTTGACAATTTTGAAGGAAGAGGGGAAAAATAGAAGGAGATGGATGATGAGAACAGAAATTTTACAGGAAAAGGAATTTATACAAAAATTAAAGACAGAAATATCACTCTTTTTTCAGGACAATAAGACACCAGGAATGCCCTTACAAACAATCTGGGATACTGCCAAGGCTTTCATAAGAGGTCTTATTATAAAACAGACAGCCATCAAATATAAAAAAGAAGAACAGGAAAGGGGTGAATTAATGAATAAACTGGCTAAAGCTGAGGAACAACTACAAGACAATCTACTATTTATTGAGGCAAAAGAACGGATAATATTTTTAAAACATAGACTTAATCTCTTAAAGCTGGACAAACTAAAAGACAAGGTAAAAATAGCAAGACAAAAATATTTTGAATCAGCTAATAAATTAGGAAGGTGGCTTACATATAGACTCAAAAAGGAAAAACAGAATAGACGAATTGAGCAATTAGAAGATAAAGAGGGAAATTTAATAAGAGACAAAAAAGGAAAGGAAAAAGTTGCAGTGGACTTTTATAAAGAATTGTATAAAAAAGAAGAGATTGTAGCAGGCGCGATAAAAAACTATATAGAAAATTCAGACTTACCTAAAATATCCAATCTGACAAGAGAAATATTAGAAGAGGAAATCACCCTAACGGAAATTGAAAGAGCAGTTAAGAAACTAGGGAATCTGAAAACACCGGGTACAGATGAATTACCAGCCGAATTATACAAAACAATATTTGATGTATTGGGAGAACACATGAAAGATCTTTTTAACGAAGTCTTGGAAAAGGCAGAAATTCCCCATTCGTGGAAAGAGGCAAATATTAGTCTAATTCCCAAAGAAGACCCCCCCTCGCCAGACATAAAAAATTACAGACCAATATCTCTCTTGAACTCTGACTATAAAATTTTCACGACAATTCTGGCCAGTAGATTAAAAGGATTCTTGAACGACTTTATACATAGTGACCAGAAAGGGTTCCTACCAACTCGTCAATTAAAAGATAACTTGAGGGTCATGTTAAATATATTGGAATATTACGAAGAATACCCAGGTAAACAAGTAGCATTAGTTTTCATAGACGCCCAGAAGGCCTTTGATAGAGTCAATTGGGAATTTTTATTAATACAATTAGACCATATGGGCTTTGGACAGAGATTCACCAATGCTATAAAAGCGATTTATTCTAAACAAACGGCCAGACTGTTGATAAATGGGGACTTAAGAGAAGAATTTCATATCAATAAGGGTACAAGACAAGGCTGTCCTCTTTCCCCCTTACTTTTTATCTTATCTTTAGAGATTCTCTTACATAAAATAAGAAATGAAGTAAAAATAAAAGGCCTTAGAACTGGACAGCAGATATATAAAACCCAGGCTTTCGCAGAAGATATGGCTTTCATCTTGGAGGAACCGATAAAATCTGGCACATATTTATTGAAGACGATCGCAGAATTTGGGACAGTAGCAGGATTGTTGATTAACAAAAAGAAAACTAACTTACTAACAAAAAACATGTCAGAGGAGGATAAAAAGGAACTATAGGAAGCAACCGGGTTGAAGATAGTTAATAAAACTAAGTATTTAGGAATCTGGCTATCGAGTAGATGTTTGAGTATACAGGAAGATAATTACAACAAATTATTAAAGCAAACAAGGAAAGATCTAGATAAATGGGGCAAAATACAGCTTTCATTGTTAGGCCGAGTAACAACAATTAAATCCTACATTTTACCAAAATTCAATTTTTTATTTCAAACTGCTCCAGTGAATTTATCCAAAAAATTCTTCATGGAATTGAATCAAACAGTAACAAAATTTATTTGGCAGGGAAAGAAATCACGCATTAAAAAAAAGATGATGCAAGAAGTAAGAGAAAGAGGAGGTCTGGGTTTACCAAATTGGGAGAATTACCATTCAGCAGCTTTGTTAGTGTGGGTAAAAGAGTGGATTACCTTAGACAATAATCGGCTTCTTAAATTAGAAGGGCATGACCTACAACAGGGTTGGCATATGGCACTCTGGCGAAACGACACCCCACAAAGTAAATGGTTTACCAAACATTATATAAGGAATATTTTAATTCAAAATTGGGACAAGATTAGCAAAAAATATTATAACAAAACACCGTGCTGGATATCCCCAATAGAAGCAGTAACATATCCCAAACTATACAATCCAACAAAGAAATTTAACATATAAAGAGGTAGTGAACTCACAGGGAAAACTCAAATCCAAGCAAGAATTAAATTCAATAGGTATACAACTAGATTGGTGGACATACTTATAGATTCAGTCTAAATACAAAAAAGATAGAGATGGGAGAGGTATCTACGTGGAACCACAAGAATTAGACAAAATTTTGATGGGACAAGAAAAAGGAATTATTTCTAAAAATTACAAATTATTAATGAGATTAGAGATAGGGGATGAAATAATTAAGGACACGATGATTGCTTGGGGGAAAAATTTTGGGTACTCAATTCACTTAGATAAATGGCAGGGGATATGGTGGGAGAACATGAAAGCAGTAGTCTCTATAGCATATAAGGAAAATATATATAAAATGATATATAGGTGGCACCTATCTCCTGACAGATTGGCGAAAATGTATACAGGTCAATCAGCAGTATGCTGGAAATGTGGGCTAGAGAAAGGCACCTACTATCATCAATGGTGGACGTGCCCCAAAGCAGTGAAATTCTGGGACATTATTTAAAAATGGTTAAATGAGATACTAAATGTTGAAATTGACTGGCCTCCAGAAACATACTTGCTCGGATCCAAACCGGATAATATCAAGAAAGACCTATGGTATTTGGCCATATTATCACAGCGGTGAGATTGACTTATGCGCAATTTTGGAAAAATCAAAATACCCCACCAGAGGAAACAATCATAAAAAAAGATTTTGGACTGTGCAGAAGCGGACAAGTTGACTAAAAAATTAAAAGATAGAGATCAAACGCAAGCATGTTTATCCTGGGATAAAGTACATATTTGGCTAGAAAAGAGGAAATTATAAATTAAGATATAAATTAAACTAAACTGAAAAGCTTAATAGAGAGAACTGTATGTTATACAAGTAAAGTGAGGTCGGGTCGACCTAAGGAGAATGAATAGAGAAATGAATTGCTTTGACTCCCCTGGAATATAATACTATATTGTATATATAGAGAGTGAGGTACTATCAGTACCTACCATATGTGTGTTATATGTAACGTTTGTGTGTTTTGTGTGTTTCTTGTTATATGGTGTATGTGTGATTTTAATGGAAAATGTAAATAAAGACTATTTTTTTTTAAAAAAAAAAGAACAATAACAAATTACCCTTCCTGGAAGTTACCATCAGGAAAAGAAACAATGACAAATTTCCAATCCAGATGCATAAAGCAACACATGCTAATCAAGTATTCAACTACAACAACAATCAAACAAACAGCACACAATAAAAAACATATTCAGACAAGCAAAATTGCTAATATTAACTTCCCAGGGCTACAAAAAATATAAAAAGATTATATAGCTTTCCAATGGAGTAGAGATCCTCACAATCAACTATTAGCCCTGCAAGGTAGATCAAACCATAAAATCACTTTCATAGGATGTCTACAGTTTTTATTGAGATTGGCTATAGTAACAGAAACTTACAAGTCTGATTTTGCTGTACCACCCTTCTTATAGTTCAGAGAATTAGAAAGTTATTTATGTAAGTTCCTTCCAAATGTTATCTATATGAAATATTTTAGCCTTTCGTGCCTTGGAATAAGTTTAGTTTAGGTTTAGGTTTAGGTTTAGGTTTAGGTTTAGGTTTAGGTTTAGGTTTAGGTTTAGGTTTAGGTTTAGGTTTAGGTTTAGGTTTAGGTTAGTTTAGTTTAGTTGTATACTGCCCTCCTCCCGAAGGACTCAGGGCGGTGAACAGCCATAAATAAAACATACAAGTATAACATTTAAAACCCAATTAAAATCCAATTAAATAAATTTGGCCATAAAAATATTTAAAACCCCAATAGATTAAAACGAATTAAAATTTATAACATTTTTTTAAAAAGGGGAATCAGGCCAGGCCTGCCTGGCGAAATAAAAGGGTCTTAAGAGCGCGGCGGAAGGTGCGTAGGTCCGGGATCCTCTGAATCTCCAGGGGGAGCTCATTCCAGATAGTAGGTGCCCCCACAGAGAAGGCTCTCCCCCTGGGCGCTGCCAGTCGACATTGTTTGGCCGACGGCACCCGGAGGAGGCCCTCTCTATGAGAGCGTACCGGCCGGTGGGAGGCCACTGGTGGCAGTAGGCAGTCTCGTAAATAGCCAGGTCCTAAGCCATGGAGCACTCTAAAGGTAGTAACCAAAACCTTGAAGTGCACCTGGAAGACTACCAGGAGCCAGAGCAGCTTGCGCAGGAGAGGTGTCACACGGGAACGCCATGTCGCTCCCGTAACCACCCGCGCGGCTGCACTCTGCGCCAGTTGGCGTCTCCAGGTGCCCCTCAAGGGGAGCCCCATGTAGAGAGCATTACAGTAGTCCAGGCAGGAAGTGACGAGGGCGTGAGTGACCATGTGTAAAGAGTCCCGATCTAGAAAGGGACGCAACTGGCGGATCAGGTGAACCTGATAAAAAATCCCCCTGGTCACAGCCATCAGGTGCTCTTCTAAAGACAGCCGTGAGTCCAGGAGGACGCCCAAGTTGCGAGCCCTCTCCATGGGGGCCAATGATTCTCCCCCAATAATCAGTGATGGCACCAACTGACTATATCGGGACATCGGAAACCACAGCCACTCGGTCTTGGATGGGTTGAGTCTGAGCCTGTTACTCCCCATCCAGATCCGTACGGCCTCCAGGCACTGGGACATCACTTCAAGGGCATCGTTGGGGTGGTCCGGGGTGGAGATGTACAACTGAGTATCATCAGCATACTGATGATACTTCACCCCGAAACCACGGATGATCTCACCCAGCGGCTTTACATAAATGTTGAACAGAAGGGGCGAGAGGACCGACCCCTGTGGTACCCCACAAATGAGGCGCCTCGGGGTCGACCTCTGCCCCCCTGCCAACACAGACTGCCACCAGTCGGAGAGAAAGGAGGAGAACCACCGCAACACGGTGCCTCCCACCCCTAACTCTTCCAACTGGTGCAGCATGATACCATGGTCGATGGTATCAAAAGCCGCTGAGAGATCTAATAGGACCAGGACAGAGGAGCAACCTCTGTCCCGAGCCCTCCAGAGATCATCAACCAACGTGACCAATGCCATTTCCGTGCTGTACCCAGGCCTGAAGCCCGACTGGAACGGATCCAGATATACTGTTTCATCCAGGTACTGGGGGAGCTGCCGCGCAACCACACTCTCGACAACCTTCGCCACAAAGCGAAGGTTGGAGACCGGACGATAATTAGATAACACTGCCAGGTCCAGGGAAGGCTTCTTGAGGAGAGGCCTCACCACCGCCTCTTTCAAGGGGAAAGGGGAAGACACCCTCACTCAAAGAAGCATTTATAATCCCTGGAGCCAGCCTCGCGTCACCTCCTGAGAAGCCAGTACTAACCAGGAGGAACACGGGTCCAACAAACATGTGGTCGCGTTCAGTCCACCCAGAATCCTGTCCACATCCTCAGGAGCCACAGGATCAAACTCGTCCCAGATAATATTCACAAGACCCGCCTCAGTCATTACCCCTGAGACCACCCAGTCAAAGTCCAGGTTTTCCCGAATCGGAGTGATATTGTCATGCAGATACTGTACAAAATCCTCGGCTCTACCCTCCAAGGGGTCCTCCCGGACTCCCCGGTGAAGCAGGGAGCGGGTCACCCTAAACAGGGTGGCCGGGCGGTTATCTGATGATGCAATAAGAGCAGCAAAATAGTTACATTTCACTACTTTTATTGCCACTAGGTAATTCTTAATGTGAGATCTTACCAGTGTCCGGTCAGATTCAGAAAGATGGGCCCTCCAACTACTCTCTAGGCATCTTTTCCGGCGCTTCATCTCCCTTCTCGGTAAACCAGGGAGCCAGGTGAGATTGGCACCGGGTCAGAGGTCGCAAAGGCACGACCCCATCCAGAGCTCCAGCGGCCGCCCTATCCCAGGCGGCCGCTAGGTCTCCAGTCGAGGCATGAGCCAGAGCCTCAGGGAATGGCCCAAGCTCCATCTGAAACCTCTCGGGTTCCATCAGGCGCCTGGGGCAGAACCATCTTACCGACTCCGACTCCCTGCGGCGAGGTGCAGCGGTTCGAAGGTCAAGATGGAGGAGGGAGTGATCCAACCATGACAAGGGCTCGGTGGCTATATCCCCTATTTCGAGGTCACTCAACCACTGTCCAGAGACGAAAACTAGGTCCAGAGTGTTTCCCCCCCTGTGGGTAGGGCCATGAATTAGTTGGGTCAGGTCCATAGCTGTCATGGAAGCCATGAACTCCCGAGCCACTTCAGATGCCTCACCTGCAGACGGCAGGTTGAAATCCCCCATGACCATAAGTCTAGGGGTATCAACCGCCACCGCGGCGATGACATTGAGTAGCTCGGGCAGGGTTGCTACCACATGGCAGGGAGCCAGGTACGTGATCAGCAAACCCATCTGTACCCCATGGCCCCACTTCACAAGGAGGGACTCACAGCCGGCCATCTGAGGAACAGTGGCCTCTCTCAGTCTAAGACCTTCTTTGATAATAACCGCTACCCCCCCGCCCCTCCCCTGTGGCCTTGGCTGATGAAATGCGCAGAAACCTGGTGGGCACATTTCAATGAGGGGAACCCCCCCCTCTTGGCCCAACCAGGTCTCTGTAATACCTGCCAGGTCTGCTCCCCCCTCCTGAACAAGATCGCAAATGAGGGGGGCTTTATTTACCACAGACCTGGCGTTGCACAACATCAGCTGAAGGCCCGGGCCCTGAGGTTCTGTGCTACCTGGAAAACGAGTGGAGCCTTGGGGGCCGGAGCACGCCATCGCTCGTAAACAGCGAGTGCGTGCTCCCCTAACACGATGTGGCCCCCTGCTCCCGCCATATCTGCCCCTCCCACTCATGATGTTGATGTTAAAAACACTATCTGGATAAGCTCCAACCCTCCCCTCGACCTCGGACCCCCCACCCCCTATGCCGCACTTTAGAGCTAGACCCGACCTTCCCTTTAGTGGGTCGTCCCCCATACCCACAGTCCGAATTAAAATCCGACCCTCCCCCTCCCTGGCACCCCTTAAAAGTTTACCTAAAAATTTAAATAAATTCTAATAAAGTCTGCATATCTAATGTAATCTCGATTGTAGGAAATATGACTTCTGCAATAGAGTAGTAAATGTCTGGAACACTCTACCTGATCCTGTTGTTAGTCTCGCTAATCCCCATACCTTTTACCTTAAACTGACTACCATGGACCTTTCATGTTTCTTAAGAGGTCCCTAAGGGGGTGTGCATAAGCGCACCAGCCTGCCTACTGTCCCTGTCCTACTGTCCCCATTTATATATAATCTATGTGTTTATGGCTGTTTTGCCTGTTTATATCCTTTTATTTGTGCCAATTTTTTTCATGTGTCCATGTCTATGTCTATACTGTTACTTGTTTCCTGGTACTTGTTGATAGATAGATAGATAGATAGATAGATAGATAGATAGATAGATAGAT
>WNWU01000001.1:30626086-30639205 GCA_012654045.1 Ptyas mucosa
GATAGATAGATAGATAGATAGATAGATAGATAGATAGATAGATAGATAGATAATCATTATCTTCTTTATTCTCTACCCAACCATAGCAGAACCATCACAATCTCCAAAAAGGATAACTTCCATACATCAAAATACTTAAAAACTACCAATGGGTTAGTCAACCCCTCAGTACCACCTATAAAGCAACAAATTCCACCCAAAGATCTTAAGATCCTTTGAGCAAATCAAAAGAGGCAAAAAGGACTCCTTTACAATGTTCAATGTAAAGACAGCAAAAATAAATATGTATGAGAAACAAGTCAAAGATTGGTGGAACACATTCATGGAAAGACACGCAGAAGGCAGGAGTGAAATGCTCCCGGTTCAGACCAGATCACCCAATCTGGTAGCAATGGCGGTGGGTAGTTCGGAGAACTGGTAGCAAAAATTCCTGCGGTGCCCTCCCCCCCCCCCGTGCCCAGCTGAGCTGCACGATCATCAGAGGCTTTTTTTTTTACTTTTAAAAGCATTCTTTTACAACCTCTTCCAACGAAAAAATGCTTTTAAAAGTTTTTTTAAAAAGCCTCTGATGATTGCACGGCTCAGCTGGGATCATCAGAGGCTTTTCAAAGCATTTTTTTCTGCAACCTCTTGGCCGAAGAGGTGGTAAAAAATGCTTTGAAAAGTCTCTGACGATCCCAGCTGAGTTGTCTGATGGCAGACAGGTATTTTTTAAAAAATACCTCTCTGCCATCAGACAACTCAGCTGGGATTTTTAAAAAAGGCTTTCTGATGATCTCAGCTGAGTTGCCTGATCGGCAGAGGCTTTTCAAAGCATTAGAAAAAATGCTTTGAAAAGTTTTTTTTTTAAAGTTGACCACGCCCACCCAGTCGTATTACCCACTACCACCAAGCCACACCCACAGAACCGGTAGTAAATTTTACATTTCACCCCTGGCAGAAGGCATAATGGTTCAGAATGTAGGAGTGTGATGGGTTTGCAAACTGCACTGGTTGATTGCTTCTGGTTATGATTAAACGTGCTGGTTTTGACCAGTGGTGGGATTCAAATAATTTAACAACTGGTTCTCTGCCCTAATGACCAGCTGGGTAGGTATGGCTCGGTGGTCATGTGACTGTGTGGGCGTGACCAACTCACATTGCTGAGCGCTTCGCCTTAGCTGTTACAATGTAATAAGGGTTATCCAGAGAAGCAATAAAGATTAGACTAGAAACAACACCAGAATGTTTCCTTCCTGCCTTCCTTACAGGATTAGCCCTGTAAAGTGGAAAAAAACAAAATAAGATTTCTTCCAAGAATGGGTTCTCCGAACTGCTTAGATAGTTAACAACCGAATAGGTGCGAACTGGCTGAATCCCACCACTGGTTATGACCTATAAAACCTTATCTAGGACCGGGTTATTGGAAGTACAACATATCTCTCATGGTTTCTGCTTACAGTTTTACCAGCCAGTATGTGCTGGCAGAGTTGATGCAATTTGGGCTTCCTTTTCCTTCCTGTTCATATGACCCTAAGTATAATATATATACACACTACCATACGGACATAACATACTTAGAGGACCAGAAGCACCACAGAAACATACCAGATATAATAGAAAACATACCTAGAGGCAATTATATATTGCTATCCCCACTCAACTCATTTCCTTTTCATATTCTATCCCTCTTTAAAACTGCCAATTTGAGAGTGCCTAAAATCTAATGGCAGAGGGTCCTCAATGAATCCAAAATACAAACAAACCTTTCCAAAGAAAATCATTCTTGAGGTGGATGGGCAAAGTTCTAGTTTTCCTCAGTTTTATTTTCTAGTTTCCTATTACTGGTTTGTGACTTCCACAACAATCCATATTTATTATTATGTGTAGTTCTTCCAATACATTTACTTGTCTGTACTTTAACTTACACATTTATTATACCTCTGTTGATTTGCAAAGTACATTGCAGAATTTGAAAAGTTTTAATTTTGTTGCCTGACTCATTCTACAGTAGTTGGCATAAATAAAAAAAGATAAAGGTGACTGAACAAATTTTCCTTTCATTCTTATGGAGATTAATAGTGTTTATATAGTAATAGCAGACAATTGTTATCATTTTTGAAATTAAGGTAAAATAATTATTGCATTAGGAATGGCTTTTATAAAACGTGTACAAATCACAAGCATATGCAAACAATGATGATCTCTGGGGCATAATCATAGTGTGGGTGTTTTTAACTGTTCCTAAAATTTCACAATCTGAATGTTCCTGGTTATATTCTGTTTACATAAAGAGTGTGAAGTCCAAAGATATACACTTAGTAAGTTAATTCCAAGAAGCTTGATTCATTCCAGCTCTAAACTGACTCCCAATGATTTATGAAATATTCACATGACTCAATTCAATAGGAGTTAACTATGATGTCACAATACTTCTATTTAAATGGTTCCTTTGCAGCACTCAGGTTTTCTGAATATATATTGACAATATTGGCTCTGCTAAGAAGAGATAAACAGATTGAAAAAGCTGCTTAAGATCATCTCTTTTATAATAGATATGTGCGTCCCACTAGTAGTTCAGACTAAGACATCAACTCCACAGGAAGGCCAAGCTACTTTGTTGACATTAGCTATAAGCAGAATCTTGCAAGTAAGATTATGTTGTTGCACCTACTTTTACTAATTACAGGTTCTTAACTTACGACTGGTTGCTTATTGACCATACAAAGTTATGATGGACTAAGTTAGTTATAACCTCTCTTTAAAATTATGACTATTGCACCACCCCAGTGATTACCTGATCACATTTTAGATGCTTGTCAACTGGCTTGCATTTTCAAGTGGTTGCAGGATTCCACAGTCAGGTGATAGCTTTGCGAATGCTTTGCTGTTTTCCAGCCAAAATCCTCGCCCATTGGATAAGCTGGATTTAGATTTACGACCATGTGATTCACTTAACAATAATGTGTTTCACTTAACAGCTGCGATGACTCACTTAACCAGAATAAAAATGATGTAAAATTGAATCCAGATCACATGGTAATTCAACACACAATGACCTAAAATCAAAATTCCAAGCTCAACTGTGGCTGTAAGTTGAGAAATACCTGTATGGTACAATTAGGAAAATATTTCAGCTGCTTCTGAATATTATCTATTTGAGCTTGAAGTATATTACATCCCCTGTTGCCCAAGCATCCTGCATATCTTTGTCAAAGTAATCCTCATTGCTCTCTACAGTATATGAGAATTTCTTTTCACATTATTTGATCAAAAAAGGAATATTCTCAGCAGTAATTTCTGTATTTTTATTAGTACTGGATATAATAGGCAGAATTCATGGCATGCTTTTATGTGGAATAAAATGGGGTTTCTGTGCGTCACTGTTCTAGTATCTGTTCCTAAGATCTTTGGGTTTCTATAAGAGTTGGGCTGGCCATCTGTATAGAACTCACAACTTGAGTAAAGAACTTTATATTCAGAAATATAGAATTACTTTCTATGCTAAGAGAACTAACATGGATTTTTTTTTGCTTTGTTATTTACACTTTTTCATTTGTTTTTGTTTGAAATAAAGCATTGAAACGTATTTTGAGAACTTTTGAGTTTCTTTCACTCTGCACAATACCAGAAAACATTAAGAGGATACATCTCTGAAACAAACAGAGAAATGGTTAAGGGAATTCTTCATTTTCATAGAGTATTATTAACTCCTTCTGAGTTAGGAGGCCCTTAGCTTTGGGATAATTTATACAGGCCAGCTTAAAAGGAATAAAGGAAAGATGCCAAAAGATGTCAAACCATTTCATATTAAATCCTTATATTCTGGCATTATGTCTGAGTCAGAATGTTGCAGAAGGTGCAGAGTGCTCACTCGTACCTAGATATATAGGTATTATTAATTAGTCTTAAGACCATATAAACAAAAAACAGATAAAAGAAAATACAGTAATAAAGCACATATGTAGTAAATATAAAGAATCAGCAAACAGATAAATACAGGAAATCCCAATCTATTTGATATAACAGGTTCTTATTCAACTGTTTTAATTATAAACTTAATGATTCTGTTCTCAATGTATACAGAGCCCAGGAAGAAATAGGAGAATCTATGATTAAGTCTGTGGTGGCGCAGTGCACCATGGTGGTACAGTGGTTAAAATGCAGTGCTGCAGGCTACTTCTGCCGACTGCTGGCTGCCAGCAGTTTGGCAGTTTGATTCTCACTGACTCAAGCCTTCCATCCTTCTGAGGTCAGTAAAATGAGGACTCAGATTGTTGGGGGCAATATGCTGGCGCTTAGAGAGGTTTGTAAAGCACTGTGAAGTGGTATATAAGTCTAAGTGCTATTGCTATGATTCGGATCCTAGTGTGCTGTTCTTTCAAGTAGGGATGTTAATCATCTAAGCCTAAGGCGGACATATAGTTGACAATCAAACAAAACATGAAGAACGTCTTTGATGGCTGGGGCACTACATGTATACATCTTCTAAGATACGGCAGGTGGTGGAATCCAACAACTCAAATCTTGCTCCAGAATAGGTCCTTCTCCTCACTTCAGTGGTAGATTCCCTTATAGGCTTTGTCTTCATTAGCCTACCTTTTTGTTTCTTAGTTTTTGTGGACAGTTATGTTACATTTTTAATTCTTTCTCTGGTTGTTTTATGTCAATTTCTTTCTTTTCCTTAAGTTTTCTATTTTCAGTCTCTAAATTTGTCGGTGTAGCTTTTAAAAACTAATTTTACTGTCTACTTGCTCTAGATTGTTTAGGGATCTTAATATTCTTGACTTTTTAAAATCAATTTCCCATTCTTATTAATCCAATTAAGCATCATGGTGTTGATGCTAAACTTAGAATTTATATGACCCGGTTTAGCGTTTAGTCTTTCTGTTGTAAATGAAGGTTTCACTCCTGGGATTGTTTCTTAGCAAGAATCATTTTAGGGCTGCTTCTGTGAGGTTAGTTAAAAGGTTGTTACATTCAATCAGATAAATCCCAATTAAGGGCATATCACTATTCCTGATCTTGGTCACATTGTTAATGTTGGCCTCTTGGCTTTTCAATATGTTACATATTAGATATAAGTTGGATTCTAATAGTTGCTGACTAGTGGGAAGAAGTAGTACTAAATCATTCTCAGTGGAGGCGGTTCAGTTGTTATTGGCTTCCAGGACATTATCTGACGAAACGTTGGGCATATTATCAAAGGTATGATAAAGTTACGACAAGTTCACCAAAGTTCAGGATCAGAAAGTTCAACCAAGTTTAGTACAGTACACCCAGTTATCTCTGGTTCTCTGAAATAGAAGCACAGAGGCCAATTGTTCATTCTTCTGGTATGGTAGTTCCAAAAATCTCATTATATGAGGCTAAAATTGGGCTAGAAAAGAAGTGTGTTATAAATGGCTGACTCAGGCATTTACCATGAAAAGAGACAATGGACAATGGTCTTTGTTTGTACACGAATCTGAAAATCATCTTCTTTAATGCTGTCCCTTTGGTTATACAAAGTAGAAAGCAATAATAATGCATTTACTTTCATTTACTAAAACATATACCCTGGATTATTTATTGAAAGTGTTAAGTCTTTTTTATGGTATTTCCATTGTGTCAGACATCAAATGCATAAGTATTGTACTTGCATGATGATGTAATCACATATTTGCTGTGATTGCATCCTTGGTGTGATTGCATCCTTCCTGTGATTCCATCATTGCATTTTGAGGCCACTGCAATTTGTTACAGATGCCATGTCTTGGCTTCTTTCTTAAGTATTCTTCTCTCTTTAATTAATTGCAATTTTTGAAATCATTCGGCTTACTGCACAATCTTTTTTAAAAAAAATAAATACACAACATTGCAACATGACGTTTTAAAGCCTTTTAAAAAATAAATAAATAAATCCCATTTTTTTCATGGTTTCAATAGGAAAATACTATCAAACTTCCTGGCTCAAACTCAATCTAGCAAAGTCCACCCATATGCTCAACTACACATGGCTACATAAGAATCTTTACTGCATTAAAAAAAAAACATTTTGAACAGATGTTTGCCTTCTGACAACATACACTTCTCTCATATAACCACTTGTGATGTCTCCCTTGGATGACTCCCCAGTTTCCTCCTCTGATATCAGCTCAGGGGAGGATGAGCCCATTCCTGGCAATCAGAAACTGAGTTAATTAATTGTCTCTGAACAGCCATTTGGAAGAGATTTGGAGGAGGCTTTAGCTGGAGAAAGCTTACAGTGGCAGACGGCCAGTGAAGAGAAGGAGGAAATGCCTTCTGCATCTGATCCGAAAACACGTAGGACAGAGAAAAGGCAGGAGCAGTGGAGATCATCCCGATTACTAGAGAAGAGAAAGTCCTTCCTATCTTGATAAGCTTCATTGGAAAGCTGGCTATTTATCACAGCAGACAGAGGGAGGTGTTGCTGGGAATGCATTTGTTTTCTAGCTGTGTGGTTTTGGTCATGTTTCATACTTTACTCCAGATTGACACTGTGTTTGGAATTGATTCATGCCTTGGAGACTCTGAACTTTTCTTGCTTGGTGAGCTCTCTTGTGTGTGGATTTAAGTTTGTTTGGTGGAAATATTTTGTTTGAGCAACTTTCAATGACTTTGTGGACTATTGGACAATTGCTCTGTGGACTAATCTTGGCCGGCTTGTGGCTGGATTTAATTGGGACAGTTCTGAGTTTTGGTGAAGGGAATTGCTGAGGAATATTAATAAACTCACTAAACCACAGTTATGTGTGTGAGAGTGAGCAGGGCAGCACACCGCTGCATTTTAAATATGACAGTTGTTTTTCCTCGCTTGCCACATCTTAATAGATATCTGTATTTCTCATGCTTGATGTTAGATAGCAATTAACTGTTCACATAGTCAGCATTCTTGTCCCCAAAAATCCTAACTACCAACGTAATTCCCATGCATAATAATGCAGACAACTAATTTGTTTGCTGTTTCTTCAGCACAACATAAAACCTTGCTTTATCCTTAAGCAGCTAAACTCCTACTTGCAAAAAACAGAGGAAAACCAAGTTGGTGGTGAAATCTGTCAAACTTGCTGCTCAATTTAAAAAAAAAATAAATCTATGGGTTAACTTCAAAAATATATATGAAGGGAGTGCCCACTGAGGGAGGTGTGCCTATTTATAGTATGATTTGTACAGGAGAAAAGTCATGGTGGTAACAGTGATTAGAATGCAGTATTACAGGCTAACTCTGTCCACAGCCAGGGGTTCGATTCTGACTGGAATGAAGGTTGATTCAGCCTTTCTAGACTGACTTTGCCTCAGAAAATTTATCTTGGGACTGACCAAATGGGAGAAAGCTTTGAATTTCATTCTAAATGCTGATTGGACATAAAAACCACAATGCAATTACAGTTAGCATACAAACAAGTGGGGTCTAATACAATCACAATAAAATCAGGGGATTGCTTAAAAAGAATGAAAGGGAGAGAACCAAATCTCGTCTTAATGCCAGAGGGTTATTTAAAGCCACAATAACCAAGGCTCAGTTGGAAAGTATTCTGCCATGTAAGAAAGGATCAAGCAAGCTGTTTGGTTCTCTATTAGTGTCCATTAAAGTATAAAATCAAAGGTTTTCTTCAGAAAATGGACGTTGGTCTTACCTGATACGTCCTTTCTCTACTAAGAAGAAATGGCTGTCAGAGTGGGGAGACGCTCTGTCTAGGCGAATGACCGAGTCTGTCAATCAAATGCTCCGCCCTCCAGATATTCAGCGAGGACGAAGGAGCAGACTCAAGGGACGTGTCTGATTTGAAACGATAAACAATTAGAGGACCACCCACCCAGCCCCAGAACACCGGACCAGAACTGCTGGTTCTGCTAGACCAGGAGTGTGAAGGCCCGGGTGTCAAATCTGGCCCATGGGGTGCTTAGATCTGGCCCACAGGGCCACCCTGGAAACAGTGAAGGACTGGCCCACGGTGCCTCTGCCATCAATAATGGAGCTCGGGAGGGCCGCATGAGCTCTGTTTTTATTGGCAGAGGGCCGTAGGAGGCTGTTGCAGCCGAAAACGGATCTCTGGAGTCCATTTTCTCTGGCACAGCGCTCGGGCCACCACAGGCGCCCCGACATGAGTGACGTTGAGCTGCGCACGCTCACCCTGGCCATGCCCACTCCGCCCACCCCGATGCAGGTTTATGAAATTGAGTTTGACACTCCTGTGCTAGACAATCAGGAAGGCTGGCTGTAAAGTGACTGCAAGAGCCAGCAACGTGAAAGAAATAGTTGAAGAAAACCAAAGAATCGTGAAACACTATTTTAAATTAAACCCTAAAATGAGATGAATTCAGAACAAAATGTTTAGTATTTGGGAAAAAATAAGTACCTGGACTCAGATATAAATGAAATCAATGGATCAATAATGATTTATCCATAAATCAAAAGCTGTTACAGATGTTGAATTAAAAACAAACAAACCAGAAAAACTAGCAGAATACTAATAGCATTGATAAAAATATGAAGAGATCATTACACGAACAGAATATTTGAAGAACATCAAATATTACCAAGAGTGATAACAAAATGTGATTAAAGACAACAGGTGATTGAAGACATGAAAACATTGAACAAAAATGATGAATGCCAGTTCTTTGGCAAATAGATGGAAATAAAAAAATAAACATATAACTCAAAATCATAGGAAAAAGCATTGAAATAATTGAAAAGAACTATCAAAATATGTAAACTTGGCAGCAGACGATATTTTAACAAACACATTGACTAAAACTAATCAATTAATTTATACTATAGTAGCACTGGTAACAGCATAATAGGGATACTATGATTTAAAACAAAAGCTAATTTGACTGGCAAGAAAGATCAGTAAGTTATGACTGATATCAGCGACTTGAAAATATTAAAGCAAAATATATTTTAAAAAATAATATGAAAAAGATAGTCAGCTTGGTGTAGTGGTTAAAGGTACCAGGCTAGAAACTGGGAGACTCTGAGTTCTAGTCCTTCTATAGGTACAAAAGCAACTGAGTAACTTGGGGCTAGTAATACTCTCAGCCCTAGGAAGCAGGTAATGGTAAATCACTTCAAAATCTTGCCATGAAAGGGACCAATCCAGGCGGTCATTAGAAGTCAGAACTGACTCAGAGGCAGAAAACAAAAGGGAAATTTCACAGGGAAATTTTACAGAAAATACATTACCTTAATATTAAGACAAGTAAGGAAGAACAACTAAAAGAGTCATGGCTTGCTTCAAAGCAAATTAATCAATACAAAGGTAAGATAATAGAGCCATAGTGGCGCAGTGGTTAGAATGCAGTACTGCAGGCTACTTCTGCTAACTGCTAGCTGCCAGCAGTTCGGCAGTTTGAATCTCACCGATTCAAGGTTGACTCCTTCTGAGGTAGGCAAAATGAGGACCCCGATTGTTGGGGGCAAATTGCTTAGAGAGGACTGTAAAGCACTGTGAAGCGGTATATAAGTCTAAGTGCTATTGCTATAAATCAATTTTGACAAAATCAGCAGATTCAAACAAACTAACATTTGTTTGCGTTACTGGGAAATACCGCAAATATATTGCTTGCCCTAAAAAAGATGAAATATTAAAATTCTGGAATGTAAAAGTACATAATAAAGATGCAAAATTGATAAAATATTTCAAAAATTGGTTTAATCAAATGGACAATGTGATCTTAACATCAGAAATGATTACAAATAAGGAAAAAAAGTACCAAAGTGTACTAGCAAAAGGTGAAGATCATGGATTTTCACTCAAATATCTGATGACTTCTTATGATAGACTAAAAACTTGCTTTAATGAATTATTATAAATTGGAAAAACTAAAGATAACATTCTTAGAACATTCAGGGGTCTATTAAGCAGAGTGGGAACCGATTAGCTCCAAATACTAATTGAGAAACAAACTGATGAATTAACAAGTGCCTTGCCCAGATTACACAGGACTATTCTTATGTTCCTAATGCATGAACATATTATAATATTCATCAAATTTCACCATCTTATTAAAAATTAATGTTTTATCATCAATCTCATATTAATTTTAATTAATTTTAACATGGTATTAAAAATTAAAAATGCTAAAAAAATTCTTAACAGGCAAGTATTATCAGTAGCTCTATTACTAAAGACAGGTGATTTCTACACATGTGGCTGGGAAAGAATTTTATTTACTCACCTATTAAAGTATTACAGAATATGGTACTACTTAAAAGATGAAAGATTTGAGTAATAGGCGTATGCAAATTACATCTTACAACAAATATGTTAAACAATAATGGCAGATATAATGACTGCAACTTTGCTGTTGCATGATATCAAACATATTGGAAACTCTTTCCAAATTTATAACTTTGTAGAAGGAGAAATGCTAGGTCAAAAAAAAAAAAGGGAGTGATTATGAAAGCAGAGACACCAAAGCTTCTATCATCCCTTCAGACCAAATCAGGAAATAGACACTGCCAGAACTACTGGTCTTCCGCTTTATTGCTGGAGATATGATTCTAGGCTCATTCTAGCTTCTTGGAATCTTCTGTTTCCCTTTGCCCCCTCTTATAACTTACAGCAATGGTTCTCAACCTTTTCTTCCCCACAGACCCCCATTAAATACCTTTTGTGGCCACGGACCATGGCCACGGACCACCAAGACTTAAGATTTAATTAATAACATTTCTTCAAGCCTTTGCCTACCCTCTATAATGACATCATGCCCCCCCAGAGGTCCGCTGACCAGAGGCCACTGCCCTACAGAATTAAGGTGGAGTTATCTTGAATCTCTTTTCCCCCCTTTCTCAGGGTTGAAAGATTCTTTTTGTCTTCTAGTTCTTTATTTCATTTATTAATCAAATTTCTGTCACTCTCACCTTTCCAAGGAAATTTACAAAACAAATCCCAATGCATTAAAAATGAAATACAAAATCCAAGTTGAGGCCCCTATAAAATATCATTTCTACCTTACAACCTACATATTCAGCCAGATCACCACTGAATTAACATCCTAGCACCAGTGCCTGAGGAAAAGCTAGTCCTTCACTGGTTTCTATAAGATCAGTCGGGTGAGACTGTTTGTATTTCTGGAAATAATCTGTTTCACAGGGCAGATGTTGTTACAGAAAGGGTCCACTGGATTATAGTACTTGAGAGAACCTAAAACGTGCCCATTCTGCCAGATCTAATGGGGACAGAGAGAAATCATCAAGGATAGATAGTCTTACACCACCACATAGGGCTTTAAAGGTGACAACCAGAACTTTGATTTCCAACCAAAAGCCTACTGAGAACCAGTGCAGCAGTGTTACAGAGGCATACTGTTGTACACCCAAAATTGCATACATTTAAGTCACTATATTCTGGATCCACTGAAATGTATGAATGTTCTTCATGGGTAACCCTACATATAATGTTACAATAGTCCAAGCAGGAGGTGATAACGATGTGAACTATCATGAGCAGGACCTCCTGATTTAGGAATGGGAAGAACTAATGCATGAGATATACTATTTGAAAAAGTTCTCCAGGCCACAGCTGCCACCAGCCCCTTGAGCATGAGATTCAAGTCCAGGAGAACCCCCAGATTGAGCATGGAATGTAACCTCATGCAGAGTGAACAATGGAAGTTCAGTAGATGCAGGGGATCTTAAAACCCACAGCCATTCAGCTTGTCAAGGTTGAGCTGAAACCGTTCTTTTCACATGAAGACTTGTACAACTTCCATGCATTGGCAGAGCACCTTTTACCTTTGCCAACTCTACTTCTGTTCTCCTCTACACCCCCTCTTTTCAGAACCTGTTTCTTTTCCTATGGGTGAAGCTGTCTCAGGCATGTTGTTGTGGGAAATGAGGATTCATCCCGCCCCTCTTGCTTGTTAGTTTCTTAAGGTTAAAACCAAATCTTGCACCTCCCTATGCATGTCAACTACTACTGGAGAGGCTATTGTGGTGGGCAGCACAATCTTCTTTGTCCTGTGGTTCCCTATCTGTTGATAACAGTGGTAGGTGACAAGAACAGGGTTTGCGTCTATGGCGATTCTCAATCATCCAAGTCAGCGTTGTCCCCAAAGGTGCTTTTCAAAAAGGCAACTGGACTTGAAAATGTCCAGTTTTGAAAAACTGGACTTGATTTGAACAACAAACAGACTTGAAAAACATTTTCTTGAAAATGTTTCACTTCTCATCCAAGAAACCTTTTCAGTTCTGCAGATGTTCTGCTAATTATCCAGCAATGGATTATCCCTTCAGTGAGGAGCATAGACAGTCAAAACTCCAAGTCAACCTGGAGCAAATTTCTGCTAGCTGGCTTGCCATAAACCATTTGCACTAAATAATGAAAGTCAAAAATTGATCTTGGGCTCCTCAATCTTATCTGGCAAGCTTCCATGAGAGCAAAGTAATATTCATTAGACTGTAGGCTGTTGAGCTGCTCCTGGCTTAGGCAAGCCTCATCTCAAATGTGGTGTTAATTACATCTTGGTGTTGTACAGGTTTGTTATTATATATATATCTTACTATTGATGTTGTAACAATAATTTCAGCAAGCTGTTTTTCTGTTCTGCATATATGAGTGCCTTGATGGTGAAGCTTTCATAATTGTCAGGCCTTTCAGGCAAGTCGGGTCAGGAAAGATGCTACAAGGATTACTAAAATTCCATCTTATTGCTCTAGAGTATAATAACAGAATCTTGAAAACCTGCCACAGTTTCACAGATTCTTATACAAAATCAAGGTGGATTATCTTGAGTCTCTTTCTCACGCTCCCTCCTTTTCTGCGACTGAGAGATCATTGTTGTCTCTTTTGTCTATTAATGGCTCTTGCGTCATTTTGCCAACTTTACTGATTGCTCTCTATAAGTTCATCCACTAACTAGAAAGCAAAATTTCAAATTTGTAGAAAATAAATTATTTCCCCATGCCAATGCCAATTAATTCACTTCTTCCAAATTACTTTTTGCCTAAAGTTAGTTTGAATCTAATTAACTTAAATTAGTTAAATTTCTCTTTCTTCTGCCACTTGTATATTCCTCTAGTTTCCGTTTCCTCTCTCCCCCATTGATGCAATATTTTATCTCGTGCATCCCTCTTAATACCATGTCATGTCATGTCATGTCATGTCATGTCATGTCATGTCATGTCAT
>WNWU01000001.1:30639215-30703460 GCA_012654045.1 Ptyas mucosa
ATGTCATGTCATGTCATGTCATGTCATGTCATGTCATGTCATGTCATCCTGGACTTTTTTTATTCCCCAGGTCAAATTCACTCATCTTCTCCTAACATTTCTTTTAGTCCATAGTAGAACTACCCTCAGTTTTTTTAAAATTCTTTCCAATCACACCTGACCAGCATTTAGTCAACATCAATAGTTCAACAAGGACATGCTCAGACTAATGAAGTTAAATGGTGGGCACAGTAATATTTGAAGTCTTACTCTTTGAGAAGACTTTCTGAACTTTTAAAGATAATTTTGGCACAATATGGAGAACAGCCTTGAGTTTTCAAATAGTATGTTTAATTCCTAACACATTTTAGAAAAATATCCTTTATCAAAAAAATACAGAAAATAAACAAAAATGTTTATAATACACATTAAATACACTGTTAACAGTTTATTATACTGAAGTTTATAACTAAAACAACTCCACACATTAACACAAACCACCATATACAAAGTTGTTGAAATGAACCAAAGCATCCATATATGTAATTTGTAATAGTATACGGTAGGCATATATGTAATTAATTCATAATCATCTAGAAATGAATCATCCAGAAATCCAGAAGGTTTAAATCTATTAATCAGATTGAGACATCCTATTCTTATCTTGCTAAATGAAAGTATAAATGCAGAAATTGAATACATGCAATATTATCTGGGTAGATAAGGTATCCATGCATAATATATTGCCAACCCTAGCAACAAATGACTTTTTAAATACAGAAATCTTGATTCACAGATTTTTTTATCTCACCTTTCCTGTGAAGATTTACTCTTCTACGTTTATTCCTATGGGAGAGAGGAATTCTGGAAATAACAGGCCCAAGCTCATAAACACCCCAATTACTTCCATATTTGTGTTGTTAAATTTTATCAAATTAATATTATACCTTTAAAAACATGTTAAACTACCAATCAAAACCACATCAGGCTTATTTATAAGAAATCAGATAAGCCAAAAAATATTTATATTCTTTTCAACTCTTGATACTTTTGAAGAAGTATCTTTGATGGTTTGTCTTCTTCTTCTTCTTGATACTTTTGTTTAAAGAAATAGGCCTAGAAAGATTCTGAAAAGATTATGGAAATATGTTGATCATTTGATCTGATGTACTTTTTATTTAAGCAGAAAAACTCATATAACCAGTTGCAGGAATGAAACAATTTGGGTGAGCCTCTGCAAAATATATAATTATTCTGTACAGGTACGAACAGGTTCTCTTCCCCCCCCCCCCCAAGCAACCATACAATTCTCTGAGAAGTTGCTGTCTTCTATTGCTGCATTAATTAGCTTTTCTAAATAAAGCTCAATCATTGATAAAGGCTGCAATGGAATGGTTTCCTGATATTGCCTAAATGTGCAGTCAGGCTGGAGAAAAATGGACTCTGAATACAATCCCATATTCAAGATACACAAATAATGAATGCTAAGCAGGAGTTGTGCAGATCAGCTTTATGCCAGGGATGCGTGGAGGGATGCAGGGATACGTGGAGACTGGATGTTTTGCTTTCCATAGGTTCTTAAGCTTTATACAAAAAGAAAATTTAATGCATGTTTCTTGATCTAGAAAAAGCTCCTGCTAAAATTAGTAAGCTTGAATTGAAAATTGAATCCAAATGTGGTAGGAAAATAAGGCATGTGTGAAAATAAATGGAATATTTAACAAATGCCTGAGCACTGAGCACAAATCAAGATAAGAATGTACAATGTCCTGTTGGATGTTTAATGTTTATGGAATAAATGTATAAGAAATGCTTGTAATAACATTAGGGGTTTTTGGAAAAACTGAATATTGCAAGTAGTAGAACTGAAAATTAAAATAACAATAACTAAGTGATGTTTGTCAGGAAAAGTGAATTCTTGCAGGTTACAGACAAATGGCATAAATTTAAAGAAAGTAGATAATTTATAAGCCTTAGTATAATATACATGTACTTCTTGATTTACAACCACAATGGAGCCTATGGTTGTGAGTCACAGGGGTCGTAAGTCAGTGCACCAGGGGTGGGTTCTCCTTACCTTTACTACCGGTTTGCAACAGGAGCATGCACGCGCTCTTGCTTCGTTCACACGTGCACGCATCTGCGCATGTGCAGATCATCAATTATGACATCCGGGCGGGTCGGCGGAGCCTCCCACCGCTTTTACTACCGGTTTTAAAGAACCGGACAGAACCGGAAGCAGAGGTGAAATCCAGCAGGTTCTGACAGGTTCTGGAGAACTGGTAGTAGAAATTATGAGTAGTTCAGAGAACCAATAGCAAAAATTTTGAGTAGTTTGGAGAACCAGCAAATACCACCTCTGGCTGGCCCCCGAGTGGGGTGGGAATGGATTTTGCAGTATCCTTCCCCTCCCACACCCACCAAGCCACATCCACAGAACTGGTAGTAAAAAAATTTGGATTTCATCACTGACAGTGAGCAACCCACCACTGTAGTGCACCACGTGACCGGTCTTGATTTTATGACTATTTTTGTGATGGTCATAAAGCTAGTCACTGCAATTGTTAAGCACATCACATGTTCATTAAGCAAACCACATAATTGTTAAGTGAATCCAGCATAAGCAAAGGATTAGGGTTTTTTACTGGGAAATGGAAAAAATATTGCAAATTCTGATCACCTGAGTGCAGGACTCTATAGGATCATATGAGGGACGCATAGGCAATAATAAATTTGAAGGGAGGGTGTAAATAGCTTTTTTGAAGTTGTAACTTCAAGATTTAATGAAATATTTCAATTCTTGGCCTTCGAAAGGGCTTTTTTTGGTAGCAAGACTAGACAACATAGCTCTGCGTTCAGATTCATTGTTCTAAAAACTGAGCTGCAGAAATGCCTATATATTGCATTTCTGTTGCATATAGCTTGTTTTTCTGCTCGTTTGTTCCAATTCTATTTTTAATACCTTGCTTTCTCTTATATTTAAATTTATAGTTTTCCCTTTTCCTCCTTGTATATATATATATATGGAGGCATTGGGATACTTGGGTGTACATAGTAAGGCGGTCAGGAAGGAATAGAGAATCAACGACAGTGGGTTGAAGCAAGACGCCAATAAGATAATAACACTTTGGCTATATAGGGCCCGAACGACGACAAGATTTAAAAAGAACTGAAAGAAAGAGAAAACCGCCCCGCCGCTAAATTCCAATTTTTAACTCCACGCAACGAATTCTCTTTCGCAACCGCCAGCTCATCACAATTACACTCTCGAATCGCAACGAGGCGCCACAAGAATGACATCACTCTCCGCCAGTAGGATCCAGAGAAAGCAAGCTCCGCCGGAAGAGGCGTTCGCCACATGTGCGGGCGAAGCGACTTATGGACCATTGTGCCGGTCCGTTCGGGAATTTTTTTTTTTTTGGAAAAGAAAGTACCGCGAGATCAAGAGCCATGTGTTCCACGACAGACATCCAATCGCAATCCTTCATTGTATTAATTAGCCAATAGCTGC
This sequence comes from Ptyas mucosa, assembly GCA_012654045.1. Taxonomy (NCBI): domain Eukaryota; kingdom Metazoa; phylum Chordata; class Lepidosauria; order Squamata; family Colubridae; genus Ptyas; species Ptyas mucosa. The sequence continues at coordinate 30,642,706 of WNWU01000001.1, forward strand.
TCTTTGGGGCGGGGCTATTTTGTGGGCGGGTCCGACCCAAGCTTGGAGGGCTCAGTATTGCCGGGCCATCATCATTCCAGTAGTTGTTGTCGCAGCAGTGGGGACACTATGGCAGCTTCTTCTTTTTTTTTACTCCCTGCCTGGTTTTACTATTGGGTCGGAGTGTTGGTAGTCGGCTACGGCTCTTATAGTATCCTTTCTAAGTTGATGCATGCCTTCCGCGTGTGGCTGCTGGACAACTCGGCGATACTGGAGCCGTACCTGAACACCTGGGCAGGTGAGTCCATTTAGTCTTTCCCCGACGCTCCCTGCCCTGTTTCTGGCAAGGGCTGCTGTTGTGTGCCTTTTCATTATGCAAAGCTGCCCGGCAGATCAACTGGCGCCTTTTCATTTCTCTGATCTTATTTTTTTTAATTCATTTTTATTCATTGTCTTTTTTTTTTGTCCTCGAGCCCAGTTTCTCTCTGAAATTACACCTGAAAGGTTTCCTACCTCGGGGGCCTTTTTCTTTGTCTGCCGCACCTGTGTGATACTTGGGAGTTCCCAGTTCACAGCCAACAATTCTTGCCCTTTTGACATAAATCTGGAATGGTTTTAAGAGCCTGGTGGCGCAGCAGACTAAAGCAGTGTGATTAACATTCAGCTGCCTGCAATTATTGCAAGTTCAAATCTCACCAGGCTCAAGGTTGACTCAGTTTTCCATCCTTTCTAAGGTAGGTAAAATGATTTTTACCTACCTTAGGTAAAGGTAGGTACTCAGATTGTGGGGGCAATAAGCTGGCTTTGTATAAATATACAAAAGTATGACGGCTATTGCTTAACGCATTGTAAGCTGCCCTGAGTCTCCAGAGAAGGGCGGCATATAAATCAAATTTAAAAAAATATTAAAAAATGGTGCACATTCAAGGTCACTTGGTTGTGCATTAGGTCTTCCACAAGTTCCTTTCGATTGCTTACTTTTATACACAAGGAGAAAAAAGGCTGAATCTCCCCCCTCCCCTCCCTTTTGTTGTGTAGTGCCTGCTTTTGGCACTAATAATAATATAGGTTATAGATGGAACTATCGATGTAGTGATAAAAACATAATCTTACAATTCTTTACTAAGGTATTGATGGAAAGAAATAGAAATCCTGTAATCTTCTGAACAGTGCATCAAAGGGCTGTGAGGCTGACCATCACTTTTCTTTTAATTTCTTTGCTAAAAGATCTAGTCAATTAAGCTTACATTTGGAGTATTTTAGTAGTAGTGTGGAATTCTCAGAGCAAAATCCTTCCTGTTTCTACAATTCTTCAGTCTGAGAAGGTTAAAGCTGTCCTATACTTGAATGTAACTGGCATGCATTCAAAATGATATAAATGTTTGATTTAAAAAAATAAGTAATATAAACAAAAAGAAATGCTAAATATGTTACATTATCATGGACCCCGGTACAAACTGCATTGTGTAACATTTGCACTTTCCCACAGTTGACTTTTTCTTTAAAGGAAATTATCTTAGTTTCAATTCATAGTTTATGAATTAAGGTGTAACTCATATTACACAAAAGTTAAAATTCTTACATGGTATCTGTTTCATCTTTAATAAGAGTATGTGTCATGTCATTTGGGCAAGTCAAATTTGGTAAACTGTGTTGCACAAGAGTAATTTTTTTAATATAGTGATAAGAATTGTATATATTACAGGGAAACACTACTTGACTGTATTTTTAAGAGTCTGAAAGAATACTGTTATGTTAATGACAGAAAAAGAGAAACATTTAGTTGCTACTCTGTTCTCTATCTACCTCATTTAGCATACTTTTTCCCCACTGTTTTTCTTTGTCCACTGGGTTTTACTCTATAATTCTGTGTTAATTCTTCCTGAATATATCAGAAGTCTTGACCAGTTAAATCAAAGTGGTAATCAGATCCAGAATTTGCTTCCAAGGATTAGTCTAAATTACTTTCAGAAACACTCCCTTGTAATAGTTCTCTGATGTTTGATATTGAGAAGCCTACTGCTTTTCAGCTGTAGAAATTACATCTAAGTAATTATAAATCTCTCTCTTACTCTCCCTTTTAAGCCTTCAAATATTTATATTAATTGCTCTTTTCTGTATTTTTCTAGCTTTGATATATCTTTTTGTGGAGATAAGTTACAAGAATTTTAGGAAGTATTTCAATTATGGTTGTATATTAAACTTATATTTCAGTTATATATTTTGCTTTACTTTCAGTTGATTTTATAAAATGATGTTTGCCTCTTTAACTTCTTTCTGTGTTTTGATATTTTTATATGAATCTATCAAAAATTCAAATTCAAAAACCATAAATTATATCTAGTTTTTGTGAAGTAGATTTTCTTGATATGTGTGCAATTTAAATTTAAATCTTTTATCTTCTATATTCTTAATAATTTTAAAAGATCTTTGTAAGGTACTATGAAGACCAGGGTGGTTTCAACAAAATTAGTGTCATTTATTCCTTATCCTTGCTCTAACCAGATCATTACAACTACCGGTATTAGTTTCCTTTCCCTCTCAAATTCTATAGTATTCACTTTTCTCTTTGTTCATCACTAGACTTCTCTAAATCTGAACCTTAGCATTTTTCTCTGTGTTCATTTCCTCTTTTTCCATTTCCTTTTTCACTTTGTCTTCCCCTGTCATAGCAATGCACACTTTGTAGGAACTACTTGCACTATTTCATATCAACTGATCTCTATTGTAGTAGATCTGCAGAACATTATAAAGATACGTTACAGAAAAAAAAATAAATAACTCAGTTTTCTCAATAGTGACTCATTATTTCCATTAATGTACAGTATTCTTTTTTTTTTTCGTTGAAGCTCGTGCATGTCTGGGCCTGTTTGCTAAATTCTGCTTAGAAGTTACATAATACAGAACCAAAGCGAATGAATTAATTTTATTACTTTGGTTATATGCTCAGGAGACACTTTACATATTTGGCTTCCAGTTAAGGGAATTCGAAGTTGGCAGACCATGTAGTTTTTCAGTCAAAGTATAGTATGAATTGTGTTTAGTGCCTTAAACTGTGTATGTAATCTCATGGTTGCCTCTGGTAGCTGAGCACTACTGAGTGAAATCAATCACATATCTGAATTAATTTCTGCTGGCTTGTAAATTAAAATACATTCAGGCTGCTTTTTTTAGGCATCTGTCAGCGGTTTGCTGTGATTTCAGACAGCATTCTTGGTACAAGTGCCCCAATGATGAAATTTCCTCCTTGGACAGCTCATAGTATTTCTGTCCCTGTGTCTGGGTGGGAAAAAACAGGTTGCAGCTTAAATCCTTATAGGGTTTGGGTTCCTCAGATCCAGATTTCAGGGAGTTGGAGCATTTATATCTTTGATTTTGGATAAGGTAACACTGCCCCATTCAGATTATGTAAACCAGGGATTCTTCTGAACTCAGCTCTTACTTAAAGAGCAGGGCGTAGTTATCAGGAGTAGCAGGAGGGGTGAGTTTGAACAACTCAGATATAACAATATCTGAGTTGCACTCATTCCTAGATTGGATCTCCTCATGGTCACTTCATGCCTCAGTCATTTCCCAATTAGACTATTGCAACATGCTGCCCTTGAAATTCTTCTACAACAGGGGTCCTCAAACTTTTTAAATGGGGGCCAATTCACAGTCCCTCAGACTGTTGGGGGGACTGGACTGGTTGGCTGGGCGTGGCTAGGTGGTCATGTGACTAGGCGTGGCTAGGTGGTCATGTGACTGTAGGCGTGGCTAGGTAGTCATATGACTGTGTGGGCGTGGCCAATTTAGCAGTCCATTTTGCCTTTGTCCTTCCTAAGATGTACTTGCTGAACCCAAGGGATCTATTTATTTAATCTACAATCTAGTTGCACAGGTAATTATTGACACAACTCATCACACCCATGTAATACCACTATGCCCTGAGTTGCACTGGCTTCCAGTGGTGTTCTGGATGCAATTCGAAGTACTGGTTATCACTTTTAAAACCTACATGATAAAGGACCAGATTATTTTTGGGCTGCCTTCTCTCAAGGGCACCTGACTGCCACACATGCTGTCATATAGAGGGGATGTTTCAGGTTTTCTCTTTTAAATCTTGACACTTGCTTTTGGTGACTCCCCTGTTCTCTAGAGCAATCCCCCTCCAATTAGGAAATCCATTAAAATCTAGCTTCCCTCAGCCTCACCCCCCAGGTTTTTGAGGCCAACTGATTATAATCCCTTCTGATTACTTTTATTATGGTTCTTGCACACCATTCTTTGTCCTGTATTTCATATTTATATTCTGTGTATGTTTTTAGTGGTTGGAGTTTATTTGGCTGATGTTTGTTATTGTACACTGTCCAGAATCACGTAGTTTGAATTGGGTAGCCTTATAAATCTAGCAAATGAATAAGGCAACTATATATTAAGAAGATGACTGTGTGACATTTATATCACATAAATCCTTAATAACTGCTTCTCAAGGAAGTATTGGATTTCTGGTAAGCCATTTCAAATTTCTATAGGTTATTCCAATACCCCATCCCACAAATTGTGCTGATGCGCTATTGAGTATCTGGCTGGTTCTTAGTAATGCAGTTTAGATAATCTCTCTTTAAATCATAATCTTGTCTTGTTTTGGTATTGGTACAGGTAGTCCTCGATATAAACTGTTCATTTAGTGACTGTTCAAAGTTACAATAGCACTAAAAATGTGACTTATGACTGCTTTTCACATGACCATTGCAGCATCCCTATGATCAAGTGATCAAAATTCAGATGCTTGCCAAGTGACTCATATTTATGATGGCTGCAGTGCCTCAGGGGTGATGTGATCCCCTTTGGTCCCTTCTGAGAAGCAAAGTCAATGGGGAAGCCAGATTCACCTAACAACAATATTACTAATTTAATAACTGCAGTGATTTACTTAACAATTGTGGCAAGATCATAAAATGGGGCAAAACTCACTTAACAACTGTCTTGCTTAGCAACAGAAATTTTGAGCTCAATTGTGATTGTATCGCAGGCTGGACAAGGCCAGATATTAGCCTGACCGTAAATGTTTTTTCCAGACATTCTGAGAATCCCACTCAATATCACTGGAACGGAATTAAAAGGGTTCTGAGGTATTTAAAGAACACTGTAAACCATTCCCTTAGGTTAGAACCAGACATATCAGACAAACCGAGTTTATACTGCTATTCAGATGCAGACTGGGCAGGAGACGTTGTCTTCCACTCATCACCGCAGTTGAGGACTACCTATATTACTACCCGTATCTCTAAAAGAGATTAAAATGGCAATCCTGTCCTTGTCAGGGCAGTATACACATTTCTTGAAATTAACATGCTGATGGGGTAAAACTGTATAAAAGTGTGGGAAGCCATCCCCCCCACCCCACTGCACACACAGAATGAAATACTTTGGGAAATATTTAAAAAGGCAAGATAAAATATTTCCCCTAAAGGAGAAAATGAAAAAATCTTAAGGGAGGCAGAAACCAGCCCCAGTTTCCCTTCCCCAAGCAGAAACTGAGAAGGCCAGCTTTTAGAAATGCAGATTTGGTAATCCATTCAGGAAGACTGGGTCAAGACAAAAACTCAGATAAGCAACAGAAAAAAGGTCATTAAAATTAGCTCAGACAAGCACCTAGGACAGTGATGACGAACCTTTTAGACACCTATTGCCCAAACTGAAAGCTGTGTGCGCGCGCACAGACATGCACAGCAGAGACCTGAAGACCAGCTGGCCGGTGGGAGGTGGGGCATCCCAACACAGGCGGCGCAGCAAGAGGTAAGATCTTTTTCTTTCGTGAGCGTCTGTTTCAGTGTTTGCAGGGAAACAAGCTCATGAAAAAAACTCCATGGAGATCTAACCTGGGACGACAGTGCGCATGCCATATGTTCGCCATCACAGACCTAGGATATGCATTTCTCCTTTTGCCTATAGAGCCAGCCATGACCCCATAGGAATCTGACAACAGCCAATAGAATATTAAAGGATATGTTCTTGCACAGGAACAGGAAGCTCAAGTACAAAGCCCAAAGAAGGTATGAAACCCACCCAATCTCAACTCCATTTTGTCAGCTGCCCAGAATCACATGTAGTTGGTGGTTTTGCTTCATCAATAGAGAACTTTTCTTTCCAATCAGCCTCCAGCCTCCATTTTGTTTCCAGTGCCTTTTTCCCAGCTTGGAACTGAACCAGATGGATTTTCCTTTCAGCAATTCCTTGGTTCCTAATCTCTGCTGTGTTTTGTTTTCTCTTCTTTGTTTTCATGCTCCTATAGAACTATGTATGCTCAGAGTTTCTTTGAAAGTTGAATGGGCTTGTAAATAAAAAAGAGTAGATATGCAGTTTTCCAAGTTATTTTCTTGAGACTTTTAATAGATGTCCATACTAATTATTATTTTATTTTATTTTATTTGTATTTGGCTGCTCACTTGTAGAGCTTAAAAAATGTTAACCTGAAAGTTCACCAACATGCAGTACCGGATTTCCCTGAAAATAAGACCCTGTCTTATATTTTTTTGAACCCTGAAATAAGCGCTTGGTTTTATTGGTCCAATCAGAAGCCCGATTGGGCTTATTATCAGGGGGTGTCTTATTTTGGGGGAAACAGGGTACATTCTGAAATGCACCTGCATGCTGTTATATTTGGCAGTCTAATTGAAAACAGAATGGGGAGCACATAACTACTGTATAAACTTTAATTTCTACAATACTGAGCTTGTATCCCAGAGGTATTTAACTCTCCCTCCATATCCCTCTTTTGCATGCCAAATCCAGTGAACTATAGAGTGTACATTCAACCAGAAAATCTATCTCTAGTCATATATACAGTAGTTAATACTCTTTTAGCAGTAAAATTTGTGTATGCTGATCTAGGGTGAACAACACTCATAGCTGGTGGGCAAAGACTAAATTAATTTTTTTATTGTGTAGAGGGAGAGACACACTGCTGGTTCAAACACTGACAAAGTGTTATTTCCAAATTAATTAATAGCCTTAATTATGGTAACCACTAAAAAGTAGTATACTGTAATTTCTCAAAGAGCAATTCTCGTAAACTTCAACAACAGCTAACTATCACAGCAGCTTGGTGCAGCTTACCTTCCTATATAGTTTTTGCCAACTAGACAGAATTTCCTAATTAATAAGTAGACTTAAAAAAATATATGATGGAAAGAATCAGCAGTGGCTGTATGGGTATAACTTGTGAAGGTGTCTCTAAAAATTGATGGCTATGATAACTTATTTTTTGAATTTTAAATTCCCAAGGAGGTGTTCAGGCAAGTGCTATTGTCTTTTTTTTAAATCAATCCATCCTATTTCACTGTTTAAGATCCTTTAAAAGAATCCTTGAACAATTTAACTAGAAGCAGATCTGTAGACTTGTAGTGATTTTCTAAAACTGTGAAATACAAATGTGATACATGTGTAATGCAAGTTAAGAAATGCATTTGCTAGTTACCTAGCAGTTCCTCTAAATTACTTAGGCAGTTTTTTAAAAATAATTAAACATAAAGAATTACTAATGTAATAAAGATAATACTCAATGCTTAGTGGCAAAATATTTTGTCTTGAATTTAATTATTCCTGTAAACATCTATCCTTGGTTCAGCAACCTAGTATATGTGGGCATTGCTCATGATATTCACATATGGCATCTGTGACATTTCCAATTTTTTTAAAAAAATTGTGAAATTTCAAGGCTTAAATGCTGAAATATAATATTTGGTCAAATTTAAAAGTAAGGTTTTTTCATTGAACCTATACAAAAACATAGCATTCTGCATCTGAAAAAGGTGTTAACCCTGTTACAGAAAAATCCTTTTAGAGTATATTGCTACCTCTGCTGGCTAATTTGTGAATGACTTTACAATTTCTATTAAACCAGAAGTAGTGTTCTTTAGAAACTGTTGCCTTCTGTGTAGATTTTCAATCAAACAGTACAACAGAAAATTGGTATTTTTATAACTTATCCCTAATTAGAAATTGCTCTGAACAATTTTTTTTTTAAAAAAGTGTTAATTTGTAGCTTCCCGCTTACTTAGTCCCTATTGCCAACTTGGTTTGATTTTTTTTTATTTTTGAAATAGTCAATTTTTTGACAGACAACTATCCATATGGAAGAAAATGCAAGGCAGTTATTTGCTTTGCAGATATATCTCATGTCTGCTTTGGTGATGTAGACATATGAGCAAAATTTTCCTGATAGAGGCTTGTAAAATTCTCATCTTAAAGAAGAAATGTTTGTTTAAAGTGCTTTCTGTTTTGCATTTTGGTTTAACACACTTGGGATATCGGGTTTAAATTGCACTTTAATTATAGAACTAGCTTTTGGCTGTTTTTCAGCTTAATTAATCAGCAAAAGTGTTGGTAAGGTATGTGCTATTTATTCATTTAATCCAGCAATGATTACAAACTGTAACTGTCAAAGCAACCAGAAAGCCCCAGAGATGTAGAACTTATTTTGTGTCTGGACAGCTGAGTTTTAAGGAATATCGCACAATCTCAAAATAAAATATTGTCTACCTATATATGTTTATATTGTCATATGTGTCTAAGGTCTTTAGGTCATTATTTAAGGTCATTATTTTTCTGTTTACTCCTTTTCACATGTTTGTACTTGGATTTCTTAACAAAACAAGATTTTATTGCATTCAGTTATGAATGCACAAAAGTGTAGCATAAGGATAGAAATTTTCCACCTTATCTGAACTCTACCAAATGGAGATCTGGTAAATCAAGTGTTTATTGCATAAGGAATTACTAAATGCATATACTTGATATGTCTGAGAGATCTGATTGTCATGTCTTGTCCTGCTTTTCTGCTGATATGTTTAAGAAGCAAAACCTGAAATAATTCTGTATGGTATTTCTTGCTTAATGACCATTTGTTCAGTGACCATTCAAAGTTATGGTGGCACTGACAATGGGATTTACAACTGATCCCCCAAATTATGGCGATTGCAGCTCCCCTGTGCTCATCTGACCAAAATTCAGGCATTTAGCAGCCTACCTGCACTTAACAACTATACTTCAAGCCACTCTCCCACCTATCCCTCCCTCATCTATGCCCTTTTGGCCCTACCTGCATTCCATGGCCCCTGCCATCCCAGCTGATCTTTGCCATCATTGTGCTCTTGCTGCTGGTCCTCCTCAAGGCAGCTGCTGATGGTGTGAGTCTTTCTTCCCCAGTTCGCATGCAGGGGTTTTCTCATTTCCGTGGATGTTGGCTTGGCATGGTCAGCCAGTGGTCTGTAAAGGACCATGCTTGGGTAGCAGTGGGAACAAGAAGGCAAAGGTCAGCTTGGGGAGCAAGAGTGCAAGGCAGCAGGGGCCTCAGAGTGCAGGGTGGTATAGCTGGGAATGTGCTGGGGCAGCTGCAGCTTCCCCGGAGTGGCTGCAGCATTATACCGTGCTATTGGACGGGGCTGAGGCTTCACACCCACGCCATGTGGCTGGGCTGGGTTAGCTGAGGTTTCCAGGGCAGCTGCAGGATTGCACTGTAGGGTGGCTCAAGCACTTTTTGCCATCCCAAAGGTGCAGTATCCCAAGAAACTCCTGAGACACATTGTGACATGCAGTCATGGAGCTGTGCATTTCTGGGACTGCATGTTGCCCTGCCAGGTAGGTGCAGGGCAGCCAAAAGGGCAGCGATGGGACAGTGCAGCCAGGTAGCATGAGTTGAAGGGGAGGGTAGTCCCTTACCTTTGAAGAACCAAGGCTCAGGGCTAGGAGGGACTGAACCCAGAATGTTTGGGTTGGGGTGGCTCCTTGGCTAATGACTAATGGAATTTGCTTAATGACAGCAGTGGGGAGTGCCAAAATTGCTGTCACTAAGAATAAGGTAATATTATGACCCATCACTTAGTGTCAGAAATTCTGATGAGATTTTATATCGCACTCTGTAGCGGTATATAAGTCTAAGTGCTATTGCTATTTTGCTTAGTGCTACTGAGATCACACCTGCCAGTTCCTTCAGAACCCTGGGATGTAAAAACCATTTGGTCCTGGTGATTTGGACTCAGCTGGAGTGCATAGGAGTCCTGTTGCCAATTTCTTGTCTATTTTGACCTGCATTCCTATTCTTTCTCCCACATTGCTGCTTTTGGTAAGGTGGACTTATTTTTTTTTTCCTTTTGCATGAAGACAAAGGCAAAGAAGGTATTAGGCAGTTCCGCTTTTACTCTGCTGCCCGTCATCTTCTCACCATCTTTGCCCATTAGTGGAAAGATCATTTCCTTGATTTTTTTGTGTTCCTTGCATATTGAAAGGCACCTTTTTTGGTTGTATTTTTATTTTATTTTATTTCTCTTGCAAAATGTAAACTAAACACACGCCTAATATATTGTATATTCTTTCAAATTCTGGCAAATAACAGTATACAATCACCTTTTTTCCTCTCACCTTTACTGTTCAAATATGGGACAAGCGTACTGGCAAGAAATTACATTGGTATTCTGCTAGTGTAGCCAAGCCAGACAGGTCTGCAGAACAGTAGTCTATTTTTAGACTGTTGCTTGCCATTTTTATCCAGTGAAAATACTCATCAGCGTCTAGGTGACAGGCCATCAGTTTCTGTAAATGTGTCAGAGACCATTCCCCCCCCCTCCTTTCCCCCCTCCCCGCATCTTTCTAGTTTACTTTGCAATGCTCAGCTCAAGGCAGAGGGGCAGATTACTTTAGACTTCAATTCATGCAGTAAACTCCCCAATTCATAGTTCTCTAACGTCATGCATTTCATTCATTCATCGTTTTCTATTCACAGCTGCTTACGCATCTCTGCTTATTGTCTATTATGGTTGAATTGTTCTACTGCTCAAACACTGAAGGTATGGGAGGGGCAAATTAATCAATTCAAATGCCTCTGCTAGAATTCGGAATTCAATTTCTTTCCACACATGCATCAACACATCCACCAAATACGCTGAAGTCAATCTGTGTCAATAACTGTAAATAATGTGTTTTTCTTCCCCACCCCCCAAGCATATTTGAATGATAAAACATCAGTATATGCAACTTATTAGGTTGAAAATTTGCTCTAAATGTGAGACTAGATTTACTATTTCTGCTTGGGAATGATATTTCAAGGTTGCGTTGAGCCATGGTTTCTTACTGATCATAGTAGTGATAAATTAACTTGAATACAGTATTTAGTGAAATAATCCTCAATTATTGTTTTGATGTTTCTGTATATAAAACATAGGCCCGTGATGGCGAACCTATGGCACAGGTGCCACACGTGGCACGCGGAGCCATATCTGTGGGCATGTGAGCATTGCCCTAGCTCAGCTCCAGCGCGCATGTGCGCACTGGCCAGTTGATTTTTGGGACTTCCACTGGAAGTCAGAAAATGGGCCGTCTCCGGCTTCCAGAGGGCCTCTGGGGAGTGGGGGGTGGGGAAGGCTGTTTTCACCCTCCCCAGGCTCCAAGAAAGCCTCTGGAATCTAGGGAGGGCAAATAATGGGCCTACTAGGCCTATTGGGCCCACCGTTAACCTTTTTGCCATCATGTGCCAAAAGCGGGGGTAGCGCAGTGGGTCGCGTGCGCATGCGTGGGGGTGCAGGGTGTCATTGAATTATGGGTATGGGCACGCGCGCATGCAACCCCCCCATGCTCCCCACGCTTTTGGCACATGAAGGTTAGCCATCACTGACATAGGCTATGATAATCAAATAATGGAATTAATGTCTAAACCATTAAATATTAACAGAAATTCTTAGATATGTACATATTACACTTAATTTGAGAACAAATTAATATTACTGAGTTGTGGCATGGCCACATTTCTGTATTATGTATATGTGAATAACTATAGATTGATTCATGGTATAGCAGTTACCCAGTCAGTTTTTTAATGTGATCCTCTTGAGACTCTCAAATAGCATGAACATTGACGAGCCCAAGGGTTTTCAATTTTTTTCAGGCTGCAGAATCTGTTAGTTCAATTCTGATACTCCAAGCAAGGGGCAAAGCTCTGGTGATAGAAAATTGGCAATAAAATGAAAACTCTTTTTCCAGTGTACAAAAACAAAACATTAATTTTGCAAATATTTGAGAAGTTACAGTTTTAATCAAATAAATACTATGGACATCTGTCTTGTTACATAAAAATGTACAAAATGCCATTGTTTTCACATGGAGTTCTGTACATTTTGTTTTAGAATATTCAGTACTTTTAATTTACAAGGTTGCAATATATGGTTTCCTGATGCCTTCACAATTTTACAGATTACTGTTATGTAATACTTGCTGACATTCAGTCCATTTGGTTTATCTTTTTTGCATTCCACGTAAAACTAAAGTTGATAAAACTTTTTTTTCACATTTCCATTTCTTACTTGGGCTTGATTTATCAAAATATGTGTCATAAGAAGCAACAGCAACACTAACAGCCCTGGAATTTATTTCACTTTTTTATTTCTGCTTTTTCAGTACCATCTGCAATTCTTCCAGTTGGTAGTGAGTGATCCATATCTGGAAAAATACATTTTGTATCTAATAAAAATCCAAAGAAAAAATAATATGCACATACTGAGGATATATAAGTGTTGTATTTTTTCCCCCATTGCCTGTCCGAAGCCACTTAAACACTCATTTTTCTCCTTCCTTTTAAACACAATCCTCATTTATATTTATTCCAGAAGAAGTAATAATCCAAAGGGATTTGAGACACACATGACTGAACCTGAGCAGCTCAATCCTAAATTTACTAATTTCCACACAGCTCGGTGAAGCTCACAGGGATGCCATTTTGATTATTAAGTAGACTTCTTCATGGCATGTGCATGCACGGACACACATAAATATTGCCTCCAATATGGAAAGTAAACGGGAAGGGAAGGACTTGCCATGATCCTGCAGAGTTAGAAATGGATGTCAGAGTTTGGGAGCAAGCAGGGATTTGATGTTATGGATGAGCTTATGGTGAAGGAAGACAACTGGCCACCTCCTGAATGGAGCAGCACTTGCAAACCCTGGTGACTTAACAGCAAGTGAGGGGATCAGCAGTTCTGAGCTATTTGGGTAGTTGAAGGTGTCTGGAATAGGCTTGAGCAGTGGTGGGCAGTCTGGAGGTTTAGACTTCAGTCTTTTTCATTGGTCATAGTGGTTTGGGCTGGTGAAAATCCCATCAAACTATCATAGAATCTTAGGGGGCTGCAGAACATAGTTTGAAAATGTAGTGATTTCATGGTTTACTGTAACTGGTAACCTGAAAATGAAATGAAGACTTCAAAACAGGGATGGGGAACTTCTGCCCAACTAGGTGTGACTCTAAAATTCCCAGCATTTAATTAATATGGTTATAATTCAATAAATGTCTGGGTGCTTGTTTCCCTTTTCTTCATACGCTGATTGCATTCATGCCGTTTTTCCTATAGCAGTGTGTTGCACTGGCTGGCTCCATTTCACCAAGTTCTGTAAAGCCTAATATTATACAAGTATGTGTTTTTAAAAAATAATCCACTTTCCACTTTGGTTTGTTGACTTGTAGCATCAGCACTGAAATACCAATAGAAGGTGTTACACATCAAATGACTCTGTCATGTACTTTCACACTAACACTCTGGACATATGTTTGAACTTAAACCACATTTTTCTTTAACAGTGGCAGAAGAGCACCTTGACAAAGTGCCTCTTCTGCTACTTCCTTACAAAAGAAATTGGTTTAGTAAAAAAAATATGTATATATTAAATGGTAAAATGGTTTACTTGACAATTAGCCAATAACAAGATAATAAGAGATTAGCTCAATTATAGCAAATAAGTGCAAGTGATGCAGATTATATACTCAAAACAATGAGAAAGGTTTGGCAGCAGTACTTTCTGAGTCATTGTTATACAAGCCAACCAGTGATCTTACATATCCTGAACTCCCTGGTGATGGACCAAACAATCCCAGTAGTTAGAGGGTTAAAATGATTAAGAAGCTAAGTCTCTTAGGAGCTGGAAAAGCAGAATAAAAGAGATATATTTTGTCTCCAGAAATATATCTCCAGAGTAAGGAAGTGAAGTAGTTTCTCCATTGTGTGCTACACTATGCCTACATTAAGGATAAGGTCACAGGTTCATAAAGAGAAACTTTGAAGAACAAGGATATTATCAGCATATACATTTATAATGGCATGACTTTGCTCCATAGATATTTATTGTCTCTCTTTTATAGAGATCATTTAGATAAAAAAAAGCAACTCCTTGACTATACGTTGCCCCCATCAGAAGCTCAAAGAGTGGAAAAAACTCTTGTTTTATCATTTTTTTTTGGCTGCAAAAATGGTCATTGGCAATAAGGAGGTGTACAATAGAAAATGAACTTCATACTGTCAAATCACTAAGGTTCAAAGGGAAGACATACGTGCATTTTGCTTTCTTGGAAGGCTATAGGATGATCCAACAGAATTTTAATTGCAGGTAGTCCAGTAATGGTGATTATGACCACAATTGAGCTCAAAATTTCCAGTGCTAAACAGGATAGTTGTTAAATGAGTTTTTCTCCATTTTATGACCTTTCTTGCCACAGTTGTTAAGTGAATCACTGAAGTTGTTGAGTTAGTAACATGGTTGTATTGTATTGTATTGTATTGTTTATATTTATATACCGCCCTTCTCCTGAAGGACTCGGGGCAGTGAACAGCCAACAGATAAAAGGTTAAGTGAATATGACATTGACTTTGCTTATTAGAAGATCGCAAAAAGTGATCACATGACTCCAGAACACTGCAACCGTCATAAATATATGCCAGTTGTCAAGTGTTTGATTTTGGATCATGTGATCATGGGGATGCTGCAACAGTCATACGTATGAAAAATGGTCATAAGTTACCTTTTTCAGTGCTGTTGTAACTTCGAATAGTCATTACATGAATGGTTATAAGTCAAGGACTACCTGAATATTATTAGAGCAAGTGGGTGTGGTGTATTTAGTATTTTTTTCAAGTATTCTTCAGGCATATTTCCATATCGAACTAATGCAGCCATTGCATTATAATTATGAAATCAATACAAAAATACAGTCAAAACTAAAGGATATATCTATTAAAACATTAAAATTACACCATGCATATTTGTAAAAATAAAAAGAGTGTCCAGGCATGAAAATGATAATCTTCTCACACTGTTGAAGAGTGATCTGTAACTTGGATATTGTCATCAAGAAGGCCCTAACTTTAGTAATGGGGGCAAGTTAAGGCAGCCTTTTATGTGGACGTTCATTCTCATCCTATAAAATAAAAGCTAAGCAACTTATTTGATTTGACCTGAAAACTTATTGAAAAATACTGCAAAGCAGAAGTAATAACTAGCAGTTCTGAAGCTCATGGCAAACATGGAACAGGTCTATTTAAAATTGCCTTTAAAATTTCTAATTAAATTAACCAACTAATCTGCCATCTTTCCCAATCCTGTAGAACAGGGGTGTCAAACTGGCGGTTCCAGAAAGGCAAAAAAATGTCACGATACGTCACGTGACGTGATCGAATTTGACACCCGTGCTCTAGAATGTCTGGACCTCTGTTGTTTTTAGTTTTGGTTCCAAGGTGTTTGGGAGTCTTAAGATTAATTCAGCCTCTCTGGTTCATCCAAAACCTGCATCAATATAGCTTCAAGTAGGAGTGGGAAGTCAGGAGACAGCTATGACAAATATTCCCTTATACAGGCATTGTTATTTGCACTTCTCTTGGTCCAGCTTCCTAAACTTTACACGCTTGTGTTCTTTTAATATAAAATCCACGATGTCGTGATTCTTTTGCACAAATTTTATGATGTCGTGATATCTTTGCATAATTTATGTGTGGGAAGCATAATGAACAAAAGAAAGATAAGGTGCGAAGTCTGAAGGTGTTCTATTACACTGTGAATGAAAAAGACATTTAAAAAAATTCACACTTGTGTCATTTTTGTAACAGGTTTTTTTTGGGGGGGGCTTCTCTTAATGTAGTGTATTGGTACTGACATTAGCTTGCAGGGTCTGCACACTTACCTTCTTTGTTCTTACCAAAATATGAGATAGCATATATTAGACACCATTAGCTTTCACTTCTAGGGATTTCAGTAGCTTCTAAATTTGGCACTGCTAAGCTGATGCTCTGTTGCTTGAATCAATCGAGGCTGCTATTTTTAGCAAGAAAGGAGAATTGAAATAGCAATTTGCTTTCCATGTAATAGATCCCAAAAGGAATATTGATGCAAGCTCTCTGTCATTGCATATATTTCCCCTCCCCAAAAGTACCCAGACAAAAGACAGCTGTCAAAGCTTACTGCAGCATTAATATTTAATCAATCAAATGTTTGTGCATTAAGTGTTTAAGGGGCAAAAAGGCATGAGCTGAACCAGTTTCAAGTAACTAAGCAGTTTGTATAATGCAGGTAGAGGGCAAACTTCAAGTGTTCCTATAATGTGCTTTTTGATTTTGATTTTTTAAATTCCGTAGGCTAAAATCACGCATAAGATTTTAACCAGCTCAAGCTAATTTTTCAAAATTCATTTATGACTGCAGAGAATCTTGTAGTAATACAGGTCAAGTGCCAGCATTAAGTTATATAAAGGCATTTTCCTTGCTTTCCAGTGAAGGGCTTCAGTTTAACATTAATGGTGATTTGTGGAGGAAATATTGGGATATTTGTTGTTGTTATTACTCTGGTTTGTTGCCCAATCAACCAGATGTTTAGACTGGATTTGGCATTTTTTAGCCACATATTGAATCCTTCCTAAGGCAGATGTTGTTTGATGGTATTAAAGGTATCGCAGGATGTAAGCTGTTCTGAGTAAAGCTGCCTTTACTAATTGTGATGTTGTCAATGTTGATGGTGTTCAAGTGATGCTCCAGAGGTTTTGGGATTGCACCCAAGGTGCCTATTACTGTTAGTACGATCTTTGTTTCTTCTGCTACAGTTGTTCTCTTTGTAGGTCTTAGTATTTTGTGATTTTCTCCAGTTCTTTCTCTTCTACTTTGCTGTCTCTAGCTACTGCCACTTCCGCTATCCATTCTTTTTTGTCTTTCTTATCAACAATTGTTAGGTCTATGAGGCAGGTGTTTGAATTCTAAAGTCCCAGACATATCTGGCCTTAGGTTGCCATTACTCTGTTTCTTCGTTCAACAGTGATAGTACTGTTTAAGGTTCCGAGGTTTAAAAACATATATTGTTTTTAAGCCAAGCTATCACCAAAGCTGGTTCTGTTTTGGTTTGTCGCATGAGCCAAGGCCCAGTTAAAACAGTATACCAGTGCTCTACATTTTAAACCTCCTAAAAAGAAACAGGCCGGGCAAGTCAGATTGCTTTTTCTATTGTAAAATAATGGTGACTGGTAATTTGTGTTAGGGTTATACAGGAACTTGTTATTTCATGTTAACTTGTAATGGAATCATTTGCATCTGGATATTGTTAATTTATTCACAATAGTCTCGAATTGTAATTTTTAGGGAGATGATTAAAAAAAATTATTTTTAATTACAGGTAATATCTGTAGTTTATTTGCAACCATAATTGCAACCAAAACTGCCAATGCTAAGCAATGGAGTCATTAAGTTAGTGACACCTGGTTTTACTATCATTTTGCTGTGATTATTAAGTGAATTGCTGTAGTCATTGAACAAATCATGCAGGCACTGAGCAACTTTGGCTTCCCCCATTGACTTTGCTTGTGAGAAGCCACCTGGGAAGGTTGCAAATGACGATCACATGACACCAGGATGCTGCAATTATCATAAATAAATGCCAGTTTCCAAGTGCCCAAATTTTGCACACAGGGATGCTGCAATGGTCATAAGTGCAAGGACTGATCGTAAGTCACTCTTTTCAGTACTGTCATAACTTCAGCACATATGTTAAATGAATGGTTGTTGAGGACTATCTGTACAATGCTTCAATTGGGGGGGATTAAAGAGTCTCCTTAAAGGCCCCTTTGTAATGAGAATATTAATATCTAGTGTTTATTTATGATATTTTGTACTTGAAAAATTTTAATTCACTCTCATAATTCTATTTTCTTCTCTGCCCTTTATTTTATAGTTGTCACAGGAGCCACAGATGGAATTGGAAAGGCTTATGCAGAAGCAGTAAGTTTTAAGCTTGTATACCTCAGCCCCGTCTCAAATACTGATTCTATGTATTCTTTTAGTGCTGATCTGTTTTGGAATTGTTTGCCTTTATAAAAGTAATTCAAGAATAAATGTTTTCTTCATATATATTAAGGAACCACAAAATACATTTAAAAGTTACAAATAAATTCATTTTGGATTAGAATGGCAAGGATGAATTCCTCTGTGCAAAAGAGGGGAGACTGTGATGATGGTTATCCTCTGATAGTGTCATTAACGTTAGGTTTTGCTGTTGGAAGATGTGTACATTGTATTTTTCCCTAGGATGATTGGTTATACTTATAATCAAGTTTATTATTTCATACTGTAGAAGTGAAAGTTTCCTTTTAAAATTCCCTTCAGATATATTAGAGGAGAGTCACTATGAGTTATTGTAATACACCAGTTATTTAAGTAAATACCAGTAAATACACCATTATTTATTTCAAGCTCAGAAATTTCTAGAGCAGTTGAAGCATTTTGTTTTGAACATAAGAGAATTCATATTGAAAATATTTTGCATGTCCCTATTGTATATGGTGATATGTCTACCCATGTAGTGTGTGAAAAGAAAATTCTTGGAATGCAAGCTATATATAAGCAGTCCCCTGCTTATACATAGAACTTATACATAGAAATATTCAGTTCCAGTAATTCATATGTATTCTATTTGTTCTGTATGTTACATTGTGATCTGTGTGCATGTGCAAAAAGCCAGCTGTCATTTTTGCATTCCTTGTATAAATTTAGGTTACATAAGTCAGATCTTGTATGAACAGGTGACTGACAGTACACAGAAATTTATACTCATGAATACACATGAAAGATATGGATACTGTCTTCTGTATTGGCTTTGGCCCACCTCAAATCTTGACAGAATTGAAATCTTTTCAATACATTTATTAATATCTTGAATCTGCTTTGCATATACATTTTGAAAATGGTATTCTTATTGTATTCACACCTGATCAATATTTTTTTTTTGTAATTGATTGTGTGCCATCATCTTGGTACAAACTGTTAACAATCACATAGATTTCTCCATGACAGTCTCTTTCTAACTTGGTATCTTGACCTGGACCAGGCACATGTGCACACATGCAGAAGTTTGGCTGCAAGACTTCATTTTAAATGGTGCAAATACAGGCAGTGACAGGCCAGTTATGTGTCCTCGCATGCTTAGTTCCAAAATCCTTTGGAAACTTACCCGTAAAGGATTTCCATTAACCAGAGTCCAAAGTAATGGGAACAGTCCAAGGGTTGTGGTTAGGACAACATTGTGGGTAGGTCATTAGACAGTCCAGATCCTAAAAAAACATATTCCTGGAACCAAGGGCTCTAAAGTACATTGTACGATTCTAAGCATTAAATTGCTAGCATGTGAAATTAAGAATATTGTACAAAGTTTGCATTTTCAGCATCTTTAGAGATGTTATTAAAATAATACTGCTTCTGACTCTTTTAACAGCTCTCTAAAAAATTTCTTAAATTCCTTTCTCAGATTTTAATCTTTCTTGGCTTTGGCTTTTCTACTCTTCATTTCATGGCAATTTCAAGAGTTTATTTCAACATTCAGTTTGCTTTCTTCCTTGTCTTCATTTTTGACAGGTTTTTTTTGCATTCATCCCTAACACATCTTTACATTCATTCCATAATTCCTCTGATTCTCAGTCAGTGAGTTTCAGGGCTTCAAAGCAATTCCTGATCTTCTCCTTGAAAGTAGTGGATATATGTTCAAGATTGTATCATAGAAACTGACGAGCTTTCTTCTTTTTCTTTAGCTTAACTTGGAACTTGCACACAAGCATTTTGTAATCTGTTCCACCTAGTCAGTACCTAGTCATGTCTTTGATGTTATAATTGAGCTCCACCTCATTTTAGCAATAATGCAGTTGGTTTGATGTCTATATACTCCATCTGATGATGTCCATGTATCAGGGCATCATTTTGGTTGTTTGAAGATAGTGTTAGCTATGAAGAATTCATTGGAATAGCAGAGATTAGCTAAACTAGTCTCCTGCTTTGGTTTCCTAAACTATATATTCAAACCACATTTTCCCCTTTAATATTTCTAACGTTGGCATTTCAGTCTTAAGTCACAAGCACCACATCTTCCTTGCACGTTCTGTTGATTTCAAATGGAATTTGATCATAAAACTCAACCTCTTCTCCTACTTTGCTGGTCGGAGCATATATGCAAATGATTGTCATATTAAAGAGTGGTTCACCATATCTGATCAATATTATTTGGTCATTGATTTGCATTGTAGCCAAGTATTGTTATTACTATACTCTTACAAACAATAAAAACAACACTGTTTCTTCTTTATTTTTCATTTTTGAGTTGTAAACAGTGTGAACTTCTGAATGAAATGTGCAATCTGGATCCATCACAATTCACTGATGCCTTAGTTATCAATTTGTAGTTCTTTCATCTTTCACCCTTTCTTGCAGCCATCGATTTTTTCCCCCTCTGTGGCAGCATCAGCAACTAAATGTCCCAAGACTTAATCTAGCTATGTCATAAACACTATTAGCGCACTCCAAAAGATCTTCAGCATCTCTTCAGTAGGTTTTTGAATGCCATCTGACCTGAGAGGCTCATTATGTCCTCAGTCATTTGATATTTTCCATCCATGTGGGGTTTTTTTGGTAAAAATACAGGAATGGTTTATGACTGCCTTCTCCTGCACAGTATAAAACGATGTCTTTGCTATCATCACTGAAGTGATTGTGGAGACCAATGTTTTATATATAGCTGCTGTCCAATATAAATGTCTGCTTGCTTTACCTAAGCAGGTGGAACAACCTTCACACCTTAGGTGACCCTGTTG
The DNA here is from genome assembly GCA_012654045.1 of Ptyas mucosa. Classification (NCBI taxonomy): domain Eukaryota; kingdom Metazoa; phylum Chordata; class Lepidosauria; order Squamata; family Colubridae; genus Ptyas; species Ptyas mucosa. Next base: position 30,663,593 of record WNWU01000001.1, read on the forward strand.
GGAATATATACTCTTGGCATACATTCCTGACGTTCTCCACTCATCCTTCCCAGAACAGCCTCTCTCCCCCATCCAAATTTGGCACTAAGGATATATCATAAGAGTATTGTAGGTCAGTTACCTACATTCTGACTTACAATGGGGCATTAAGAGTTTTTACTTATAATCTTTTTCACTTAAATGAATTTTATATTCCATAACGTGACAGTTTTGAAATTAATTACTGGTATGTCTTAAAGTTCTGTGTTTGTATTAGCATAGTATGCTGCCAAGATGTGCTAATCAGACCACATTTAGAAACTGATACTTGAATGGTAATTCAGTTTTAATAGTAGTAACTTATTTTATACTTGTAACTCAGTTCATTATAGAATACAGAGAATAAATTCTTATTGGACAAGTGAAGTTTTCCATAGTTGCAAGATAAAAATATCCAGTTATACCAATTCATATACTGCTTTAAAAAGTCCAGCCTGCTTATGTCTTCTTTCTCACCTGATAATGCATCAGTTCCAGTGGCCTTCAGACATTTCTGCCATATATAGATTTGAAAAGGAAAATCCCAACTAAAGAAAAACAAGAAATACAGCACTATCAAACTCCAGTTATTGGATTTTTCTTGGTGCCAAATGTTCCATTTAACTTCTCAATTAAGCTAATTGTTTGGAGAAGGTAAGGGTCTGAAATGAGAATATTCCATATTGTGGGTGGCTTATAACTTCTCCATTGCCCTTTACAAAAAAGTAATTGCTATATCTATCATGATTTCAACAGCTATCCTATCCTGGTAAATAACTCAATCAAGACTTGATTTACCACTTTGCGCTAATCCAGATTAACCTTAAAATTAAATTCATCAATTTAATCTAAAAGCTTGCCTAACTCCAGATGAGTCCAGGCTGTGTAGAACATTCAAATCAATAAAACTAAAAAATGGATAGGGGAGAAGCAATGTGTGTTCTGGAAGAAAATATTCTCTGGTAAACATTAGAGGCTTTTATTCATTTTATCACATCCCAACAATATCAAGTCCTGTAAAAAAAATGCTTATTCTCTGTCTGCCCATTCCATGTGTCCATTTGAATGTGGTTATGAAACATAGCTGAATGTGGTTATTAAGCATAGCTAACTGTCTCTAGGGCTTGCGCCCCTTCCAATATCCTTATAGACATATTCCTGACATAGCAGTTTTCTTTTGATGAATCTGCAGTTCTGAACTTTGCTGAGGGGTTGAAAGTTGTGTTTAAGATTTCGTATCATAAACTTGAATAAAACATTAAGATGAAACTCCATTTTCTAGATTGTGTGGAGAAGAATCCTAGGTTTGTTTCAGCTGCACTCAGTGTAAAAAGAAATTAAAAACATTGACACAATTTTCTAGCTAAACTTTTACCTACTTCTATAAAAAAAAATAGCAATCTCCAATTCAGAAATTCCTGTGTTTCATATACCTAAACCTCTTTCAGTTTTTTTAAATAGGAGAATTCATTTCAGTAAGGTGTTGCTTAACGTGCAGCCCTCCTGAGCTCCATTTTTGTTGGCAGAGGCACTGCGGGCCGGTCCTTCATTGTTTCGCCATACCCCCTTTTTGCGGGTATGTCATAATTTTAAATGGTTGCTAAGCAATCTGTTATTAAGTTGAAAGACTATCTGTATATAAAATGCCCTTTTTTCTATTTGAGACACTTATTTGGAATTAGGTGGGTACTAAAGTTTTCTTCTGGCAGAATCTTTGGATTCAACCCCACACTTGCAGTTCTTAATAATAATTCTCAGCTTGTACAGAATTGGAATTAATCTTTTTGTATTTTTTATTTTATTTTCTCAGTTAGCAAAAAGAGGAATGAAAGTGGTTCTTATTAGCAGATCTCAAGAAAAACTGGATAAAACTGCCAGTGAAATAGGTGAGTATTTTTCTTGGTTTTTCTTGATAAATTAAAAAAAAAACACCTTCTGAATTTGACTCCTAATGATTTCAAGAGAACGTTCATATAGTTTTCCTAAAAACAGAAGTGTTTTGCTATTGCTTTATTTCAGCATTCCTTTGTTTCTGGATTTTCTGGTGGTCTTCTGTCCAAGTACTAATCATGCATAACCATATTTAGTTTTTATGAAATCAATTCTTCGTCACCACAAGATGGAGCTGAAAGAAAGAGCTACCTCCACCTCTTTTGGCTAGAAGGCAGGAGTTTGTCATTTACCAGTCACAGGCAGGAAGGGTGGAGCAAGAAAGCAACCCCTATCTGGGTTAGGTAGTTCTTTTGTGGTAGCTTCCTCCTGCTACTCACATCGCAGAGGTTCCTCCCTCAGATGGTGGTGATGGCTAAGTTACAGGCACCAGAGACAGAACTATATTGTACCCCAGTGGCCTTTTTTCTCCTACAGTGAAGTGGTCCCAAGCAGACTGTGCCATGACTCAGAGAGCCTGGGTGATGTTTACATTTATTTAAGATGTCTTTTGTTTTGCCTTTGTTAGCTTTATAGATAAATCAAGGTACCTAATACAGGTAGTTCTTGACTTAACAACAATAATTGACCTTGGAATTAGGATTGGCAGTCAATCGTAATTTAATGGCCAGATTAAATTCTTTACATTTTGTGTGGCAGTCATTAAGCAAATCCATTTTCCCTATTGGGCACTTTTTGCTAGCAACCAGAAGTAAATGCCAGAATTGAATTGAAGTGATTGTCTAAATTTGTTTCTTTACAGTGATATTTCTGTGCTGTCTTAAATTCTGTATGGAGGAGAAGTATAGTGTAAATAAAATGGTATTTGGTATTTGGTTACATTTGTCATAGGTAGCCCCACATAAAGCTTTTTATAGTTATCCAGTTTGGATGCCACTTCAGTCTTCTCATGGCAATATCAGTTAAAATATAGGAGTTAAAGTCCAACACATTTGGGAAATACAGGTTTGCACAAGTGTATGGATAAGAAGCAAGATCACTTTTCTGACAAAGACAGAATCAGTCTAAAATGATTTCAAAAACTCAACAATGAGACACTTTTAGACATGATTATCTGGGCTTCCATAGAATCTGGAAGAACTGTAAAACAGTGCATTTACAGCTGAAAGAGCAGTACAATAGTATTCGTACTTGATTTAGAGTAGTTGGCTTTCCAATGCGCAGAGTATCTGAATTATCAGAGTTTTTATGTCAAAACTCTTTCTAGATGCAACTTCAGAAATCAGCTATTACCAAAAAAAAAAAAGTTAAACAGATTACTAAAATCACCATATGCATCCAAGGTTCAAAACAAAGCTTAGCTATCCACAAGAGTGTGTATGCGGTACAATTCATACAGGAACCTCTGGGCAGGTGTCTGCCTTTCAACAAGGCTAAAAATAGTCCTCATTATCATAAGCATGAGGAACACACTCAGACATGAGCAGCATCATGACAACCTTGTGGAAGAAGTTTAAAATGAATATAATCTTCCTCGTGCTATATCATTCAAATTTATGAAAGGTTCTTTAGTAAGATTAATGTTTCCTGCAGCTCTTTTGCAGTAGTTGAAAAGATAGGGGATTTACCCCCTTCCCCTCCTTATGTTGATAAAACATTGATTATAAAACAGCTGTTTTCCAAGCAGAAGGCTCCCTTTCTACCAGATCATCTTGGGTGTCATTGGACATATTTGATGTCATTCTAGTGGCAGAACAAAACTCCCGAGCCCTTTCATTATCACCAGTGATTTCAAAGGGTAGAGGTCAGGTGCAAGCAATCAGCGCCATTCATAAATAGCTTAAGTGAGCAAATATATTGTATTTTACCTATGTTGCAAGAATCCCCCCAGATTGGTTGTCTTCCCTTGAGAAAGACCAGATAAAGCTCCATGGATCTTGGGGGAGGTCAAGCTTATGCTGCTTGCAGCTGCGCAGCAATTCCAGGGTGGGTCCCCACTTGACTCCTGCTTCGAGCCTAGCTGGCAGTTCACCAACACTAGAACCATACTGTACAAACCACAGTCTAGTGGTATAAATTAAACATATTGTAATATTAATAATTAAGCAAGGTTCCCTACTTTTCAACTCCATCATATCCTGGGCAGTATGTTTTCTGTGTATTATTAAACAATTCCTGGAATCCAATTTTTGCTTACAGAAGAAAAATGTGCCCATGGTATAAAAGGCTAGGAGGAAAAATACTTCAAGGCAGCATAAGGTTAATTAAGCTTGATGTTTCCACAAGGAAAGACAAATACTTCACATGGAAGAAGTCGATTTAAAAAAACCAAACAGATCAGTTCTTCCAGTGCAGTAAAGTCTATGTTCTGTCCCCCTTCCCCACACAGGCAAACACACAACCAGGCTCACCTGCCAAGATTTTATTAAGCAATCAGACTAGAAACCCTTGCAGATAAGAGTTTCGGCAGTAAACTGTGAAATGCCTGCCAAGTCAGTTTTCACTCACAGTAAGCAAGAGAGAGTTTATCCTCAGTCCAGTTCCTGCAAAAAGTAATCCACGAAGCAAGAGTTAGCCAAGGTCCAATTCAAATATGTACAAGCCAGATTCCAGGTAACGCGATGTGACTCTCAGGTTTTTAACTTTGACCGTCACAAAGCCTGAAGAGCAATCACACCCACTTTTATTCTTTGTGGGGTGTGGCTCAGTGACTCAGCTCAATCTCTGGCCCTCCCACGCCTCTTCCGTTGCTGCGCACACTTTTCCCTCCGACGCTGCCTGGGATCAAGCCAGGATTCATCATCCTCGCTCCCTATCTGTTATTGTTCCTATATGCTTTCCTCCTGGCATATCCCAGGCTGTTCCTCTTGGCCTTCAGATAAAACCTGAGGCATTGCCAGAGAGGAGGGTCCTGGAGAGGGAGGCCTTGTCAGTTCCTCCCCATCACCTTCTGAGTCCTCTTCCTTTGTTAGGACAGGCTCGGGAGTCGGGGTCACAACAGTCTAAGGCGATGCCTCCCAAATCTTTTCTTTTATTACCCAAACTGCTTACCAGAAAGTCCTTTTCCCCCACTTATCAGAAAGTCCTTACTTGAATGTCCCCTTTGTGTTTGGATAATGGGTTTGTGTGTCATTACCCAAAGAAAAACCATTTTTACCCAATTTTGGGTAGCCTATCTATGTTCGGGAATCACTGGTCTAAGATGTTCATGAGACATTCCAATGGTTTTGCTCCAAGATATGTTCTGTAAATTTTGTGCAGTTGTAATGCAGAATTTGGATAGAGAATACCTGTGGAAATTAGAGTTTGGTTTTTTTTAATATTTAGAGCAAGAAATCAAATGTGCCGTATTGATATTATAATGTAGCTCATATGGATATGCAGACAAGGCAGTAAAGTATGTGTATATACAGGAAGGTATGTGGTTGTTAAAGACTGCTCAACAAAGTTTTTTATACAGAGAAATTCATATAGGTAAATCACTCAGATAAATTACTCTTAATAGAAGAACACTAAGAAGTAAAAAGACTCAAGTTGCCAGTGTTTTTGTTTGCTAAAAGACAAGTGGTTTGTTCAATTCCATATTATTTTATGGGTTTGCTTTTGTGTTGATTTATCTGCCACCATCTGGGTAGCTGCCTAGAGTTGCCTTTATGATCTAAGTGTCATACAAGTTTATTAAATAAGTAAATGATTGATGCCTTTTGGATATGATTATATACAAAGACATGAAGACTACCTAAAAGTAAGATAGTATTCCATACTGCAGTAATTTGGTGCAAAATGTTGTCCACAGAAAATATAGAGTAGTTTTTGCTTTCCTGATTTAAACAAATGCTGAAACATAAGTAAATAGATGATTGAATACAACATGCATATTTGATACTATTGGAGTTTAGCCATTCATGAACTTGTTTTCATTTGTAGAAGAAATCAGGTTCCTGTAAATGTTCCCTGTTGGAGGAAATAAGTAATAAATTTTTCTGAACTCCTTCCAATCTGTTCTTAAAGTCACAGGTAGGGACTTAATGGGAACCAGTGGGGGGAGGGGGGGAGAGGGAAAGGTGATAAGAAAAAACTACTATAGGAATTCTATTGAGCACACTTCTAGATTCAGCCAATTCTAATGTGTCACAGAAGTTTCCCCTTGGATAGTCTTTTTTTTTCCCTCTGTGACCTTAATCTTGAATTATAGAACTATCTTCAAACTACAGAAATAAACTATTATGTAATGCTTTCTTTTTTAATTTTATTAGTTGTGATCCAAATGGTCTGTTCATACATTGTGATTTTTTAAAATCAGATTTAAATGTTAAATTGTTAATTGTTGGTTTTAAGATTATAAATATTGTTTTATTGGCTGTAAGCCATCTAGAGGTGGTTTTAGATCGGCAGTTATACAAATGTTGGAAGGCAGGCTTCTCCAGGCAGACTGCTTTCTGGGTTTTATAGTGATATTTAACAACAAAGATGTAGGCAGAAGGTAGATTCTTCTTAATGATTAAAAATCTTCTTACAAACCTTGCTGTGAATGAATAGCTAGTAAGGCAGTACATCAATACTTTTCTGGTATTAATAGGACATTTAGAAATACATATGTACACATATACAGCATGAAAATATCTGATTGGTGGTAGTTTGGCCATTTAATTGCAGATAACATGAGAAATACAAAATTAGTTTATAGTCCTTAACTAAGAATAATTAGTCAGTCATAGTCACATATTTCTGCTGCTCTCCTCAGAGTTTGCTTTATGAAGAGAAGAATAATCAAACTGTCATCATTACTGCCTCTTCAATTTTGCTATTTAATGACTTGCTAACCTGGCATGGATAAGGTTATTTGCAGGACTGTCTGCAAATAACAGACAGTTATTTTACCTGAGGGTAAAATTGACACCTAGCAGGACTTGGGAAGGGAAACTTTTCCATAGCAGTCCCAACTTTGTGGGGAGTCCCTTTCTTGAAATCCAGCTGGCCCCTGCCTTTGTAGCTTTCCAGAAGACCATAAGAACTGGCTCTTCCCACAACTGCAATTTTTAGGGTATGACTCAAGCTCAGCGATGGTTTTGCTGAATATATTAGAAAAGGTTTTGGTTCTGTTGTCCTTTGGCTTTTTTTGTTTTTACAAGTCACATAGAGGTGTGTTTTTTAAGATTGGTGGCCATGTTAGTCAAATACATTCATAAATCATCACCCATCAACCAATGTAGAGGATTTTTGTCTGAAGAGTGAGCTAAAAATGTTAGTTACATGAATTGGAAAGTTTTAATTGTATTTGCACAATATTATAGCATGACTTTTAGATAAGAACCTTGCACATCCCTGATTACAATAAATTGGTGAGATGTTTGTCTTGCTATAGGACTAATAAACTAAGGAATCATCGTCTTCCTAGCAGTATTCCTGCAGGTGCAGAGTCTGTTTTTCAAATTGACAAACTCCATCTTGCACAATCAAATGCAACATTTGGGTCCAACTGGGCAATGTTCATGTCTGCATTTATTGTGTCTTGTCATCTTTGCTTCAGCCGTCCCCACATGCACTTTGCCATCTGTGTTAAAATCGAAGGTGATGCAGGCAATAATATAGGGTGCTACTCATAGGACAAGGCCAATAGAGCTTCTAAACTAGGGGAATAATATTGTTAAACATCTTAATACAGCTTGTTGATTTCTTGATAAAAATACAGACTCACTTGGTTTCCTAGATTAGATTTAAAATTTTAAAAACATGTCTGTACTAGGTTTAACGTGTCTTTAATTTTTTGTTTTGTTTTAAGTTTGTTTTTTATTTGTTGTAATCCACCTTATAGGAGAAATTGAGCAGAAAGGCTAGAAACAAATTAGTATTAATATAAATAATACATGAAATATTTAGTCCTCATTTACGTTCCATAAATAGCACATAAGTGCATTCTGCTGATAGCCCTTAGCACACTGAATCATAGTTAGACACCAAATTGTATCTCTGTAATTAAAACCATCCTCTGTATTCATTTATTTAAAAGAAAAATGTGAAGTGGCATGCAGATCTATATATCTTGATTGTGCTCTTGTTAGATTGGTAAATACTGTATTTGAGGAGGGCAGAGCTTAGTCTTGCCCTTCCCTTCTGTCATTGCAAATGTTTGCAGATTTCCACATTTTCCCAATTAGTCACCTTGTACCTTGGGACTACATGGTGCACACTTATTTTGCTTGTCCATTGTTTATCTAATCATGGGAAATAATCAATTGTTTTTAGTTACTTTTTTCTCCATCCCTACCCCCTAAATAAATAGCCCTTACAGCAAGATACAAATGTTCACTTTGTATTTCATCTTTTGGAAACAGGTGCATTATTTTCAAGCCCCCAGGGACATGCTGCTATGCAAAATAATGACGTAAATAGTTCCTACTGCAGTAGCAATCTTGTGATCACATCAGGGGAAAAAAATACAACAGGTTGAACATCTCTAGAGTGAGGTGGAGTGCTGCTATTTTTAGCTACATCTGCTCTGCTTTGAAATCCTGTGGTCAGAGTTTTAGCAGAGACATCTTATCAATGAGCATTATTTCTAGATCACATCTCTTTATTATAAAAGCTGGGTTTTTTTTAATTGCTAGTGAAAATAATCCAAGATTTTAAGGGATATTGACAAAGATGAACTGCCATAAATAATTATACTCTTTATTAATCCATGTGCTATCAGTAGCATATTAATAGAATATCACACATTGTAGAACCCAGTGCAATGCTGCTGAATGTCTAGTAAGGAGATTCATTGAATCTTCTTGCTGAAGGTTGCAGTGCTTTGATTAGGAGATAGCTAAAACATAAATCCCTTGATAAGGTATGCTCTGCCCACAAAAGAGCTTGTTAACTTATTAGAATGGCAAGAACAAACAAAATAGAGCACGGAAAATCTTAATATCTAAATTCAACCAGAATATGAAATATTTGATCAACCTATACAATAGTGATCATGATGACAATGAACCATGAAATTGACTCTTAGCAGCCCCATAGATGGATTTTCTCTGGGATGATCTGTCCCGCAGAAAAATTATTTGCATTTTTTCTATTGCACTAAATCAGGGGTCCTCAAACTATGGCCCCTGGGCCAGATATGCAGAAAGTCTCCCCCTTCGGGGACTTTTTGTGCAGGATGGGGGGGGGGCAGAAATTCCGACTTGGGGTCTGTTTCAGCCTCCGGGTGTGGGGCTTTGGGTGAAGGCTGGAGGGAAGAGCCGCTGATGGCAAGGAGCTGGAGGGCCTTGTTTCACTGGGACTGCCTAATGGCCTGGAACTGGCTGTATCTTGCCTTGCACTCCTGCAGGTCTTCCCTTTGCTTGGAAAACCTATGCTCGTAGTCCTCAGTGAGGTGCTTCTGCTGAGCCTCCTTCTCGGTCATATCCAATTTGACCTGAGCCAGCTGTTTTGCTAACTCTTTCTCATGGTGGCTGCTTAGTTCCAGCAACTGCTTCCTGTTGGGGCCCTAAGGAGCAGGTGAGGAGTGGCTGGGAGGGGAGGGGTGAGTAGAGGCCTATGAGGCGCCCCTCAACATGAGTGACATCGAGTTGGCCATGACCACCTAGCCATGTCCACCCAGCTAGTCATTAGGCAGATCATTTTAGTGGTCCGCAGGATTTAAAATTATGAATTTAGTGGTCCCTGAGGTGGACCACAGGGACCACTAAATTCATAATTTTAAGGTTGGGGACCCCTGTCTTATATGGAGCAAAGGTTTGGGACTTAAAATATATATGACTACTAGAATAAGCACAGCATCTAAGAAGTATTTTGGTGTGGATAAAAGGACTTTAGTTGCTGCAGTCAGAGCTAAATGGGGGAATTTATACAATTTGTTCTTTGTCTAATCAGGGCATAAAATTATTGGTGCAAAAATAATACTATAGAAACTGATAGACTTCCAAAATTGTGTCTGTTAGAACAGACAACATTTCAGTTCAAAATCTCTTGGATTGTACAACTGACAAATTATGTTAGGAGTTATGGCCTCCCTAGCTCTTGTATAATTGGAAAACTAGCTAAAAAGATTGTTGCACAAAGAATCTTGGTTATAGACACACATAAAGATATAGCCATCTTCAATAAGATTGGCACATTGAAATGGATGAGACACTACAAATATTACCTTCCAAATTGTCAAATTATTTAAACCCAGAAATGCACAAACATCTTTGGACGGTATTTATTCAAGCAAGATTTGTGCAACTGGACACATCCCTATTGGATCCTTATGTTAAACAATATATTTCATATATGGTCGGAATTCAAAAATTACATATCACATGGCCCTTTACTTGAACAAATTAGTTCAGTTGAGATCTACAAATCTGATTTGGGATAAGTTGTAGGGGTGTTTCTCCAAAAAGAAGGCCGGGTCTTATTTTCTTTTGACCCCTGAAAAAATGGCTAGGCCTTCTTTTTGGAGGATTCTAATTATTGACTCACCTTGTGGCAGTGGCACCGACAGCCTTGCCCAGCAGGAACCTGCTGCTGACCCACTTGCCGCCATTCACACGCATCACCCCGGCCTCCATTTTGCCTTCAGATGCCTGCTGGAAGGCATCTGCAGCCAATGACAGAGCTGTTATTGGCTGCAGATGCCTTCTGGAAAGCCCTCTGCAACATAATAGAACTCCAGATAGATCTGAAACTCTGTTATGGGTTGCAGATAACAGATGCTAGAAGGCATCTGAAGGCGAAATGGAGGCCAGAGTGATGCATGTGAGTGGCAGCAAGCGGCTGCAGAAGGCGAGGCAGGTGTTGGGGGTGTGTGAGGCCTAGTAAGTAGGGCAGCTACACCCTCCATCCACAGCCTAGCTTATTCTTTCCCTGTGTGCCTTGCCCCACCCCCTGCACCTCGGGGTGGGCGGGATCTTAATTAGGGCTAATTTTGTAGGTGGGGCTTAATTTGATTGCATGCGCTGTTGCAACTTTTCAAGGTGGGTCGTCTTTTTGGAGAAACACGGTAATTTGCATTCTTTATTCTTATTCTTTATTTAATTTGTTTCTTTTATTCTGTTATCTATGGTCTTATTAATCTTACGGGTTTTATATTCTATATTTGATATTGCCTAATGGCTAGTCCATAATAATATTGCTATTGCTGTTTTGTATGGTGTGTAGTATTATTGCTGTTGCTTTCGGGTAAAAAGTATCAGGAAGCAACTTTTAGCTGTCAGATGATTATTTTGCTCCCAGGTTGTGATTAGTGCTTTATTGCTATTAAGTAAGGAATAAAACTATGAAATACTTTCGTCGATTCATAGTTACTTATCCTGGAAAATATCTGATCCAGTATTTAAGATAGGTTCCTTAAAACTAGTCAGTGATGAATGCCTAGGCAAGAATAATTGTAAATGACTATTAAATAAGTAACTTGTTAGACCTTCAAAAGAACAGGCTTGGTGTAACTTTAAAATAATAACTAATTTTTTTGAAAAATCTTTTCTTTATTGCAGAATAAGAAACTTAAAATTCTTGAAAGCCTTGAAATTAAAATAAGCAAACAATCTGATAAAAGGTTCATTGCAATGATATATTTCAAAACCTTGGCTGTTTTACCATTTCACCTTATTGTATAATAGTAATGAGACACAGTGCTCCATGTTTACCTGTTATGTATGTGTTCTTTATTTCAGAGGACAAATTCAAGGTGGAAACAAAAAAAATTGCTGCTGACTTTGAAAACCGAGAAACTATTTACAACAAAATAAAAGCAAGTTTGGAAGGCCTTGAAATTGGTATCTTAGGTTTGTATCTTAAATTCAGTTTCTTTGGGTTTTTTTGGAGAGGGTGGGAGAAAACCATAACCTCGCAATGAGCTGATAAAAATGCACTTTTTAATTGTATTTGTTCTCTGTGGAACAAAGCTTGATATCTTGACCACAAAAAAATAGAGCACTCCTTCCAGAGATAATGATGATGATGTTATCCATTCAGTTGTGTCCGACTCTTGGCGATTCTCTGCGCCAGGTCTCTCCATATTTTCTGATCTAGCACTACTTCTTTGACTTGTTCTATGTTCTGGCTAGTGTTAGCTTTGATGATGTCCAACCACTGTGTTCTTTGGTGGTCTGGTTTCCCTTTATCGCTAACTTCTCCAACCATCATTGCCTTTTCCAGGAAATTCCCCTGGCCAAAGTTTAATGTGATGTCAGTTATCCTGTAGTTTTCTTACTTTACAGGTAGTTCTTGACTTACAATCACAATTGAACCCGGAATTTTGGTTGTAAGCCATTGCGGCTGTTAAGTGGGTCACCAAGTGACATAACTTTATGATGGCATCTTATCTCTCCCAGGTGCAAGTGGAGCTGAGGGCTTTGGAGGTTGGAGTTCCTAGGAGGCCTGGTACAGACTCTGTAAAAATTATGGGGGACGGTGGGACTATAGTGTGATGTGAGTGCAGTGAGGCCAGGGAAAGAAGCTATAAGCAACCCAACTTGGCCCAGCAGTACAGCAAAAGGGGACCACATCCATGAAGCCTCCACAATGGTGTGCAAAGCAGCTGACCTGTGGGACACGCCAAATGCCTGGGAGACTCCAATTTTTTCCAGTCATTAATAATAGCTCCTATGAGGACATTCAAATAATATCTTTCCCATTCGTCTTGTTGTATTCCAGTTTTACCTCAGAATTTTTCAAACTACGTTCCATGGAACCCTAGGCTTCTCCATTGTGTCGGGGAAGATAATCCAGGAAAGTGTGGTAACTCTGCTTCTCTGCCTGGAGACCGAGTCATCTTTTTTGGCCATGCCTCCTTTCCCTGCTTCCTCTCCAGTTTGACTCGGTCTTCGGCCGAAGAGAGACAAGGAGAATTAGGCTCTGACCACCATTTCCTTCCTGGATTTATTCCAATTGTAAGACACAGAACGCGGAGATTGCAGCAAAGTGATCTGGGAGGCTACCAGTCTGCTGGTAAGCCACCCCGCCGGCTTGTTCATTGGCCGAGGTCCCTGCCAGTCCTGCACTTCATGGAGAGGGCAAATGAGAATTTGATGTGGTTCCATGTGAGCTAAGGGCCAAAAAAAAAAAAGAGCGTTCCCTCAAATGCAACCAATTTTCTATCATTAGATCTTTGACTTTTAACCAGAAACTCTGGGATTTTTATTTATTATTTTTATTAAGAATTTTGATTATAATCATGAAAAATAATATAAAGTAAAGGAAAGAGAATAGAGTTAAAAAGTGCAATGGAAAAGAAAAGGTAAGAATATAACAAAAAAGAGGAAACAAATGTATAAAGAAGTGAGTTGCAAACTTCATCACAAAAGTATAAACACATTTAGTAACTCTTCATCCTCTCTAAAGGTACAAACATTTCTCTCTTCATCCCATACCCCATCTCTTATCTATAAACAAATCCATAAAACATCACATTATTATTTAGCCAACGAGTTCCATGCAGTGAAAAAAATAGTACATTGTTTCATTCCTTTTCAATGTTGAGAAACAATCATTTTTCCAATTTACCACCTACTCGCATCACATGTCCAAAGGATGTACACTTTTGCTTGCTGGCCATCTGCTCAAGGGTGCGGCCTTTATTTAATCTACGACTGGTTGATTTCTTCTTCTTGAGGTTTTAGCAATCCGTCTCTAAGTCCATAATTTATGGGCCTCTGTCTTTCTTTTTTATCAGTGACCAGTTTTCTCATCCATATATTGCTACCACAAACTATTTTTGTCATTTCAATACCCTCATTCTTCATGATATTGTTGAATTTTGTCATTGCCGCCTTCTAGAGGAGTAATCTCTTTACTGCTTCAGCATACTATCTATTTCTGTTCTTGAGCCCAAGAAAACATAACCGTTTACCACCCACATAGTGATACCAGGGTTTTTCTTTTTTTTTCTTTTTGGAAAAAGACTCATTTAAAGTGAGTGGTAATTCCAATAACCAGAAATATTATGAAAAACCTAGATTGAAATTATGTTTTATTTAATTGATTGGTGATGACTAGAACATCACAGATTTGAATTGTGTGTGGGGGGGGGTGTTGAAGTGTGAAAAAATATTCAAAACACTTACATTTTATTAATCTGTAAAAAATGGGCCTTTTACAAACATGGAAACAAAACAGAAAACATTTTAAAAACAAGAAATTATGGCCGAAAAAAATGTTTAATGTAATAAAACTGTTCTTAAGGATACTATTTTGCATTATTCTTATATTTCTGTCTTTTTTGTTTTCCTCACTCCACTCAAATATTCTTTATTGAGAGATTTCAAAGATTATGTACATCATGTGTGGGTTTATACTGCCATCTAATGTTCTGTAGTCTAATTCAGTCTCAGTTGAAGAGTATCATTTATTCTTAGACATCGTAAAGAAATACTCTTAATAGGGCTATAAATGATATTGATGTGCAGCTCATGATAGCAATTTGGCATATTAGAGCAAATAACCATATAGTAGTTTTACAGTATCTGTTGTGAAATAATTCAACTGATTAGAGAGAGAAATTCAAGAAAATCTTGACTCCTGATGACCACCTGGAGAAATTCATGTAGCTTTTTTGGCAGGATTTTCTGAAGAATGTTGCCATTGCTTTCTTCCTAGAAGTGAGAGACAATGAGTGTCCAAAGTTACCCAGCTGGCTTCAGGACTAAGGCAGGACTAGACTTATAGTCTCCTAGTTACTAGCCAGGTGTTTTTAGTAATTACACCAAACTGGTTCTCTAGATACAATTAAAGAATGTTATTTGAAGTAGAAAGTAAGTACAGTAGTTAACATTTGCACCTGAATGAAGGAAAGAAGGCTGATATGATAGTAAATAAACTTTACTCATTTATTTTTTGGAGCCAATTTTGAAAAGGCATGTTCAGTTCTGTGCAAAAGTATTTCCCTCCTTTTGGTTATTTTGAATTTCTGCATGTCTTAGTTACTGAATATTATTAAGATTCATGTAGGCTTATGTAAAGTTATGCAAGTTTTCTGTTCCGTTATGCAGATTCACTGGACTAAATTAAGTTTGGACCAAGTCAATGAAAAGCATGATTTTAAAAAAATGCAAATTCTAACTTATATAACTATGTTTATGATTGGTACATATAGCTAAGAAAATGTTACTCGCTAAACTGTTGTAAAATACAACAGTTCTTACGATGAAGAGCTTTATATGTCAATGCAATCTACTTACTGTAGTTTAAGTGACACGCAGCAGTCCAAGAGATTAAACTTTAAACAATGAAAATAGCAGTCTAGCAAACATGTTAGTTTATATGTAGTTAGTTTATATGTAGTTGAACATTCAACATAATTACATGGCACTATACAACTGAATTTGTATTTTTCAGGCAACTCATAAAATTATGCATCTGGATCCAACCAAATTAGCTTTTCTGATGCTTTATGACTTTAATAAAAGTGACACTATTGACAGTGTTTTTGTGTTCATTCTTGTTCTGTGCCTTGACTAATAACATGTTAAGAAACTTCAATAAATGCGTAATCTCAGGCCTATAGGACTGACATCCCACTTAACTATTTGATAAACACAGTGCTCTCAAAACTTAGTTTTAGAACATCATACATTCAAGGTGTATATTTAAAAATTATGTATGTTTCAGTGAACAACGTGGGCGCTTCATATGATTATCCTGAATATTTCCTTGAGATTCCAGATTTAGATAGAGTAAGTATTCATTTCCTCCCACAGCTGCCTTTTACATGTAATATTTAATATTAAATTTAAATATTTGTAAGTGTGACACTGGTTTCATTTGATTTGTTAATAGGATCATAATGGCAAAAGTATATATAAGAACTTATTAGCACCTCCCCTCCCCAGATTTAGAAACAGTCCTATGAACTGTTCATTAACTTCAAATTAAAATCTATAATGACTAATCCTAATCCAAAGAGTCAGGATACTTCAATCTTCATACCTTCAATACATTCATTAAAATCCCCAATATTAAGTGCATTAGTCTTGTTTGAATTAATGTTGCATTTGCATCTTTGTCTCTCAGTTTTGTAGAAGTATTTATTTAGGTTTTGTTTCACATGCAAGAAAAATAATAATTGAGGCTACTATACTGGTCATAAAAAGCAAGAATAACATATCCTGATTTTCTGAGCCACACTTTAACTTGGTAAAATACATACAAGATTATTATAAACAAGGTTAAGCAATATCACATAAAACATATTAAAATTAGGTCTTTTATTACAATATTCTTTATATTAACTATATAGCAATAGTAATGGCAGCTATACTTATATACCATTTCACAGTGCTTTACAGCCCTCTCTAAGCAGTTTACAGAAGTAAAGCATATTGCCTCCAACAATCTGGGTGCAAACTGGTTACCAACCTCGGAAAGATGAAAGGCTGAGTCAACCTTGAGCCACTCAGAATCGAGCTCCTGGAGTGAGCAGTGAGTTAGCCTGAGTACTATACCACCATGGCTATGTGGAAATCTGTGACGATAAAAATTCCAGGTCCCAAAACAACACCTAAAGAAAATACTGATTTATTGCCAACATGTTCAATTGATTTATGTCACACTTAACACAAAGATTCAAGATGAGAAAGTAGATTATTATGAAGGAATTCTTTAAGCTGCACTAAAAAGGAAGATGGAAGAAACAATAGATAGATGTACTTGCTCCTTGATGGCAGAAGTACATAATTTGGACCCAAAAAAGTATAGAGATATTTGCTGTTTCAAATTGTGATACTGCTTTTCTTTCAGTCTTTCCTTACCTACCGTTTATGTCGTCTTTGCTCTACTGCTTCCTCAGCCACCTTCTCTGGAGTTTTGGTTTAAGAAGATTCTGTCCCTCAGTACAGTCAGAACTTGTATTTGCAACTTCTTTCCCATCAAGACTCATTCTTGACTCAACAAATGAGTGAATGTATTCCTTTAAAACATTTTATGTTTTCAATCTTGACTGAAACGCCAGACAGCTTACAACCCAGAAATAAAACAATATCTATTTGCGATAAAATAAAAATATTTAAAACAAGTATTACCAGATTTTCAGTTCAAAATGGGCACATCTGACATGTGAGTGTATTTGGGGAAATACCACGGGGAAAAGGTAATATTTGAACCACATTTTCATTCCCAATGTTGAGTGGGTAAGCCTGAACCCAGTGCATTCTAATGCTCGGTATCAATGAAGTCCAGTCTTAAATCTCTTTTTCTGGTACTTTATAATGCTGTAGAAAAGGAAGAGAAGCGTCAATAATTTGTAAACATGTCATGTATATGTTTATAATTTATACACATATGCTTGATATCAAAACACAACAATCTGCAATTAGTTTCAATCCAGTCACAGTATCTTGTAGGATAAAGAGATCATGAAGTGAGAAAGTCTTAATTTTGCCATTTGCTCCACATGGATATGCTCCATTTTTTCATAATAACTCATCCTAAGTGGCTGTGTGATAAAAGTTTTATTTTTTCATTTCAGTCTGTCATCTGGTCTGAACATTAGTTTAATTCAGAGATTCTAAACCCATAATCTGTGGTTTTCAAAACACTACACTTATCAAAGATAAAGAAGTGAATTAATGCCTTATATTTCCATATCGGTCTCAATAATCATATCCTCTGCATTCAAGAAGGGATATCAAAAACCCTCTGACAGTAGTTATCATTGTAGAGATTATATCCATGAAATTTTCAGGACAATTCGACCTAAAATGATCATTTTAAGGCATATTTTAAATTAAATATATAAAAAGTTTGAGACAATACATTGATGTAGCAGGGTTGTATAAACTCTGCCAAGAAAAGTGTATTACATTTCTGATTGTCCAGTACTATAACTTTGAATTCTGGATCTAGAAATCAAATCAAATCAAATCATATCAATAAATTACAAGATCCCATTTGGGCTCCAAATTTTGATCAGATAATTTCTACATAATATATACTCTAGTCATCTTCGTTACTGCAGACTTTTAAATCAAGAGTTCATAATATGCTGTTATGTTTTTTCCCCATTACAGCAAATTGACAGGATGATAAATATCAATGCCCTAGCTATGTGCAAGGTAAGTGTCATTTTTGGGAAGTTGTGCTAATGCAGAAGAATTGACTATTTTGCATATAGAGCAATAAAAGTATTTGTCTAAAACAATTCGTGTGCAATTACATCTCTGTAAAGCAGGTGCAATTATAGAGACTTCTCTGTTGAGTTTCTCCATAAGTCCATTTTTGTCTAGACTCTAGCAGCCTCTAGAAGTGTTTCTACTTATGTTAATAGTATAACATTTTCCTGGAGAAGAAAAGATAAAAGGTACTTGAAGTTGTTCAAAGCTGCGCCTGTCAAGCCATTTTGATATTTTTTTTTAGACAAATGTTTTCTTATTCTAGAAAAGAAGTATGTAGAAAGTATCAATATGCTACATCAGAAATATAGGTAGTCCTCAATTTATGACCACAATTGAGCCCAAAATTTCTGTTGCTAAATGAGACACTTGTTAAGTGAGTCTTGCCCTATTTTATGACCTTTCCTGCTACAGTTAAGTGAATCACAGCAGCTGTTAGGTAAGTAACACAGTTGTTAAGTGAATCTGTCTTCCCCATTGATTTGCTTGTTAGAAGGCTTCAAAAGATGATGCCGGGACACTACAGCTGTCATAAATATGAGTCAGTTGCCAATAGCCAAATTGGATCATAGAAATAGCATTTACAGTAGTGGCCAAAATTGTGGAAACCTTTTGGGAAAACTATTTTTCTTTTAATTTCTTCATAACTGTAGCCTTGTTCACTTAATAATACTATTTTACATTGCTTTCTGGGTGACCAGTCACCGTTTTGCACCATTACTTTAATTTTATTACGTTTTACAAGCTCACTAAATGAAAGAACACAACCCCAACCAACTTGATAGCGATCACATAACACACTGACAAATGTCGTCCTCTCAGCTTCAATACATGATATCAATAACTGAATCCTACTGTGATCTGATTGGCTCATTGCCAAAACAAGATAACACCTGATTGGCTCTTTAAACACATGCTCATTGGCTACAATCAGATGAAGGAAAGCTACCTGATGTCAACCTAAGCAAGTTGTGCTTCCTTTTTCTGGTTATTTGGCTATAACTTTTCATACAGGTTATTGAACAAACTTTGTTGCATTACATTCTTGATTAAATTATCTTTCCATTGATATATAATTTTATGGTACTACTCCAAAAAAAGTGATGTTATTAGCATCAAATCTCAAAAATACACTTTCCCCAAAAGGATGCTGAGTTCTCTTACTAAATTGGTCCCTAATATACTGTATTACATTTTGTATCTGAAATATAATCATCTGAAACTAGTATAATCTTTTAATTTATCTAATTCAAGTAATTGCATGGCAATTTATCATAAACAACTAATATGATTTTAAAAAATGGCTAATAATGAAATGTCACAGAAAATTTTGCATCGTTATCTTTTCCGGAGTTCTTTGTCAGACTGTGTATTAGGGGAATAGGTGGCAAAAGAAGCCCAATGTTAGGGCAGATGTTGTGGCCATAAAACTTGCAATTTGAATTAGATTCAAAATGAAAATTGTAGATTGGATCGTGTTCTCATAATGGTGGTTATACTGTAAAAAACAGTACATTTTTTTTGATAAAATACATTCTTTTTTAATGGTAACTGCTATAGTACAGTTGATATATTAAAATATAAATTAAGTTTCTCATGGTTTTGGCTGGAGAACCATTTTTTCTGATATAACAATTTATTTCAAAAATAAGAAAACTATTTTTTCTTACTTTCAGAATCATTTTTTAATATTAAAAGCTGGCTAACACAAATTGTTGCATAAAATAAAAGGCAGCATTAGATGAACTGTGGCAAAGTAAAATAATTGTAGCCCTTTCAGTGGCTTTCTTTTCTAGATTACTTACTTACTTATTTAGGAACATTTATATGGCCGCCCAACTTACTCAGTGATTACAAAACAATGGAAATTTTTACCTTTAAAAATCACAAAGCAAAAACTTTTGATTTCTTTGTGTGATCAACAGCTTGGAAAATGTTCATCTTTTTTGCCTAGTTATGCTGTGCCTTCTTTTCCTCTTAAGATGAAATGAATTATGAGAAGTGCCTCATACAATCTCCCACTTAATCATGCTGGCTGAGACGTAAAGAATTGTAATACATGATCAGTTGACTTTTGTTTCATATTCTGATAAGCCAGAGGTGTCAAACTTGCGGCCCACGGGCCAGATGCATCACATGCTGGCCCTGCCCACCCTCGTTTTAGTGAAAGGGAAAGTCGCAATATGTCACGTGACAACATGATGATGCGACTTGGATACTCTTCCTATAAGTGATCTAGACTGCCATTGCTGATACCTCTCATACAATTGCATTGTTCAACCACTTTTGCTTTCCTTGCTGTAATATTAATTAAATTTGATTTCTTGCACTGTCTAGCATCAGCACTAGATATTTGAGAAAGTCACCTGTGTAACATACAGAAGTTCTGAAACCATACTATGATAATACAAAATCAGACAGACTGATAAAGCTGTTTATAAGTGCAGCTGATCTGAGTTGCTCAACATGTTTTATCAAAGAACCAAACTGCATAAGTAGAATAAAAATACACCGCCTTACAAATGATGGCCTTCAAATTCTTTGAGGTGAAGAGAGGTCAGCTGTTTTGTGAGAGGGCTTTCCTCAGTCTGTTTTCTGCATATTACTCAATCGTTTTTTTAATATATTTTTTTCAGATGACACAATTGGTGCTTCCTCGCATGGTGGAAAGGTGAGTCACATAAACACATCCAGACAGCCATTATTATTTATAGGGGAAAATCCTTTCTTTGAAAAATTCATTACTGTGACTAATCAGTCAGGCCTCCATGTTTTATTGGCAGTGTAATGCTCTCTGAGTCATGGGATTGGGTGCATGAATCATCAGACCGTGAAAGCCTATCTTTACTTGATTCCCTTTTTTATTTTATTTTCACTGTTTGGTGATTTCTTTTTAAAATGGAATTTAAAAACTTGAATGACTCATCAGTGAGAACTCAACAACAAGCTACTCTGTGTGTGGGTGGCTATGTTTCTGGGATGTTCCTGGGAATAACCTTAAAGCCATTCCTGAGTATCACTGGAAATAAAACAGAGAGAATAGAGAGAACAAGCTTAACTTATATGGCAGGTACAGAAAATTCATGCACAAAAGCACAAGACTCTGGAATAATAAGGGGTTAAGAAATGGCAACCTTTCAGTATTAGTATAGATTGTACTTTTGGCATTTTTCCATTTGTGCCATCATTACATGAGGTAGATAATTTTTCTGTAAAATTAAAAATTATTGCTTGCTTAAAGGTAAAGGGTCCCCCTCGCACATATGTGCTAGTCGTTCCCGACGCTTGCTTGCTTGCTTAGTTCCTTCCAATTATATGGATAGATAAAACCATTTTATCACAAGTATCTCTCATCTTCATCCAGCTTGACATACTTCTTTTTGAACCACGGTATTTGGTTTTGCATTAAAATGTCTTCTGCTGCCTGCAGATTCTTTCCTCCTTTCCTAAGTAGTCCATTTTTCTATCCAGACTCATTTGTTCAGGTCTCTTCATGTTGGAGAAAGCCAAGAAACGTGAAGATTTTGGCCATTAAAACATTTTTCCTTCTTGACTGTTTAAAGGATTTATTGATTGAGCAAGATCTTCCTTGGTTTCACATAAGCTCTTGCTGAAATTAAAGTTGGTGCTGAAGTCTTCTTTTTCGGTGCAGTCTCCTGGATTTGATAAGTAAAACAAAGAATACCGTATATACTCGTGTATAAGCCGACCTGCATATAAGCCGACCCCCCCCATTTTACCCCCCAAAACTGGGAAAACTTGTTGACTCGCGTATAAGCCGGGGGTGGAAAATGCAGCGGCTACTGGTAAATTTCAAAATAAAAAAAGACTGGTCAAAAGTGCAAGGACCTGTCAGAAATCACTTTTTTCAGCCCCCTGGGTAGTCCTTTTGTGCACATGGACTACTCAGAGGGCTGAAAAAGTAATTTTTGACTGGTCCTCGTACTTGTGACCAGTCCTCAAACTTATGACTGTCCTCACATTTTACGTTTTTGCCCTATCTTGTCACCATGGTGAAGAGAAGTAGTTGTGAAATGAGTGACATGGTTTTAAGAATGCTGCACGGGCATAAATGTGAGGATGGTCATAAGTGTGAGGACCAGTCAGAAGTGCGAGGACTAGTCACAAGTGTGAGGACCAGTCAAAAATAACTTTTTCAGCCCTCTGAGTAGTCCATGTGCACAAAAGGACTACTCAAAGGGCTGAAAAAAGTGATTTCTGACAGGTCCTCGCACTTTTGACCGGTCTTCGCACTTATGCCTGGTCATCATTTATGCCCATTGTAGCATTCTTAAAAACGGTGTCACTCATTTCACAGCTGCTTCTCTTCACCATGGTGACAAGATAGGGCCAAAACGTAAAATGTGAGGACAGTCGTAAGTTCAAGGACTGGTCACAAGTGCGAGGACCAGTCAAAAATAACTTTTTCAGCCCTCTGAGTAATCCATGTGTATAAAAGGAGTCCATGTGCATAAAAGGAGAGGGAGGAAGAGAGGAGGAGAAGAAGAAAGGAAGAGGAAGTAGGGAGGAGAAGAAGGGGGGGGGAAGAGAAAGTAAGAAGGAAAGAAAAGAGGTGGTAGGTTTGAGGAGAAAGATTGCTGTACAATAAAAAAGATGAAAGGGAAGAAAACCAACCCCAAACACATATAAAGATATTAAGATAAAGAATGAATTGTTAAACTTTAAAGAATAAAAGAGAACAAATATGAATAAATAGCAATAATTACAAACACACATACAAACATACAATGTATTCTTTGAACAGAATATTTGGCCGGTTCACAAATTTAAACGGTGTTTAGTCATTTCACTTAAATTTACAATTTCTATATTTCCTTTTTGCCATATTTATTCCTCATCTATTTTTTAAAAAACCAATATTACCCTTCATCCTCATCTCTAATCTTAATCAAATTCAATTTTTCACTTCTATTCTATATTATACCCCTTCCCATTGTCATCTATTTTTATATCAATCCTCACATTGCTTAATTATGTAATATTACAGTTGTTTAATACAAATTCAACATTTTAATATAAATCAATTAGTTATATAACTATCTTTTTGTATATTAATATGAACATGAATATTCCAATTATTTCCATGCAATCCAATTTCTTACAAATCAATTAATTATATTTACCAATAATAATAAACCAAATAATTTCCCCCAATATTCTTCCAAACCACAACTTAACCATTTCTGCTTTCAACACAATATACAATTAATAATATCTCAATTATTACAATTCCCTACTTAAATAGAGCTTTTTTTCTTTTGTGTTTTAAAATCTTGAACTCCCCTCTTTTGCCATTTGCCATAAATTTCCCATTGTTTGCACCAACCTTTTTTGATGAGGAAAAAGAAAAGAAATGTGCCTTAGCAAACAGCAAAGCCAACAAGCTGTTTTAGTTTCGCTTTTGGTTTTAGCACAAGGAGAAAAAAAAAAAGTGCTCTTTGCAGCAGGCACCTTTTTGCAGCCGGCACCGATCTTCTCATTTGTTTTCTTTTAACCCTGATCAGCTGTAGGGGGGGGCTTTGAAGCCCCAGGGCAAGAATTTAAAGTTTTTTTTTCCTCTAGCCATCAGCTGGAACTCAGGAGGCAGTCCCAATAGATTGGGAGTGGGCGGGGTAAGCAAACCTCGTTCTCCCGCTGTTTCCTAGCTTGCAGGGAAAAAGTCATTTTTTTCGTGACCCGCGTATAAGCCTAGGGGGCGTTTTTCAGCCTGAAAAACGGGCTGAAAAACTCGGTTTATATGCGAGTATATACGGTATGTCTTCCCCATATCAGTTTCACAGTTTTGGAATGTTTCTGAATTGAACTTTGTCACGTTCTTAGGGCTAAGCTTTCCATTTAGCTTTTCATATTTACTATTTAACACATTGATAGTTTTGCATAATGTATAATCCATTCACCTGTATAAGAATCATTGTCAGAAACTTCCAGTGGCTCAGATTTTGGTGAAAGGCATTCTCCATTCTGCTTGTTGCAAGCTGGTTGAGAAGAATTCAAATGACAATTATGTGACCCATGTGACACTGTGATGGTCATACATTGAATGCTTGCTAGTTGTGAAGTGCCTGAATGATAACCTTCATTATCAACAGAATACTGCGACAGTCATAAATGCAAGGATTGGCCACAATCATAGGGATTTTTTTCTGAACTGTTATAACTTTTAACAGTCATTAAACAAGGCAGTCAGTAAATGAGGAGTATTGTATGTATATGAGAAACCAAGAAATCTCAGGTTTGTATCCTATACTGGGAAGTTATTGTTTTTTAAAATATTTTTTTAAAAAGAACAGCCAGGAAGAAGGTAGTAGCAGACCATATCTACATTGTCACCCTGAAAACCTACATTGCTATTCTAGGCAGTCACTGGGAGTCAAGTGCAAGGTTTTTTTATGCAAATACTTATGGATGTTATAGTTAACATTTGTATATTTTAGGCTTCTGTTACATTTCAACAAATTTATAATTTATATGTTGTGTGTCTTTCAGGTCCAAGGGAATCATAATTAATGTCACTTCTATGTCTGCATTAGGAAAAACTCCATTTTTAACTCTTTATTCAGCAAGCAAGGTACATATATGGGGAAAACATAGTGTGTGTATTTTTTTTTCATTCTTCAACTGAACTGCTTATTGGCAAATGCAATATTTGCAATAGTCTTTTTTAAGGATAATGTTTTCCATATTTCATGAAAGTGAATACAGAGACCTTGGAAATAGTCTCTTTAATTCAGATTAATTCAGATAAAATGAAACGTACCTATAACTTTGTTGCTGTGGGACAGCCTTCTATTTAAAAATATAGTTTGCCTCCTTCAGCTTTGTGCAAGGAGTCTGAATTTAGGTTGGTTCAAATGCCACTGTTTTAAGGAAGTATTTTCACGTGAGCACAATTCTTTTTGTGAATGTATACATTTTGATTTACATTAAGTACATGCATAGTTTTTACTATTTGTAGCCAATTATGGTTCCCAAAGCCTAGTTTCTTTCAAGTAATCATAGCAAAGGTTAATAATAAATTATACTTCAGACAATACCCTAAACTGCAGTTATTCTCAAACCAACATCCCTGCTATTCTGGCAACCACATTAGAGGAAGGAAGAGGGAACATATGAGCATAGTATACTAATTATATAAACATTCTCAGCCAGGGAAGCTTAGTGGCTAACGCTGGCTCAGTCATATCATGTGTGTCAAAACTACTATTCCCAGGATTATTGCAAGAAATATATTGGGAGGAGGGAATGCTTTCTTTTTAAATTGATATTATTGCTTAAAAATATAAAACAAAGGTATAGAATGCTTAAGTAGCATTAAATAATAAAATAAATGTAACTAACAAATGTGAAAAAACACAAAAACACTTTACGAAACTTACAAACTTTATATATTTAATTTCCAGCTTTGTGGACTGGTGGGGGGCGGGGCAGGGGTGAAGAGGGGATGGTTCCATGCAAGCGGGCACACGCGCCTGCTGCATGCGCAAATGGAGCATGCATATATGCACTCATCCATTGCTCATCCAAGTGCTCGCCCACCATTTCTGCAGCCTGATTCTGAACCGCTCAAGGCCTGGTAGTGGACTAGGGGTTGAAGACTCTTGCTTTATAATAAAAGGTAGCCAACCAACCCTTGTTAACTGCTGAGTGGCGCCTGAGTGGCGTAGCAGGCTAATGCCTCCTATTAAGGCAGCTTTTAACATCCAGCTGCCTGCAATTACTGCGAGTTCTAATCTCAGCAGACTCAAGGTTGACTCAGCCTTCCATACTTTCTAAGGTGGGTAAAATGAGGACCCGGTTTGTGGGGGCAATAAGCTGACTTTGTATAAATATACAAAAGTATGAAGGCTATTGCTTAACGCATTGTAAGCCACTCTTAGTCTCCGGAGAAGGGTGGCACATACATACATACATACATACATACATACATATATATATATATATATATAAAAGAAAACCACTGAGGTGACAAGAAAACTTGAAAAAAGTTCCTAAGAGACATACAGTTGCAAGAAAAAGTATGTGAACCCCTTGGGATTACGTGGAGTTTTGCATGAATTGGTCATAAAATGTGCTCTGAACTTCATCTAAATCACAACAATAGAAGAACACAGTCTGCTTAAAACAATACTACACAAACATTAGATGTTGCCATGGTTTAATTGAACATAACATGAAAACATTCACAGTGCAGGGAGGAAAAAGTTTGTGAGCCCCTAGCCTAATGACTTCTCCAAGAGCTAATTGGAGCCAGAAGTGAGCCAACCTTGACTCCAATCAGTGTGATGATATTGGATGTGTTGCTGACAGCTGTCCTGCCCTTTAAAAACACACACCTGTTTTGGGTTTACTGGTTTCAAGAAGCACTGTCTGATGTGAACCATGCCTCGCAGAAAAGAGCTCTCAGAAGACCTACGATCAAGAATTGTTGACTTGAATGAAGCTGGAAACGGTTACAAAAGTATCTCCAAAAGCCTTGATGTTCATGTGTCCACAGTAAGACAGACTGTCTACAAATGGAGAAAGTTTAGCACTGTTGCTACTCTCCCTAGGCGTGGTCGTCCTGTAAAAATGACTGCAAGAGCACAGTGCAGAATGCTTCATGAGGTAAAGAAGAATCCTAGAGTGTCAGCTAAAGACCTACAGAAATCTCTGGCACATGCTAACATTTTTGTTGACACATCTACAATAAGGAAAACATTAAACAAGAATGGAGTACATGGGAGGATACCACGGAGGAAGCCATTGCTGTCCAAAAAAAATATTGCAGCACGTTTGAAGTTTGCAAAAGAACACCTGGATGTTCCACAGCACTACTGGCAAAATATACTGTGGACAGATGAAACCAAAATTGAGTTGTTTGGGAAGAACACACAACACTATGTGTGGAGAAAAGGCACAGCACACCAACATCAAAACCTCATCCCCACTGTAAAACATGGCGGAGGGAGCATCATGGTTTGGGGCTGCTTTGCTGCCTCAGGGCCTGGACGGATTGTTGTCATTGATGGGAAAATGAATTCCAGAGTTTATCAAGACATTTTGCAGGAAAATGTACAACCATCTGTCCGCCAACTGAAGCTCCGCAGAGGATGGGTGATGCAACAGGACAATGATCCAAAGCATACAAGTAATTCAACAAAAAAAAATGGCTTCAACAGCACAGAATACGCCTTCTGGAGTGGCCCAGTCAGAATCCTGACCCCAACCCGATTGAAATGCTGTGGCATGACCTTAAGAGAGCATTTCACACCAGACATCCCAAGAATATTGCCACACTGAAACAGTTTTGTGAAGAGGAGTGGTCCAAAATTACTCCAGATCGTTGTGCAGGTCTGATCTGCAACTACAGGAAACGTTTGGTTGAGGTTATTGCTGCCAAAGGAGGGTCAGCCAGTTATTAAGTCCAAAGGTTCACATACTTTTTCCTCCCTGCACTGTGAATGTTTACATGTTATGTTCAATTAAACCATGGCAACATCTAATGTTTGTGTAGTATTATTTTAAGCAGACTGTGTTCTTCTATTGTTGTGACTTAGATGAAGTTCAGAGCACATTTTATGACCAATTCATGCAAAACTCCATGTAATCCCAAGGGGTTCACATACTTTTTCTTGCAACTGTATTTAATAGTTTGCAGAAACCTGTGGTTTTATGCAAAATTGGTATCGATATGTACCTAGAGTTTGAGGAGTGTTATATTGATCTAAGAACTGAGGAAAAAAAGGAAATGAGCAGCAAGTTCAAACATACAAACTGAAGCAAGGTTACTGCTAAAATGTGAGTTCCACACCCAAAAAACTTCTTGTGGCTGGACGGTTGAACACTCAAACCAGTTCCTCATAATCTAAAGTAATGTAGCACGAATACAATCTTGAGTTTTATGACTTTTCTGGAATATATCTTCCTGTTCTGTTTAATGTATATGAACAATATACATTATTGTATATACATAATATATACAATATACATAAACATATAGATTATGAATATGTTTAGCTGATCATACAATACAAGTTAGATATACAACTTATATTACTACTTTAATCATTTAAGGCCACATTAAGGCCACACTTGGAATACTGCATTCAGTTTTGGTCACCATGATGTAAAAAAGATGTTGACACTCTAGAAAGAGTGCACAGAAGATCAACAAACATGCTTAGGGGACTGGAGGCTAAAACATGAAGAATGGTTGCTGCAACTAGGTATGTCTAGTTTA
The DNA here is from genome assembly GCA_012654045.1 of Ptyas mucosa. Lineage (NCBI taxonomy): Eukaryota > Metazoa > Chordata > Lepidosauria > Squamata > Colubridae > Ptyas > Ptyas mucosa. The sequence goes on from WNWU01000001.1 coordinate 30,691,826, forward strand.
ATGAAAAGAAGGACTAGGGGTGGCATAATAGCAGTGTTTCAATATCTCGGGGTTGCCACAAAGGAGGGAGTCAAGCTATTCTCCAAAGCACCTGAGGGCAGGACAACAAGCAATGGATAGAAACTAAGCAAGGAGAGAAGCAACTTAGAACTAAGGAGAAATTTCCTGACAGTTAGAACAATTAATCAGTGTAACTTGCCTCCAGAAGTTGTGAATGCTCCAACACTGGAAGTTTTTAAGAAGAGATAGGACAACTATTTTTCTGAAATGGTCTAGGGTTTCCTGCCTAAGCAGGGGATTGGACTTGAAGACCTCCATGGTCCCTTCCAACTCTGTTATTCTATTATTCTATTACAAGTATTACTCACATTTCCTTACAATGTACAAAATTCGTAGTTTGGAATGCTGTTTTCCACATTACATGGTTTATAATTAATGGCAAGGTATGTAAAATTTACAGTATATGATTTATTTGCAGTTTCATATTGTGCATTCCTACCACTATGTTTCTTTACATGTATTTAGGTATTTGCAGATTTCTTTTCTCAAGCCCTCAGCGAGGAATACAAAGACAAAGGTGTCCTTATGCAGGTTAGTGTGATTGATCTGTTTTGATACTATATGTGTAATTAACCTGATAGTATGGGATGCTAGAGATTAAAATACACTCAAATTATTCCTTATGTGAAAGACAATTGTAGGTACCTTTGCCAAAAATAAATTAGTAGGCAGTTCCTTGAATCAAAGTATTTTCATTATAGTGCTGACTTTATGAAATACCATCTTTAAAGCTTTATTCTACTAATCGTCCAACTGATAGAGAGCTTTTAGTTAATTTGGAGGGTTTTTTATTTACTTGCTTTACTACAAGAGTTATGTGACCATTTTTGAATTCTATTTTTTAGCATTAGCATTATACTCTCACATGTTATGTAGCATATTGAGTCTTAGATGAGTACTTCAGCATCTTTCCATGTGAAGTTCAGAGTGTTTAAGTTTTCCATGAACATTCTTTGCCATGTATTTTAAGGGCATCTTCTTGGTCGTTTGGCAGAAAGGGAGTCCTTGTCATTGCCACCTTTCGGATATGAACATTCTCCACTTTCAATACTTTTTGAATTCTATCACTACTTAATCTGGGGTTGCAAATGTCCTTTAGGCAATTAACTTAAAGTTGTAGGGTCACATGATCCCCCCATTTCCTGCATATTACCTTGCATTTTAGAAAATGAAGTTAAAATCTAGTCTCCTCCTTCAGCCTCTGCGGTAGGGTATTTACATTTACAGCAGGGGTGTCAAACTCAATTTCATTGAGGGCCACATCAGGATTTGACCTTGGGGCGGGCCAAGGTGGGTGTGGTCAGGGTCAAAGTGGCCAGCTGGATGTCACTTATGTTGGGGGTGCCTGAGGTGGCCCAAACGCTCGAACACTCTGCCAGTGAAAATGGGCTCCTGAGCTCCATTTTCAGCCGCGATGGCCTCCTGCAAACTTCTGCCAGTGAAAAAGGAGTTTGGGAGTGCCGCCCGTGGTCCTCACGACCTCCATTTTCGGCTGCTATCACCGCCTGCAACCCTCTGCCAGCGAAAACAGAGCTTGGGAGAGTTCTATTTTCGCTGGCAGAGGAACCGCAGGCCGGTTCTTCACTGTTTCCAGCGCAGCCTCGCAGGCCAGATCTAAGCACCCAGCGGGTCGGATCCAGTCCCTGGGGCCTTGAGGTTGACACCCCTGATTTACAGCATTTTCTAACATCAGGAACATTCAAAAGAGTATAGTGAAAATTTAGAAATATCAAAAGAGCATGGGAAGCAAAGACTGTGAAGACATGCCATATCCCCCAAAATGACAAAATTTTAGAGCAATTACTTAACTCTTCTAAATAATTTATTTTCCACTGCATGTGAGAAGATGTTTTTTTTAAAAAAAATAGAAGAGGATCATTGGGGCTGGGATGCAAGCTACTGTATACCACCCTGATTGCAGGGAAGCTACACCTATTAGATTGGTCCACCCCAAGTTAACTAATGGATCAAATTAGGTTTCAGAAGGAGCTTGGGATTGTTCTGGAGGGCTTACTGCATGTCTGACTGAGGTCCTGACAGCATTGGATGCACTTTTAGATGACTTATGTGAGAACAGGATGATAAGGTGCACACTTGACCTTTCAGGCCTGTCAATCATGATATCTAGAGTGGTATTGGGAATGGGTAGCACAGTGTTGTGCTTGTTTTTCCTTCCAGGAAAAATGAGGAAAAACGAGCATAACACTGTGCCAAACTATTAAAAAAAATAATTACTCAGATAAGTATTAGTAAACAGCAAAAAATATATCTTTTTTAACGTTAGGAAAACATGATGATCTGAAAAAATGAAACTAGATTAATCAAACTTTAAAACTCTTGTTAAATTGAAAAGGGGTAATTTAGGAATAAGAGCCAGTTTAGTGTATTTGGTAGGCATCAGGCTAGAAACATGAAGACTATGAGTTCTAATCCTGCCTTAAGCACAAAGCCAGCTGGTTGACCTTGTAGCATCACTCTCTCTCTCAGCCCTAGGAAGGAGGCCAGGGCAAACCATTTTTGAAAAGCCATGCCAAGAAAGCTGCAAGGACTTGTCCAGGCAATTTCCAAGAATCAGACACAATTGAATGGAGGAAAAAAATTAGAAGTGTCTTGCTAATATGGATTCTTTTTTTAAAGTAACATCCTGAGGACCAGTTTTTAAGTGAAAAACTGCAAAATAATACCTCTTAACGGTATTACAATATTTAATATTTTATCCTTTGGTGCTACCCAGTACGATAATTGAACAATGCAGTTTGAAGATTAAATTTCCATTTCAAAATACCTCAGTACAATGTTCCTAATGAATTAATCCATGATATATAAGCTACATACACTTAATATCAGATAAATTGATCTATAACTCAGTCATGTATGAACAAAGGAGATCATTTAATGTTGCTTCTAAATCAATGATTTATTGTAGCCAACCACAATTGGGACTAGCAGCTGTATTATTTAATGAAGCTGTTGCTAAGTGGGAAATCATATTTCCTCATGTCTCCCTCCCTTTGGAATGTTTACCCTGGTGTTGGGATAGCTAACTCAAAATTTGCAAGAATAATTAGTTTCATGCCTTCTTCTTTAGTTTGTCTCCTAACTACTTCCCCACTCTTTCCAATGCTTATTCCAGATGGGTGCTGGAATGCTTTCAATGTGTAGAAGTAATCCTTAACTTAAAACCACGGTTGGGACCAGAATTTTCATTGCTAAGCAAGGCAATTGTTAAAGAAACCTGCCTGGGCCCAAAGCATAACTGAATGTGGGCTGCCACTTCAGGATAGCTCTTTAATCTACCATTTCCCCATTGGAAGTTTATAATCGTGTTCATGTAATGACATGAATGACACTGTGAATACCACACTTCTCCGTCATAGTGGAGGCAGCATCCAGGAATGGGTTGTCTCGTCTATCGGCCAATGAGACTGAGTCTGTCAAAGCTGTGAGGACACTCCCTCTGCCAATGGTCCAGCTTTTGACTCAGTCGAAGACAGTCATGGTTTTATTAGTTCACCCATTTCTGGATAGCTGCTTCACTTCTATTTAGAATTTTATTTAAATTTTTTCTTGATTTTTGTTCCCTTTGTGTTTCTGTGTTTTGTGCTTGAACTGACAGCCTGCTCCCAGGCTAGGCTGGTGGAGTGGGCTTTTCCAGCAAGAAAGGCTGTTAGCCAGATACTGCTGAGTAACTGGCCAGAGGTTTTATTCCTGGCAGGGCAGCGAGCGAAGTCCACCTTGCCGCCATTGACCCTTGGGCTGCGCTGGGCTCGAAATCGCCCATTTCCACTCGGGCACTTCCGTGTGTCGGGCTGTCAGCCAAGGACTGTCAAACGGCTGAGGCAAGAGACGAACAGTGAGTCCAGCGCTGGGCGGCTGCCCCTTTAGCCAAGCCTCAGCTTTTGGGCTTTTGAGGAATCGGAGTCCCTGCCTGGTATCCGTGCAAATTCCCCTGATAGCACAAAGCCGTTTTGCCGTGCTTGGAGTGCAGTGGAGCTGTTTAAGCCGACCTGTGATTTTAAAATGGCGGAGGAAGCCATGGCAGCTGCCGCGAGTGCTGGGGCCAGCACGCCCATCATGAATCCAGCTCTCTTGGCCCCTGACAGGACAGATTTGGCAGCCACTCTGGGCAGCGAGCTGCGGGCAAGAGAGCTAAGGCAAAGACCCCCAAACATCGAGGAGCTTCCCAGAAATCCTCTAAGGCTTCAGAGGCTGATGCAGCAAGAAGGCACAAGGCGATCGATGGAGAAATCGAAAAAGCCATGAGGAGGGCAGACAGACAGCAGATCATTCCTCAGGAGGCCCTTGATAGGGATAACCATTCCCGCCTTTTTGCATTGCAGCCGTTAGAGCTGCTGGAGGATTTTGACAGCTGGCCAGAATTACAGTGGTCGCCAGATGGTGCTAGCGAACATAGGGAATCTAGTCTGCCCGGCAACAAGGAACCCCTGCTAATTCTGGCCTCTCAGGCTCCTCAGGGAAGTTCTGCCTGGCAACAACCTGTCAGATAGGGACCTGCTCAGGTGAAGGCTTCCTTTACTCCGCTGGCTGCTGGCTTTAGAGCAGAACAGCTGTCTCCAAGTATGGGGGACATAACTGCGGCTGCAATTTCAAAAGGGATAGCAGCTGGCTTTCAGCAGGGACAAAGAGCTGCCTCCCTACATACCTTGCCCTTACAGAATGTGGAGGCTAAAGGATTTGTAAACACCCAAGGATCTTATTCCCCCAGTCATTCTCATCATTCATCAGTGTCTGGGGAGGAGACAGACAGAGATCTAGACTTTTCAGAGGATGCGGAATTACTGCCTGAGTAATCAGCATTTTCAGGACTTTTCAAGCCTGCAATGTTCAAATCATTGCTGTTTAAGGCCAGGAAGTCAACTAATATGGTCTGTCCCCTCCCATGAGTGGCTTTGCAGAGGCTCAAATAGCCCAGCAGTAACAAATGCAGGCTAGAGTGAATGAAGCTGGCCCTTTAATAAATAGTTCTCTTCCAAAGCGTATATCAGTCCAATAGTTACCGGGCAATGTTCCAAAGATCTTGGCAGACGGCCAACAGGTTAATGCAGGAATGCAGACTCTTATCAAAAAACTCCAAACCAACAGTTGTAAATCCACTGTATCCAAAACGCCAACAAATTGTTCACCACGCCTTTCCAGCCCAGTCACATCCCTTTTATACTTTGTAGGGTGTGGCCCTACGTCTCCTGACCACATCTTTTGGGACGTGGCAATAGCTGTTCTCTGCAGCGTCTCCTACGTCTCTCTCTTGCATCCAGTACGGGCTCCCCCTCGGTGTTACCGACCTCTGTTTCCTCCTCAATTTGGCTGGGGTCCAGAGGCACGTCAGCAACTGTCAGTTCTTGCTGACTCACCAGTGAAGACAGCCCCTCTGGCACATAGTTCGTGACAGCTTCCTCCTCCTCCATATCATCCTCCGACTCAGCATGCGAAGATAAATCAGCCACTGGGGCCGGGATCACAACATAATATGGCTATGGCGCCTGCTTCTATGGATCCTTCCCCTGGTCTTTCTGATATGACAGGCTCTTTATTTTCCAAGCCGGTTAGTGAAGCTGAGGTGGTACCATCTCCTTGCCTTTTTCTGTACGTTGTTAAACGCCAGTGGTCTGCACCAGGTTCTCTGGATAAGAGGCTGTATAACATTGGCCCAGAGTTATCGCAGGCACTGATGCTGCCTTCAATTGATGCACCTGTAGCTGCTTTGGTGGTGCAAACAGTTCTCCCCAAGGTGCCCAAGGAAGCTCTCAAACCTGAGGATAGAAAATCTGAGCAGACCCTTAAGAAGACACATCAGGCAGCTGCCTCGGCCATCTGGGCTGCCATCTCAGCTTCCTTCTTTAATCGGGTGTCCCTCATATGGCTGAAGCAACTGCAGGATAGGATCCCGGTGGGGGATTCCAGAGCACACCAGGACTTGAACAAGTTACAAGCGGCTCTGGAGTACTCAGCTGATGCTACGCTTAACGCCGCAAGGTTTGCATCAAAGGCAATCGCCTCCAACGTGACATCCAGGCAGCTCCTCTGGCTCCGCCAATGGCAAGCGGATGCCAAGAACAAATGGTACTTGGTCTCAGCTCCCTTTTCTGGAGAGAGGCTTTTCGGCGACTCCTTGGAGCTGCTGTTGGTCGAGACCCGCAATAAACGTAAGGTCCTTCCATCCTTATCTAGGCGGGCTGATTCCCATCCAGCCCCTTATGTCAGGGTTTCAAGGAGGCCAAAGGGGGCTTTGGTCTCCATCGCCAGCAACGCTCTTTCCCTCAGCAGCAGGAACAACAGCCAGACAGGGCAGGGCGGTATAGGCCATTTCCCTCTAAGCGGCCCTTTCAATGGGGTGGGAGCCGTCCTTTCAGACACCAACACTAATTCTGCCGAGGCTTCTCCCATTGGGAGACGCCTGGCCTTGTTTGCCAGACAATAGGAGAGCATTATTATGGATGCATGGATTCTGGAAACGGTCTGGTTGGGCCTTTCCTTAGATTCCTCTCCGCACCCCCGAGGTTTTTCATTAGCTGTCCTGTATCAGGCAACAGCGTCAAGCAGGCTTATGGAGACCGCTATCCAACATCTTTTGAATATCCAAGCAATCCAACCGGTTCCGGAGGCCCAATGCTGGAGCGGTTTTTACTCTTTGTCATTCCGAAAGCTTCGGGGGGGGGGCGGTGTATAGGGCAATTCTGGACCTAAAAAGACTGAACCGCTGTATTGTATACAGACGGTTTAAGATGCAGTCCATTTTGGACAGCGTCAGGGAGGGCGACTTCCTCGCATCTATTGACCTTACAGAAGCTTATCTTCATGTCCCTATTTCTCAAGATCATAGACAGTTTCTTCAATTTTGTTATAAGGGCTGGCATTATTAGTATAGGGCCTTGCTCTTTGGCCTGTCATCAGCGCCCAGGGCTTTTACCAAATTGCCAGCTCCCCTGACAGCACATCTCCGGGCAATTCCCGTGCGCGTCCAGTGCTACCTGGACAATATCCTTATCTAGTCCTCCTCTGAGGAGTAGGCTTATATAGATCTAGGTCTTATCATCTGGGTCCTTCAGGAGCACCGATTTTCCATCAATGTCAGCAAAAGCCATTTGGCACCGGCTACCCAGTTGCTGCATTTGGGGGCGGAAATTGACACCAGGGAGTGCAGGGTGTATCTTTCCCAGGAGCGTATTTAATACAGGCTAGTATTAAAGATCTGGTGAGTCGAGTCCAGCATGAGTGGCTCATTCCTCTGTCAACACTTTCAAAGCTCCTGGGCAAGATGGTGTCCTGCATCTCCATCGTGCAGTGGGCCCATTTGCACGTCAGGGTTCAATGGTTCCTTCTCCCTTATCAGAGGGCAGGTAGGAACACTTCGTTGTCTAAGGTTAGGGTTACCCAGGAGGTGTTGGGTTCCCTGGTATGGCGGGATTTCTTACTAGAGGTTGCCTATTTAAAGAACTGGACTCATTAATAGTAACGACTGATGTCAGCCTCTTTGGCTGGGGGCTGCATCTCCAGGCTACAGTGGCCCAGGGCCAGTAGTCGCGGGTGGACCTAGCCCAGGGATGAACCAGGGCCAGTAGTCGTGGGTGGACGTAGCCCAGTTAGGACCAGATTGCCTGATCTGGTAGCGATGGCGGTGGGTGGTTCGGAGAACCGGTAGCAAAAATCCCTTCCCCCCCTCCCATGCCCAGCTGAGCTGCACGATCATCAGAGGCTTTTTTTTAACTTTTAAAAGCATTTTTTCTACAACCTCTTCCGCCAAAAAAATGCTTTTAAAAGTAAAAAAAACCCTTCTGATGATCGCACAGCTCAGCTGGGATCGTCAGAGGCTTTTCAAAGCATTTTTTTCTGAAACCTCTTCTGTCAAAGAGGTGGTTTAAAAAATGCTTTGAAAAGCCTCTGCCGATCAGGCAACGCAGCTGGGATCATCAGAGGCTTTTCAAAGCATTTTTTAAAAAACCTCTCTGACGATCCCAGCTGAGTTGCTTGATAGTCAGATAGGCTTTTTAAAAAATGCTTTAAAAACCTCTCTGACGATCCCAGCTGAGTTGCCTGATCGGCAGAGTGGCTTTTCAAAGCATTTTTTTGCATTTGCAGAAAAAATGCTTTGAAAAGTTAAAAAAAAAGGTTGGCCACACCCACCCAGTCACATTACCCCTCCAAGCCATGCCCACAGAATGTGTAGTAGCAAATTTTACATTTCACCCCTGACCTAGCCCATAACATTAAATGGCTGGAACTGAGGGCTGTGCATCTGGCTCTACAGCACTTCCAGACCTTCATAGCTGGTAGTCATGTGCTGGTTTGGATGGACAATGTTGCCGCTAAGGCGCACATTAACAGGCAGGGGGGTACCCAGTCCAGGGCCCTTGTACAGGAGGCTGAGCGGCTCTGCCTTTGGGCAAAACAGTTCCATGTGACCCTGAGGGCGGTGCACATTGCGGGGTCTGCTAATGTACAAGCTGATTAGCTCAGCAGGGCCACCATTGATCACATAGAGTGGTGCCTGCATCCGTATTTATTTCAGGAGCTGATGGAGTGCTTTGGGAGCCCTGCCATGGATCTCTTTGCCACCCCGGACAACACCCAGCTGCCAAGATATTTTACAAGGTTTGTGGTTCCGGGGACAGAAGGGGTCGACGCACTCCGCAACACTTGGCCGCAAGAGTTCCTGTATGCATTTCCCCTTCTCCCCTCGAGGGTGATTTGAACGGTTTTAGTGGAACGAGCAGAGGTATTGCTCCTGGCCGCTCACTGGCCTCGCCAACCATGGTTTGCAGACTTGATAGCTCTGTCAGTGCCCAGCCTTGAAGGTTGCCAACAGACAGTCTCCCTCAGCCAGGGGGCATTGGACCCTCAGTGGCTCCAGTTGACCGTCTGGCGCTTGAGCAGAGGTAGCTCAGCCGTGACAATTATTCCTCTGAGGTCATAGACACCATCCAGGCTTCAAGGCAGCCTTCCATGAATAGGATTTATGATGCCACTTTGAAGACTTTTTGTTCCTGGTGTTCTTAATCTTGGTCTCGACTGAGGTGTCTGTACCCCAGGTGCTGGTTTTTCTTCAGAAGGGACTTAACATGGGTCTTTCACCCAACACCATCCATTGTCAGGTGGCTGCCTTGTTGTCTGTTCTCACCTATGGGGGCCTGGAGTCCCTGGCCCAACATCTGGCAGTTCGCCACTTTATCAGGGTTGCATCGAATCTACAGCCTCCAGTGGTTCACTGTTTTCCAACTTGAGACCTCTCCAGGGTGCTACAGGCGTTGACCAGGGCCCCATTTGAGCCACTACGTGAGGCCACACTCTGCTTCCTGTCCTACAAGGTGGCTGCCTTGGTGGCCGTAACATCGGCCAGGCGGATCTCGGAGTTGGCAGCACTTTCCGTCAGACAGGACCTTTGTGTGTTCCACCCTAACCAGATGGTTTTACATTTGGATCCTTCTTTCCTACCAAAGATAAATACATGGTTTCATAGGGCCGAGGAGCTAGTACTTCCTGATTTTTGTCCCAATCCAGGGCACCCTCTGGAACAGAAGTGGCACACGCTGGATGTAAAGCCGGCGCTCCAGATTTATGTTAAATGAACTTCCTCCTTTAGGAAAATGGAGTCGCTCTTTGTCTCCTTCCAACCTGCCACCTTAGGAGCTAAGGTAACATCCTATACCCTGGGCTGCTGGATTCAGGCGTGTATCACTAGATCTTATGAGGTTCAGGCCCTTCCTTTGCCCAAGAGTATTACAGCACATTCCACAAGGAGCGCGGCCACAAGTGCGGTGTGGGCAACGCAGGCCTCTCTGGAAGAGGTTTGTCGTGCAGCTACTTGGTCATCCCCATCACTCTTTACCAAGCATTATAAACTAGACAGCTATGCCTTGGCTGAGGCGACTTTTGGTAGGCGGGTCCTACAGAGTGTGCATACTGATATGGGGGTCTCGGGCCAGGCTGCAGGCCACCCGTAGGGACACTACTGCTTTGGTATGTCCCATTCCTGGATGCTGCCTCCACTATGACGGAGAAGGAGTGTTGGTCCTATCTGATACGGTCCTTCTTGTTGAGTGGAGACAGCATCCAGCCCCTCCCTAGTTTAGGGCTGGCCCTCGGTTCCCCTGGGGATAGCAGCTGGGCTGACCACATCGAGTCTGTCACTTTATCTTCGCCAAAAGCTGGACCGTTGGCAGAGGGAGTGTCCTCACAGTTTTGACAGACTCAGTCTCATTGGCCAATAGACGAGACAACCCATTCCTGAATGCTGCCTCCACTCCACAAGAAGGATCGTATCAGGTAGGACCAACGCTCCATTTGGGCCTAAAGTTATTTTTTCAGCACTGTCATAATTTCAAATGGACACTGAACGAAGTGCTTAGTAAGTAAGGATTACCTATATCCATGATGGCGAACCTATGGCACACGTGCCAGAAGTGGCACACAGGGTCCTGTCTGGGCATGCGTGCCATTGCCACCTGCTCTTCTGGTTTCCGGCCAGCTGGTCTTCGCGGGCACCGGAGTACTGGAAAACAGCCTGAAAGCAGCCTGAAAAAAAGCCCAAAACAAGCCATTTTGGGGCCTTTTTCAGACCATTTTTCAGGGTGTTTTTGGCCTGAAAAACACCTGCAAAACACCCTGAAAATGACCCAAAAAACACCTTGAAAATGGCATGAAAAACAGCCTAAAATGCAGCCTAAAATGCCCCCAAAATGGTCTGAAAACAGCCCAAAAAATGGCCAAAACCGGCCAAAAAACAGGCATGTGAGTGCCAGCCAGCTGGTCTTCGGGTTTCCAGTGCTCTGGCACGCACACATGCACATGCATGCACATGTGTTCTTTTGGGCACTCGGTGCCGAAAAGGTTCACTATCACTGACCTATATTAACCATATGATTCTTACCATAATATGTTGTCACTATAACAGTTTCTATGTTTGAATTGTTTTATAGCGCATGTCTGTTGTAGATATTAAATAAGACTTTAAAACAATATACAGGTACACACTGCTAGATATAAATTTAATAAAATAATGTTCTTTCCTTTTCAGACTGTTCAGCCATATTTTGTCATGACAAAAATGTCTAAACTTCGTAGAGCAAATATATATAGACCCACTCCTGAACAATATGTGAAATATTCCCTCAATACGATTGGTCGGGAAATGGTAACTTGTGGATATCCTTCTCATGCTTTTGTGGTATGTATATTTAAAGAGAGATTCCAATTTCCAAGTGTGTCTATAACTTGCTTTCATTTATTAATCCATTGATACCTTGGACTTTAACAACTTAGTAACACATCTTTTTCTGCCTCTCTTTCTTAGAAATGGTTTGGAACAAAAGTGGTGCCTGAGTGGTATATCAAAAAAACTATTACAGAAACAGCCTTAAAATCAAGAGCTTACCATTTAAAGAAACTAAAGGAAAACTAAGCTACATTGCCTTGACAAGAACCCTGGTATTTTTAAAATCTACTTTGATGTATCAAATACTTTGTCCTATGTTATTGTTTTTATATGGGATATTGGAGACTGGCATGAAGAATCTCTCTCTCTCTCTCTCTCTCTCTCTCTCTCTCTCTCTCTCTCTCT
>WNWU01000001.1:30703470-30714968 GCA_012654045.1 Ptyas mucosa
TCTCTCTCTCTCTCTCTCTCTCTCTCTCTCTCTCTCTCTCTCTCTCTGGTGAAATCCAAATTTTTGTACTACTGGTTCTATGGGCGTGGCAGGGGAAGGATATTGCAAAATTTCCATTCCTACCCCACTCGGGGCCAGCCAGAGCATTTGCCGGTTCTCTGAACTACTCAAAATTTCCACTACCAGTTCTCCAGAACCTGTCAGAACCTGCTGAATTTCACCCCTGATATACCTATATGAGATGTGTAGAAAAATTAGTTAACAATGTCTACATTATATACTGCTCTGGAACCATTCTGTTTTGTGTTATATAATTATTAAACAATATTTTCAATTAATAGTTTTACTGAAGTGCATTAGTAGTGTTTCAGATAGGTTCGTTTTGAGAAATGTGATTGGAATTGAAATATAACAATATGGAATTTGTAACGTCGCTACCAATAATAGAGTCACATTACTTCTGTATTTTAAACTAAAAATCTGTTATTTCCTCAATTTTGATATTTCAAGAATATCCCTTATTGAAATTGAGATTTTAAAAATTACAAGATTGGCTATAGGATCTATCTCGTTAACATGAATGTAAATGTTCATTATGTGATAATCAGCTTCAAGCATCACAATAATGCTTTATTCCTTACAAAGCTTAAGAATTACAGCTAAATATAATGCTGGCACTGACTTCATACGTTCACAGTGTTTTGTTTGTTTTTTTACTGATCACAATACTGTAAGTAAAATTGTACTTTGTGTGAACTGTCATATCAAAAAATTTAAAATATTTGCAACAGCAGGCAGGATTTTGATTACCTGCATGTTCTCTTAATATAAACGTTTATGGGTTGGGACCAAGAAGTGCTTTTGAGATTCCATCTCTATAACGAGATGGGGGAGCTCTTTGAGTGATATGAGATGTATTATGGAAGACTGCAACACAAAGAATAATGAGAGAAAGAACATAAGCATGTCTGGACAGCCTGTCTTCTTGCATAAGAATTCTTGTCTTCAGAATTAAAAGAAATCACTCCAAATGTTGAGAATACATTTAACAAGGATTTGTTAATCCTTCATTGTAACTTATTGAAATAAAAAATCGTCTTCTTAAGACTTGTAGTTTTATCTATCTTTACATAAAAATTAAGATTTGACTTTTTATTTCCTTAAATCTTATTATTTGTACCTTCAGAACAAATAAAATGAAAATACTTTAACATGTTATGGGCTTCCTTCCTTTATTTAAAACTCATTTGTATTCTGAGCCTGGCAAGTATATTCAGTGGAGATTCATGGTAGCTCAACCTTTGCCTGAGTAGGGAAAGGAAAAAGTGCACACTACCATTCCATTTGCTTTGCTTTATTGAGGGCAGTGGTCTTTATCGGTAAGCATACAAATAATCATTTCTGCAAATTAATTTCAGCATGTTTTATAGATGCTAGAGACCCTATAACTGAATTCTGAATATTGTTCTTTGAAGAATAATTTAAGATTGATATGAAAGTAAATATGTGTTAAACATTATTGTACATAGAAAATGAACAAAAACCGATACAATGGTGCTGATTGGGAATCAGAAACTGGTTTTGTCCAGAATGGCTGTATTTTTTATTGGAGAATTATTGAAGGACACATTATGGCAATTTATAGAATATTTGGAAGTATGTAAAATATCTTCTGGCATATAATAATATATATTTAGAATGAAATCTGTAACATTTTATGACTAAAATAAAAATTCTCTGAAGGTTTTTCTGTTATTTACTTAGATTACACACAGACACAGATTGATTGACATAACAGTGGTTGCAAAAGAGATCTAAAGGGTACAGATGGATATGGAAAAAATAAAATTGGGATTTTTTTGAGGTTTTCTTTAGAATTGAAGGTAAAATTTATTTTAATTGACAAATACAACACATGAAAAACATTGGACTGTATTTAGAATTATATCAAAATTATAAAGTAACATCTAAAGAAGTTTTGTACAGAAGCTTATTTTAATATAGGCAAATTATCAATTTATCCATGAAAACTATATAACAAGGAAGAGAAGAGAAAGTGCTGATTGTAATAGTACTTTGAATTCACAAAATAAGATTAGATATAAGATTTGTGTTGCAAGAATGCGTATTGTGCCACTTGTGACTTGATCACTTGCCTTCTGCAGAATGGATTGACTGCTGAGATCTTTGGCTCTTCATTACCAACATCTTGGTTTTGTAGCCTGAGTGGATTGTTTTTTTTTCTTCTCGATCTTGGTTTCCAGTAGATTATTCTTGGCTGTGGACTTGGTAATGTCTTTCAAAATAATAAAAGGTTATTTAGATCAGAATAGTCATGAAATCTCAGAAGAGAAACTAATTCAGTATAAAATTGATGGCTCGGTGACTTTGGGCTAATTATTCTCTCTCAATCATCTCACAGGGTTGTTGGTGGGGAGGAAATGGGCGGAGGAAGGAATATTACGTTCACTGCTTTGAATTATTTACAAAATTAATAAGGGTAAATAAAAATGGACAAATGACACAGGATGCAGGGAATAAAAAAATAATTGTTCTCCTATTTCATCTCTGGTTTCCATATTTCTCCTGGTACTTTTATAGTTACACTGCAAATTCTTTTTGTGTGTGTGTGAATGTCTGTTAAAATAACGGGGCATTTATCCTGGAAAAATCCACAGCCTGGATTGCATCTCTAGCAGCACCAAATGTAGTCTGAGAAAAGAACTGTCAGACTTACCATATTTATGCATCTCATACAAATAGTCCTTGACTTCCAACTGTAGTTGATGCCAGAATTATGCTTGTAAGTCATTGCGATCATTGCAGGAACCAGCAAAAAGCATTGTATATTGCAGTCATGTGATCACAGAATGCTGCAAACAGCCATAAACGTCAGCCAATTGCTAAGTGCCCCAAATCTGATCACATGACTGGGGCTATCATAACTCTGATAACAGGTGACTGACTACCTCTGGGACATCAATTGTTAACTGTAGTCAAGGACTACCTGTATGAGAGATTCTATTGCTATACCTCCATCCTATTGAAGTATTCCCATTAGAACTGATGGACATGTTCTCTACGTCTAAATTTCTATGATGGAATAGGATTCTCTTTGCTGTAGTCATGCTGGCTGGGGATTTTGGGTTCTTATGTTTAACACACCACATAAAAGAAAAATGATCTTTGTAGTGAAGGGTGGATAAACTGGGACCTTTAGGCCCATCAAACTCCTGAGTCTTTTCTTCTTCTTTGTAGCCCTTAGAATTCCCTCTGCCTGTAATTGGACCCATTAGATCACGGGTGTCAAACTCGCAGCATCATGTTGCCATCACAGGATGCATCGCAATGTTTTCCCCATTCACAAAGCTGAGGTCGACACGGCCTACATATGATGCATCTGGCCTGCGGCCCACCAATTTGACACCCCTGCTTAGATAGCTCTTTTTCACTATTGTAAAGCAGGATATACAATTGTTATTTACCATTTGCCTATTCACAAACATATATTTGCAATCACAAAATGAAGACTGAGTCACCTGAGAATACTCGGGACATAGGCGGCATACATATTCAATAAATTAAATAAATACAGCACTTTTTGGTCACTTACGGACATATAAAGTAGTGAAAATTTTAAGTTATCCCATTTGGCACATTCTCAGCTATTTCGGTATTTGCTAACTCAATTATAGAACATAACTACCATGAATGAATACCATACCTCTATATATGAAAAATAAACACAACTTTACCAAATAAACAAAAAACAGTCCCAGCTTTATATCATACGAAAAGCCCTAAAATGCTGGCCTAGCTAGCGAATCAGCACATCAGTGCAAAGAGGATTTACTGAGAATGCCATTAACTGCAATTATGAGAACCAGAAAACGACACATGCTGTTAACTAGTGTGTGTCTTAACACACAAGGAATACTTTCTATATTTCCCTCCCAGAATTCACTGAAGGGCTGCTTCAATAAGAAATTGTATAATACTAGACTTGCCGAAGGAAAATAGGAACATTTATAAACACTTGTTCAGGATTTGTTTCCCACTTTGCTTACAGAAGCCAATTGTGGGTATGTCCAAGGAAGTTGAAGTATTCTACCATAACACTAGCTCAGGCAAAGTTGAGGTACTCTTAATTTGAGATCTCAGCTTTACCTGCAGTGGACAGTTACAATACTACAGTTATACAACCCTTTGGCATAAATGATTTAGTTTACAATAACATCACAAACACTTAGGATTTCTCTTTCCTTATCCTGGCAAATGCCAATTTCCATATTTCTGTGGGCTCTTTGTAACGCAGGATGGGGAGTGGTGGCGGAGGGGATTTCCATTGTTCTAGGTGTATGCTTTTTCAGCTTTGCAGTAAACATTAAGGCCCACAGTGCTGTCAGCTGTTGTGCAATTTTGATACATCACAGGCATTGTGTTGCTGACTTTGGAGGAGCTGCATGGTGGCCAGTGAATCTGGAACCTAGAACCAGAGAGCAAGAGATTTGCCCATATCATAGTTCACAAATGTTGATCTTAGCGGAGTTCACTTCCAGTCTAATGGCTTGGCAAAATGTAGCAGATCGCATGAACTCTGTTTAGGACAACTTAAGTCTAACTCCTTTAGTGAGTTTGAAATGAAGGCAGATTCATAGAGGTGGCAAAAGGATGCTGTCAGGATGTGTCTTCACGCAACAGTCTGCAACAAAGAGCTCTTAGATAATGTCCCAGGTGTTCACACCATTTCTCCCTTCAGCGTCTGGGCTGGTTGTTAGGTTTGATTTGATCACTAGCAGACTGCAAAACGTTAGGCTTTTCTTTTGATTGCTTCTGAATGTGCATCAAAATATTTTTTTTAAAAAAAAGTGAACACAAACATAGCAAAAGATGTAAGTTACAATCTGACTAAAAGCCTTTAGGTATATCCAATTTCCCCCTCCAGTAAGCATCACAGCCTTGCTTTTGAATAAACAAGTCAGGTCAAGTCATAAATCAAGAATTCCACACACACTTTATCTCTAAGGCAGAGGTCTTCAAACTTGGCAGCTTTAAGACTTATGGACTTCAACTTCCAGAATTCTCCAGCCAGCTCCCAATTCTGGGAGTTGAAGTCCACAAGTCTTAAAGCTGCCAAGTTTGAAGACCTCTGCTCTAAGTGAACTGTAAACGCGGCGAAAAGTTAATTCTCATTTTAAAGCCTAAAATGTGAAACTGCTTAACACCATTGATGAAAACTTGGGGGTAAAGCTCTGCAGCCTGTCATTAAGCATCTCGTCTCAGAATGCCAGTTGCCAAGGTACAGCAGCCGGCGGAGACTCTCCCGCTCAGATCCTGCCGTAAACATCCTAGTCATCTCCTGGGGTGGGGGGGGTGGGGGGAACGGGACACGGTGTGTCGTGTCGACCCGGAAAAGTTTTCCAACGAGCATCGCAAGGTTGCTCTGCGGAAGGCCGATTCCAAAAATCTTTGCCAAACAATGAGGGCAGCCCCGCCTCCCGCTCTTTTACATTTCCGATCCGCGGATAGGAGCAGAGACGCCACGGTGGGCGGGGCGAAGGGCGTCTTACAGCCCCAACGGTACCGGCGCGAGGAAGTCGCCTATTCTCCTCAATAAATGCCGTAGAGAAAAGGGCGGGGCCTTCGGAAAGTGCGCGCGCAGGTGGGCTTGGGGGCGCTTTTATTTTATTTATTTATTTCCCCCCCCCCACACCCATTGGTGGAGGTCGCCTGCGGCGCGGAGGGCGTAGTTGTTGGTGGCGCGCTTGTGTGAGTAGCTCTGTGGCCCGTAAGCGGTTGATTAAAGGAGGAGTGGGGGGAAGTGGGAAGGTAGACTGAAGGAAAAGAGGCAGCAGAGAAACCTTCATAATTGGTGTTAAAAGCCTTGCGGTACTGTAGCCGGAGGGGAATTTTAGAGCTCGTGCTTTGGGTCTGGCGGGGGGGTGGGGGGGAGTGGGAGTGGGGTGGGGGGAGGAGAACAAAAAGATATTTCTTAATAAGCCTGTTTTATTATTCCCTCTCCCCGCTCCCCCCCTTTTTTTCCCAAATAAGTGACCAGGATTTATTGAATCCCATGGCCCATAATCCGTGGCCCATAATCCATGGCCCTGCCACTGGTGTGGCAGTATGGAGTTGGTTCTGCACACATGGACCATGGTGTACAGCAGTTCAATCTGCAATGTTACTCCCAGTATAGAAACGAGGCTGCTTTCCTTGCAGGATGTCCTTGGGCCTTGCCTTGCCTTGCCCAGGATACTCGATGGCCCTGTTAAGCAGACACTCTGTTGAAATCTGTGGTTAGGGAAAAACGAATAATAAGAAAATAATAATAATAATAATAATAATAATAATAATAATATAATGGCTTTTGATCTTAACAAGACCTATTCCTATAAAACAGTGCAAGGTTGTTGAACTTGGGTGCTCCCGCATTTTTGATAGAAGGCAGCTTCTTACCTACCTTTCTATTGTTAACAATGATGCAATGTTAAGAGATTTTGTTTCCTAGTAATGTATAGAAAAGCTCTCTTCTCTGTTTTCTGTTCATGCATTAATACTCTGTTACACCCTTCTTCAAAAGCAGTAGGAACTAAGATCTGAGCAGTTTAGCGGTGTGTTAATATATGTGTTTTGATTTAGGAATGTTAAACTCCTTACAACGAGACTGTTAAAGAAGAGTAATGGAAAATAAAAGGCAGAGAGCCAGAGTCCAAGGTGGCTGGGCTAGCCAGGGTAATAGCAGAATGACTTCATGTTCAGGTAAATGGTGTCTTGTTCTAATGTATATAAATAAACTAAATTAAACTTGTTGCCTAGCCGGAACACTAGTACCAATTCACAAAGATCTTCTCCCTACCTATAAATACTTAAGAAGGGGTTCATCTATGCAGCTCCTTCGGGCTGTGAACTAGTTTACTAGGTTGATTTCTTCTATCCGATGCTACTCTGATAGTTCATTTTATTTCCAAATTAGCTATCTTTTGACTACTGACCCAATCTTGGGGTCAGCTATTTAGATCATACATCTTTTGGCCTGTTGGGCCACTAAAGGTCTTAAGTCTTTTTGCACATGTGTACTAGTGGCACAAGGCATTTTGCTTTTAATGAAACATTTTAAATGAAAAACATCAAATTTAGAGGCTAATGGAATCTTGATGACCACTCTCAGAAAATGGTCACTTATGACAAAACCTCCAAGGTAGATTGATACGTGTCTCCCTCTATTTCTCATCCTGCTCTTTACCATCTTGTTTTATTGTGCTTATATATAAAGAGCTATGCTTCCTGATCTCTCACCCTCCTCCAACCTGTAAGGCAAAGAGGTAGTTAGAAATGCAATTTTTGGCAGAAGATGGTGGTTGTTTTGAAATATACTAGCTTTTCATTTCTGGAAATAAAATATTATTTAAAACAATTAAATCTCTACAGCTGAAGGGAGATTGTCAAAACAAGGGCTTTAATTGCCTCCCTAAGATCTTTAGAGTAGAGGCTGTAGAAACAGTTTCCTAACTTCAGTGATTATTGATCTGGGTTCTTAGAAACCTTTGACCTAATTTTGGCTGTCATAAATAGGAGATTTAATCTAGGACTTTTCAAATGTTTGTTTACTAAGTATGACACATTAATATTATATTTTCTCCATGACCCAAATAATTGAACAGTTCAGTAAAGGTCACTTCAGCCTAATTGTATGCATGGTCCCTCAGAAATAAATCCTATTTAATGTTGAAGTTTACTGCTAGTTACATATAGGATTATAATATAAGCTTTTTAAGTGTTATTAAAAAAAACCATAGAGCTTGCTATAATAGATTTTACTAGAACTATAAAAATATGGTTTCAATGCAAAGGTATAGATTTCTTCAATAATAGCTTGAAGGAAATGAAACCATGAGAAGTGATTCATATGCTTGTTTGAGCCTGTCTCAAAGCCTCCATGCATACCTTCGTAAGAGCATGAAAAAATAACAAACCTGATTTTAAATTGTATTATTTTTAATATCAGATTCTCAAAGTACTTCGCACATGGGGGCTCTACATGAAAGAAATAAGTACTCTCAAAACTTTGAGCCCTCTCACAAAAATCACAGTTCCTGAAGTAGAGATAGTAAAAGGTAAAGGACTCCCTGTGGATTTTACTCCGCTAGTTGTTGCTGACTATAGGGGGCAGTTTCAAGGCCATTGAACTAGCGCTGTCCAAAGACATTTTCACGTTCATGTGGCCAGCATGATATCATGGAGTGCTGTTATCTTCCTATTGAAGTGGTACCTATTTATCTACTCACATTTGAATGCTTTTGAACTGCTAGGTTGCCAGGAGCTGGGGCAAGGATGGGAACTCGCCCCATCACATGGCGCTCAGATCTCAAACCTGGATTGTCGGCTCTCCCGCTGACAAGCCCAGCATCTTAACCACTGAGTCACCACACTACCCTTTGAAGTAGAAATGCCAAAGGATAAAATGTTAACCTGTGTGTGTCTGTGTGAATGTATTCTTAATTTGAAAATACAATTACTAAATAATATTGAAAATATGAAAGTTCTTGTTATCTAGTTTGATACTGTTCCTTCTTGTGTTAGCCTCTAGAAAGTCCAATACTAGAAATCCAACATTTGCCAATTCAGCACCATCCACATTTCAAGGAGAAGCAGAGCTTTCATCTAAAAGACAGTTTGTTTTTAAAGCACCTGAAGAGGTAAAAATATTGTTTTATATTGTTATTGCTTTGTTGATATGTATATAAAAATGTCTGAACACATAGAAAGCACATTTTAATGGTTTCTTGTGTGCATTTTCTTAAAAAAAATAGTCACCCAACTCAGATGCATTATCAGCATCATAGAGCAGCATAACTAAACAATTATTATTTGTCACTTTGATTGCAAAATATATGATTTCTAATTATTTTTTACACTCTCTTCCCCCATAAACTAAATATACATATTTTATAAAAATGTAAGGTTTGTTTTTAATCCTTAGGTTGTATGCAAAGTCCCAGAACCCAGAGTAATAGAGTAAGTATTTTCATTTTTAGTTCATTTTAATACCAGTATCTCATGATCATTTTGGCTTTGTTGCTCTTACAGAAAGTCCATATAATTGCAATTGGGATCAAAACTTTGTCACTATGCAGTCATTAAGCAAATTTGGCTTCCCCATTGATTTTGCTTGCTGAAAGCTCCTTGGGAAGGTTACAGGTGGTGATCACATGTTGCCAAGATGCTGCAACTGTTGTAAATACATTCCAGTGGCCAAGCACCCAAATGCAATCACATGATTATGAGGACAGTGCATCGGTCATAAATACAAGGACAGGTCATAAATCACTTTTCTCAGTGACTTCTGTCAAAAGTTTGAACTGTCACTAAATGAATGATCATAAGTCAAGGACTACCTGTAATGTGTTTTTATTCCTACCCTGTTTCCCTGAAAATAAGACATCCCCTGATAATAAGCCCAATGGGCTTTTGAGCTCATGCACTAAAATAAGCCTGCTCCCAGAAACTAAGACCTCCCCAAAAGTATTTAAACGCAGAGCTGGAAATCAGGTAAGACGGCAAGAGGAGCCCCATCTTGTTCCATGTGTCCCAAAATAATAAGACCTCTCCGAAAATAAGGCCAAGCGCTTATTTCGGGGTTCAAAAAAAATATAAGACAGGGTCTTATTTTCGGGAAAAGATGGTATATATCCCTTGGATTAGTGAATTTTCTTTCTTTAACCCTAATTAATAGTTTGAACCTTTTATGTCTACCCAACCATGATGGATTTTTCCCTCCTCTACTGCAGAAAACAGGGTATATATGAAATCAGCACATTGCCCTCAGGAATATCAAAGTAAGTATCTAACACTTTTTGTGTGTGTGTTCTTGCAGAATAGTTCTGTTAGGATTATGTTTTAAGTATTTTAATTAGTATTACCATATTTTTCGGAGTATAAGACACACTTTTTTCCCTCCTAAACGAGGCTGAAAATGTGTGGGAACTGGTATAACTGGATAGAAACAAGATAGATTAAAGATAGATAGTTATTAAGTATAAGTAATAGATAAAATAAGAATGTAAATACGCACAATATAATTTTTGTAAATAATGCACGAATTATCACAAGAAAAACACCACAAATAGCTGTTGTTGAATGAAATAATTTTTTTATGTTTTTAATGTAATAAAAGCTTAACACAGTGTATTGGGGAAAAAAAGAGGCTGAAAATTTGGGTGCATCTTATACTTCGAATGTAACCCTGCACAGTGCCCAAAATGGCTACCCGGAACAGCTGCTGCCTTCTCTTACCCCTTCTGCGCTTTGCCTGCTTTAGTCACTGGCGCTTCCTCCGACAATCAGCTGTGCTTTAGAAGCACAGCCCCAACCTCAAAACCAGTGAGCGAACTAATGTGCTGGGACTAGCCAGATAAATACCTGGTAGGCAGAATTTCCCCCCCTATTTTCCTCCCCAAAAACTAAGGTGTGTCTTATACTCTGGTGTGCTTTATACTCCGAAAAATACAGGTAAGTCATTATAGCAAAGATGTTACAAAGGACCACAGACATGGAGGACCATGGTATTGTACAGAAATGTATTAATAAAATTTATGAATAAATAACTTTCACCTGTTAAGAACATCCTTTTGTCTTTAATCAAAGACACTTGTTCTAATAACACTGTCTATATTGGCTTTCTTTTCGGACAGATACCTGATAAGTCTACAATGTAGTTGAAGTTTAACTGTTTTTAAGGCTGTTTTTACTAAATCTTCAGTTGAAAAGAATCGTTGGATCAAGACCATTCCTATTAGTTACCTTCCAACAATGTTATATATTTATTTGCTAGATTTAAAATTACTTCTCCTTGCATCTACTTCTCTCTTCTTATTTCCCAAATGGATGCCATGAGACTATTCTCTTTGTTCTCCAGGCAAGGTACAAGAAGAAAATGTGAGCTTTAAAAAAAAGTTATCCAACAAAACTATAAACATAAGCAAGTGGGGACTGGAACAGCTTGATAACTCCTAAACAACTCACGATATTTAAGTGGTGGTGGTGGGTACTCTTCTTAGCAAGCCACTTGTTTTCTTAGCTTGATGGAAAGAAATGACATTCCTGCCTGGAATGTCTTAATTTGAAATAAAATCAGAAAATATCAACATGTAATGTGACTTTTCTTTATTCTAGGATTCATTTGATTCCTGGCTTCATTTCCTTGAGTGAAGCAGATTGGATGTTTGATCAGCTGTTCCATGAAATTCCATGGAGGCAAAGAACACACGTTAGACACGGTAGCTTTGCTATCAGTCTCCTTTAACTGTTGACTCCTGTTTTTGCAAGGTCCAGCAGTAAATCTTGAAATATTCACTCTAGTAGAATCCATTGCAGCCAGAAAAATATCTGGCCCTCTGCCACCAATTCTAATCTCCACTTAGCACACAGATTTAGGGCTAACTTTTGTTTTGTTTTGTTTTGTTTTGTTTTGTTTTGTTTTGTTTTGTTTTGTTTTGTTT
>WNWU01000001.1:30714978-30808751 GCA_012654045.1 Ptyas mucosa
TTTGTTTTGTTTTGTTTTGTTTTGTTTTGTTTTGTTTTGTTTTGTTTAAGGAGATAGCCAAAACAATTACATGTTTTTTCCTGCTTTAAAGGTTCAGAAAGGTTCTGTACACCTACTAGTGATTTTTCTTTGTTTGTACTGGTTGATTGTTTTGCTGGTGATTATTTTTTTGAGAAGGCAGAGAGGCTGAAGATTCAGTGTTATCTCTTCAGCTCTGAACTGGTCTGCCTGTTCCTGAGTTTCAGAAGGCAGTAGGAAGTTGGGACTACACCTTCTGTGGTAGAACAGATTCTTTACAATGGGATGTTTTTGGTTGGTCATATAACAAACTGTTTTCATTGTTCTGTTTATTTTTTTATCTATTGGATTTGGGTATAAGTACCATGACATTCAAACCATAAGCTGTCTGAGCTTGGTTCACTTGAGGGCATTTGTGTTACTTCTTATATTTCCCTCTAGTAATTTGTATATCAAACAGAACAACTTAATTGATGTATAAATAGCCTAGAATAATTTTCTCTTGGTCGTATAATTTATGAATTGCAAGTTTAAAGTCTCATTTGCATAGCTTTTTTATCTAGAGAAGACAAAACATTGCTAAACGAGTTATTGTCATTTATTCCCTAAATGTCAAAAAACTTTATAACCATTTATTACTGGTTTCCATAGTAGCCCTAATTATTGCATCCAATTTTCTTTCTGTAGATCGATCTTATGACGAACCCAGACTCACAGCATGGTATGGAAAACTACCCTACACCTATTCCAGACTTGAAATGCAAGCAAACCCTGATGTACGTATGGATCTTGAGTTTTCTAAAGTTGAAAAATAAAATTAAAAAGCCATAATAACAATGGTGATCTGAATTTCAGGCATTCCTCCTTCACTGTGATTTCTTTTCAAGCAAGGGGGGGGAATACAACTCCACTGGATACAGGGGATGGGAATGAGAAAGCAGCAAAACCACTTCTTGATGCAACTGTGGAGAATTGTGAATGGGCTAAATCCCCTGAGACAGAATAAAGCGGATTTTCCTTTAGTGGAAAATCCCTCAATCACAGCTGAATTATCTTTACCTTTGAAACAGAAACTGAGCTGATCCTTAAAATTTGTCATGATCTCATAAGGGATGATGTGATCCTTTCACGGTAGATCAGGCTAGGAATCCAGTATTGTGTAGGTAGTACTACTTTTATTGAAAAACTATAGTAACAGAATCTTGCAAGTCTGAGTGTGCCTCCCCCCCTCCCTCCCTTTATCGTTGTGACTACTAAGGAGGATCTTGTCTGAGTTGTTTACTCAGGTTACAATTTCTGCCCTGGACTTAGTCTTTTTTCTGACCATTGTCATAAGAAATCTTCCTCCTATCTCTCAAGGCCATTCCTTCTTCCCTCTCCTGAACAGAGATTTGTTAAAAAGTAAGCAGCTGATGTTTTGACAGAACAATATTTAATACACAGTATTCTTACTGTGCCTTGCTGAGGAGGTTAGGGAATGCATTTATTGAGCTTTCAAGGCACTACAGCATTGGCCATTCAGCTTGGTTTGTTCCATCTGCTGTGCTGTTTTCATAGTTTTTCATAGCCTTTTGAACGTGCATTCTTCTTCCTCAGTTACTGGAGAATTTAGAATGAAAATGGAATATTTTTTACAGATCTTCTTTTTAATGCCTGCATACTTTGGGTAGTGGTTTGCACTCACAGACTATCTCTTATGATTTGTTTGAGCCTCAATTTCAATTTTCTGATTGTCATCCTATTGTTCCTTTGCTTAATTAGGATTTCTTCCCAACCCTTGACTTACGGGTATAGCCCGTGAGTTTTCTGTAGGACATAAACCTAATTAATGTATACTTTAAAATATGGTGATCTAACCTGAATTTCTGTTGGATGGATGATGGAAAATTCTTGGGGAGGAGGGGGGGGAACCTTGCATTTATCAAACACTGGAGGGCAGTATTGGAAAAGAAGAGTAAAAAATGCTATCACTCTTCATGCCACATAATGAAATCATACAATATTTTTCCTTCAGTTAAAATTGAGAGAAGAACAACAATGTTTTTTCCTGTCAAATAGCAGTGCTAATTCTGACTTTAAATCTGATTTATGTCATCGTTTGCTAAGGGAACCCCTCCTGATCAACTACCTTGGGTATTAAACCATAGAGGAAATTCTACAAATTTTCTTAGCAAAATTGAACTCCCATGAAAAATTTAGGCAGCTTGCTAGTTGAGCAACTTTGTAACTGGTTTAATTTTTGTAATTCAAATACGCATCTGCAACAAGATAACAAATTATAAGTATCGTATTTTTCAGAGTATAAGACGCACCCTTTAGTTTTTGGGGAGGAAAATAAGAAAAACGCTGATTGGCAGGTGGATTGACCTCCCGGAATACCCCCAATCAGCTGTTCCCAGAGGTGAAGTTTAGCAACAGGTTTGTTGGTTATGAGCTCTGTGCCTTGCCTTTTTTTTTGCTTTTTTTTTCCTGCCTTCTGAAAGCCTCCGAAAAGCTCTGTTTCTGAGGCTTGTTTCTGAAGCTCTGTTTGGAGGCTTTTTTTCTGAAGTTTTTTTTCTGATGCTTTTTTCAGCCTCTGAAACTTCCGTTTGAGAAGCTGGGTGGGGCTACATTTGGAGTATAAAACACACCCAGATTTTCACCCTCTTTTGGGGAAAAAAGGTGCATCTTATACTCTGAAAAATACAGTAATCCTCTCTTAGCAACTGCTTTGTACAGCAATCATTCACAGTTATTACAATAATGAAAAAATTGTGACCTATCCTCATGTATGCAAACATTGTACGTTTTTACAGGTAGTCCTTGACTTAGAACCATTCATTTAATGACTATTTAAAGTTATAATGGCACTGAAAAATGACAATTTTTCACACTTATGACTGTTGCACCATCCCCATGATCACTTGATCATCATTTTGATGCTTGGCAATTAGCTTGTATTTATGGTGGTTGCAGTGCCCAGGGTCATGTTTTGTGACCTTCTGACAAGCAAAGTCAATGAGGAAGCCAGATTTACCTGACAACCATGTTAGTAACAAGAACAGTGATTCACTAAATAACTGTGGCCATGGAAATTTTGGACTCAATTGTGGTTGTAAATTGAGGAGTACCTGTGAAGCAAAGCAAGGAAAGGTGAAGTAAGATCGTAAGCATACTTGTGGTTTCATTCATGACTCATTTCTCTTAATGACTTGAGTTGTCCCTAAAGGAGGACTACCTGTAGCCCTTATATAGTTCAGGCATAAAGTAGAAAATGCTATAGGCAAGCACCAATTAATCATGATACTGCAAAACATGCAAGCTTTGGTGACCCTCTATAAAAGGACTTTGCTAGCC
This sequence comes from Ptyas mucosa, assembly GCA_012654045.1. Lineage (NCBI taxonomy): Eukaryota > Metazoa > Chordata > Lepidosauria > Squamata > Colubridae > Ptyas > Ptyas mucosa. Next base: position 30,718,333 of record WNWU01000001.1, read on the forward strand.
ATGAAGCTCTTACATTATTTAATCAGATGTTAATGAACTTTCTGGCACTTAAGCCCTGAAAGACTTTCATAAGTCTTTCTATCAGTACCTTTCTAGAATATGAGAAACTAAGGGTCTAGCAAATCAGATGCAAAAATGTGTATTTGTATGTATGTAAAGATACAATTGTATAAAAGTAAAGGCTTATTTATTAAGAAATACTGCTTCAATCATTTGACTTTAAATAGCTTACAGCAGTACAGTTCAGGTCACAATGACACATTGTCAAAGTTATCATTAAATATAGTCTGCTTAAAACCCAATAGAGTCATTGTAAGTCATGACATCAAAAGAACATCTCCCTTTCTCACCTCAGTTCTCTAAATGTACAGTAGGAAAGGGATGTTACCAAGACCTTCCTAAATGTTAAAACTGAGGGTGCAGTTATTATTCGAGTGCAAGGGCGTTCTGCAAGAGGGAGCTCCTGAAGAGAATGCTTGCCTCTGAGTCCTCTCTCATCCACTTTGCAAATGGTGGGGATTACCAGGACATATTAAGAAGACGAAATCTAAATGGTCCAGAGATTGCCTGGCTCCAGTCCATATAGAATTTGAAATGTGGTGATCACAGCACCTTGAGTTGCACCCAGAATCATTCTTGGCAGTTACATGCATATGCCCATTTTCTTGGCAGTAATACAGGCATGAATTACTGTTACCTTCTTCTGGGTTGTTGCGGGTTTTTTTAACTTCCTACTCTAGCTTGTAAGAAATATTGACAAACTGCCCACTTTCTTAAGAGTGCAACCACTTAACTGCTGTATGTTCTTACATATATAAGATGAGGGATTTTTATTTCATTATGCTTAAATTATGAGCACAAGTTCTAGGTACAGTATTTTTTCTTTATGTTTCAAATTAGTAATATTACAATTGGAAACAGGCTTCTTAGTAATATAGCTATCTTATTTAATGGGCGCTGAGTTTGCTTTTAGTTGTGATGTTTACCTCCTTTTTTTTCTCCTCTGATTTTAGTGGCACCCACTACTAGCCATGTTGAAGGATCTTGTAGAAGATTTCACCAAGAATACTTTCAACTCCCTACTCTGTAACCTTTACCAAAATGAAAAGAACAGTGTTGACTGGCATAGCGATGATGAGCCTACACTGGGGAAAAACCCCATAATTGCATCGCTTAGCTTTGGTGCTACCCGGATGTTTGAGATGAGGAAGAAACCTCTGCCTGTGAGTTTATAAACCTGGAATGTAATTCAGTTGAAACACATATTTTAAATACTTTAAATGCATAATACAATATAGCTCTTTCTGTCCTACATATCTAAAAATAGATGGGTAGCACATAAACCCAGTGCTCAAGCCATTATTAACCAGTTCATAACTCTAAATAGCATTTGATGAGCTATTTGGTGATAGGGTGGGATACTTTGGTAATAGGTTAGTGTTTGAATGCAGGGGTTTTTGCTGCCATTTCTGGATGAAGCTAGAAAATGTCCTAATTGTAGTGAATCTGCTGAGCAATATTTCCTGTTATCATTGCAGAATTTCAGTTCAATTCTCATTTGCCCTAATATATACTGTACCTGATTGGTAAATCCAGAAACTCTATGTTCCCATTTTAAAATGGAAGAACCCAATCTTTTATTTTAAACCTGTTCAGATAAGTAGGTAGAGAAGTACAACAAATGTTTAATAAGATTTAGACAAATGGAATAATGATTTGAAACTGATCAGCTTCCGCTGGTGTTAAGACCATTTTTTAATTTGTTTTTTCTTCTTGAACGAAAACTGTACGTACAAACTTTATCTATTGACATTCTTTGCTCCCTGGATAACTGACAATTTTATAAAGCCAACTCCAAGGTTCATTTTCTTTTGCTGAGGAATAGGATAGCTTAGTAGTGAAGATGATGATTAGAGATGAAGACAGTTTTTTCCACATTGAATTAAAACAACCCATTACAAGAACCTTTTTATACATTAGTTGATCAATAATTTGAAATAATGTAAGGTACAGAATTTATGAGCAGACTTTCACTTATATAAAAAGACGTTTCATCTTGTCTTGAAATATCTTCCAATATTTAATATATTTAATCAGAATATATTCCTGAGTAATTTACAAAAGAAAGAATAAAATTTGGTGATAAACTACAATATTCAAATTTTTTATGATTTGAATCAAAATTAATAGCAAAATATATCTTAAAAGTTCTTTTCTAGTAGCAGAAAAAATAAAATGATTTATTGGCCCAGTGAGGATTTAGCTTTAGAATTTTTTTCAAAGGCAAAAGGGTCAGATGAGCTTATCTAAGGAAGCCAAGAGATTCACTGCAGTTGTTCCAATATTTGAGGGGCTGCCACAAGGAAGGGAGGGGGTCAACCTATTTTTCAAAGCACCTGAAGAACAAGGAGCAATGAATGGAAACTAATCAAGGAGAGCAACAACCTAGAACTAAAGGGAAATTTCCTGACAATGAGAACAATTAGCCAGTGGAATGACTTGCCTCCAGAAGTTGTGAGTTGTCCGTCACTGGAAATTTTTAAGAAGAGACTGGACAGCCATTTGTCTGAAATGGTATAGGGTCTCTTGTTTGATCAGAGGGTTGGACTAAAAGACCTCCAAGGTCCCTCTGTTGTTCTGTCTCCTCATGTGGTCTTAGCATGGATGCATGGAATTGGAACTTAGGAAATATCCTAAGATCTGAATAGGTATAAAAGAAGGTGATACTTCAGACAATTTAGTCCCAGGGTTTACTTAAAAAAAAATTAAAATCAGCACTTTAAAATGTATTAAAGAAAGGTGGACTAAGAGCCATTTGAGCTGACAATGTACTTTGCCTGTTGTCTCTGGAAGAACTGGTGAAAGTGCCAGATGGCAGGAACAGAGCAAGTGCCAGTTCTGTGATCGGAACTGTAATCAGTTTGGTATCAGTGCCTGGGATGATTTTAGAACAGATTACAAAGAAGTGGATACTGGTAAGCAACTTTAAAAGTGGTAGGGTAATAATGAAAACTCAAGTGGATTAGCCAAGAACAAATCTTGCCAACTAATATTGTTGCATATTTTGATCAGATAAATTTCCTTAATTCATTGCCAAAACGCTGCAAGCATATTATGTCTTGTTTTCAGGATAACATCTGGAAAATACCCTGTGATAATCATAATGATCATACTAGTTACATGCTGGCTGGATGTTGAGAAGTACAAAACACGATATTTGAAAATAGCACTCCAAGAGTGTTCAATAACGGTTCATCATCAGGTTGGGAGAGAAGAATTGAATAGAATGGCACTAGGTTCCATTCTGAGTACTCTAATCTTCAATATTTTTATTAATAGTGATGATGAGGTAGAAAAAATGGTTATCAGATTTGCAGATGACAGATTTGCACGAGGTAGCTAATACTCTAGAAAATTAAAAACATTTTTATTTATAGTAAAACCTTGACTATTGACAAGGATACATGAGATGTATTTAATAGTAGGATCCTTTTTATTCAATATACCTAGTACCTCTTTTTTTGAACTTTGAATTCTGATTTCTTGCAAAAAGGATACGTGCATAAATATAATATGCATAGGGTTGGAAACATGACATGTAAGGTGACTAATTTGTCAGGATGCAATTTGGCTTTTCATTTTTTCAGGATGCAATTCGGCTTTTCATATCTTAGATTTTATTTATTTATTTATTTATTTATTCATTCATTCATTCATTCATTCATTCATTCATTCATTCATTCATTGAATTTCTGTAGCCATCGATTTCAACCAGTGACTTTGGGCGGCTTATTGTTTACACTACAATGTAAATTTAAAGCTTTGAAGCCAAACTATAATGGTAGGCAGGCAGCAGCTCTGCCACTAAGATTGTAACCAAGGAAACAGGTAACTGAAAGCAGGAGGAGGAGTTAGGGTGCGTATGTTAGATAATAGTGGATATCCATGATCAGCTTCTAAATAATTTTGTTTTTTTCCAGTAAGATATTGAACAAAGTCTGATCCCCTCCACTGAAGAATACTAAGTGTTTTAATTATTTGCACAAACACACACAAAAACAACAGAAAAGAACTGCAGAGAAGGCCTTTTGCTTTATTGATAAGAAGATAATGGTTTATGCATATGAGTTGTTACTCAGAAGTTTTTCTGTGTATATTGGGTGAATATTAAATGTGCATAGCCCAAACCAAGACAGAATAGATTCTCCATTAATTAGATAGAATACTTTATTTGGCCAAGTTTGATTAGACACACAAGGAATTTGTCTCTAGTGCAGAAGCTCTCAGTGTACTTGCAAAACAACAGAGTAATAATCATAATAATGATGATATCAGTAAGAGGAAGTGGTAGAGAAAATGAGAAGAAGAATACAGCCATACCACATAGTAAATATACTTAGACATAGGACAGTACTGTGGGAATTAGGTGTTCAGCAGAATGATGGCACAAGGGCAAAAACTTTCTCTGTATCTAGTTGTTTTGGCATGCAATGCCCTGTAGTAGCTTTCAAGGGGAGGAATTGAAACAGTTTGTATCCAGGATGTGAGGAGTCTGTCGATATTTTCTCAGCCGTTCTAACCAGTGCAATATACAGGTCCTCTATGGAAGGCAAGTTGTTTTTTCTGCAGTCCTAGCTATCAATTGGAGTCTGTATTTGAATTATTTGGTTGCTGTACCAAATTGGGAGTGACACACCCATGAATCTCCATTCAGCTACTCCAGGTGAGGCTGATGGAAGTTGTAGTCCAGTATCTGGAAGGCTGCAGGTTCCCTTATCTCATGCTATAAATGAGACATAAATGTCTACATTTCTAACAGGAGATTATGTAACGATTGGAGTATTCATCTTGGTCATAATGTCTGGAAAAATGTCTGTAAGAAACGAACATATTTTAAAAACAAAACATTGAAATAAATAGGATGTTGGTGTGTTTTGTAAGGCTGCAGGAGACATGAATTCATAAATTAGTGGGTCCTTGAGGAAATAAAAATAGCTTCAATAATCATTGTGATAACTACCAGAGCAGAGAGATTATTTGGGTCTTGCTACAGAAGTAATAACTGTTAACTTTAAATGAAAGGAACATATAGGTGCAGAGATTCATAGATGGATAATAGTTAAAGTGATAGTTCTTGACAGTGATCTCTTTTTGGCCAAGGATTTCAGATATGTAGAATGTCACTGTTGTGTTAAATAAAAATCAGAACCTTGCATTAATTATACTGTAGATTTGAAAAGCTTGGTGGCATGCTAACAGCATCCCAGATCTTCAATGGGAATACATTCCTGTTGGATCAGTTTTGGTTCCTGTGTTGGCAAATTTGCTATCTCAAATTACTGCTACTTCATCTCCCTCCCACTCTTTGACTGATGCATGACAAAATATTCAGTCATTACTATCTGGGTGTATAGTTGTTCAGACCAATTATCCTGCCAAGTCAGTCCTACACAGAAGCTTGATAGCCACCTCCAGGGCCATATCTTGCATTATGCATCATTGTTGGCTTCTGGGTTAATCAGAAGCCCAAATAATAGTGTCTGTTGACCTGAAATTTTGCCGCCTTATTTTCTCTCCCACTTCAGTATTTCTCCAAAGTCATATCTCCCACGATTGATCATTTCTGCTACTCCATTATTATTCTTGAACTAGCAACAATGGAATTGTAAACCAGATTTATTATGGTATCTTGAACATCAATAACTACTGTAATAAAACTGCTAGCATTTTCTCTCTGAAGTCTGATACACTGTGTGGATGGATCCTATAGAATAGTACATAGAAACTTCCTCAGTATTTTTTTAAACAATTGCGTAATATCCTCTCAACATTTCAGACTTGAAAAAGTTCTCTCCTTAATTGTGGGAGATGCTTATTACTATTCATAGTGGATTTGCAAGAACTTTTTTTAAAAAAAAAGAAATATATTGGAACAAAATTTATGAACACATTCACCAAACTCAAGGATAGATGCGTTTTCTTAGATGGTATAGTAGCTGAATTTTTAACTCGGGAAGAGTCTTGAGTTCAATATGGATCTGGGAAGACTTTGGATACTTCTTGATTGAGAGCATAATGCCACTTAGTCAATGGATGCTACATGTATCTACATTCCATATTGCCCTTGCAGATGATTCTAGCTGTAGAAAAATAATTCAGGAATATATTTTCTGGATGTTTTCTTGATGGTAGGAATACTGCTTGCAGAAATTCATCATTCCTTGTACTTGTTTCTGGTTCTACCAATTATTGTGTAGCTGTTCCATCTTTTCCTACTAAATTGAATTACTTTTGTAATCTATAAGGACTGCATGTAATGGAACTATCTGGGACAGAAAGTGGCAGTATCTTGAACTCTGGTAATACAATATAAACCTCATCTGGAGGTATTCCAAGAGTTGCTGGATATCTGATTAGACATCTGATTTTAAGTTGTTTTCTTATTTAATAAGCATGGTGTGCTCAGCTTAGGCCAATTGCTATGTCATTACCTAATGCTTATGGGAGTATTATTAGAATTACAGTGGAAACGGAAGAACTGTTTATAATGCTTGAGCTCCTTAGAGGAAAGATGGGATATAAATATCAGACAAGGGCAGCTAAGATCACCAAGGGGATGGGAAATTCAACAGGAACTATACAGATATACTGAGAGGTGATGCATTTTGGGTTTCCTCTCTATCTTTTTTGGAAGCCAGCAGCTGCCGGAACTCACGCCCACTCTCGCTTTACACACCAACAGAACTTGCTGTTGTTCTGCCTGTTCAAGACAGCATCTGGTGTTCAGCATGGATTGGTGAAAGAGCTCATGGCAACCATGAATCTATCCCAGATTTTTAGAGGCTAGCATATAGTGGTGATCACATGTTAGACCTGGATTTTATTTTGGGGTAGTTGTGGTGTGATCTGAAGATGGAGGATATTATTAGCACTCCTTCATTATGGTTAGATCACTTCCTGGTTTGTTGTCATTACTGGCCCTTTCCCCACCCCTGCTGGAAGTTTGGCTCTATCAGATGAAGCTGACCCATACTAATAAATCTTGATAGATTTCACAGAAAATTTAGGAATATGATGGGCAATCCAGCTAAGACTTTAGTTGCCCTTGAGAATGGGCAGGTGTCAAGGGCCTTGGATCAGATTGCATTGGCTTCTTTTTCCTTGGTCCTGAAAAGCTTCCTTGTTTTCTGAGGAGCTCCTGGAGATGAAATGGCAAAAGAGAAACTTAGTACGCTATTGGGGATAGTAGAAGAATGAATCTACCAAATACATAAGAGCTTGAATTAGACATTGCATTGTAGCATAAATGGTTATTGGCCAGCAGCCCTGTTTAATCATGTTCTCTGCTAGGCTGCATCATAAAGCTATCTGCATTATCATGGACCCCTCTTGAATAAAATCTACGAATTAGACTGACTGGGCATTCTGTATGATTTGACCGAAGCACTAACTTGTCTTGTTCCCTGGAAAGTATTTGACCCTGTGCCCCGTGAAAAAGGACAAGATCCATTACCTGCTTTTTAGATCTATGCCCCTCATATCTCTTGTTGAGTGATAATATATGGTTGGGTCTCTATGGTGGTGAATGAATCTTTTAATCTGGGTATGGTTCTGCCTGCCCTGAAGGAAGTGGCAATATGCCATCTCCTCAAGAAGCCATTAGTGGATCCAACAATTCTGAATATTTTTCTCAGTCTCCAACCTTCCCTTCTTTGTTATTGAGAAGGTACTTGAGTTGGCGCTTCAGAAGGCTCTGAAGGAAGTAGGTTATCTAGGCCCATTTCAATTGAGTTTAGGCCAGTACAGAGATGGCATAACTTGTTAAATATGGTACTGGTATTTTTCCAAATGCACTGTGTGGATTAAGAATGAGGGGAACAAAATTGTGTAGTTCTCCTCTTCTTCACATGGCCAGTTGGTCTTGCCTCACCTGTTTAACATCTGTATTAAGCCTGTGATTGAGGTCATTTGCAGAAACAGAGATTGCTATCATAATTATCTGGATGATCTCAACTGTATCTCAATCCCAAGATGACCAAGTTGTTGAAGTCTTTTTTCAGTGACTGTTTATAATCTGGAGGTGGGATTGGGAGGGTGTGCTTCCCTTCCGAACCTGAACATTCTCAATGCTTCCACTACCGTAGATTTTATTCATTTATTTGTATCCTGCCTTTATTAATTTTACAAATACGGTAACTCAAGGTGATACATATACCCAACACAACTTCCTTTTCCTATTTTCCCCATAACAACAACGCAGTGAGTTGAGTTGGGCTGAGAGAGAGCTCAGCTGCTTTCATGGCTAAAGTGGGATTAAAGCTCATAGATTCCTGCTTTCTAGCTGAATGCCTTAACCACTAGATCAAACTGGCTCCCATTTTTTAGCCTGAATGGGAACACAGTTCCCCAGGCAGACCTAATGTGCAATTTGGGGATCCTCCTGGATTTGCAGCTTCTGCTGCAAGATGATGTGGCAGCTGTGACCAGCAGGGCTTTTACCCAAATGTGTGTGATATATCAGTTATCCTCCTTCAATGATGCATATTGTAGTCTACTTGCATATAGACTTCTGCTTTACATGATGCTGCCTTTCATGCATCGCTGCATTGTGGACTAGCTGCAGTTTCGGAGTTATTTTATATTTATAAAATTGCAAAATGTATCATTGTTTTATCTGACTAAACTTTAATTAATAAAAGAATGGGGGTTGTCCATGCCTAACCCTAATGATATTATTAGATTTAGTCATCGGAGGGATTGCACAAATTCATTAATTCTTAAAGAAAGTCATGAGAACACTTGGCTTAAGGACATTTTGTTTCCCTACATTCATTGTATTCAAGCAGAAGCTAAGACATCTACTTAGGCAGAGGTTGAATAAAATAGCCTAAGTAGCTGCTTCCACTTCTAGAATTTTATGACTATAGATTAATCATACTTAATACATCTTTTTTAGGAGGATAACAATGATTATACTTATGTGCAAAGAGTTCATATACCATTGGATCATGGTACTTTGCTAATGATGGAAGGAGCTACTCAAGAAGACTGGCAGGTGAGGAGCCTAGAGAAAAGTTATACAAATGCTGTTTTCTTCCTTACAGATCTATATTTAGGTAGTCCTCAACTTATGACAGCAATTGGGACCAGAATTTCCCTTGGTAAGCAAAGTGGTTGTTAAGTGAGTCACACCCAGTTTTATGATCTTTATGTCATGGTTGTTAAGGAATCATGCTGTCATTCCCCTTTTGACTTGGCTTAATGAAAGTTGGTGAGAAATGGTGATCATGTGACACCGGGATGCTGCAACTGTTGTAGATACTGGTTGCCAAGCATCCAGATTCTGATTATGTGACTATGGAGATGCTGCGATGGTTGTAAGCATGACCATCTGTGTATAGAATTGGAACCTGAGGCTAATGCAGCAATGAAACACATTCAGGTGGGGAGAAATGAAAAGTTGTTTGCTATGACGGGTCCCCAACCCCCGGACTGCAGTCCACTACTGGGCTGCTGCCTTTTCGGAACGGCCATGCAAGAGGCAGGCTGGCACACATGTCTGCATTCAACTCCACTCACACATGCAGCAGGTTGAGTGAAGCTGTGCACATATGCGCCAGCCTGCTGCTCATGCATCCCGGTTCCCCTTTCCTCCCCAACCGGGTCACCAAGCCGCAGAGTTTGGGGAATGCTATGCTATGAGATTGGGCTGCTTGTCTTTCATAGGTCACAAAAATCTTACAAGTTTTTTTTTTCCTGGACAACCAGAAGGCATGAGATTACCATCTGTGAAATAATGCAGTAAGCAAATAATGTTGTATTATTAACCAGAAAAAAAACAAAAGAAAAGAACAAAAGGAAGATGGGATTTGGCCTCTTCTTTATTTTTTACCAAGTATAGCGGTTATAAGCATAGCAGTTATAAGGAAACTCATTTTAAGTACAATTTGGTATCTTCCATGCCAAAGAACAAAATATTTGTATTTCCTTAATATATATTATGTAATTGAAGGGCTGTTTTGCATCTTTTTCAGCACCGTGTTCCCAAGGAGTATCACTCTAGGGAACCACGTATAAATTTGACATTCAGGACAATATATCCAGAACCAGAGGCAATGCATACATGACTGAAAGATATGCAGAACTCTGCTTTTTCTGCTGAGCTCAGAGTTTAATGCTGACTTGGATGTGATGTCCCAGCCAGATTCACCATTTGACTGCCCTCATCTCAGGAGAGAAGAAAGACTGCTTGCAAAGAGAACGTACATCTTTTGCATATTTCCATTGAGCAATGTATTATTTTCTTAGGCTGCTTGCTAATATGTAATCCTGACGAGAAAATTATTTGTTTATTGTTTGAAACCAATTGAAATGTATGAATTCAGAGCGCAAATGTTACCTTTAATGGAGAAGAAGAAAGGATTTTTCTTGAGAACGACTAATAATGGACTTCAGAAACCTTTCCAATTTCAGAACTTATAACTGTAGTTACCATGTCCATGACTATGTCTTGCAATGCTGAAGCAATTTTGAGGGAAGGGGGAGCAGGGAGAAAGAAGTATCTAATATAATTAGATGTAATCCTTATAATTAGCTGTAATGATTTCAATAGAATCTTCTACCTATACCAGTAAGAGGATTGTAACTGAAGGTAGCACAAAGCTGTTTTAAATAACTCAGTGCTATTCAGTCCAGCATTCTGTTGTGTTAGATGAACTTCAGTAATATTTCAAAATATATATCTAGGAATCTTGGCCTCATTTTTCAAGAGTCAGGAGCATGTTCCTTCTCAAGTGTAGTTATTCATAAAATAAGACAGGGAAGGAATTACTACATTCCTAGTTACGGTTGCTCAGAGTCTTCAGTTGAAAAGCACTCCACCAGGATATATGTAGCAAGATCTCTGGATATATTTACGTCAGCGTATTTTTTTTAAAAAAGCAAATACAGATAGTCCTTGACTTACAAACTCAATTGGGGCCAGAATTAACAGTTACTAAACATTATGGTTGTTAACCAAGTCATATGAGTGGAACCAATATTATAATCAGTTTTACTGAAATCGGTAGTTAACAACTACCGTGGTTGTTAAGCGAATCACATGGTTGTTAAGTGACTTGCACAGCTGCTGAGTAAATCCATGTGTGTGCCACCCCCACCCCCCCTTGACTTTGCTTATGGGAAGTCAGCTGGGAAGATTGCAGTGGTGATCGTGTGACAGCAGGATGCTGCAACCCTCATAAATATGAGCCATTTGCCAAGCCCCAAATTAAGAACATGTGACTGCAGGGTTGCAATTCCAAAGATGGATTGTAAGTCACTTTTTTTTTTGACACTGCTGTAACTTCCCTCCACTGTTAAATGAGCAGTCTTAAATCCAGGACTACTTTTATCAAGATTAATTTTGCCCATTTCACTGTCAAAGCAGGCTGTGAAAACCACAAAATGATGGTCACATTGAAAAGATATTTTTCAAATAATTCTCACCTTATGACTTTTGCAGAAAAGCTGAAGTAAGATCATAAGCACATCATTTCTATTAGCAACCACTTTGTTTAATAACAAAGTTGCTGGTGCTAGTTGTAGTAGCTAAATGAGGACTCCCTGTATTCCTCTAGTAGCAGAGTTGGCACAAATATATGATGACATAATTGGTGCTCCCAATAGTTGTAATCTGTCCCAGTAAGGGGGCTTTGAATAGTCCTGTCCATATAGATTTACTATGGGCCAATTTGAGGGCAGTAATTTTCTGTTTTGTTTCCTTCCCATTTTCTGAAAAGAAACTCCACCAGTCACTCTCTTCTCCATGTGGTAGGTTAGTATGCTTGAGTATGTCTGGGATGGAGGCTTTAGGTACCTCTCCACTTTCTGGAAAGACAGAGTGCTGGTGAAGAAGTGCACTCACTGGGGATATTTCTGAATACAATTGTTTTCTGGAAGATTTGTAAACCTTTTGTATCCTAAAATAGTCCAGCCAGGTCGGTTGTTTAGAGAGAGATGAGGTGAAGCATTGGCTGCCCTCCTGCCTACCAACTTGTTAAGCTGTTTGGGGCAGGGATTTATTAGTCTTTTGGAACATGTGACCACTTTAACACTGTTGCTATAACTTCGGCTAGAAGAGAAAAGTTGTAGAAATCTCTGTACATTTCTGCTTTAGCAGTAGCTGTAAAGCACAAGTGCTCAAATTATTTAAGTAAATTAGATAAATTTTACTTCATGGATTGTAAAGAAAATTCATCTTGATACTTATATAAAGAATCTTGCAACTTTCTCAATTGGGTTTTGAATATTAGGTGCTACCATTAATGGGTCCAAACTAATTTGAACATTTCATCAGCCAATCTGTAATGACCTTGAAACAGCTTGTGTATAATTATAAGGTAAGAGATCTAGCAGCATGCATTGCTATAGTTTTGCACATGCATTTAAAAAGGAAAGGGTAGACTTCATGGAAACAAGTTTTCCTTACAATGCCACATATTTTTGAAGTTTGAGCCTCTTCCAAAAGCTTGCCTAGAGTAATTGATAATTTGTTGTTTCGTGAATGACTGAACAACTGCAAAATACTGAAGGAGGATAACTATAGGATCTGCACTCCAATGATTTTTACTTACATTTTCTAACTGAAACCATGACAGAAACTAGCTTGTCAATACCTACAACATCTGCCTTCAATATCACTTTTATGTATAGGAGCCTGTGGGCTTCCGTAGGCCTTATTAAGTAAACATGATAAGGAGTTGTCCCATGGGTACATTTTCACGAGGCAACTGGACTTTCTTGTTTTTCTTTGAAGATACTTTGCTTGTCATCCAAGAAGCTTCTTCAGTTCTCACTGGACATCCTACAGCCAAGAAAGCTCTACGCCCATTTGCACTACTCGGGTGTCCCTAAGGATACAAATAAATTCCAAAATGGCCTCAATGACTCTAAAACACAAGTGTCAAACTCATGGCATCATATTGCCATCACGTGATGTTTTGTGATGTTTTCCCCTTTGTGCAGCTGCAGTGGGCGTGGCCTGTGCATAACGCATCCAGCCCACAGGCCACCAATTTGACACCCCTGCTCTAAAAGAATGCAAATGATCAGCTGTCTGCAAGGAGTATAAATCCTTCCATTCCCCACCATTCAGTCAAAGCTGAAGTAGCTTCTTGGATGAGAAGTGGAACATCCAAGGAAAAACAAGAAAATCCAATTGCCTCCTGAAAAGGCACCTTTAGTAATAGCAATAGCACTTAGACTTACATACTGCTTCATAGTGCTTTTACAGCCCTCTCTCAAGTGGTTTGGGACAACCATGACCTGAATGACTGAGATTCTTCATAGACATGGTAAGGAATTGCACCTGAGTGCTTGGTCTGGAAGTGGGCTCCATGTCCCCAGACAAGTCAAACTAACTGATGGTATAGAAAAGGAAGAAGAATATAGCTGGATAGCAGACAGCAGCCTCAATGAGTTTACCTTTTGATAAATGGGTGTTTTTGTGATTAACTATGCCACTATGCCAACTGCTTAATGAAAAGATAAACTTAAATGGCAGTGAATGTCATGTGAATGCCCACAGGATGATCTTCAAATTCCACCCCTTTCCCAAATTATTAGCTACTATTAGGTTAATGTTTCATACTTGAATTAGGTAGATGTGAGTAGCAATGCTTTTAGAGGGGCTGCTGCACTGCTGTAAATGGTTCTCTTCCTCCTTCTCCCTTATTTGGAGCTTGTTCATTGCCTGCTTTGATTGTGAATGTGTGGTTCAGCCTTTTCTGCACATTAAAAATTGAGTAACTGGACAATAAGCATGAATTCCCCTCTCCTTTTTTCTGTGCTAGTATCTTTAACTGGATCAAAAAGTATTGCTGTTCAGTAATGTCTGTGGCCTGTGATGGTGGAAGCTATGCAATCAATAGATAGTTCTGTTTTGTCTTAATTGAAAAACCTAACTTGCATAACCCCGGGGCAAATGGCAGCAATTTGTTTCAAAAGCAGTTTACAGCTGTGTCCATGGCAAGCTTTCACTGAAAGTGAAAATTATGCAACTGAAGGTAGGTTCTTTCTGCAGATTTATTTTTGGGGGATGTGCCTTTCAAAAATTCTGACTGCTGTTATAGAAGAGATAGCAGGCAAATATCTGTCAAGCTCTATGAGCAAACCTTACAAAATGTATTAATCTTACTAAACTTAGTTTAACCATGATTATTTAATAAGCCATGATTAGTTAACATGGCAGGTTAAACCATAAACTACACACAAATTGCAATGCCCAATCTTGTTCATCTCGCTATTATTTTTTGAACAAACAACGAAGAATAAAGCTACAATACAAGGCACAATAGCTTTAGATATGCTAAGACAAAACAGATCATGTTATGGCTTAATATATGCATGAACTTGATGATATGTGGAGCAATAAACAACCTTATTGGAAGACAGTAGTTTTCCCTAGAAACTGAAAGCAAAATTTCATGTTCTGGAGATTCTATCAAACTATTTTGAATCAGTTACAATTCAGCAGAGCTAAAACATGGGTGGCTTCTTTGGGTGCTCTGGTTTGGACATGATAACATCAAGATCAAGCATGGTAATATATTGCCTCTGATTTCCACCCTCATTTAACCCAGATCTCCCTTCCCTGAGCAGCTTCTGACATTGTAGGAGGAGGCCCTTGTTAGTCTATAATATCAAAATGGCAAAAATTGGTTCCTGTATATATACATCACAGGCCCCAACAAATACACACAAATTAGAGGCACCTTCACATATTATTCTTCCAACTGATATATGTCATCATCTGCAAGCTATCTCTGGATTCTACATAGGGACAAAAAAATAGTGGAGAAAAGTTTGACATAAAGACTCAAAACAAGGCTAACATAACATGAAAGCATTTAAACCTCCCAGATGTTCCACAGCAAACCTCAAAGTAACCACTTTGGAAAAGTGAGACTTTAACAGCACTTTCAAACAATTGTTGAACTTGCATATATCAAAAGATTGTGGGCAATTTCAGAAGGTCTGAACAAATACAAGGAGTTTTTGACACTTTATAGTTGTTGATTTATTGTAATGTTTTACACATAGCCAACCTACCTTCTCTTCTTCCACTTTTTTCACTCTTGACTCAACCCGATTTAAATCCTATGAAATGAGCTTCAGTTTACAAAAACTATGCCTTTTAATAATATTTGTTGGTCAGGAAAGGTGCAGCTAGATTGCTAATTCTGTTTATAAAATGTTTACCAGCTTATTTCCCATCTCAGCAGCTCCCCTCCTCTCTGCCATGTTACTCCCATGTTGATTAGGAGTGATGGCATGTCCCATCAACTGACCTGGCTCTCCAATCTTCTCAGCCTCTTCTCCTTATACAGAAATACAGAACGATGCAAGAAACAATGTAATCTACAAAATCAACTACCGTATTTTCCGGCGTATAAGATGACTTTTTAACATATGAAAATCTTCTCAAAAGTCGGGGGTCGTCTTATACGCCGGGTGTCTTCTCCTGTAACCAGGCGGACCAGCCTGAAAGGCTCTGACGACCCTTAAATGGCTCTGGCGATCCCAGCTGAGTTGCCGGCTAATCAGGCGACTCGGCTTGGATCGTCAGAGTAAAAGGAAAAAAGTTTCCCTTAGAAATGGCTCTGGTGATCCCAGCTGAGCAACCAAGCAGGCAGGGAGTTGTGGACTTCAACTCCCAGAATTCCTCAGCCAGCAAAGCAAAGCTGGCTGAGGAATTCTGGGAGTTGAAGTTTACAAGTCTTAAAGTTGCCAAGCTTGGAGACCCCTGTTCTATTGGGTAAGTTTTTTTCCCCTTTGGGAGCTTTAGGAAGTTTCAAATTTAGCTTTCATATAAACATTAAAATAAAATAAAATAATATTTGTGCAGCTTTCTGAGATTTAGTGTGTTTCTGTAGTGTTTCACTCTTAACTACACAAACACACAAAATCTCACAACGCTGTATGTGGAATTTTGTGTGTGTAAAGTGTGAAAGTTGTTTTTTTGGGCTTTTTGTGGCTGTGTGAGGTTCCTACTTGTTGCAGGGGCCATTTTGGGTCTAGCACAGCTGCTTTTACATTGTGGGTGAGCCAGTTGATGTTTTTAAATTTTTATTTGGTGTGCGTTGGAAGAGGGGTAGTCTTATACAGCGAGTATAGTCCAAACCCTATATTTTAACAGGAAATGTTGGGGGGTCGTCTTATACTCCCAGTCGTCTTATACGCCGGAAAATACGGTAACCAATTGCAACCAATTCTACATGGGACAAATCTCATGTCAATTAAAAACCAGGATCCACAAACAACAGCTGGCTGGCAGTCAAACACCACAATCCCAAATCCTTAATCCTTAACCCACACCAACACCAAACAGCACCAGTTCGATTGAAGCAACACAAAAATCATCAGCCACAATATCACCTGCCACGCTCGTGAATTCATCAAAGCCTGGCACTCCACAAGCAATTCCATAACAGACACACTGACCTACAATCAGCCTATGAACTCCTCAGGGTCCAAATCAATCCCATAGCCAACCAGAGACAGCACCAACCCTCAATCAATCCACGCAAACCACCCACCCCCAGCAGTTCACCTCCCAATAACCCTGACCTTATGTAATCTCATCACAAGGCCCATCAACAACTCACAGCTGACCCATCACAAGATCCTCACTTGACACATCTACATCTGAAACTCTTATAAACAAACAAAAAAAACCACTCCCTAAACTCTGCTGAAGATGTTACCTAGCCTGGTAATGAAACGTTTGGAAACCAACCTACAAGTTCAGAACAAACCTTCACCCTCATCTTATTGCAATATATTGGCCTGTACATCTGTTCCTTCTTTACTGGTGTTAGCAATAAGGAAGACTTCCAGTGGAGACAATTAATTGGCCTACTGCTGTTCTTCTTTGCTTCCCTCTTTCCCTTTGCCTTTCTGCCATTCGCCAACTTTTCTCCTCAACCACTTCTGTCAGGATTTGCTAACACACATGATCTCAGACAGCTGAAACTTATCCATTTCAGGTTGTATAGGAACTATCCAAAACCAGCTG
This sequence comes from Ptyas mucosa, assembly GCA_012654045.1. Taxonomy (NCBI): domain Eukaryota; kingdom Metazoa; phylum Chordata; class Lepidosauria; order Squamata; family Colubridae; genus Ptyas; species Ptyas mucosa. The sequence goes on from WNWU01000001.1 coordinate 30,735,389, forward strand.
TTCTGAGCATGAAATGGTTCATACACTGAACATTGCATATCTATACTCCACCTTCTGGAACCTTCTAATGACTATTTCCCTCAGGCCTAGAACAAAAATAAGAGTGTTGGGTCAACAGTATTTTTGTCCCTCTATAAAGAGAGATGTTTTGTACCTCTTCCTCGTTATTTGGTAGAGCAAATGCTACCAGGAAGAAGAAAAGTTTTTTTTAAAAAAATGAACAGAAAATAGCCAATCCACTGTTATTTCTTTACCTTCTCTTTCTTTTGCTTAAGCACTTCTTTTATAATCTATCTTCCCTTGAAATCATTCATGCATTTTTATCAAACTGACAAGTTGGCCCCATTCTATCCATTACGTTAGGATTGCTTGAGTGATCATTGGCTAAGTCACCCAATACCTTTTCAGTGCTACAGATAGTTGATGACAGGAAAACGCTTAAGGACCCAGGGAACCAACAGAAATGAATCTTGGGTGGCCTGGGACAACATTTTTTTTCATCAAGTGGCAATATAAAGCAAGTCTTGATGGATGTCTGTGAAGCCCAAAATATCTCAGTATCCAGTGCTGGCACCTTTTTCTTAACTAAACACAGTTTTCCAAATTGCCTTTTCTGGGCAGATAATGTTTCCATTTGAAAGTAGAAGTCCTATTAATGAATTTGTAGGCATGTGTGTGGTGTGTGTTCAAATTTTAAATATCTTGTTTCTACAGCAACCCTCTTTTATTTATTTGAATTAGGAATCACCGGCCCTTCCAAGACCAAATCTTTTCTATAAATGTCAATGTGTTCCAGGTTTCTTTATCAGAGCTGGGGAAGTTTTGATAAGTCTATTGCTGCTTCAGCAAAGACTTTGTTTCTCAGACCTGACCTCTTCTTCATATGTGACTGTTTCTTTTCATATCTTTTTTCATAGTACAGGAATCCCCAATTTGAATTAAAGCAATAACATTAGAAAGGAGCTGTTCAACTTTCGAATGTTTTTTGGGGGGAAAGGCCTCTTTAATGGAAGTGTATCATATAGGCTGGAAAAATCCAAATAAGCCCAGGCTGATAGCAAAGATAACTGCCATTTAGCAGTCATCTAGATATAATATGTCTACTTCAAGTTGCAGTTTGTTTCCTGGTACAAAAATGTATGCATGATATCTATATTTCTTTAGCAGCACCCCTAAATTTGTTATTCTGTTTATTTTCATAAGGGGAAGTTGTTTTCTATGTTATACACGAGAGAAATACTGAGAAGTTAAATCTCAGTATCTTTTCAAGTTTAGGTAATCTGGGGCCCTTCGTGTTTTGCACTCAACTACATTAGCATTGGTCAGTGACAAGGGATGATCACAGCTTTCTTTTAATGTCACTGTTTCAGCATATATTAATAAAAGCCCAAACCATGATTTAGGTTCAGTTTGGACTGATGTTTTTTGCAGAACTTTTTCGATATTGTATTTGGGGGTGATAAGGACAAACGTGCCCTTCATCGAGATGGCCGGCACTCTATAATCGGAATGAACTGCCTGCCCACCTATCGAGCGGGAGGAAGAGTCAGCCCTGGTGAATACAGAGGCACTTGACTGATGTATACATGCCTGAATTAAGGAAGAACTGTGTTTTCCCCCAAATCAACAAGAGCTGGCCTCCTCTGCCTGAATCCTAGCTTCCTTTTTGGAACAAGTTTGACAGGCCTGTAGGGCAGTCTAAAAAAAGGGTTCAGTGCAGGGGCAATCTACTCCTCTGTAAGATAGTTTTGCAAGTGCAATCTAAGCATACTGCCTCTTGATGACATCTTGATTAATATGTTTCCCCCCCCTCCCTCACTCGTGTGTGTGCCGCTTAAAAAGAGCCTCAATTTTTCTGTATTTATCTGCAGCCAGTACCAGGCTATGCTGAGTCCTTCCAATCAGGTGGGAATCAATAGCTCTTCGGTTGGTTACAAGCATCACTGGAAAAGCAAGGTTTTGTTTTGTTTTGTTTTGTTTCTTTGCAATGTGACCTTTATGTTTGCTTTTGTCTCTCCTGCTTCTGATATCAGCTTTGCCTTGAAGCTTTCTAGAAGGCAATGCTAGGCTTAGTTGAAATACTTGCTGCATTTTAAAGGTAATATTTCAGGAAACCTTCATAGTGCTCAATCCCTGAACTTTGTTTTGTTGTATTAGCCTTTGCCTTTCTTCCTTGTTTTTATAATTTTCTAAATATTTATAGAAGCTAAAGTAGTAACACCACTGGGATGATTCAGCCCAACTGAAATCATAATATCGTAGGGCTGGGAGGGTCCTTGGAAGGGCTGGGAGGGACCCCTGCCCATCTCAGACAAATGATTGCCAAATCTTTTTTGGATGAAAATTCCAGCGATGGAGCACCCAAACCTGGGTACTGAAAGGTAAGCGGTTCCATTACTTAATAGTTCTATCAGGAAATTCTTCCTTATTTCCAAGTTGGTTTGATGCACTGCCCTTTCTTGCTCAAGGGCTGTGATCTTCATAATTATCATTGGCTCACTTATGAAAGTGGATTTTTCTGGAACTCTTAACGTGGATTGTAAAATGTGTGATGATTAAAGCTAGAATAAAGTTTGTGTGGTACTTCTCTTCGTGTCTATTTTCACTCTGTTGATTGAGGGATTCTGATAACTCCCAGTCAGAATTTTTTTTAAAATTTTTTTATTTATATGCCGCCCTTCTCCGGAGACTCAGGATGGCTTACAATGCGTTAAACAATCGCCTTCATATTTTTGTATATTTTTATACAAAGTCAGCTTATTGCCCACACAACCGGGTCCTCATTTTACCCACCTTAGAAAGGATGGAAGGCTGAGTCAACCTTGAGCCTGGTGAGAATTGAACTCGCAGTAATTGCAGGCAGCTGGATGTTAAATGCTGCCTTAGTAGGAGGCATTAGCCTCCTACGCCATTCAGGCTCCAATTCCACAAAATTCACCGCAAAGCTCTTTTACTGTTCACATAAGAACAATAATTGTGTGGCTATCCAATTGTTTTGAAGTAGTTTCCAAAGTATAAAGCTACGTGGACTCATACAACATCTTTGGGGAATTGGATTGACCCTGACAAAGGTTGATTCTGGAAATTATAAAGATAGAATCACTTGTGAAACTTCATGTGAGAGGAGCAACTATTAAAAATAATCCTGCTAAAAGTACAAAGTGCTGCGTTTTGTCCATGGGTGCACAGAGGATGGAAGCAAAGTTTCAAAGCCTTTATTGTCCTTCTACATCATGTATACACCGAAAATGGTTTAGCCTCTACTGGTGCAGTCCATGCAAGAAACAAGTGGATTACATCTTGTCAACAGATCTTTCACGTAGCCATTCAGTTTTAATTCCATGTTTTAAAATATATGCATGCAAATACCATTCTTGCAAATATTCCAGTTTTATACGTTTGGCAGAAAACCATTTGTACTCTACTTGCTGAATTAATGAGAGTGTAGTTTGGCATTGATGATTTAGAAGATAAGCTGTTATTCAGTCTGACATCTGTCAGCAAAATTAACTGAACTACCTCAGCCACTTGCTGCATCAGAATCCATATTGGAACGTCTCATTTTTCCCATTCAGAATCGGCCACCTCTGCTTTGTCTCTGCATTAAGCTGTAATAAACTGAAATGTTTATATCCTCTGATATATCCCCTTTTCATACTTGTGCACTTCCTTCCTTTTTACTTTAGTGGTGGGTTATTTTTTTTTAAGAGTTTAGGCTTTTAAAATTTTTGATTAAATAGAAAATTAAACCTGGTGGAATTTTTGACCAGTAAAATAAAGTTTTCTTCCATTCCCTCCCTCCAAGAAAGTTGGGAAATTCTGTGGATTAGAATTGCAGATAAAGAAGGGGAAGGGCAGTAAGAGAAAGCTTCATCACACACCAGACTGTAACAATGGATGTGACTCATTAATACCATCCAGAGGCAGGAGAATTTATTAGTAATGGGACCATATGGTTGGAAAGTAGCCATTGCTCTGACTTTGATGTATATTACCAGGCCTCAAATAAATCTCAGTCTATAATTCTGGATGATGCTGAAATTCAGTTGAAGTCTGAATTAGGCTAAAAGTAAGAGGGAATGAGATAGTGTCCATATTAAGTTTTAATAGATTTGAGATGCAAAAATAGGTTCCTTGTGTGCATTCCACAATCATACATAGTACATGAAATTGCATATAGATATGTTTTTAAAATGAGACAGCCTTAATACTAGTAGTTGTGGACAATTTCCAAATTCAAAGATAAGCTTTAGACTTAAACCAAAATCATTTAGGTAAACTGATAATGTCTACAGAAATGAGATAATCATGAGGGAGGACTTCCGGTGGTGACCTAGGGCCAAAGCGGCACGGGGGAAGATAGCTCCGTTCCCAGTGCCAATTTTCTGGAGTTTTGGTAACCCTTAGAGGTGAGGATCGGCCCTGGTGGGACCGGCAAAAAGTGAGGAATCTTCGGAGGAGGTGTGGAGAGGTGCGGTCTCCCACCACACCAGGAAGGACCATCAATCCAGACGCAGAAGAGGCCAGTCAACATGGCTGACCCAGAGGCTTGACGTCCCAGTTTAGAGCAATAAGAAGCGAAGAGTGAATATGGTACGAGACTCAGCGGTGAGAGCAGGAAATAGAAGTTTCCAGTTTTTGGATTATTGGAGAGGAGAAGTTTGGAAAGGCAGCGGAGAGGAAAGAAAGACTCTGAGTGCGAACGGGCGGCAAACAGTGAGGAGAGCAAAACAGGAAGAGGGTGAACTTCAGACCAGCAGAAGAACACCAGGGCAGTGGATTGGAAAAGGAGACAATCGGAAGAAAAGTGAGTGTTCCAGGAAGCTAGGAAAGAAAAGTGAACCTGAACACGGGATTCTGTCTTTACCCCTATATTTGCTGCTCTAACGAAAGAAGAAGTGTGGACTGGCAAAAAATAAAGAGCGCATGAGAGTGACAGTGCAGATTGAAGATCGCCATTTTGAAGGCAAGGACCAGCTGATGGTCACTTTTGAGTGAAGGACTGGGATTTCAAAGGAAAGATTATACTTGAACATTTATAACCTACAAGAACTGAAAGTATTATGTACATTTATATATAACTTATATACTGGTATATTTATTTATATAGTAACAAATAGAATTTAAATTTTTATATTTATAATTAATTAATAGCAAATTACTACTAATTCTTGGTAAATTTATTGTCTTTTTTCCTTTTCTTTATTTCTTTTTCTTTATTTTTTTCTTTTGAATTGTTCATTTATTATCTAAAACAAATATTTAAAGTTAATATTAGAACTTTTTAATTGATTAAATTAGTATTTATATATCTGCTTATTTGCTGGTTTAGACTAAAAGTGGAATAACTTTAATAATTGGATTATTAATTAAGGTATTAATGAATTTCTCTTTTTAATAGAATTTTATTAATTAAGTTAGAAATAATATATAGATAAGCTTTTTGGGATATAATGCATTGTAAATTGTAGTGGACTAATTGATAATCTGGTAGTAAGGGATAAGGAAAGGAAAGAAAGGAAGTTGAATAGTAAAGTGGATGGTGATTTGGGAAAGGATAGTTAGGATTTTAGGAGAACAGTATAGAATACTAAAGGAAATAACCAGCACCACCACAACCATTGTCAAGGCAGGAAAGAAAACTACTTCGGCATTGACTGGACCTTCAGCCTCTCCTGCAGTGCAGAGAATAATAGAAGGGATGTTCTCAGCAGAAAAACAACCCCCCACTTCGAGTATACACACCATGCAGGCTACCCTCTCAGCAATTCAAGAGACTATGGCAAAAATGCAGGAATGTATGACAAAGAATCATGAAGAAAGGAGGGATATGGATGAAATCAAGAGGGAAGTCAAAAATGATATTCAAAAATTAGATGAAAAGATGGGTTCAATACAAGAAATCATACAAAAAATGATTAACGAATAATGGTCATAGAGAAAAAAACAGAACAGACAGAAGAAAAATTGGCTTCATTGGAACAGAAAATGATGGGGCTAAATAAAGAACTGGAAAATACAGTGATCCACCTGGAGATGGAGAGAGCTTCATTCTATTTGCAATTTCAGAACATGGTCGAAGATAGAGAGGAGGATTTGACATTTGTGATGGCGAAAGTGATTGTAGAGGCCCTCCAGCGAGATAAGGACAAAATAATAAACGAGCTGGACGAGGTCTATAGGGGCCATACGAACTACGCCAGACAACATAAATTACCAAGGGAGGTCCATGTACAATTTGTGCGGAAAAAAGTAAGAGACATTGTTTATAAAATAACGAAAAATGAACCCATGTTTTATAGAGGCAAGGAAATAATCACATTAAAGCAGGTCCCAAAGAGAATAAGAGAACTGAGAAAGGAATACTGGTTCCTAGCCACATTATTAAATAAGCAGCACATACTATTTAGATGGATAACACTAGACGGAATGTTGGTATTGTAGCAAGGGAAAAAAATTAAAGTGGACTCACAGAGCAAAGCAAAAAACCTTCATGACCAAATGATGGGTATAGAAGGAGTAAATAGTAACAGGAAGGAGCCGGAACAGAGGACAAAAGGGGCCCAAAGACAGGAAGAACAGGAAAAGGTACTAGAGGAGGGAGACAAAGAGGAAGAAGGAGTGAGAACAAGAGCTAAGAGAAGAGACAGGAAGTAATAGGAAATAGTCTATAGTAGAACCACAAAGGAATGGAACAAAAGTTAAAAATCTTATCATTAAATGTAAATGGTCTTAACTCTCCGGCTAAACGACATCAAATATTTAGAAAAGTGGCAAAACAAAAAATGGATATTGTGTGCCTCCAAGAGGTGTACATAAGGAAACTACTTACAATGTAAAAATTAGGTGAATCATTTGTAGCATTAGCGGAAGAAAAGAAAAGAGGAATAGTGGTGTACACTAGAGAAGGAATAGAGGGTAATTTGAGATATGTAGATTCAGCAGGAAGAATATTGATGATAGAGATAAAATTGGAATATAAAAATATTTTATTGGTGGTCATCTACGTGCTGAATAGTGGACAATTAGAATTTTATTTAAAAGTACATGAAAAGATAATAGAAGAAAAAATAGAGAATATATGTTTAATTGGCAATTTCAACGCAATTGTAGATGTAAAAAAGGATTATAGCAGTGATCAGAATAACAAAAAGAAAAAAGAAAAATGTACTTCCTAGAACTTTTACGGACCTAGTAGAAAAACTAAATTTAATAGACAGTTGGAGATACTGCAATCCCGAGGTAAAGAAATTTACACATTATTCCAATCCTCACAAGTCCTGGTCCAGAATAGACATGGTATGGATAACTAAGAGACTCATTCAAGAGGTAGAAACAGTAGAAATAATGTCAAACAATTGGGCTGATCATAATCCTGTAATGTTGATATGGAAAGGGCATCAAAGGAAAAAGAGGAGATGGACGTTGAGCCCACAGATACTGAAGGAAAAAGAATATATAGAGCAAATGAAAAAAGAATTAGAGTTGTTTTTTAGAGACAATACAAAATACCATACTTCTCTTCACAATCTGTGGGACACAATGAAAGCTTATGTGAGAGGATTAACAATAGCCTACAGTGCAAAATGAAAAAAGGAAAGGGAAAAAGAATATAATAATGTGCAGGAAGAGATCAAAAATTGGGAAGAAAAATTAACAAGAAAAGCCTGGGGATGAGCAAATTAGAGGTAAACGGATAGGAGCTAAACATAAATTGAATATATTGGAACAGGAAAATTATGCAAAGGCCTTGAAATTTATAAAGCAGAATTATTTTGAACACGCAAATAAACCAGGGAGATGGCTGGCTTACAGATTAAGAAAAGAAAGGGAGAAAAGAACAATTCAGCAACTACAGGATAAAAGGGGTAAAATGCAATATAGTTTAGAAAAGAAAAAAGAGATAGCATGTCAATTTTTTCAAGAACTCTATGAACAAGATAAAGTGACAGATGAGGAAATAAATCAATATCTAAATGGAGAGGGAGGGTCGGCCTTAACAGAGGAAGAAAGGGAGATATTAAACAGGGATATTACTATAGAAGAGTTAAGAGAGGCGATTAAGATACAAAAAAATAACAAATCCCCAGGGAAGGATGGATTGCCAAGTGAATTCTATAAAGGACTAAGAGATGTATTGGATTGGATATTACTAGAAACTTGTAATGAGGCATTAATAAAGGCAAGGCTACCAGATTCATGGAGAGAAGCATACATTCCGTTGATACCGAAAGAAGGAGCAGATATAGCACAAATAAAAAATTATAGACCAATCTCTTTATTAAACACTGACTACAAATTTTTTATGAATATAATGGCAAACAGGATGAAAAAAATATTAAATTGTAGAATTCACCCAGACCAAAATGGGTTTTTACCAATGAGACAAATAAAAAATAATATAAGAATTGTAATTAATGTATTAGAATATTATGAGTTGCATTCAGAGAGGCAGGTAGCTCTGATCTTTCTGGATGCCCAAAAGGCTTTTGATCAGGTCAATTGGCCTTGGATAGTACAGTGGTCTAAAGCCCTGTTATTAACATCAGCTGCCTGCAATTATTGTAGGTTCGAATCTCACCAAGGCTCAAGGTTGACTCAGCCTTCCATCCTTTCTAAGGTAGGTAAATTGAGGACCCAGTTTGTGGGGGCAGTAAGCTGACTTTGTATAAATATACAAAAGTATGAAGGCTATTGCTTAGCGCATTGTAAGCCGCCCTGAGTCTCCGGAGAAGGGCGGCATATAAATCAAATTTTAAAAAAAATTATGCTTCAGCAAATTAAAAACATGAAATTTGGGGAGAGATTTGAAAATATAATAGCCTCCATATACACAAAACAAAAAGCAAGTATAATAGTAAATGGAGATTTTACAAATTTCTTTGAAATAAAAAAAGGAGTAAGGCAGGGATGTCCACTTTCATCCTTGTTTTTTATTCTGACATTGGAAAATTTATTGATAAGAATTAGATCAAACAAAAAGATAAAAGGATTGAAAGTAAAATGAGAGGAATACAAGGCCCAAGCATTTGCGGATGACCTTGTATTCTTCATAGAAGAACCATTAGAAACGGGACCAATGTTGATAAGAGAAATAGAGGAATTTGGGAAGGTAGCTGGCTTAAAAATTAATAAAGGTAAAACCAAAATGTTAACGAAAAATGTAACAGGGAAACAGAGAAATTAATTAAAGAATTAGGATTACAAATAGCAAAAAAGGTTAAATATTTAGGCATATATTTGACAGCTAGATGCTCAACTATAAAGGAGAATAATTATGTAACTTTAGTTCAACAAATAAAAGAGGATTTAGAAAAATGGGGGAAACTAAAATTATCATTATTAGGGAGGATAGCAGCTATAAAGATGAATGTACTGCCAAAGCTACTTTACTTATTTCAGACAATTTCAGTAAAATTGGATAATTTTTTTTTGTAAATCTGAATAAGATAACTACAAAATTTGTGTGGGAAGGAAAAAAGGCAAGAATTAAATTAAGTACTTTGCAGGATGATAGAGGCAGAGATGGATTTGGACTCCCAGCATGGGAGACATATTATAAAGCAACGAGTTTGACATGGATCAGGGAATGGGTGAATCTGAAAAACCAAAGACTGCTAACCTTAGAGGGGCATGATTTGTTGATGGGGTGGCATGCCTTCTTGTGGAGCCCTAGGAACAAAACGCATAGATATTTTTGCAATCATATATTAAGAGATTCATTAATTTATACATGGCAGGAAATTAAAAGTAAACACTATATGAAAGTTCCTGGATGCTATCCACAATGGAGGCAATGATACACCCAATACTTTAGCAATTCGAAAATGGTAAGAAATTATGAAATTTTGGATCCCCAAGGAACATTAAAAACACAAGAGGAACTCAGAGATCAAGGAGTGGAGATAGATTGGTGGCCCTATCTTCAGATTAAAACGAGATATAAAAAGGATCAAGAGGAAGGAGGAATTGAACTAAAACCGAATTGGTTGGATAAACTTACAAGCCACGGAAGAAAAATTGATTTCAAAAATATATAAATACCTATTGGAATTTGATTTAGCAGAAGAATTAGTAAAGGGACAAATGATAGTGTGGGCAAGGAATATTGGGCACAATATAGAATTGGAGGACTGGGAAAAAGTGTGGGAAAATTATATTATAACAAAATCAGTGGTTTATAAAGAGAATCAATACAAAATGTGGTATAGATGGTATCTGGTCCCTTCGAGATTAGCAAAAATGTATTCAAATTTAAGTCTAATCTGTTGGAAGTGTAATCAGGCACAGGGCACCTTCTTCCACGTCTGGTGGCTTTGTCCAAAAATTAGGAAATATTGGGAAAAAATAAGAATTTGGCTAATAGAGATAACATCAGAAAAAATAGAACTCAAACCAGAGATTTTCCTATTAAGGATGATTAAAGAAAATTATAGGAAAGAAATAAATTACTTAATATTACACATAGTCACTGCAGCCAGATTGGCGCTCGCCCAATATTGGAAAACTGATCAACTGCCAACAGACCAATTGATAATCCAAAATATCTATAATTGTGCGGAAATGGACAAACTAACATTTGAAATGAAGGATAAGGTAGACTCAAAAGGTTATATAGCGTGGAATAGGTGGTATAACTGGATATCTCGTAGAAATGAGAGTAAATGTAAAATTCTGTACGATAATAATAATTAACAAATATGCACCGTAAATAAGACAATGGATGTGAGACCAAAGTCACTTTTTTTAATGTATTCTCATCTGTATTAATATATGTATTTTGTATATACATGGTATAACATTTTACTTTTTATATGTTTAATAAAGTTTTGTTTTTAAAATCTAAAAAAAAAGAGAGATAATCATGAGGACTATAACTTTGAATTATGTGCTACACACTTTACCACATCCAGATTCATTTATTTGTTCCTAGTTAATTTTGATAAAGGATCTATGGTATGTTTACAAAGTACTTAAAAATAAAATCTCTAATAAGTGGTTATTGGGAGCAATGCACATTAATTACAATATAATGAAATAAGCCTTCAAGATTTTTAATTTTATAAATACCTGTATTCTGCAGATGTACTATGGCAAACCATCAGATAAAGGCTTTTATTTTTTGAAAAACAAATAACTAGTAATTTCAAATTTTCATTCAGAGGATCTTGGTGCACTCTTCACTTTCTAGGAAATGATGATACTATACTGGTGAAATAATGGTACAGGATTGAGAAAAAGGTGAATATTTACTCTATTAAGGGTAATTTTGAATGCAGAAAATTCCCATTTGAAAACAAAACATCTGGCACACTCCTGTCTCCTAGCAGTAGGCGAGAACAGCTCTACGGATAGTTTCATATCTCTTTTCTCCAGGGCTTCTCCAGTTAAAGACGCTGAGCTTATCAACTAGAAAGCTGACAGTCCGGGTTCAAGACCCAAGTGCAGCACGACAGGGTGAGCTCCCATCGTTGCCACACCTAGCAGTTCAAAAGCATGCAAATGCGAGTAGACAAGTGGTACCAATTTGGCAGGAAGGTAACAGTGTTATGTGTGCCTCGGCATATTGTTATTGCTGGCCACATGACCACAGTAATGTCTTTGGACAATGCTGGTTTCTTCTGCTAAAAAATGTAGATGAGCATCGCTCCCTATTGCCAAATATGACTGGACAGGGGAAACCTTACCTTTTTAAAATCTTTTCTCCATTCAAAGCTTTATTCCTTGATGTTTGGTGCTGCTTTGATAAATCACTAACAACTGTTTCACTAACACTAAAAAAGTTAAGTCAAAAAGGCTTAGAGGTTCATCTTCTGCAATTTTATCCAAAATTAAGTCCCTGAGCTAAATGGGGCTTGCACTCTTTCGACTTGTAGCTTTTGAACCAAATAGAACCATGCCAAAATTGCAGCAGAATGTATAAGTCTCATCTAGTCAGCTGGTGATGGTGATAAATAGTAAAAACAATACATAATTCAGAATGACTGTCAGTCCCAATGTTATTATTGTTTTTCCTTTATCTAGCGTTGGTTTAAATAACATGTAGTGGTTCAAATGTTACCAGATATAGTCAGAATGCCTTATGTATATGCTATATTGAATTTGCTGCATGCAAGGAATATACTTACTTAGAGCAACTGCATGACATGAAGTATCAGTCATCTATATGTCAGTGTCACATTTCAGATACCAGGAGATTAAAGCAATGACTTAAGCCACTGGAACAAATATAGACATTAGGGCAGTTTGCAAGCCAAAACCCAAGTTAGAAAATTACATCAGTGAATATTTCCACTTAAAATTTTAAGCTTGCTTGAGCAAAAACTACTCTCCCCACCTGTTATGCATCTTATATTCTTTTTTCAGTATGGCTCAGAAAGAATTTCTGCATGGATCATATTGACAAAAAAGGGGCTATGCAGCCCCAATGCTTAGCAAATAGCAGTCTCAGCTACATGGAGCATGCTCAGCAGAAAATTATCCAAACCCATTTGTGTTCATAATGGTATGGCGTAAATACTCTTTCCAGATGGGGAGAAAATAGTTGTTCAGAACTCTGTTCATAAAATAAGGGAGAAGAGAGGATGGAAAAGAATGAGCATGATTAGTATTTAATTACAGGTTAGCGATCAAATATACTTTGTTCTGAGTCTTTGATTCTTTCCTGATAGGTTGTTGCTAAGGGAGGTCAAACATCTGTTTATGTAAAAGGGTTTTCTCTGTGTCAGCAGCCTATTTCAAATGTGAAAATTCTAAGCAGAATTAAGTAGCCAAATAAAATGAAAAAAATGGGGGAAAAATTCAGAAAAGTATGCAAATACTGTATATTACCTTGAAATAAAATATATAACATGTGAATTATGATTTGTTTATTAATGCTGATTCCACAAGTAGAATAAGGCACCTTTTGGCTTATTAATATAATCAAATTCACATCATTTGAGAAGATAGCTACTAATTTTGATTGCAAACAAGCAATCAAAAAGAGATATCTGAGTTCCAGAAGAGAGCAAGGGGAGAGGCAATATAGAATGGATACAAGACTATTCTGTTTATGAATTTTTGGGAAAATATAGTTAATTGCATCACAGGATTATTTTATGTCTTTGTGATGACTGCATGGATAACAATTTTTTTCTTATTGTACAGAGGTATATTTTGAAGCTGTAAGAGGTAATGGAGGCAGTGGATTTCAAAGTCCCATTGATTGGCACTGCCAAAGCCATGTTATAAACTCTATAAGAGATGTAACACATTTAAAGAGCATGGGAAATCATTCAAAAGTTCAGAATATATTTTTCGTAAAAGCATAAAGTCATATTTAATGTATTTTGCATTGTTCTGCATGCTAGGAAGGCATGAAGACATGCTGTCAAGTCATTGCACTTCTTTCACATCCCTGATCATCTATTTATTTGCTGATAAGTAATGCAATCTGTCTGACTAATTTATTATGAGAATGATCACCTGCCTCAAATATATTTGCATCATAGGATGAGTGCTAGGGAGTATTAATCTTGATCAAAAGAAGTAGGAAACCACTCTTGATAGGAGAGCTGATCCAGTATACTGAATGGCTGATGCTTTACTAGTGCTACATATCTGAATGTGCACTTTTTCTGCAATCTCTGGTAACTTCTCATCCTATACTTTACTAAAGAGATCACAAATATATCTACTTTTATTTAAAATAGGATGTATATGAATCTTCGTAAAGATTTTTTTTTATAAATAAGCTCTGCTCTGCGCATATATGCCCTATCAACATTATAGTTGGCAGGCAGGTGGCCGACAATGAAATGAGCCATTGTGGATAACAAACCAAAATGCTTTACATTACATAAGATGCTAAAGCTAATGCCAAAACTCCAAAATCAGTGTGGTTTACTGATTAAGAGGTTGGTCCAGGGTCAGGGACACTCAGGTTCATTCAAGTACATTAACCAGGGAAACTCCCTGGATGACGTTGGATAGGCATTTGTTTCTCTAAGCTTAGCCTTAATTCTCACAAGGTGTTATTGGAGGGACAAAGATGTACAGACATTGAGCACTGGTACGAAAGCAGGATAGAAATTTAACAAATTAATAAATAACAATACACTTGGATTTAGTATTATTATTAATAATTAATTAAATATACATGCCGCCCAACTCCCAGCTTAAGTACTAATTATATTTGGTTACTGTCTGTGAATACACTTAATTCCACCCCCACTTTCCATTGTATTTATAGAACAGAATGATATCCCAGGCAAGAAATATTCATTGATCTTATTTGTAGCAAAACCTTCTTTGTCTCTTCAAAGCTGGAATTGGATTAATGCATAATTTTATATTATGCTGTAATATTTTATCAATGGATAAAAAAGTAGAAAACATGTTAAATAAAATAAAAAAGAATAAAATGTATAATGGTTTAAATAAAATAAAATAATCATTACATATTATTAATAGCTTGGTTTCCAAAGTGTAAGTTAAGTCTCTTAAGATCCTCATGATAAATTCAGAGTTTTCAGATGGCATTTGGTACTCTTTTAATCGGAGATAACAGTGAGCCAACATGTAAATTTATCTTTTCACATAAAACAGTAGCAGCTTGTAAGAATCTGTAGAGATTCTCCGTCATCCAGGTCATGGTTGTCCCAAAGGTGCTTTTTCAGGAGGCAACTGGACTTTCTTGTTTTTTCTTTTGAAGACATTTCGCTTCTCATCGAAATGAAGCTTTTTAGCTTTGACAGGAGAGTGGGGAATAGTGATCATGTCAGAGCTTCTTGGATGAGAAGCGAAATGTCTTCAAAAGAAAAAACAAGAAAGTCCAGTTGCCTCCTGAAAAAGCACCTTTGGGACAGCTTATAAGAATATTGCAAAAAAATAAAATAAAATATTGATTTAAGTAGCTTGGACCTGCTTCTTCTTAAATCCGTAAGTATTTCCCTATTTTGTTCCTCCTTGTTTGCCCCCTGCCCATATAGCTAAACAAAACTTGACTCATTTGTTAAAAATTATATACTGTATGCATATCATATATATAATTACCATTGAGGGGAAATTGAGGGATTTTTTTTGTTAGTTTAATAGAACTTGGAAATACATCTGGTTTACTTTGGGCTTAAAATAGAAGTAAAGATTATGTTAATGTTTTATTGGCATACCTGATTATTGAAGTCAGCAACATTCTTCCTGGTTTTCTATTTCATGTACTTGATGGAAATGTTTTGTTTTGCACCTACAGCTCAAACCTTTCATGCCCAACAAATATTTTTAAATGTTTCCTCGATTTCTCAGGTAAGATGACCAAGGCTTTGTAAAAATTTTTTTTTAAAAAATGAGGCCCTCAAGTCTCAAATACTGGTTTGTAACTCAACTTTGATTTTTACTTGCAATAGTTTTCAGTAGACCTAGATGGTACTTATGAGTGAGACAAAGGGCAACTGATTATGTATTGGAATAATAATAATGTAGTGAGCTCGGTGTTAGTAAAGGTTCCATCATATAATAATACACTATTCACACCATGAGTCTAAAAAAATCCTTCTATAGTAGTCCTAAAATACTGGTAAGGTTTCATTTAATTGGTAGTAAGATTTACCATTGCCAAATTAGTATCATTCTTCTTTCCTTTTTTTCCTTTCAAACATTATTTCACATACTCCTCACAAAGATCTAGGAAGCGAGCCAGATGATGCATTAACCTCAGTCCCAGGTTAATGCAGAGGCTTTGGTTTCTGAGAAAGGGTGATCAGGGAAATGTTTTGAAGATTCTGGACAAGACATCAAGATGCTGCTTCCATTGTTTTATATTGTAGCAAATTTAAGTAACAAAATACTTAGATTTTAGTTGATTAGCCAAAACTTTACTCTTGTTCTACTGATGTTCTAAAATAACACTTTATTGTTGCTTTTTACATGTAGAAACTCCATAGATTATGAATAAATCTGTTAGTGAATTGTCTTTACCATAAAAACTTTGAAGGTAACTAGAATCCTGGTTTTGGTACACAATGCACTTCAGACATTCCATGCAAAACATATAGTAGTGCTTCTTACCCTGTGTTGTGGTCCGCCAGCAGCTTGTGGAGCTGGCAGCGGAGTTGGACAGTGATGAGGCTGAGGAAGAACATGGGCCAGTCCTGGAGGCTGGGGGCTCCAGGATGAGGGCTCTGCGTCAGAGGCAGAGATGGGGCCAGGGCCATCAGGGAGTGAGATGTGGACTCCAGAGCCTCCAGAGACTAATAGGATTGAGGCAGAGGAACAGGAGGAGCCTGTTCCTAATGCACGCATGAGAAGAGCTGCTAGAGGCAAGAGCAGCTCAAACAAAGAGGATAACTCGGGAGTAGGGCCAAGAGATGATTGGCCTCTCCCATAAGGCTTAAAACAAACCAGCGACGGCGTTTGGGCTTTGCCAGAAAACAACGTTGGTAGCTTCGTCGTCTTCTTAGTCTACATCTTGTATTTATTTTTGTATCTGTGACTTCTGAACCTTTGCCAAGAAAGACCTTTGGCAGCTTGCCTAATTGGACCAAGGTTTGCAATAGGACTGAGGAATTTGAGTTGGGAGGAATTTGCTTTAATTTAGTTGAACGACGCTGGGAATGAAGTAATTCTCAGCTGTTCGAATATAGTTTGTTTGTTTTTTCAGTGTCTGATTTTCCTACTACTTACTTGGGCCTGGGTCACAACACCCTGCTCCCCATGAGATACTTAATATTTCCTGTTTGTACACAAGAAAATTATAGAAAAATAGCTTTAGTATGCTGTTTCCCTGCTGTTCTCAATCATAAAATATAAGGAAAAAATAACTAAAAAACCATCAGATACTTAGAACTTTGTGACATTTTATCTTATTCCCATTACACGGAATTTTCTAACCTGAAGACTGGAAATTCAGCTCCCTTTCTCCAGTGACCGAAGCAGTAGTGGGTTTCAATTTCGGCCGCTACTGGTTCGCTTGTGGGCGCATGCGTGCAGAAGCTTCTGCACATGCGCAGAGACATCCGGGCAGGTGGGAGGTGCCTATCGCCACCGCCGCTACCGATTCGCCTGATCTGGGGTGAACAAGAACAAATGAAGTTTTTTAAAAAAAAACAAGAACAACTTATTTCAGATTTGATAAATCTGAATGAATATATGGTTGGAATTGAAGATGCTGGCTTAATTATGAATGAAAGGACTAAAACGTGTCAAAAAGTTGGAATAAGAGATTGTAGTGAGTTGCATGAAAGTAATTCTTCAAAGGATGGTCATGGGTACAGGTTACATTCCACTGGTAGAACAGAAAAAACAGAAGTGAGTTTTGGGGGAAATTATATAACTTTCTCCAACTTGAATAATGGATTGGAGTTCAACTTAAATCAGAGAGAGAACAGAAAAATTGGTGGGCTATTGTGAAATTAAAAAATGAATTAACAACTGGTAAGTGTTTACAGAAAAATGTATATAAGTTTCCAATACACTATTTAAACATAAACCTATTCATATGCAATAAAATAAAGAAATCAATGAAAAAATTTATAAATAAAAAAGCATAATTGATTTCATTGTTTATTATAAGACACTGAGATAATTAGTAAAGGAAGCAAGAAGGTTCTGGGAGGTTCTGAATGTGAAACAGACCAATGTTTAGTTTTGGATCTTGGAGAGAAAATGGACATGGATTAAATAACAACTAAGTCATCAGTATGAAATACAATGCAATGGTTTGATCAGAGACAGAATATAGACAGAATTAATGAGAAACAAATAGCAAAATAAATGTAGGAAGAAAGAGACAATGGGACCAAAAGGAAGAGAAGGAGAAAGTTTTGGTTGGATGAAACTGAGGAATTCTTCAAAAAGAGACTTGTGAGAAGTTTAAAGAATAAAAACCCTCATCTAAAGAGGTGTGTTGTGAATCATAGCAATAGTACTTAGATTTATATATTGCTTCATAGTTCTTTACAGCCCTCTCTAAGCAGTTTACAGAGTCAGCATATTGCCCCCAGCAATCTGGGTCCTCATTTTACCAACCTCAGAAGGATGGAAGGCTGACCCAGTCAGGATCGAACCCCTGACAGTGAGCAGAGCCAGCATGCAGTACTGCATTCTAACCACTGCACCACCGTGGTTTGCAAGGATGGAAAGGTATGGTAATATAGCGTATTATAAATCTAGCTATATTTTCTTCTTTACCTCATGATTTAATTTGTCTTTTTATTTTTACTCATATTCTGTCTTTTGCACAATGTTTTTGATAGGGAATTATACAGTGCATATATATGTATGTACTTAGTGCCTTGCACCACTGCTGAGCTGATTCCTGAGCAGAAAACTGTAGCATGTGAAATTTGCTGTCTCTAGTGTCAAATCTCATCCTGTCTGAATTACCTGTTGCAGATAATCTGATTTCCCACCAAGTCAATGGATAACAAAGGCCATTCTTCACCTGGGATTTTCAGATCATCATCTTAGCATTATTTGTCTGCCATTGCTGGGTCACTACATTAGTAATGAAAACAAGCTTTATTTCACTGATATGGCGGGATAAAGTTATAATTCATTAATGAGGAATGTATACCCCTTGAGGCTCCCTTTGGATGGTGATGGGCTAAGGTGGTAAATATTTGTACAACACAGTTTTTAGTTAAGGACAATGTACACCTGTCTCACTCCTGGGTTTATTTATTATTTATTTAAATTTATTTATTTATTTATTTACCAAAAATTTATATGCTGCCCTTCTCCCTAAGGACTCAGGGCGGTGAACACAAGTTAAAAACATACAATAATAAAAGGTAAAACAATTAAAACATAAATAATAAAACCCAAGGATCAGGGACAACCCATTTGTTGAAACAGCCAAATCTTTAAGTCCCGATGGAAGGAGCGGAGATCAGGTGCCATCTGAAGCTTGGTGAGTAACTCGTTCCAGAGGACAGGAGCGCCTACAGAGAACGCTCTACCCATGGACGTTGCCAACCAACATTGTCTGGCCGACGGTACCCTGAGGAGGTCAGCCCTGTGTGAGTGGACAGGATGGTGGGAGGCGGGTAGGAAATGGTCCTGCAAATACCCGGATCTAAGCCATGTAAGTACCAGCACCTTGAAGCGGATCCGGAGGACCACTGGTAACCAGTGCAGCTCGCGTAACTAACTAACTAACTAACTAACTAACTAACTAACTAACTAACTAACTAACTAACTAACTCCTGGGCTCAGAACAAGATGAAAACAACATCGTGAAACATGGCCTAAAAATGTTGCCAGCAGGGTGTTTGTATGGACTTTACATGCAAATATGACAGCATTACCTGTGGTCCTGAGATTTGTAGAATACAATAGGAAACATGCACATGCACAGCATGTACACTTCTGAAAACAGCTTATTACAGTCAAGATATGGTAACAGGTGTTAACAGTAACATAGTTGGAAGGGATCTTGGAGGTCATCTAGTCCAACACCCGCTCAATATGGTTGTATTTATTTTTACTTGAGTGCTTTTTAATCACTTGAAATGTTTTAACTAACCCAATTTATATAGCTTTTCTATGATGCACCCATAAAACATGTACTGTTATGGATGCTCCTTTTCTTGCACATTGTAACAAATTACCCGAATCCCTTCTCCCACAAACTTGCTATTCTTCCTCAGAACGATTACGAAGCAACCATAGCCAACAACATAGACTCGCGGGGCTGGCATGGGGCCTCTTGCGGTCTTGTAGATGCCAGCAAAACAAAACCAGAGATGGGAGTGACACAGGAGGGTGAGCCCAAAGAAACCGACACCACCTTCCTACCTTTAGACAAGGCTTAAACTTCGCTTTTTCAGCGACCATGAGCAACAAATAAGAAAAATTTTAAAAAGTTTCTCTTTCACACGTGTCGTAGGCTTAAATACACGGTCGTTGTTGATTGCAATCGGGGTAACAACATGCGTCGCTGGAAGGGGACTAGCGAGACAGAGATCAGAAATTTGGGGTCGGGAAAATATATATATATATATATACACGTCCCCGCCACCGATCCAGGTTTTTAAAAGTCCCGTCCAGTCGAGAGCAGCTACCAGGTGCAAAAGCAAATCGCCGCCCCTGGGTATTCGTCAGTTGTTTAAATCGGTGTTAGAAGTTGGGGATCCCACAGCGCAGCTTCCGCCGTTGATGCGCCCGCCTAGATTTCGGCACGAGCGCCTCCGAAGCTGCGTTTCTGGCTGGGAGAGAGGGCACCCACCCCCCACATCTCCCCCCTCCCACCCCTCCTCGGTCTCTCTCTGCCGCCTGAGAAAGGTTTGTGTGTGTGTGTCTGTATCTGTCTGTGTGTGTAGGCGATGCAGAAGCGCGCCCTCCTCTTCCTCTGACTCCACAGTAGGGGATCGCGGGGGCTGTCCCCGTTAGTTTGTTATTGTTGCTTTTTTTTTTAAGAGAGAGAGCCGTGGAGACCTCAGGCGGAAGGAAAGCAGCCTCATCGCCTTTAAATGGCATTGCGTGTCATCTGAGCATGCTCCTGAGTGGGCCGGCGAGGGATATAAAAAAGGCTGGGGCGCAGCGCGGAGCTCTCAAGCAAAGAGCCGGCGCGAGTCGGTGGGAGCGTTCAGGAGCCTCGCACGCGCCGTGCCCCTTTTCGGCGGAGTCCTCGGCGCTAAAACAAAACAAAATCAAGAGGCGGCTGAGTCCCGGGCGGCTTTTCCCGCGCAATTTCTGCTTCTTCCCGGGGAGTATACTTTCAAGCGGCACGGAGCAGCAGAGCCAGAGTCCCCTGAGGGGGAGCAGCCACAACCGGCCGGTGCCAAACGCGAGCGGGAGTTTCGCACCTCGACCCTCCGCGGAAGGGGGGATCGAAGGCAGCAGGATGGCAGCCGCCGCCGCCGCCAAGCCCGCCGAGTTAATGGGCATCTGCTCGAGCTACCAAGCGGTGATGCCGCACTTCTTGTGCATCGCCGAGGAATTCCCTCAACCGATCCGGCCCGCCAAGCTGGCCAAAGGCAAGTTGCGCAGACCCCGCCAGTCCCGCTTCAAGACGCAGCCGGTGACCTTCGACGAGATCCAAGAGGTGGAGGAGGAAGGGGTCTCCCCCATGGAGGAGGAGAAAGCCAAAAAGTCTTTCCTGCAGTCCCTCGAGTGCCTCCGCCGCAGCACCCAGAACCTCAGCTTGCAGAAGGAGAAGAAGCTGAGCAGCTGCAGCCGCCTGAGGAACAGCCTGGACTCCTCCGACTCCGACTCGGCCCTCTGAAGACGGGAGCTGCGCCTCGGCTGGGCTCGGGCGCGCCTCACCCACCGGCGTGGAGGGAGAAGCGGATCTGCCGCCTGGACTTGTATACCCGCCCCACCGCACCCCCGGCTCTCTGCTTCATACTGAAGTTGGCGGAGGAACTCTGTGGAAGGGGGGTGGGGGGGAGAGAGAAATAAAACGGACAGTTTCTGAAAAAGACTTGGTTAGAAATAAACCTTCATTTCGGCTTTTCCTCCTCGCACAAAAATAGCCTTTGGGGCGCTCCGGTTTATTTTGTATGATAAATTTAAATCCTTGCAAGGAGACTTGACAGGATGGAATCCCATTCCTTCCTCCACTTATTCTTTTCTTTTCTTTTTTTCCTTTTCTTTATCGACAATAAGATCCAGTATGAATGTGATAGATTCGAAGAGCAGTCTGCAAATCTGCGCAGTCTTGAAAGAAAAATATTTTGTTTGGGGGAAAAGTGCTTGTATGTTTCTAGCCTGGCTGTTTGAGGTTTCTTTCTTTCTTTCTTTGCAATATGAAGAAAATATTTAAAAAATTGCACATCTTTTTCTATAAACGTTGAAGAGAAAAATGAAGTTTTATGAATGCAATCAGCTGCTGGACTTTATATTTATTTTTGCATTAAACTCTAGACTGCATTAATTTAATATGTTTCTACCTGAATGCCTGTAATTATTTCCACAAAAGAGAAATAAAGCTGATATATTTGCACAATGCATTTAGACTGGTTGATGTGGATGGTGCTCCTTGGTGGTTTTCAATCATGGTATTGCATAGAAACAGTGATCTGGAGTGGAGCCAGGACACTGTAGAGTTTTATCATAAATAATTGCTATAAACATGAAAGTACGTTAAAAACAAATGTTTCTGTGTTAACAGTTGACGGCCTATTCCATCAACTCTAAGATATTGTGTTTCTAAATCAACCATTTGTATATGGAAGGCTTTGGATATTTTAATTGGTTTTTTTTTCAAAATAGTATTGTTTTGAGGCTTGGCATATCCCCCCTCCCCCCACACTTCTGGCAATCAAATAGTTTTCAGAGTAGATGTACTGATGCTGTTTATTATGCAAGGCACACAAGAATTTGGATAAGAAATCAGCAATATTTTATAAAAAGGGCATTGCATTTGGATCTTTTTCCCTTTCCCTCTACATAGTTTTTTACTTTTAATTTTATAACATGTTCAGAACTGAAGAAATACTGTTGCTAGTTTCTAGTAAGCATCAGAATATTAATAAACTTTTTGCTTATATATTATTTCATCTGCCACATAAACATCCTTGCCATAATGTATATCTACAGTATTCTACTTTATTCTGCCAGATTTGATCATCTAATTGGAAGAGGTAGTATATTTGGGGAAATTTCTGGAAAGGCCTTGGCCAATCTGGATGCTTACTGAATTAATTGAAATATCAGGGCAGATTTTTCTGGGAACAAATGTAAATTAAAAAGACTTGCTGAAGCCTATAGGGTCAGCAAAACCAACTGCACTAAGACTTGAACACTAAATGTGGTAAATTTGGTTGTTTATACCTTTCTTCTGCTCCAGTGTCTCTGTGTAAGAAGGTCTGGTAGGCAACATTGAAAAGCACCACTAAAATGACATTTGAACTACAGCTGTGCCAATATATATATTTTCTAATGGGATTTTTTAAAAAAAATTCCATTAATTTAATATACAGGAGGGTAAGCCAGGAAACTACTACTTTCATGATCAATATTAAAAACCTTCAATATCCAGAAAAAAGGTTTACTTAAGAGAGCATGCCAAAGTGGAAGCTACTAATCCAAGTTTAAATGGAATAATCTTATGTTTTAAGATCTTTTATATTATTTAGTAGTTAATCGAGTTAGCAGACTTTCTCCATAATTTGTACTGAAAGAAACCAGTAGAGATTATTTATTGTATTGGTTTGGAGATTCAAAGATGGCTGTTTTTTTGCCACAATTTTATCTACAGTAATGTAATATAACTGCAGCTGGGTATAATGACATGGGTAATATTCACAGCAAAGAATAGGTTTGAAATGCTTCCACCCTAGTGCTTCAGGAAATTTGGCTTTGCAGGGTTACTTTGAAAATATAAATGAAGCATTTATAGAGTTGGGAATTATCTCAGTTTGTTAAATTAATCTTTAGTTTTCCAGTGTGCTCTGTACACTGGCATTGACTTTTTGCTACTGATATAGATTATTCTTGCCTTATAAATGCCATCGTGAACTGATTAGAAAAGTCTGCACAGTGTCAGGGAGCTGTTAGAAATCAACAGACATCCTGTACAGGAATAAGATTTACTGAATATATGCTTCAAAGTTCCAGTTTGGGAGTTTGGTCAGGAATGATAGATAATTTCAACTCTTGAGATAATGCAACTTATTCCAATAAATTGCTCCGTTTTATTTAAATAAAACATTTCCCAACAGAAGGGCTACATTGAAAGCAGCTAAACTGGTTTACATTTTTTAGGAATATACTATGTATCCTTCTTTTTTAGTCTTCATATAGAAAATAGTATGGATACAGCACTATAAAATAATTCCAACAACATGTAAATATTTATCCAAAATGCAGAGAACATGGCCGCTGGTGAAATATATCATGAATGATAGTTCTACATCTGAAGGATTATATATTCCCAGTGCTTGATTTAAGTGTCAATAATACATATGAGGATTTTCAATTACAATTCCAAACCAGGGAATTTAACTGATTTGTACAGACATGAAAGTCCCAGCAAGCTCCATTTCACAATATTGCCAGAAATGACTGATTCTTAAATGTGAAATAATACTCAAAATGTAACTTGCAAATGTCAATCTACAACCAAGATGTTCAGTAATTAGCTGGCAATTGTATCCAGTTGCCTTCATTTTCTGTATTCCAAAGAGTTCACTTGAGTGTTTAAAAGGAGCCATTCAACAATTTATGCAATTGTTTAAATACAGTCTACATTGTAATGTTACTGAGTTAGGGTATATTATTCACAGATAATTCTAGTGATGTTTCAGAAATAAGATGCCAGTACCAGGAGCCAATAAAGGATAGTATCTAAATGACAAATCTGTGTTACCAAGCAGCTGAGATCTAATTTGGCAGAAATGTCCAACATAAAAAGTAGCAGAAAACTTTAGACTATTTGGGAAAGTCCTCAATCATGAGATGACTAGATCATTGTTCAGGCATGATCTAAACTGGAGTGTGTTACAATAAAAGTTCTGGTACAGCCTCCCCCACCTCCACCCAATTCCACTTAAGTGATATTAGTTTCCTTGCAATGTTTGTGCATACTCAGCATAACTGTCAGAAAAAGAGAATCCACATACAGTGTACATGGCCATATGCCCATTGGCATCTATCTTTCAGTCTTTGTTCTAAGTAATTCAGGGATTCAGAGCCCTCACATGGAGAGCATGCTGATATAGATAAGAGGACTTATTGGTAAGCACTCTGAGTCAAATTCTGGATATATTTCTTTTAAGTATAGCAAGGGAAGGACCGAAAAAGCCCAAAACTAATGTATAGTTTTGGCACAATGGCCTGCAACAGGGTTCTAGACAAATGAAATCTTTCGTATGAAAAGGACAGCCATTGGCTAGGAAGGATGTCATTTGCTTTATTAAAAGAACCCAATCTTCATGTAATTTATGACCGTGTAGCCAATATGAAAAATAGGTTAAAATAATATTTGGCTTTGGTACAGGAATTTAATGGAATATTCTATACAAAGTTAGGGAGGAAATTGGCCTGTACTTAAGTCAAAAAATGCTACATTCTCAGCCAACCCACTGTCCCAACTCTTGTGCAGTTTTTATTAGTCATTAGGCAAAATTATACAAATATCATTTGAAATTATACTCTTGATGTGGTTTTGCTACCATTATACTTTTAATTTTTTTAAAAAAAAATTAATTAGTCTATTATACCAACATTCACTAACTTCCCGTCCAGAATTTAAGGAGTTTTGATTTTCAATTTCTTCTCTCCTGGGGAAAAATGGGAATAGTAAATATTTGCAAATAAATTAAAGCATATCTTGAATGCCTCAAAGCACTGGTGGGTTTCTACTGGTTTGTTCCGGATCATGGGAACCAGTAGTAGCAGTGGCGGGAGGCTCCACCCACCTGCCTGGATGTGTTCTGCGCATGTGCAGAAGGGCCGTGCTCGAGCGCTCCTGATTGTAAACTGGTAGTGAAGGTAAGTGGAACCCATCACTGCCTCAAAGGAGTAGAAGTTTCATATCCTTGACCTCAAATGTAAAATCTTTGATCTTCTAAAAAAAATTGCAATGTATACTTAAGATAAGTCTCTGTACTAAAGTCCTGTAAATGAATTCTCACAAAGGTACCAAAAGGGAATTCAGAGAAAGAGAAGTCAAGGAATAGTACTAATAATGTTTAATTACGATAATTATATTGGAATTATAATATATTATTATATAATTATAATTATATATTTAAGTATTATAATTAGATTATGTATTGTATACTATACAATATTTAAAAAAGAAGAATAGATAAGAAATTCATCTGGTATACTGATCATGACTAGAGTCCTCAAAGGGATATCTAAAGGACAACCTCAGTATCTGGAAATCTTAAATTTACCAGACCTGTATAGTTCTGGGTTCATGGTAGATGATATGATGAATGAATCAATCCAATAGGTAGCTGTAAAAAAAGGAGGCAATATTGAGAATCATTAGGAAGAGAAGACAAAATAACTGTCAATATTAGAATGTTACAATGGCCACAAACCATGTTGATGTCAGCAGCCATGGAAAGAAGTTGCTAAGAAACCCAAATTTGGAAGTCCTTGTATTACAATTACTGCTGAATCTTTTATTGGACAGCTGGTTTTTAATTTTGAGAGCACAATAGGCCTGATCAAGATGCTGTTTCTTATTTCCTTACAAATTGCCATTTTCACAGTTGAAAATGATTATAGTATTTTAAATTATCATTTAACCATTGCTATGGCAATATGAAACTGGTCTTCGTTTGTAGTATATCATCACAGTGATAATTGGATAACTATATATTTTATAGCGATGGCAACTCCTACTCTACCTAAATAAGCTGCCTCAGCTCCTGCTCATCTAGCAGTTTGAAAGTATGCAAATGTGAGTAGATTAATAGGTACCACTTTGATGGGAAGGTAACAATGTTCTGTGCATGTTTGGCATATCACAATGCTGACCACATGACCACAGAAAATGTCTTCAGACAACGCTGGAGAACAAGAAATGGAGATGAGCACTGCCCCCTAGAGTCAGACACGACTGGACAGAAAATCCTTTACATTTACCTTATAGATCTCAAAGGTCCGAGCTCCGGAACAAACCCACAAACAGGATGCCACTCACTTTGAGTTACAAGTGGTTTATTAAGCTGGATTCTTGGCACACAGTGAGTTCCGAAAAAATAAGGACTAAAGTTTGCACTGGGAGCCTCCACCTCCCAGTGCCTTTTGTTTGTTTGTTTTTTCATATTTTTTTTATTTTTATTTCTCATAAACATATTTAAGTATACAGCCCTCCATCATTAATCATTTATCATTCATCTTATCCTTTAACTTTCATTTTTATTTGTTCGGGGCTGCTCTTTTACTATTTCCTCTTCTTTGTTTTACCACAACCTTTCCTCTTCTTCCCTCCTCTTTCTTCTTCTGTCCCTTTCTACTTTCTTCATTCCTCCTCTCCTCCCCTTCTACTTCCCCTCCCCCGCTCCTCTATTCTTCCTCCCTTTCTAACCCTCTCTCCTACTCTTCTTTCCCCTCCCTTTTCTTCCTCTCCTTTTCCCTCTCTTCTATCCCTCTCTCCCACTCCTTTGTTGTATCCTTTTTCAATTTAATCTAGAATGGTATTGTAGCTTTGGGTTTGGGACGCCGCTTGCAGCTGCGGGTTTGACAGATGGTCTTCCCACCACACACCTCCTGTGCTGGGGTCCCTGCCCCCAGGTATGGCAAACCCCAGGCTGGGGTTTGACAATGGGAGCCATGGTGGCACAGTGGTTAGAAATACAGCATTGCAGGCTAATTCAGCTCACAGCCAGCAGTTCGATCCTGACGGGCTCAGGCTTCCATTCTTCTGAGGTCAGTAAAATGAGGTCCCAATTGTTGGGGGCAATATGATGACTCTCTAATTTGCTTAAAGAGTGCTGTAAAGCACTTTGAAGCAGTATATAAATCTAAATGCTATTGCTATGGCTACCTTTACTTACATAAGCTGTAGAAACCCAGATGTAGAAACACCAACTCTTGGTGCCACCTACTAGTTCTCTATACTTTTGTAAATCAGGTATGGTATGGTAACTTTGATCCTCCAAAAGCTAATCGTGACTAGACTTTCCTGGTTAGTAGTAGTGTGGGAAACCATTAGGAGAACCCAGAACTCTAAGTTAGATAAGGATATTGGGAGAAAATATTCTAGACAGTGGTAAATCACTTTTATACTGCTGTCAAAAAAAAAGCTACATGGATCCACAGGTGAAATCACCAGGAATCAACTCAAGGGAACCTTCATATGGTTATCTGGTGCCTATGGTATCACCTATGATCCAGTTCCATTACTCTCTCTGACAACTAAGCTGGATCTCTTCCTGAGAAAAAAACTTATCCAGGAAGTTTTAGACTCCTGTATTGAAGATATGAGCCAACTTTTCTGAGTTCATATGCTGGTTACCCAACTTTTTCTTTTTTTAAAGAAAAATGGAACAGATCACCTACCTTCCCTTTGTATCTATTTCTTTCATAGGTCTATCTTTCAAAAGCTAAAATGCAGAAGATACCCATATAGATAATCTAGACAAATGTTTTAGAGATGAATGCTAAAATGAATCAAGAGTCATAAGGAGATGTTTAATATTTTTCTGGCTTATTACCATAATTTGTACATATTTAAAAAGACAGGGTTGTGGAGGGTTTTTTTGCCTTTTCTTTCTCCTCTGCAAGCCCAGATAAATTAAGCTGGATGCTGAATGCAAAAAAAAAAAGTATGATTTTCCTTAGTAATGCACGGCTTTCCCTCAACAGAGATAGCTTTTGTCCTCCCACCCCCTAACATTAACAAAAAAAAATGTCCATGGGAGAGGCTGAAGATATTTGTTGAAATTTGGCTGAAAAGGATGTTTTCTTTGTGATGTTAAGCCTTGTTCATACTTAAGTGAGAGTGAAAACAGATGGGAGTGAAAAACAGAGATGAAGTTTGAGTGTTTCAGCTGTCTCCCAAAACTTGAAAAGTTGCCAGACTAGGAAAGGCAGATCCATAATAGGGTTATGCAGAAACCACTATCATTTTTCAGCTGAAAGTCTTAAAAGTATGCAAAATAAGAAAGCACCTTTGCTTAAATCCTTAAAAGATAAGCAAGATAGTTATTTTATTTTAAAGAGCTTTTATTCTCATCAGGGTTAGACAGTAACTTATCTTCTTTTCCATCTTGAACTCCAAAGATCTGATGTGTGAGTCAAAATTATCAAACAGAGGAAATAACCCTGTGCATATTTGCAGGGGACAAAAATCATCCTGAAATGAAGAGCTGCTACATTTAGATAAATGTCACCAAGATCATGTATCATAAGAAGCCATTTTGTGATTTGCTTGGTTTGTTAGCCATGATTTTAGGTTTGGCATGTGGTGCAGATCCAGCTAATTGTGGTTTAATCAATAATTAAGGCATGGTTTTATGCAATGTTTGAATAAAGTTTGTATGTCAAGATATTTTCTCTACCAGAAAAAGTTCACAACTTTTAACAATGGCCATTATAAGACTGCCAGTAGAGCTAAGTAGGAAAGAGATGAAGATAAATGGCTTGATAAATTCTTGTACTTTTAAAGGCAATTTAATATTCATAACACAGGAAGTAAATGGTGATTGAAGGATCTCTTTAACAACTGGTGCTGGATTTGTACAATACAGCACACATAATTTAATTACTTATTTTTGGGTCCACCAAATACATTAGATCATAGAATAACTAAGAGATGGATTCTCAGAACATATTAAGTCACATACACACACACACACGAAAACACCTAAACAAAATTAAAACTAAGATAGCATAGCCTGTTGTTCAAAGGTATTTACTGTTTTTTTAAAATTGACCTCATTATGTCTATTAGACGAAGCAAACTATTGTAAGGAGCTGAGATAGCAAGACAAACTCCTTCTCCTGTTTCAGTGCATTGTGAGAAGAAAGGATTGTAACCCTTTAATAATCAAATATTGCACATCAAAATAACATTAAGAAAGAGCTGTAGAACCTGGCTGAAATTTTATTAACCTTGTCTAAGTATTTTGGAGTAAGCAGTTACTCTAGGTTATGGTTAACAGAGGACCAAGAAGCCTTATTTCAGAAAATAAATACATAAATTAACAGATAATGCTGTTTTAAAACTAATTCCAAGGAACCAAGGCAAATAATCTGGTCTGAATTCAGAAAAGCTGCTGGGATTCAATATTTTCAGGAGGATGGGAGGAAAAGAAAAACAAGATGAATGAGATTTTTAAATTACTAAGTACCTAAATAAAATTATAAATTATATATAATGAGTGATGTATGTTTATACCTGGAACTGAATTTAACCTTCCTTATCTCTTGTGGAATATATTAACTCTTCAGCTATATACAAGCAATATACAAAATCAGAACCATGGTTCATCTCATTAACCAAATTGCTTGGACTCATACATGTTAAATGATAAACTAACCAGATTTTGCCTGCCTTGGTACCACATACACTAAGTCACATTTTAATCTAGTACATAATTTAAACACAATATGCTTACACTGTGCAAGCCCAGTCTTGGTAGTACAGTACTCTAATGGTACTAACCCTAGCAAATAAAAATGAAGGGCACTCTGTTGACACAGCCTGTATAGTTAATTTAGTTATTGGGTTTAGTGAATTGCATGAAGTCATAATTTTGCGTTAGATAGTGATAGGTAAGCATGATAGACACACTGCCAGACCAAAGCAATCTCCTGCCATTTTGCCCCTCTTCTATAGTCTCTGCCAATGGCATTGCTGTTTCTCAGGACCAACCATCCTTTGTAGGAAGGAGAATGATTTGATCAAGAAAAGGCACATCCAATCTTATACTTTTAACAGCACCTTATTGCACAGGAAATGGGGCTATTTTGAACTATAGCTTCTTCAATAAATTGACATGTATCCCATTATATTGTATTTCCTACTTTTTTTCCTGGCCACTAATTTTTTTTTTCTTTGCAGTTCTACTGTTATATAATGTTACTCAGTTCTAAGGAAATGAGTATACAGTAATCTCTCCTGTTGACTGTCTGCAAGGAAGCACAGACAGTGCACTCTATTCCAGCTGGTTGTTAAAATCAGGGTGATTATTCTATCCCATATTTTATTGTCATGTTGTTATTTTGTCCCTTTTGTGAGCAGAGAGATTTCATCCTAAATTTATCACTGCATATCAAATTTGTAAACCTCTATGATACAGTTTATGTAATGCAGTAAGTAAACATCTTAAATATTTAGAATCAGTCTAGATTTCCACTGTCAGGATAAAGATTATAACAGCTAACTTCCATACTGAATTGCTAATAGCACAGAGCTGCCTAGTTGAGAAGCTGACAAGATTTATCTTGTATAACACAGGAATTTGCTATTCTATGATTCGAAAATTAGACCTATATGTGCAACCCTTGCATATATGCAGTCTGGAAAGATGATTCAAATATTATTTAAATATATTGATTAAATAGAATTCAGGGATTCTCTTGTGTAGTTTTCCATCTATGCACTCACCAAACTAACACAATATGTTTTTCTGAATCACATGCTTTATACCAATGCAGTAGAAAGCGGATATTTATCACGGGGTTAGGTAAGCAGATGCCCCTCTTCTATTACCAAACATGGAAGATCTTGTTTTATAAACTGATTATATTCAAAGAAAAGAGTACTCTGTAATATGGACACTCTTGAAGAATAATCCTGCCAAGCAGTAAATTGAAAAATTTGCCTTTTTAACTCATAAAAGGCTTAGAGAAGTAAACTGTCTTGCTACTAAAGTTATAAGAAGATATATTCTCTTGTTAGCAGCTATGACTCTGGTAAAAACATAAGGGATACTCCCTTTGCATCATATTTTCTTTCAAAATCTCTATATCTATTTTTTCCCTTATCCATTTTCCTTTTAGGTAATGGAAATATGCCATCCATCTCTCCACTGAACTATTCTTAGCTTGTATTTACAGGGTTTCTCTGCCTTGATATTACTATAATTTTAAAAGTCTTTAGTGGGTCAGTGAACTGGAATGTCCTTAATGTAATAAACAAAATCCTCTCCATGAAGTGAATTTGAAGCAAAACTAACCAGAATGTTATTTTGTGAATTGTTTGACATACATTCCATGATGGCACTGCCTGTAAATATATCAAAAGAGTCCTTTTATTTTCTTAAGGTATCCCCAAGGTCTCCTTTTTTCAGTCATTGTTTTCTCCTGATGCCTGCTTGGATTAGTCTCTGCAGTTTTCTTGGCAAAGCTCCTTCAAGTAGTTTGCCATTGTCTTCTTCACAGGATTGAAAGAGAATGAGTGGCCCACATCACCCAGCTAACTTTATACCCAAGGTGGAAGTGGAACTTGTGGTCTCTTAGTTAGTAGTCTGATGTCTTCATCGCTGCAGCATAATGGCTCTTCCACCCCAATCATACATATAATGATTAAGGATAAAAGGAAACTCCCTTTTTTACTCTATTGAATATTCAAATATCCACTAGAACACAGTGTCAGGGTTCCAAGTATCACCCCCAACGAAAGAAGACTGAGGCTTGAAGTTCCTCAAAATTCCATTTTATTAGAGATTTCATGTTGGCACATCTGGAGAAACCCAAATCTGAAGGTTTCCAGGTTTTCCCCACCCAAAGGAAAGTTCAAGTCTCTGTCCACCCACATGTCCATCACATGGGATGGTCCAATCAATGCACCATCCCAACTGGAGATGCCTCCCAGTCACACCCCTCCAGGTGCAAGGCAAGTTGTCCTTGACTCTCTGAGAAAGGAATATTATTATGGCTATATATATTACCCCTGCTCCATACAATCCCTCCGCCCAGTTTCCCACAGCAGTAAATGTGGCAGGCCTGAAGGCCCAATGTAAAAGACAGCTTCCAGGCCTGACACACAGGTGTCAAACTCGTCGCATTACATTGCAGTCCTGTGATGTTTTGCAATGTTTTTCCCCTTCACAGAGCTGGGGTGGGCGTAACCTGCGTGTGATGCATCTGGACCGTGGGCCGCCAGTTTGACATCCCTGCACTAGAAGAATGGAATTATATCAAACTACTACTGATGAACAATCCTTAGGACTTCAGTTAAACAGCCATGAAAAATTGGAAATGTCCATCTCTGTTTTAAATCCTAAATTGCTACTTCCCCTCAAAATGGGCAGAAATTGATTTTTTAATTGTGCTAAAACCATAAATTGGCTTGTTTGATTTTAACCTAACCAGCCCATAAGCCCCATCCCTTGTAAATTGTACTCTATAATTAATGGTTTGGTATTATATATAAAGAAAGCCACTATGGCTTCTTCAACAAGCTGTGGTTAAAGTAAACTATGACATAGCCTGGTGACATAGTGTCAGTTCCAGGATGACCTGGGTTATGAGAGCTTCTCTTATTCTTAAAATATAATTATACCTACCTCCTCCTTCACCTCTATTAGGAGAAATTTTGTATTTAGGCAAGCAGTGTGATGCTCTTTACAATGTGTATGCAGCAAGTGTGTTTTGCTATTTATTTACTTATTTATTTATTAAATTTATATGCTACCCATCTCAATTCCAAGCAACTTTGTCAATGTTATTGAAAGGCAGCTGGGAAGGGTAGGATCATGTACTCTCTGTTGAAGTCAACATGTAGCTCTAACTTAAAGCACAACATCCTGAGATTATAGCAGCTGAGCCAGGGGAGATGAAGGAGTCAACACCCCTTTTCCTTGGAAGAAAATGTTGCTGAAAGACGACCTTCTACTAACTGCTTTGCCATCAACTTTCAGAGTCTGTGTAACGTATAGGAAGGGAAAATCCTCCTTTCTCAAGAAAGATTCCTAATGACGGTAGGAATGTATTCATGCAAGTTGTAAAAGTACAGAAGAGTTTTCCTAATGCATTTTTCTGGATTGTTTTCAAGGACCCAGCCCAGCATACAGCCTTGGGATTTATTTTTTTATAGTCTCCCATCCAAGTACTACCAGATCTTTCTATATTTAGCATTTTCAAGCTAAATCAAGACCATCCGGGTTTTGTTAAATTTCAGAGATCACCGTCCTATATGGAATTAGAGAACGGTAAATATCCATGTTACAGTCCCAATATATATACAGCAAAAAGGGGGTTTGGCTGCATGTCACAGGTTTTGTCAGAGTTTGTAGCAGCAATCACATCCAGAAAGCACACACAGGTAACTGATTCAGCAGGATTCATTAACTTCTCTTTATATACATAACACATAAGCAGGGGTGGGTTCTACTTAACCTTTACCACTGGTTCGCAACGGGATCACGCACACAATTAATTAGGATATTAGAATTGTGTTTATGGATTAATTAGAATATTAGAGTAGTAATCAGTACAGGAGGAGAGCTGTGTTAATCAACAGTGGCAAAAAATCAGGACTCTAGTATTTCCTGAATAAAGCACTTTATTAAAAGGCATAACTTTTCCCAAATTCATAAAAGCTTATGCCTTTTAATAAAATGTATTAGGAAAGATGCTACCGGATTGCTGATAGGTTTACAGTCTTAATTATAGAAATCTGAATAGAAATAAATTCCATTGAAATTGCATGGAAAACTATTATCTGGTCAACATTTTGAAACTACTAATGCTAGTAGTATTAATAACGCTGGATTTTGTTTTCCATTATGATCACCATCCCTTCAGTATATTGGCAAATTATCCTCATATATCTCTCTGCCTCTGCCTCCCTCCCTCCCTCTCTTTCTCTCTCTCTCTCTCTCTCTCTCTCACACACACACACACACAGCATATTGGCATGTCAGGCTGTGAGAAGCCCATCTCTCTCAGAAGTCAGTATTAAGGGTTGGAAGCCAAACAGAGGAATTTTCTTGCTCCAAAAAGGGTGGATAGTGGTGAAAGAAATTACTGTGTAACAAGACCCTAAACCAAGGCAGGTGAGATCTAAGGTCAGGGTTGGATTGATTGAGAGGGTCCCATCACCTATCAATATGACTACTTTTTTCTTTGGCTGTACTCTATAGTGTCTTACAAAATTAGCAATAAGAAGAGATTGTGCTCCTATCAATTTCTGATCTCATCTTGTGTCGTCTTCTGTCGGAAATGTAGGAACTGGAAAGTGAAAAATTATTAATTTAAATTTTAAAAGATTAAACACTTTAATCAAAACCCGAATTTTTGATCTAGCTGATAAAGCTATGTTCCCATACAGATGTAGTTAGACTCTTGCTCCAGTGTTCTCAAGTCTTCTGGGTTTTAATTAGGGTTGATGAGATCCAGTCACAAATCTTCACTTAGACACCGAATAACCTTTTGCCAGTCACAAGCTCTGAGATCAACATTCTTTTAAGGGCTGTTGTGAGGGCAAGATGGAGAGGATATATATGTAAGATCCTTTGACGAAAGGCAGCACTGATCTCTTTCTAAATTCACTGAGCTCCACTGTCATAGTTGATCAAGCTCAGCTCCATATTACTGTTCTGGAGCAAAGCCGTCCTGTGTTTTGTAGAGAAAAGTTACAGTATAATGCATATTATTGCCCCGATGAAGTGGTAGATTTTATAATTCTGTGTTTATTTCTAGAATTGGTCAAAGTTTAAAGCTTCGACAAGGTAAGACAAGCCCTCTTAGTCCAGCAAGATCCAGAAGTGTTAGAACTTGTTGACTGGAATACTGGAATGTACACACTTAGTAATATCTGTACAGTTATCAGACTGAAGAAGATAGCTTTCGCACTATTCTTTCTTATTAGCATTAGAATTTTAATCTGACATAATTAATATTACTGAGCTTCTCCGGAGAAAACTCTGCATTAATACAATTGCAATTATTCCAATGAATGAGAATAGGAATGCAGAGATCATTTCACAGCAGAGGGGCAAATATTATTAATATCATTATTCAATAAATATGCTTATAGTTTTTACAGAGATGTTTATTACTTTGTACTTCATTTAAGTTATGCTGCCTTAGCTTTCCCTCTTCTCACTGATCCTTTATGATATAAATTTTGTAGGTGTCTTTCATACGATTTGTGATCTTGTGAGGAGACAGTACTGAAGCCTTACAACTTCATGACATATGTTTATTTCCAGACTGCAGCAGCCTTTAAACAGTACAGATTCCTTAAAAGCAACAGCATGCCCCTGGCATCTGTTATCGTTATTCCTTGCCAGCAGTTTACTTAATAAGCATTAATTGGTTAAAATCTTTCTTTCCTATCTTCCGTACCGTCATCATTCTGTTAGCAGAAGATTGGTTCCAATATCCACCATAGAGATGGCTGTGACCTACATTTCTGCTTCTGGGATTATCAATCAGCCATCAAAATACAGCTAGTTCTATAGTCCTATAGGATTAGGAAGTGTTTTCTGGTGAGACCTGTCTATCAGGGCAACCTGGTCTACCCAAATATGAGACGGAGCATACTGCTTCTGTTCTTGCCTTTCAGCCCCAATTCAGGAGCTTTTGCAGGCAGTTGCTTTTGTGACAAACTATTTTTGTGTTGAATTTATATTTACCGACAAAGAAATAAAGGGAGACTAGTCTAGATCTATTTCAAGCCAGCCATACCCTTTTGGGATTCGAACCCAAAATATAGGGTTAGGATTAGGATTTTTCTAAAACACTTACCTATAAGATCAGTGGTGGGATTCATTTTTTAAACAACCAGTTCTGTGGGCGTGGCTTAGTTGGGGGTGTGGCTTGGTCATGTGACAGGGCGGGCATGGCTATGTGCATAGGGACTACTCAGAGGGCTGAAAAAAGTCATTTCTGACTGGTCCTTGCACTTTTGACTGGCCTTCACACTTATGACCATTGTAAAAAATAACCTTTTCAGCCCTCTGAGTAGTCCATATGCACATAGGGACTACCCAGAGGACTGAAAAAAGTAATTTCTGATAGGTCATCGCACTTTTGACTGGTCCTCACACTTATTACTGTCCTCACATTTATGCCCATTGCAGCATTCTTAACAACTGTGTCACTCATTTCACAACTACTTTTCTTCACCACGGTGAAAAGATAGGGTGCAAAACGTAAAATGTGGGGACAGTCGTAAGTGCGAGGACTGGTCAAAAGTGCCAGGACCGGTCAACAATAACTTTTTCAGCCCTCTGAATAGTCCATATGCACATAGGGACTACCCAGAAGGCTGAAAAAAGTGATTTCTGACAGGTCCCGCACTTTTGACGGATCATCATTTATGCCCATTGCAGCATTCTTAATGGCAATAAATAGTGGTGCAAGGGGCGGGGCGAGCCAGCAATTTAACAAACAGTTTGGCCAAACCGCCTAGAACTGGCAGAATCCCACCACTGTATAAGATTCATGTAGTAACAAAGAGTGATTGGCCTGCTGGAAATTGGTTTCCGTACGGTTTTGGCAGACATGATGCACCAAGATTACTATAGCCATTCATGTATGTAAAGAGTGTGACAGTTGGCTAAACCTGCTAGTCTATCTATGAAAACTCTCCTCTTCTCAGCCCATGTTAGGGGATTTCTCAAGGTCAGAGAAACACCCACCAGTTGCCGAATCTTGACTTCTCCCACATTAGAATGTCAGAAAGAACCACTAACAAGGTAGAATAGAATACCATGTTTTTTGGAGTATAAGACACACTGGAGTATAAGACGCACCTTAGTTTTTGGGGAGGAAAATAAGAAAAAAGCTGATTGGCAGGTGGATCAGCCTCCCGGAATACCCCCAATCAGCTGTTCCCAGAGGTGAATTTTAGCAACAGGTTCCTTGGTTGTGAGCTCTGTGCCTTGCTTTTTTTTTTTTTTTGCTTTTTTTCCTGCCTCTGAAACTTCTGAAACTGTTTCAGAAAAAAAAAAATCCTGCCTCTGAAAGCCTCCGAAACAGAGCTTCAGAAAAAAAGCCTCTGAAGCTCTGTTTGGGGCTTCTTTTCTGAAACTTTTTTTCTGATGCTTTTTTCAGCTTCTGAAACCTCCATTTGAGAAGCTGGGCAGGGCTAAATTCAGAGTATAAGACGCACCCAGATTTTCACCCTCTTTTTTGGGGGAAAAAGGTACGTCTTATACTCTTGAAAAATACGGTCGCTATGGGAGCAGAACAAATTTATGCTGGCATCCTTAGTGCCTCTTCAGAGTGGAGGAAAACCCATTAAACAAGTTTTCTGAATGAGTCCTACACTACCTTCCTGAACAACCAGGAAGAAAAGCAATTGATAAAATGTGTAATCTTTATTGTCATTGTACCAAGGCTTGAAGAAATAAATGGTTATCATCTCAAAGTGCCATTACGGAACGGCAAATATAATTTAATAGATATGATTAAAACATTAGTCTGATTCTTACGACTGCAATATAATAACTGATGATTCAACTTATTCATAAGGAATATAAACAATAGGTAGGTCGGAGGCGTTGCACTGTATGTTAAAGATTTCCTCATCGGCAGAGAAACCCAAGGAAATGAACTTGGCAGTGGTACTGAGAGAATCAGAGTTAACATGGGTAAGAGAGAATAAAAGAACCAACGCTGTTAGCAATTACCCAACCAAAGAGAAAATGCAGATTATGTTTTTTAAACGTAAATTGCAGCTGCTTCAAAGAGACATAAAGTAGCAGTAATGAGGGAATTTAATTATCCTGATATCTGTTGGTAGAAAAAGCAGGAGGTAGGCTAGCATGGTCCTTCCAGGAAATTCCTGACTGTCTTTCTCACAATCTTCTCTTTCAGAAGGTGGAGGAATATCAAAGACCTCTGTTATGAACCTAGAACAGTATGGGCTGGGTGGCATGTGTATCAGGCATAGCAACACTTGAACACTTATTTCACTTGAAATAAGTAGAAATCCACAGTCTGGTTCCGGTGTCCTCATTCCTTTTTCTCTGTCAAATTCCAGCAGTTCTGGGGTATAGGTAATTATATTTTCCAGATGTGATTATTCTGGAGCAGGAAGTAATTTACTGCATTCCAGATAAGGCTGTAAAATTCTAAAATTCTGCTATTGGACCTCAGAAATTTGCATGCTACTTTTTGAAAACTAGATTTAGATATTCATCAATCAAATTGGTGTAAGCTATCAAGTGGACTAAAACAGGTTTGGTTCTAGATCTACCATGTTTGGTCTATCAAACATAGAATCTATTAAACATGAGAGCCAGTTTGGTTTAGTGGTTAAGGCATCAGGTTAGAAAACGGGAGGCTTGTGAGTTCAAGTTCTGCCTTAGCCATGAAAGCCAACTGGGTAACTTTCTCTCAGTCCAACTAACCTCACGGGGTTGTTGTGAGGGAAAATAGGAGGAGGAAGGAGCATTAGGTATGATTGGGTTATTTGTAAAAATAATAAGGGTGAGGAACAAGCAAACATAAATAAGTGATTCAACACATTCATTCTTGAATTGGGTAAAGAGGTAGAAGGAATGCTTATCAAATGTACAAATAATACATGGTAGCAGAGATAATTACAAAGTGAAGTTCAAAATAATCTTGATAGGCTAAAATTTAATAAATAAAATTTATTACCCCCCAAAAATAATAGGCTGTGATTAAATTAAGACTAATCAGTATTCCTCCTTTAGGAAAAGAATTCAAGTATAGGATGAAGGATTCTTGGCTTGTGAATAGCAGGTATTAAAAAGTGTTCTTGAAACTATAGTTAATTCCACCCTGAATATTAATGTATGGTGTGACTGGAAGTCAGCACTATAATCTTCATTGGTCAGATCACTTATTTTGATTAAGTCCAATTCATCACCCTTTTAAGAAAAAAAAATATTGAATAGATGTTGAGAAGTGCAACGAAAGTAAAAAAGGGGGCTAGAAATAAAGTTTTACTAAGAAGGACTAAGAAGAATATATCAGTATCTTTGAGAAAAAATGTCTGAGGTGAAATAAGAGCAATGTTCAAGTACTAGAAAGCATCTCACACAGATGAAGACCAAGACTTGATCTGTCTCATCTTGGAACATATAGGATAGTTCCATGGGAACTATTGACCAATGATAGGTTTTATCATTGGGACAGCATAGACATTCTATGAAATAATCAAACTAAATTAACTAACAACAAAAGACAGATTCTGGTTGAATGTTAATAAAACTTCCTTACAGTAAAAGCAGTTTGACAGTGGAACTCAAGAGTGTTAATGGGCTCTCTCCTTCACTGAATGTGTCCAAAAAGCGGTTGGTCAATCATCCATTGTAGATGCTTTAATTTGGATTTTACACTGATGCTGAACAGGTAGGTGAGTTCAAAGGTATAAATGATTTTTTTCAACTCTGTCATTATATGAAATTAGAACTTGCATCATATAGTTCAGGGGTGTCAAACTTGCATTGTCACGGCGGTGTCACGTGATGTATTTCAACTTTTTTCCCTGTCGGTAAACAGGTCAGTGCGTGATGGGCCACGAGTTTGACAGCCCTGATATAGTTGGTAAGAAAGTGATTTGTAAAACATCATACCCTGTTTCAGTTTTCCTCAGTCAGGAGTCCAATACTATAGTACAGGGGTGTCAAACTGTACTATGGTCCATGGTCTGGATGCATTAAGCACAGGCCACACCCACCCCAACTCCGCAAAGGGGAAAAACATCACAAAACATCATATGATGGCAAACTGACGTGGTGAGTTTGACACCCGTGCTGTAGTTCTTCTATAGTATGTGCTTTAAGGCAGGGGTGAAATCTAAATGTTTTTGCTACCAGTTCTGTGGGCGTGGCTTGGTGGGCGTGGCTTGGTGGCCATGTGACTGGGTGGATGTGGCCAGTTTGACGTCATTCATGTCACTCACCATTAGAGCCAGGAGCTCCACATTCTGACACAGAAGAGAAGCACATTCTGTCTTTCACAGAATGTCACAGAAGCCAGGAGCTGCACAAAAGCACATTCTGCCTTTCTGAAGCCCACAACGCTTTGAGTTTCTCTCTGGCTTGACTGCCTAAGTGAACCTCGGAGGCTTTTCTTGCCCTGCTCTTCTTCCCAGAGGGCCACACATCCTCCCCCACCAATGCTCTGTACAAACCGCCCACCCTGTTTCTGCAAAGGCAGAGCCTCCCCCTTGCAGGGCGATCCAAAGAGGGGAGGGGGATGCTGCTGAAAAAGCCACTTTCCACCTGGGCCTCCTCCTGCAGCCAAATGTGCCAAGCCTTGCTTGCCCTTTCCTCAAATGGGCTGTGCATGGGGCGCTTGGAGAGCGAATGAGCAAGACAGCTCTCCAACCTCTGTTTGTGTGTGTGTGTGTGTGTGAGAGTGAGTGTGAAGGAGTGTGAGGGAGGGAGGGAGGGAGGGAGGGAGGAAGCGATATGAAGCTGAGACACCCAAACTTCTGGCAGTGGTGGGGACAGTTTCTGAGCAGCCCTGAGTCAGCCAGGTCCACCTGACCTACTCCCTGAGTCTCGCCATTCTCCTCGCCCCCATCCCCACCCCACTCAAGCAGCGGCTCCCTGCTCAGCCCCAACAAGCTATGCATCCATGGTGCCTGCACCAGCATCACGAGAGGAGCAGAGAAGTTCATCGCTTGCAAGCAGACAAGCAGAGGTAGCAAGGGTACACCATGCTGTGGGAAAAATGAGAGGTCCTGTTGTCCCACAGAGCCTGCTGCTGCTTGAGTGGTGGTGGTGGTGGTGAGGAGAACGGCAAGACTCAGGGAGTAGGTCAGGTGAAGCTGGCTGACTCAGGACTGCTCAGAAGCTGCCCCTGCCAATGCCAGAAGTTTGGGTGCCTCGGCTTCAGATCGTGCCCTCCCTCCCTCACACACACACACACACACACACACACACACACAAAACAGAGGTTGGAAAGCTCTCTTGCTCACTCTCTCTCCAAGCACCCCATGCACAGCCCATTTGAGGAAAGGGCACGCACAGCTGGGTGCGTTTGGCTGCAGGAGGAGGCGCAGTGCAATGGGGTCGTTTTGTTCACTGCGGTGGTACTTCAGAAGGGCAGGTGGACGTCTGCAGCTGACAACTATAATGAATATGTCCACCTGCCCTTCCAAAGTACCACCATGGCGAACAAAACAACCCCATTGCTATGGATGCATAGCTTGTTGGGGCTGAGCAGGGAAGCCGCTGCTTGAGTGGAGGAGGGGACGAGTAAGCTGCTAGCTCCTTCCCTGCAGCCCTGCCATGCTTGCCTGCCTTCCACGTGAGCTTCCGCTTACCTGCCTTTGCAAGCTGGCCACCGGGACTCCAAGAAGGCAGCATGGAAGGCAGGCAAGCATAGAAGGACTGCAGGCTGTGGACTGGTTCGGGGGCGTGGCCAGCCAGCCATTGCTCCCGGATCGGCGAACTAGCCTCAATCTCCGCTACCTACTCGCCCGGGCTGGTCCAAACCGGGAGCATTTTACCCCTGTTTTAAGGCATCATCACCATCCCCTCCACCCTTACTATTCCCCTGGTATACCTGAAGCACATTTGAGCATCTTAGAGCACTTAGTGCTTATTCATTTGTCATTACCTCTCGAAGTATGACTTTTCTTGCAATTTATGTCTTGGAGTAAAACATGAAATTACCCCTTATTGCTGCCCAACTTTCAGAGTATTATGATGATCTCATTATTTCTGGATTAGTCTATATATGAATTAGAAGGGAGTGAATCAGTAGTACTCATGCAATAAACAATCTAGCTTTGGAAAGAGAACATAGAATTATTAACCTATTTAAGTTTATATCTTGGACTGTTATTCAAAAAGAAAAAGAAGCTACCTGTGGTTACAAATTGATAAATTGGTCTCAGTTTAGTCACTGCTGAGCATGAACAATGTGAGAGACAACTTGAGTAGGAAGGGTATATGTAGATCAGGATAGAAGCACATTTTCAAGGTTGAGTTATAATTGAAGGAATATGGAAGAGATAATTTAGCGTGGGATCTCACAGGTCCATAACACTTCATATGGAACTAAACTTTAAAACATTATGCTCATTTGTCTGTAAATGCAGAGGTGAAAATGATGTTGGGATAATTTCTCCAGCCCAATGCATCTCTGACAGAAGGATGTTCAACCTCTGATTATAAATCACTAGTGGAGAACCCACCACTTCCTGAGACTTCTGCATTTAGGAGGTTTCCTAATGTGTTTACTTGAAACCTGGCTCCTATGAGTAGTTATAGTTTAATTTATAAAAGTAACATTGACTTAGTCTGTTACACTTTTTTCTATAGTCTCTGCTTCAGAATAAACAAGTGTAACCTTGAATGACTTGGTTTGCAATAGTGGTGAAATCCAATTTTTTTTACTAACGGTTCTGTGGGCGTGGCTTGGTGGGCGTGGCAGGAGAAGGATATTGCAAAATCTTCATTCCCACCCCACTCCAGGGGAAGGATACTGCAAAATTCCCATTTCCTCCCCACTCCTGGGGGAAGGATATTGCAAAATCTCCATTCCTACCCTACTCTGGGGCCAGCCGGAGGTGTATTTGCCAGTTCTCTGAACTACTCAAAATTTCCGCTACCGGTTCTCCAGAACCTCTCAGAACCTGCTGGATTTCACCCCTGGTTTGCACCTTTTTTTATCATCCTAGCCATTCTCCACTTGATATGCAATATTATGTCCTTCTTAAATTGTGGCACACAAGACAATGCAGAATATTTCAAAGACATCCTGACCAGAGATCTAGATGCAATGCTTCTCTAACATAGCATTTGCTTTTTTTTTTTTTGCAATTTAGCAAAAAAGTTTAGCAATTTTTCAGCATGCAGCTAGTTCATTTTCAGTTTGCAATCAGCTGTCCCAAAGCTGTCACCTGAGGGAGCGGGCAGGTTTAGAAATATAAATGAATCAATGAATCAATAAATAAATGTGACTTATATTAAGTGATTTACTGAAATCAAGATACTGTATAATATTCACATGCGCTTCCATGTGACACCTCTCCTGCGCGAGCTGCACTGGCTCCCGGTGGTCTTCCGGGTGCACTTCAAGGTGTTGGTGACCACCTTTAAAGCACTCCATGGCTTAGGGCCGGGGTATCTATGAGACCGCCTTCTGCCACCAATAGCCTCCCACTGGCCAGTACGCTCGCACAGAGAGGGCCTCCTCAGGGTGCCATCGGCCAGACAATGTCAGCTGGCGACCCCCAGGGGAAGAGCCTTCTCCGTGGCGGCACCTGCCCTCTGGAATGACCTACCCCCAGAGATTCGCACGATACCAGACCTCCGGACTTTTTGTTGGGCCCTGAAAACTCACTTATTTCATCTAGCCGGGCTGACTTGATCCCATCCTTTCGGTTTTAATTTGAAATTGGTTTTAA
Organism: Ptyas mucosa; assembly: GCA_012654045.1. Classification (NCBI taxonomy): domain Eukaryota; kingdom Metazoa; phylum Chordata; class Lepidosauria; order Squamata; family Colubridae; genus Ptyas; species Ptyas mucosa. Next base: position 30,779,073 of record WNWU01000001.1, read on the forward strand.
CTGGGTTGTTTTAAATTGTGGGCTGAAATTATTTAATATCTTTTAAACTGTTTTTAAATTTTGTATGCTATGTTTTATCTCGGCTGTTCACCACCCTGAGTCCTGCTGGAGAAGGACGATATAAAAATCAAATAAATAAATAAATTCAATATCTATGACTTCCCCTTGATTTTCCCCAAATCAATTATGCATACATTTGGAAAGATACATATTCATTCTAAAAAGCTGGAGGGTTTTTCAGTCATTTTCTACAATTTTTTTTTAATACTGTATATGGAACATATTTCTGTTTTTGTGGAAGAAGTCTTAACTAATATGCTAATTGAGTGATTCTCTTAATCATATGTTAACATTTCCTCCAAGCACTGGAACTGCCTTATCTTTCTTCTTTGCCTTCCTTGCACCTGAACCTAATATTTCTTTTTCATTTAATTTTAGCCATCTTTTGCAAGTCTTTGCACATTCTGGGCTGCAACGTTCCTGATATCATCCTTGCTATATATGAGTTAGAACCTTTTTTCATCATTTCAAAATGCTCCTTGTTCCTATCTCCTGTGCTTACCCTTTTAAAAAACTCAGCTCACCAAAATGTTCCTTGTGCAAGTACATTCATTTTCTTAGATGCCTCTCAGTTTTCTTTCATTTGTGCCCTTTAAATGTTTTTTTTCCCCTTCTTCCTCTTTGGAAAAAAAAAACCCTTTGCTCTGAGTTCTTTGAAACAACTTTGTGAAGGATCCATATGAAGGTTTTACAAAAATTTTAAAACGATATCATGGCCTTTCCTCCTCCCCCACCAGATAACTACCCTCTTTCCCCAAAAATAAGACCTAACCAGAAAATAAGCTCTAGCATGGTTTTTCAGGATGCTTGTAATATAAGCCATACCCTCAAAATAAGCCCCAGTTAAAATTGTCAGCCAGATGGGTGCATTTAGTACTGTACTTCCCCATAAATAAGCCCTAATGCCTCTTTGGAGCAAAAATTAATATAAGACCCAGTCTTATTTTCGGGGAAACATGGTATTTCTTTCATTTAATCAGTCAGCTACTTCCAGTAAAGTCAGGGCTGATGCCAGGATATCAGATAGTTTCTCCATCTTCTGCAGAATTATGAGCATCCTTCAGCTATGGGCTTGAATTATGAACAATCTGAATTAATGAATACTCCTTGAAAATTTCCCCCATGTTAGCCAACTATTCACCTGCCCAATAGTCTTTGAAAAGGATTGCTTAAAGGTCTTTTTTTTTAATTGAAAAAGTTTTAAAAGTTTTACATACATTTTCTCCCCCCCTCCCCAACCACTCCCCCGACTTCCCAGAGCAAGTACAAAATAAAATACAGCTTAAATTCTCTAAATTAAACTCCATTTCACACTTATTATAATCATGATCATTAAACAAATAGATAAAAGGAAAGCAAGTCTTTTTTCTCCTTATTCCATCTAATTCAACAAAATTATCTCCATTTATAATTACAGCAATTAAAACAATTAAGTATTATCTAATCAAACCTATCATTACTCAATTTGGCTAATTGTTACTTAACAAATTATTAGATCTATACAATTTAACAAAATATTTTATAACTTCTTTCATTTAAAACAAAACAACAACAACAACAACAACAACAACAAAAGGAAACCCTCACTCAAAAAACCCCCGATTAAAAAAAAATTACTATATAAACTCTTCCGTCCTTCACTTTTAAACCATCAAGGTCCAATTATAATTAAAACACTTAATAAGAAATAATATTAACAATAATTTTTTAATTAATAATCAAACCTCTTATATCAATACATATTAACAAATCAACTAAGAACATCATTTAAGAACTTTATCAATCATTTAAATTCTTCATACTAGATTGAACCAATTGCTAATCTTCTTGTCTTCACATCTTCCAACAGCATATAAGATATCTTCATTTGCGTCTACCCACCTAAATAAAAATTGCTTCTGTATATATATAAAAAAGCCCCCCGAGTGACTTTGTAATTGTAATTATATTTGAAATGATATCCAGAGGACTTCCGGTGGGACTGCGACATTGCCAGACGCTTCTTTTTGAAGCGCCAGCCCAGGGCTTCGTAGAATTGCAAGAACAGCGACTATCGGCTGTCTTGCGGTTTGAAAACTTTCCCCCTGGTATGAGGGGGGAAAGTGAGTAGACGGGTGGGGTAGAGCTCCCTGAAAGTGCCAGATTTCACCCATAATCTGGCGCTTGAAGATGAGAGCTCCCCGCTAAGCCTGTCAGTACTCCGGACCCTGGATGCCTCTGCTTTGCAGAGCTAGATGTCGTTATCATCCCAGCACCAACTTTAAATAGATACTCTTTGAATCAAGCTGGCGGAGCATAAGCAGTATGAATCAAACAGCAAGTATTTTTTTTTCCTTTTAACTCCAAAGATTTACTTTCTTTAAAAGATTCTTCCTAAACTGAAAGTGAAAGCAAGATGGCATTTGAGTTTTAACGGGGTGTGAAGAAGTGAAAGCTAAAAGTAATTATTGACAAGCCCCTGTTTGAAACGTAAAACTCCTTTTTGAAAAGTGGATGTAACAAGAAAGGCATCATAATAATTGAAGCAGCAATACAAATTACAAATTGTAAAGGATCCCTTTTTTTTTCTTCTTGAAACTCTTTTTTTCTTTTTCTTCCCCTTTTTTTTCTGTCCTTCTGGAAGGGAAGGAAGAAGGGGGGCAAGATGGCTGGGCTTTTTGAAAGCAAAGGAGGGTTATTTAACCCTCAATGGTCTGATTTTGAGGAAGCTTTGAGTTCAATTACCTCTGCTTTTTTGAAAAGAATTGATACTATATTTCAAGCTTCTCAAGCTGGAAACAATGAAATACATGGAAATACTGAGTTGCAATCTAGCAGTGGGGGATTGAATGAAGAGTTGGGAGATGCAAAAAAACAACAACAGATTATAGCAGATTTTACTGAGGAGAGAAAGATGAATGCTGTGCAAAATAAGGAGCAAGAAGTGTTGGAAGCTGATGAAATTTTGGTTCCACGAATTTTTTTTTATAAAACTCAATCTGCACTTAAAGAGTTGTTTCCAGAAGAAGCTACATTTCTGCAAAAATTTTATAATATGCAATCCCAAAAACCGCAAAATTCTACTGGAGCTAAAAAAGGCAGAGGGATCAAAGTTAAGAAGAAAGTTCGTAAAAAGGAAAAGAAGAAAGACTGGAGAAATGGAAAATAACCCTGCTTGATGGGATGATGGTCCTTAAAAAGTATTGTTTAACTGTTTAAAGATTTTGAATTTTTTGGAAAAAGAAAAAAAAAACAGACAGCAGTTTAATGCCAGTTAACTAAGCGATGAGCGACGATGAGGAGGCAACCTACAGCTGTATTGGAATATTTGAGAAGAATAAACAGATCACAGCAATGCTGGTGTATTGGGTTGTGAAATATGCCCTGACTTGAATGATTTGGATTATTTTATTAAGGACTGCAACAAGTTTGGACTTAATTGCAATCGCAGAAGTTCTATTGAATATAGCAAATTGAAGTTTCCTGCTTGATGGTAATGAATATAAGGCAAAAGGACTATGGACCTAGGGCAATTGCAGTTGATCTGGTGGTTTCCCTAATATGTCTGACGAATTTATTAATCTAATTTTTGACAGGATTGCTTAAAGGTCTTAATAAAAGATATGAATGCCACTTTTTCATGCCATTCTGTAATATGAAGTATAAACATTTCAGTTGCCGTACAGATGGTTGTGCTTGCCCTGAACATTCTGGAATATCGACATTCTGAGATTCTGTGCTTGAATTCCAAATGAAGTCTCAGACCTTTTGCTGCCCTGAGATGAAAGACAGGAAGGTGCTTCCTTCCCTAGTTTCGCAAACAAAAGTTGACTAAACAGACATATTTCAACATGGGCTATTTCTATTCCATTGGAAGATATCAGACTATTTTAGGGCCACAATATATATATATATGTCATATACATATATATGACCTGCAGATGTGATACATCAGTTGAGCTAAGCAGCAATGTTTGGCTTATTGAATAAACCATTATTGACTGGGTATTGATGGATATACTAAGCTATCAATAAGTATGGGCACTTGGCAACCAGCAGTTACTTACAATGTTTGTAGTATCCTGGTGTCATGTGATCACCATTTGTAACCTTCCAAGCCAGATTCCAACAAGCGAAGTCAATGAGAGAAGCTGAATTCGATTAACTGCAGTGATTTGCTTATCAACCATGGCAAAAAAAGTTTGTAAAATCAGATGTGACTCACTTAAACATCTTGTTTAGCAACGGAAATTCTGATCTTGCTTGTCATCGTAAATCAAAGGCTAACTATAAATAATTACAGTCAATTGTAATGTCTTCAGTAGATCATGGTTAAGCAGTGATGTATAAATTTGGTCAATCTCTAGGGAGATTCTCAATCATCCAGGTCATGGTTGTCCCAAAGGTGCTTTTCCAATGGGACTTTCTTGGTTTTTTTTTTTTTTAACTTTTCTTGGGACATATGAATTAGGTCATGCAGCTCATTCTTCCACCTTCTCTCCATTTGTTGTCCATGTTGTGTGTCTTACTAAGCCTAACAGTAGAGTTAGCTCAGGAATGTAGGCTCAACCAGGATAATAAATGGATCGATGTAGGCCAAGGCCTGCGACCAGATCTGGCTTGCGATAGGCCCAGAGTTGTCCTGCGGAGCTGTCTCAGAGATGGCGAGGGACTGGCCTGTGCTGCCCTTGCCTCACCCACCCAGTTGGCCGTAATGACCAGGCTACACTCCCCTCCCAGGGCAAACAAAATCCTGATACGACCCCTGATGGGATTGAGTTTGACACTCCTGAAGTAGACAATAATGTAAAGTCCAGGGGTAATTGTAAAATGCTGTATCATTACTTCAGTTCTTAATTGACATTTAGTTGAGAAACTACGGAGGGGACAGATTTCAATACTTTCAATTTGCAACTATGGTAGATGGGGTTTTGCTTGTAATTGTATTTAATAACAAATGGGGGGGAGGGAAGATATTCATTGTTTTATCCTAAGGGAAATTGTTTTTCAACATCCCGTGGTGTACAGAAAACTATCTGATTTTCTTCAGGGTTGCTTCTGAGCAGTTAGGTTTCTCAAACATAAAAAAATTACTAATCCTAAAATAGAAAAGTAAAATTGAGTTGAAGAAGGCTATTTTTGTCCTGTTCAACCTTTGTATCCTTTCTGAGGACTTTTTCCCTTGCCACAGTTTTTCCCAAACTTGCCAACATGCTGGCTGCAGAATTCTGGGAGTTGAAGTCTACAAGTTGCCAAATTTGAGAAACACTGTCATACTCTAACTCTCCCTAAATCTCATGCCAACAGCTCACTCTCTGCTGTACTCTGTGCACTACCGTGTTTCCCTGAAAATAAGACCCTATCTTATATTTTTTTTCAACCCCGAAATAAGTGCTTGGTCTTATTTTTGGGGAGGTCTTATTATTTTGGGGCACATGGAGCTCTTCTTGCTGTCTTACCTGATTTCCAGCTCTGTGTTTAAATATTTTCAGGGAGGGCTTATTTTTGGGGGGAGGCTTATTTTAGCACATGTCCTCAAAAGCCCGATTGGGCTTATTATCAGGGGATGTCTTATTTTCAGGGAAACAGGATATTTGATTTACAATTTAAAAACAAAATAATCCCCCCACTTCATAATCCTAGATCATTCACATTTTCCACTTGCCTACTGCTCTTTAACTGGACACAGGCAGGACTGGATATCTAGAATGGTTGGACTCCAGCTCTAAAGCAATAGCTTTTAAAGCATTTCCCATTGTAGAGATTGCTAAATTATTCTAAATTTATATGAACTAAGTTTAAATTATGTAGCTGACTTTGGGAGATCCTAAATATAAACAAGTATACAGCAGACAGTTCTATTTAATCTTGAAACCATTGGTACCTGGCTGATTAAATCAAAATATTCTGGACAGGAAAGACATTTTCCATACTCCCTTCCAAATGTGTCTGTTTTTGATGATATTCCATTACTACATATGCTGTCTGGCACTCTTCTCAGCACATTCCATAAGCTCTGAAATCTGAGTGAAATGCAAACTTTTTTTTTTCATTTCTATTCTAGCCATGTAGTGGTACATTTAAGAACAAATGGGGATATAGCATCAGCACCCAGTATGACCTGCAATAAGCAGGCCTTTCCTACAGATTGCTCTCAATTTTTTTCTCCTTTAAAACAGAGCCCAGATGTATAGACAGTACTTAACTTTTCCAAAAATACAAGCCTCGGTATAGGCAAAACTATTATTTGAGTAACATATTGAGTATAAAGCCCTAGTAAGACCACATCTGGAATACTGCAACCAATTATGGTCACCACACGACAAAAAAAAGATATTGAGACTTTGGAAAAAATTCAGAGAAGAGCAACTAAGATGATCAAAGTCCTGGAGACTAAAACATATGAAGAACAGTTGCAGGATTTGGGTTTGGCTAGTCTAGAGAAAAGAAGAATTAGGGGTGACATGATGGTAGTATTCCAATATATGAGGGGCTGCCACAAAGAAGAGGGGGGCAATTTATTGTCCAATCCACCAGAGAGCAGGACAAAAAATAATGGTTGGAAACTGATCAAAGAGAGAAGCAACCTGGAATTGAGGAGAAACTTCCTAACAGCGAGGACAATTAACCAGCTTGCCCTCAGAAATTGTGGGCGCTTCATTACTGGAAGTTTTTAAGAAGAGACTGGACAGCCACTTGTCTGAAATGGTATAGGGTTTCCTGCCAGAGCAGGGGGCTGGACTAGAAGGCCTCCAAGGTCCCTTCCAGCTCTATTCTATCCTAACAGATAGAAAATCAAATGACTAAAAAGAGCATTGAGAAGAGAGTTCAAGTTCCACGTTTTGCCACACTGGGTCTGTATCTCAGTTTCACATCTATCTATCACTAAACTGAATTGTCAAGTTGTTTAAATTATAATGAAATTTATCCACCACATCAGGAATAGTATTGTACAGGGATAGCAGGTGTTTTGAGATCAGGGCACTATGGCACAAGCACTTATTATCAATCATCTCAAATATCGAGCTGACAATATTATTGATTGGTTTTCTGAAGAGTAGGATTTTGGTGTAGGATCAGGCATAGAACAAGATCTGGCAAATTTGACTTGATTTTTGTGCGGTGCAGAATTCAGCAGTCTGTAAATATACATTTTAGGGGGAGTTGTGTTTACGTGTGTGCATTTTTGCCTTTAAGTCAGTGGTGACTCCTGATGATTGCCTGGGGAAGCCCTGCATTTAACACAATCTAGATATATACAATTTCATTTTTTTTAAAAAAATAAGGACAAATCTAAGATCCACTAATATAAATTTAGGGTAAAATGCAAAAGTAAAGAATTTTGTTTAGCATCAGAATTAACTGCAAACTTGCTACACAAACATCTGTTTCCAATTAACCTAAGGATTTCTAAAACTTTAAGATAAATAATTAGGGCAGGATTCATCCCCCCCCCCATTGTTGCTATGATGATTGATTACTGATAACTGATTGATGGCCAGAATTTATTTCTGATTTACAGCAGATTAGCCAGATTAACCACTAGATGCGAGCTTGTTTCAACCCAGCCTTGTCTGAATTATTTTCGACTTGCCTGAATCTGATTGTCTCTAAAAAATGACTATCAACAACCTCAGTGGCCCAACCAAATGGGAGTGGATTGAATGCACCACATTCATGAATTGTGAACAGCCCTGGATGGCCAAATGCAAAATAGGGTGCAGCTTAATCACAAAAGGAAAATTAAGTGATTTAGTTCCATTACAATTTTTCTCTTCCTATATGGGTATAAGACAGGGGTGAAATCCAGCAGGTTCTGACAGTTTCTAGAGAACCAGTAGCAGAAATTTTGAGTAGTTCGGAGAACCAGCAAATACCTCTGGCTGGCCCCAGAGTGGGATGGGAATGGGGATTTTGCAGTATCCTTCCCCTGGAGTGGGGTGGGAATGGAGATTTTGCAGTATCCTTCCCCTGCCACGCCCATCAAGCCATGCCCACAGAACTGGTAGTAAAAAAAAAATGGATTTCACCACTGGTGAAATAAGAGACTTTTCTTCTTGTGTAACTTTGCTAGCAAACTCTATCTACAGGATTTATTTTTTAACATTTCCCAGCTGAATGGTAAGCAACTCTGATAATATGGCTAGGAAGGCAACTTATAAAGATGCTCCCTAAATAGTGGAGTGGACCAAACAACACAGCAGTAATTCATTCTCAAATAAGCAATGCTTCTTCTACTGATAGTCCCTTTTCCATCTCCCTCTATCTTCAACTCCTTCCAATCATACCTATTTAATGTAAGATCTAGAATTAAGCTGCCTCCATCCCTCTTCCCAGTAATACTTGGGTGGTAAATGGAATAAAGAATAAAATATAAAGACAAATGGTTTGTGTAAGCCATATTTTTAGGTTCTGGAAGGAGAATTTTATACCTGTTACTTTATTTAAGAGCCGATAGTTCTCTGTCTGCACAGTGTCTCCCAGAGATAAACTCATAAATCATTAGTTTAGCATACAGTTCCTAATAAAGGCAATCCAAAAAGGATAATAGCCATGAGGCTTCTGCTCTATAACAGTACATTTAGTGAGAAAAGAAAAGAAATAACCATTTATGCAGAGCTTTTCTGCACCTAGCATTCCTCCAAGGTAGAGTGGGGTTGTCACAGACACTGCTTCCAATCCCTGGATAAAAGAAGAAATCCAAGGAGAAGCAGCATGGAAGATTAGAGAATCCCGTTATTTAAAACAGAGGTTAAAAACTCTGCAGAAGCCCAAACTTACACTAGGTTAAAACTCCCTGGATCACAATTCTGATTGGTTCCAGCAAGAATGGCAGATGCCTGGATGTTTATAAACTGGTACATGTAGAGGGTCTCTTAAGAAGGGCTGCTTCAGAGTATTTAGAAAAGCAAAATATTTGATGATGCTGCTGCTAGACCACAATTCATCTTAGATTTTTGAGATGTCCTTCCCCTCCTCTCCAGTTGTCAGACTGCTGCTTCTGAAGATGGAATATCTTCCTCTTGACCCTTTTTCCCTTGGCCAGTATTATCAGATTCCATGGCTTTGTAAGATCAGCTTGTATTGAATCAGCAACAAGGTCGAGCTGTTTCAAGGGCAAGAGACTCTGTGCATAGGTCTATATTATTACAGCTTTTTGGTAAAACACACGGAGAGGAATCCTAAATCAAGTTTTCCTACTGCTAGTCTGCTGAGAGAAGACAGATAATACTTCATAACTTTGAGAGACTAGAGTAAGGATGGTAGACTTGTGGTTTAGAGAGGCAACACTGTACCATCCTAATTGAATTCAAGATACGACATCCTCTTACATTTCTGCAAGCAAGCTTTGCAAAGGAAATTATCCATGCTGAATTCCTCCATTGAAACCTATCATTTCCCATGCTGGCAGGTTGTTTTCATCTGATGGAGACAAATTTGTGAAAACAAGTAACTTTCTATAGGATAATCTCATCATAAAGTTCCCTGTAAAATAAAGCCTGGGTTTAATGATATCAATTTCTGTGGTGAATCATCACTGACCAATTGAGACCACTAACTCGAAATGGGAGTTCCATGAATGGAACTAATGTATAGTGGTTAGTGATTCAGTAGTTGATCACTTTGTATGGTGACAGATGTTACTATTCAACGTGTGTGAACTCATCCTTGGGATGTTTGTTCCCAGTAATAAGCCATTAATCCATGATGAGTCACTATGTTGTGGCTGAGACCTGATTCACATTGTTATGTTTTGAGGATGAAGTCAGTTTGCAGAGTACTCAGAGCTTGTACTTCATTTGTTTCAATTTAAATGTGTATTCATATGTGTGCACATATGTCCACGTACACTGTGGACTCCGTGAATGCAAAAAGCCTCTAAAACAGAATGTGAGAATTTAAATGAGCCAGCATATGCTGCAATATGGAATTAAATTCATAATGGCAATGCATTAGATACAAAATCTGAGCAAGACATGCTGTTCAGGAATAATTATCCATATTCATTTGATAACAGATGCCTCTATTTAGTGATGGAGAAGAGGAAGCTATAAAATTCAATTAGTCAGGCAGTTACATTAGAGAGCTGAGAATGGCATAGGAATCATGGAGATATGAAAGTGCATTTGATCTATAGGTGACAGAAACTTGGGGGCAACATGGAGATACTTTGATGGGCTGAAAGTTCTACAATAATTCATCTATGGCCTAATTAGTTTCAGCAAACACAACTGAGGACTGATGTTCTAAAGCAGTGTTGTTCAAACTTGACAACACTAAGATCTGTGGACTTCAACTCCCAGCATTCTGGCTGGGGAATTCTGGGAGTTGAAGCCCATACATCTTCAAGCTACCAAGTTTGAAAAAAAAACCATAACTCTAGAACCTTGATAAAACTATGCTGAAGAAGGACTTCCGGTTGGGACGCGCGGCGTTGGGATGTTGAGAGAGTGACTGCTGCTCCTTAACACCTCCAAACGCTGTGCTTTGGGGATCCTTTCGGGGGCGCGGAGCCCGGAGAGCCCCGCGGACAAGAGGGCAAGCCAGGCGTGCGTGATAGCGGATCGCAACGCCGAACGCAACGACCGGGCGGCTCTGTCAAACCCAGCATAAGCGAGTCGGCCAGTAAATGGCTGACCTGAAGCCGCGGTAACCGACAACAAGAGAGGAAGCGACGGAGAGCGGAGGATATAGTGTCCAGCAGTTTAATACCCTTTTTCAGCCATCGAGAAATTGGCATCAGAGAGAGTTACCGGTGGAGTCGGAGGAGAGGTGCTCAGAGAGAGGGAAAGCGGTGTGTCAAGAGAGGGAGCGGATTGGAGAGAGGAGTTGCCGACGAGCCGGCGGAGGAGACGTGGGAGACGGGGTGGCGAGAATACACGTGCGAGGGAAGACGGGCGAGAGGAGTTGAGAACCGTGACTCAGAACTTTAGATTTGCTGCAGATGAGCTGTAGCTGGAAGAAGAACGTATAGAAGATTACGGATCCTTTCTCTTTGGAAACTTTGGGACCGGAAGTGCAGCCATCACAGAGGCTTCTCTGAGGATAATTGAAATAGCTGACTCATTGCCACATGGACAGTTCAGCACAGAGAAACTCCATAGAATATACGACCTAGCGAACGGCTATTTGTTTTCCTTTGCTACTCTACCGAAGTGAATGTGATATCTCGATATTTTTATTCTCTTATCTAATTTTCTAACTACGACAGTGTATTTAACTGTACTTATATTTATTACCCTATATTAATATATGTACCCTATAGAACAAATATATTTATACTACCTTACATAGCTACTTGATTTACACATTATCGTAATTCTTATCTTTAATTAATTTATATTAGATTATATATTAACTTATATTAATTCATATTATATTAATAGTAGACTGAGACTGTTTGAATAGAAAAAAATTGCTTCTTTTTTATAATTTAACACAATTAATAGAATTGATCTTGTATGTGATATATTTGTTTAGAATTAATTAAGGAATTTAAAATCAATTAAGAAAGACACTTGATTATAGCACCTTATACACTTCCCTTAAGAATCTTAGAGCAGATAGTAACTATTATTGTAATTGCTAGAAAATATATACTTATACTGAAACTATTTTAAAAAATTGATATAATCCAATCGATATTAATAGAACATCTCCTGAATCCTTTCATAAAACTAAAGGAGACATAAGTCAAAAAGGGCTTAAGATTGGTTTAGAGGGAGACCCTTTGAATAGACAGTGACGAGCTTCACTGGATGGTTATCTGGAAAAATATAGAGAGGATATTAAGGAAACAAAAGGCGACTTTAAAGGAAATGGCAAGTTTGACCTCTACTATTGCAAAAAAAGGGAAAAAGGTCCCATCTAACCCAACGCTGTCAATGGCGTCCCCAGCTACTCAGAAATCACTAGATGGCCTACAGAAACTGGATAAGCCCCCTGTAACACCTACACTGCAAACAGTACAATCTTCCCTCCTATCTATACAAGAAACCATGTTAGCAATGCAGGATAAACTACTGAATAGCCACTCTGAGCTGAAAATGGATACCCACGCGTTGGACTCAAAAATGAATGAGATCCAAACCTCCATTGTTAAGAATGAAAATAGAATCCAAAAAGTAGAGCAAAGGACAGAGAAAAACGAGAAGAAACTGGAAACAGTGGACCAAACCCTATCGGCACAGAAGAAGGAAACGGAGGATTCCTTGATTCAACTTGAGATGGATAGGGCCTCGTTCTATCTCCGTTTTCAGAACATCATAGAAGATAAAGAAGAGGACCTGGGAGACAAGATGGCCGAGCTGATAGCGGAGGCTCTCCAGCAAGACAAACAGGAAATAATCAGGGAAATCGATGAGGCTTACAGAGTCCAGACCAGCTATGTGAGGAGAAACAGGCTGCCAAGAGAGGTCCACGTACGTTTTGCCAGGAAAAGGGTGAGAGATATATTATACAATATAGCATGGGAAGATCCAATCATTTATGGAGGGAAAGAGATAAATGTACTTAAACAGACCCCAAGAAGAGTGAGGGAAAGGAGAAAAAACTATAGATTTTTAACAAACCAGCTAAACAAGAGAAATATAATATTTTGTTGGCTTATACCAGAAGGAATACTAATATCATGGCAGGGGAGAAAAATTAAAATCGATAGCTTAAGTACGGCTCAAGAATTCCTGGAACAACTAAGAGGAGGGGAAGAAGAACAATCTAGTAAGGAGGACATAGAAACGGCGAATACAGAGGAGGAAACATCTCAAGAACAGAGTACGAAGGAAGATATAGAAGACGAAAAGAAAAAGGAAGACATAGAAGATAAAGGGAAAAAAACTAGACCAGTAAGACAAGTAACCCTAAAAGCAAACAAAAACTAGGTACTAGACACTAACGCTTGGGATGGATGGTATTAAAATCTTATCGTTAAATGTCAATGGTTTAAATGAACCAAAAAAGAGAAAACTAATTTTGACAAAACTAGTTAAACAAAACCCTGATATAATTTGTATGCAAGAAGTCCATGTAAAAAAAGAGGAAGTATATCATTTAGAATATCCCAAATTTGGTAAGGTATTTACGTCATTAGCTGAAAAAAAGAAAAGGGGAGTAGCCATTTATGTTAAGAAAGGAATAGAAGCTGAATGTAAATATAAAGATGGAAAAGGGAGAATACTAATAGTAGAACTAACGAGAGGGCCCTCAAAAACGATAGTGGTTGGGGTATATGCCCCAAATAAAAAACAAGGGAAATTCTTTGAAAAACTACATGAACAACTTGCTAAATGGACACAGAATGAAATATGTTTGTTAGGGGATATGAATGGAATTGTAGACCCGAGCAAAGATTATAAAAGTGGCAAAACCAGGAAAAATAAAAGACTTCCCCTACCAAAAAGTTTTTTTGACTTAACTGAGGAAACCAACTTAATAGATATGTGGCGTACACTACATCCCCAAGAAAAACAATATAGATTTTATTCAATTCCACAGAACTCTTGGTCCAGAATAGACATGGTATGGGTTACTAGGAAACTAGGCTTAGAAATTAAAAAAGTGGAAATATGTACAAATACCTGGACAGACCACAAGCTGCTTAAAATCAATTGGCAATATAGGAATAAGAGGAAACAACCGAGATGGAGCCTTAGGACAAATCTGCTAAATGATAAAGAGCTCCTATCAAAACTAAACAAAGAAATTAAACAATTTTTTGTAGAAATCGGGGAACAAGGCATGGCAAGAGAAATTGTCTGGGACACTATGAAAGCTTACGTGAGGGGGATAGTCATCTCGCACATGGCATTTAAAAACAAAACAGAACGAAAGGCCAGGGAGGGTTACACTAAAACCTTAATAGAATCCGAAAAAGAATTACAACAAAATCCGGGAGACGAGGGGGCCAAACAGAGGTGGTTGATGGCGAGACATAGAATTAATTTGTTAGACCAGGACGAGATGGCACAAAAAATAAAGAGATCTAAACACTACTGTTTCGAAAATGCCAACAAGTCAGGAAGATGGCTCGCCTACAAACTAAAGAAAGAAAAGGAAAAGAATCAGATTTTGGTACTGGAAGATTCTAAAGGAAATCTCTTAATAAGGGAAGAGGAAAAATTAGAGTATGTGAGGGAATTCTATGAAAATCTGTATCAAGATGAGAAAATAGAACCAAATAAGGTAGAAAAATATCTGATGGACGCCAGCCTACCCCAAATTACGGAAAAAGAAAGAGAAATGCTGAACAGAAAAATTACAATAGAAGAACTAAAAGCAGCTTTCTCTAAAATAAAAAAGAATAAATCTCCAGGTCCAGACGGCCTCCCTGGGGAATTCTATGTAAAATTGGAAGAAGCATTAAGTCTAGAGCTATTAGAAATATTTAATGAAGCCCTAGTAGGTTTAACAATCCTGGACACCTGGAGGGAAGCATACTTAACGCTCATTTTGAAAGACGGTGCTGACCCAAAAAGATTAGTAAATTACAGGCCCATTTCTCTCTTAAACTCCGACTACAAATTGTTTATGAATATAATAGCCGAAAGAGTTAAAAAAATCTTAAACTCCTGGATACACAAAGATCAAAACGGATTCCTCCCGGGGAGGCAAATCAGAGATAACCTAAGAATAGTATTAAATACCATAGAATATTACGAACAGCACCCTGAAAAACAGCTTGCACTGATGTTTGTTGACGCCCAAAAGGCCTTTGATAATTTAAATTGGAGTTTTATGATAAATCAAATAAATTTAATGGAATTCGGGACAAACTTTAGGAAAATGATCCAAAATATTTATTATAATCAGAGAGCCAATATATTGATGAACGGGGATAAGACCCAAATATTCCAGATACAAAAAGGAGTAAGACAGGGATGCCCCCTATCCCCCTTACTTTATATTCTTGCACTAGAGGTGTTGCTGATAAAGATTAGAGCCACTAAAGAAATTAAAGGACCTAAGGTGAGGAAGGAAATCTATAAGATACAAGCCTTTGCAGATGACGTAGCCCTTATCATGGAAGACCCACTAGAAACTGGACCAAGAGTTTTACTAGAAATACAAAAATATGGCCAAGTGGCGGGCCTCAAACTTAACAAGGAAAAAACCAAAATAATAGCTAAAAACATGACAGACATACAAAAAAAAGGAATTGGAAGCTCTATTAGGTTTTCAGGTAGTAAAAAAAATTAAATACCTAGGAATTTGGATTACTGCGAGATATTCATCTTTGAAAGAGGATAACTTCACTCCATTGTTACATAAAATACATCAGGAACTTAAAAGATGGGAAAAACTAAAATTATCTCTCACAGGGAAAATAGCCGCAATTAAAATGAGCATTTTACCAAGAATCCTATTTTTATTCCAAAATATTCCACTAAGTTTGGATAAAAATTTTTTCTTAGATCTGAATAGATATATTAGGAATTTTATATGGGAGGGAAAAAAATCGAGAATATCATTTAAAATATTACAGGGCAAGAGAAAAATGGGCGGATTCGGACTCCCGGACTGGGAAGTATATCAAAAAGCAGCAAAATTAATTTGGATCAAGGAATGGGTAACGCTACGTAACAAGAGAATATTGACGATAGAAGGACACGACCTACAAGAAGGTTGGCATGCCCACCTTTGGGATTTCAAAAAAAGGAAGAAAACCTATTTCCACAATCATAAAATCAGAGAAACACTTTTACAAACCTGGGAGGAAATCAGACAGAAAATTTACGTTAAGGCCCCAAATTGGCTCTCTATTATGGAAGCTTTGACTGCCCCAAACAAGATGGAAAGTGAAAAAATTGGTACATATAAAGATATTTTGGATGAACATGGAAGGCTCAAACCTCTAGAAACCCTGAGAGAACACGGATTCAAGCTGGATTGGTGGAAATACTGGCAGTTGAATTCAAGATTCCAAAAAGATAGGGACCAATTTGGTATTGAAAGGAAATATGTAGACTTCGACAAAATTATATGGGGAGCAGACAAGAAAATGTTAACAAAACTATACAATTTCATATTAGATGAGGATAAGGCAGAGGCCATAGCAAAAAACCAATTGAGTATTTGGGAAAAAAACTTTGGATATTGTGTTAATTTTAATGATTGGGAAGAGGCGTGGAACAGAAATTTTAAAATGACAAAAGCAGTAACATTCCGGGAGAACCACTATAAAATGCTACATAGATGGCATCTAGCGCCTGCTAGGTTAGCAAAAATGTTTCCAAATCTCTCACCCACGTGTTGAAAATGCGAGAAAGAGGTCGGCACGTATTACCATATGTGGTGGTCCTGCCCAGTAGCTAAAAGGTTCTGGACAAAAGTACGACAATGGCTTTGCGAAATGTTAGAGCAAGATGTAATCTTATCCCCAGAACTCTTCCTTTTAGGTATAGTGGGTGACGGCCTAAAAAATAATAAAACCCAGCTTATAACCCAAGTATTAACTGCAGCTAGATTGGTATTTGCGAAATCCTGGAAAAGTAAAACTCAACCCCCAGAAGAAATGTTAATAAACAAAATATTAGAGTGTGCAAAAATGGCAAAGTTAACGAGTCTGCTAATGGATGATGAGATATCTAAATATTATGAAGTATGGGAAAATTGGTACAACTGGCTAGATAACAGAAAAAGACGATGACCTGTTTTTTTTTTTGTGAACAGATACTGTGAAACACGACTATGTACTTATAGAATGTAAATATAATGATGGGAAAAATGATAGCTTAAGACAAAGTAGATTAGATACATGATATTTAATTTATAAGAACACTGTACCTCCGGATAACAAAGAGACCTTGTAAATTTTTTTAGTTTTCTTTTAATTTTGAAACTTAATAAAGTATTTGTAAAAAAAAAAAAAAACTATGCTGAAGAAATTTCAGGTCAGAATATGTTAGCACGCAGGGATGATATACTGTAAGTCCCTGCTCTGCCCAAAACTATTCTTTCAAGATGCAGATTCTCTCTGGCACTTAAGCATTTAGTTGAGGGCCCAAATATATGTCAATTGGTCTGGCAACTTTGGCTAATTAAATTTTTGTTTGTTTGCATCTTTGAATGGATCTTGATTCCTGATGACTGCCTGGACAAGTCCCTGCAAGTTTTTTGACAATATTTTCAGACATGTTTTACCATTTTTTATTCCTAGGGCTGAGAGAGAGAGAGACTGGTCCAAAGCCACTCATTGATTTATAATCCAGTGCCTTTGACCATTACACCAATTGGCTCTCAATTAAAGCTTTAGTTTACTCATTTTTTTCCTACCGCAATTCTCAATGTCCAATCAACCATAACACAATCCTAGAAGTCTCTTTTTCCCTGCCATGTCCTTATGTTACTCTCTGGTTAGTTCATTGATATGATTTACATGTCTTTCCATCCTGCTGGTAGCAACTCTGGGTGGCTAACATAGGGTTTAAAACATAAAACACAGTTCAATACAGAGAACTGGAGTCAAGCCAGGGGTGAAATGCTACTGGTTCAGACTGGTTCGGCCGAACCAGTAGTGATGATTGCCATTGGTTCGCCGAACTGGTAGCAATAATCCCTGGCCCTGTCCAGCGTCTATGAGAATAATGAAGTTTTCCTGTCAGTTAGTGAAAAAGGAGGAAACAGAACCAGGGAAGTCCACCACCTTCTTCTTTTTCTTCTTAAAACACAACCTTAGACTGACTACTGTAGACCTCACCCCATTCCTAAGAGGTCTTTAAGGGGTGTGCATTATGTTCCCTGTCCTAATGTTCCCTTTTATTTTATTCATTTCATGTATTCATAATCATGTTTATACTTGTATCTGTTATCTAATACATGCTCGATGAAATAAAACAAACAAGCAAACAAACAAACCTCATCAGGTCCTTTACTCCTTCCTCTCTGCAAGTTGGATTCAATCCAGCTCAGACTTTTGGAAAGGGAGAAGAACTGGACAGGGTTTCATCCAAACTCGGTCGCAATATTTGAGCTTTTCAAAGGACTGATAACTTAATCAGGCAAAATATAATCTCATGAACTGTTTTAATATATTGAGATGTTGTGCATCCTGTCACATAGAGTTGCTGATTCAAAAGAGGGGGGGGGGAAGCTAAGAAAGTTACATTGGCAGAGGTTATAATGAGGAAAAAATTTCTCTGTGTTTGGCAGAAGGGCTTAAATGAATATTGTTTCCCCGATCCTGGGCCTTATGTCTTAAAAAAGCTCTGATCTACCATCATTATTGCCTGCTGACTATTTGCTTGTTTCTTGCTGCTAAAAGAAAGTCAATATTGTTTAATTTCAGTGAAACGTGACTAGACATTTCCCTAGGCAAAGATCAGAGTTTTGGGAACATAATAATATTTCCTGTTATTCCTCACACATTTTATTTCTCAGTCACGACTGTAATAAAAATAGGTTTACTAGTTTCAGGCCACACAGAAACCCAGGAATTGGAGGAGGGAGGGTGTGTGTCTCTCTCTGTGTATATGTGTGCAATGTTGATTTCACAGCTTTTCTTGCATATTCCAAATGTTAAGATACAGAAGGGCCTGTGTGTAGCAGAACCTGTATGTCACCAGTTGTTATTAAAGCTCCATGATAAAGGGGGACATGCAGCTGGTTTTCCCCAAATAAAAGAAGATTGGTGAGAGGGGATTTATAGTGACAAGGGACTGAGGATAAGAAACAGAACTTGAAAGAAGGAAATTACGGAAAGGAAAAAAAGTGGGATAAAAACCTAATTGAAGGAAGGCTAAACAATTTATTTCCTTTTCAACAGACTTTCTTACTTACTTTTTTCCTTTGTGAAACTAACTTGACACAATCATTTGTTGGTTGTCTTCCTTTAGCTGGAGGCCACCACGCTAAAGAGTTAGTGAAGTTAGTAAAGCACAGCTTACTATGGAATGATTCAATCATGTTATCCAGCAGAGACATTCTAATAATATTAGTGTTTTTTATTCCTCTATGCTTTCCATCACACAAAACCATTCCTGTTTTGAGACCACAGTCTTAACTACCCTCACTCAAGGATAAACTATGGTCATATCTGCATTTAATGAGCAACAAAGATGATTAGGGGACTGGACTGGAGGCTAAAACATATAAGGAATGGTTGCTGGAATTGGGTATGTCTAGTTTAATGTAAAGAAGGACATGTCCTAGAAGGACTAGGACATGATAGCACTGTTCCGATATATCAAGGGTTGCCACAAAGAAGTGGGAGTCAAGGTATTCTCTAAAGCACTTGAGGGCAGGACAAGAAGCAATGGTTGGAAACTAGAACTAAGAAGAAACTTCCTGACAATTATAACAATTAATCAATGGAACAACTTGCCTCCAGAAGTTGTGAATGCTCCAACACTGGAAGTTTTTAAGAAGAGATAGGACAACTATTTTTCTGAAATGGTATAGGGTTTCCTGCCTAAGCAGGGGGTTGGACTTGAAGACCTCCAAGATCCCTTCCAACTCTGATATTCTAATGTTTAACCAATGCAACCTTGACTGTAAGTTGCCTCAAGA
Source organism: Ptyas mucosa (assembly GCA_012654045.1). Lineage (NCBI taxonomy): Eukaryota > Metazoa > Chordata > Lepidosauria > Squamata > Colubridae > Ptyas > Ptyas mucosa. Next base: position 30,798,615 of record WNWU01000001.1, read on the forward strand.
ACATCCTGCTAGACTAAGAAACTTTGGCAATAGCTTGCAAGGAATTCAGTCCAAAATGCATACTACCACAGCAACCTATGTGTGCCTCTCTCTCTCATCTATCTATCACATGTATATGTTCAGATGTGTGCACACAGCTAACACAAACTTAAATTGAATGTATGCATACAAAGTATCAAAGAGTACATGCATGCAAGCAAAAGCAGATTTTTTAAAAAAATCTTTTCTTACTGCCCTTTTCTCTTTCCAGTGTCTTTTAGATCTGCCCTTCTCATGTGTATTATAACTGCCCAATGACTGTGTTATTTTGTAAGTAAAAGTATGATATTTGAAATCCACTAGCATTTTCCTTTAATATGTTCTATGATCTTCCTTTCCTCTGTAATAGGAGGATTTAATCTCCAGGTCCCAAATGGCTTGTAGGTTATCTGAGCGATGATGAATGAGAAAAGTGGGGCTTCCTAATTCTAGTTCAACATTTTAATGCTAGGTTGACTTTAGATTTTCCCCATCATTTCTTCCATACAGTTAACTTATGAATTGGATTAGTGTTGCCTATGCCAAGTTGCTCCATTTTAGATGGGTTTCCAGAAGTTATTTTAATCGTGCTTAGTCTCAACGGGCTTGCTTTCTCATTTTTCTTTGTAATGACTTCCCAGAAAGGAGAAGTCTTCCAGAAACAACCAGTCTTCATGGTGCTTTCAGTTTTCCCCAAGGAACTGGAAGGGATGAACAGGAAGCAATAATCAGAAGGAAGGAGATTCCAGGACCTAGTGTTTATTTGAACAAGTATTTTTGTCAAGGGCATTAGTTTCCAGGGTCTAAATTAGTTACTCTTGTCCACAGCCTTCTTCAGTAGCTACATACCAGAGGTGGGTTTCAGCAGGTTCTGACCAGTTCTGGAGAACCGGTAGTGGAAATTTTGAGTAGTTCAGAGAACTGGTGGTAAAAATTCTGACTGGTCCCGCCCCCATCTATTTTCTGCCTCCTGAGTCCCAGCTGATCAGGAGGAAATGGGGATTTTGCAGTAACCTTCCCCTGGAGTGGGGTGGGAATGGAGATTTTACAGTATCCTTCCCATGCCACACCCCCAAGCCATACCCACAGAACCAGTAGTAAAAAATTTTTGAAACCCACCACTGCTACATACTACATATCAAAGTGTTTTTGTGCTTTGCTATCAGGTTTCTTTGAATATGTAGGACTGCCACTATAGCTTACTTAGAAGCAATCTTTGGATAAAACTTTGGCCTTTACAAAGAAATATTAATATCTGATTGTTAAGGTGATGTGCTCAAAGTTGGAAGATTCCTGCTTGATAGAGGACCAATCTTTGATGTTCTGAACAAGGATAAAAATGAATAAAAACATGGACAGGAGGAAAGGTTTTATACCCAGTCTTGGCTAATATCAGTTTTCTCTATGAAATGGAACAAACTTCAACTTAGAAAAACAGAGGTCTGAACTGAGCAGAGAAAAAAGGTTTGCAAGGGAATATCATCCAGGTTTGGATCCTGGATCCAAACAAATTCGATGTGAGAAAGTAGTCTTTCTTGTCTGCTTATTCAGAAATAAATCTAGTACTACAAATTAAAACAAATCTTCAGTGGCCACCTCTCCTAAGAAAGCCAAACTTGGTTAATTCTTTTCAGTGAAATTTCCTGTGATTTGAAAAACTGTACTATACTGTATTCAACTTTCCTTGCTCAGCAATGGGCATTTCCAGTGATACGTTAGCATATTTAATGTGGAATAATTTAACAATTATAGCTGCCAGTATGAAATAGTAAGCATAAGTTATGGTTTACAAAATGTTTTGTCAGACGTATAGTTGAAAAAATAAACCAGATTGGCATAAAATGATGGCTTGATATTGTATCCACAAAGTTTTTGCTTGGTCTTGCTTAAAATAGACTAGGACACTGCTTATATGTGGCTTTATAAGTAAGGCCCACTGAATTCTGTGAGACTTGTTCTTAAGTCAAAGGACTATAAGATTGCAAAATAGATCCCACCACACATCGTATTTACTTCAGTCTAACATCTGCAGTGCACCATTGGGTTCAACAAAATCATCTCAAACAGCTAAGCTTTCAATCAGAATAGAGCTGGAAGGGACCTTTGAGGACTCCTATTCCAACCCTTTGCTCAAGCAGGAGATCCTGTACCATTTCAGACAAGTGACTGACCAGTCTCTTCTTAAAAACCTCCAGTGATGAAGCACCCACAACTTCTGAGGGCAAGCTATTCCACTGGTTAATTGTTCTCACTGTTAGGAAGTTTCTCCTTAATTCCAGGTTGCTTCTCTCATTGATTAGTTTCCATCCATTGTTTCTTGTCCTGCCCTTTGGTGCTTTGGAAAATAACTTGATCCTCTCCTCTTTGTGGCAATCTCACAAATACTGGAATACTGCTATCATGTCCCCCCTAGTCTTTCTTTTCTTTAGAGTAGTCAAACCCAGCTCAACTTTATATGTTTAATCATCTTCAGGACTTTAATCATCTTAGTTGCTCTTCTTTGCACTTTTTCCAGAGCCTCAACATCAGCTTCCCATGCCCTGTTTTGGCCAGCAAATTGCTGCAGGAGGTGTCTGTCCTGTCTCCCCCTCTGCCGCTGGCTCCTGGAGGAGAATTTACAATGTTGATCCGACCCTCAAAGAAATCCAGTCTGACACACCTGATCTAGTAGGGGATTGTCTGTTTGAATGCTCAGAGAACTTTAGCTTCTTCATGTTCTATTACTTTATTTATTTTGTGGTTTATTTTGTGGTCCTACCAATTCTTGCTTGCAGGCAAATGATATTTCTTGCAAATTGTCCAATGAACCATGGTTGCAACTTTGTCATGCCATTGTTTGTAGTCAGTCTGTGCAATCCTCTTGCCGCAGCTAACTAGGTGGTTCACTGTTCCTTGGGCTTCTTTGCAGAGGTGGCCTTTACTTTCTGTTGCTGTCTTCTCAATTATGGTTTTATAGATTATTTCCTGTCCTTGAATATAAGCCAACCAGAGGTTTTTTTGAGAGTTGGGTGCTCCCCAATTATAATTAATTAATTAATTTCTGCCCATCCTATCTGACAATATTAAAAAACAGAGGAAAAAGTCGGTATAGAAAAGCAACTCATCATCAGGAATTTGGGGAAATCTCTATTATGTTTAAAGCTTTGAGGCTCTGTAAGTGAGAATCAAAACATGATGGCTAAGAGGGATGGGGAAAAGCAAAGTTTCAAAGCATGTTATGAAAGGAGGGTTTCACCTTCTTTAATATTTGAACTTCAGGCACTGCCAATTTTTCATTCAGTCCCCAAGGTTGTGCCTTTAATAGCAGCTTTGTTTGCTGACTTTGGCAGATGGTTAGGCTTCTCTTCTTTCTGTATAAAGTTAGTTGGACATATATTTTTTTTAACCCAAATCAGTTAGAACCCCTAATGTCACTGCACTGGCATGCATATGAGCAAATCCAATATTGCATCAGTATTAGCTTGCTTATCAGGATTGCATAGTTTAACACTGCTTAATTCCTTTTGTGGCATAAGGAAACGGCCCTTTATTTAGCTGAAGGTATGCTAGCACTACCAAAACTGAGTTGCAAAGATCCATATGGTTGCTAGATGGCAGCAGTGAGCACCAGAAAACTACCGGCATCATGAGTTAATGATAGAATTAACACCAGTGGTTATCTCAGGTTTGGCACCCTGGATTTGGTAGCTCTAATTGCCTTCCAAGAATGCTGGATTCACAGAAGCATAGAGAAGATAAAAATGACAAAACAATTAAAACATCTGTACAGAAAGCCAAAAGTATGAATCTTATTGTTTTATTTAAAATACCTGGGGGCCACAGGTCTGCAGATTTAAGGCAGCTAGTGAAATTCTAGAATTTAAACTGAGTATATATGGCATGAATAGCTGATATAACTTTAAGGGAAACAAGAAAATGCAAAATCTAGTCAAAGGCCAGGCAAAGGAAAAAGAGACTAAATCCATTTTCTCACAATGCATGCTCTGAATGTATGGTCCAGCAGGGTCTTAAAAATGGGGGAGAATTTATCACTTCCTTCCTTACCCACACATCCACTTAGGATTGTTGTGAAACATGCCAAAAGGATCAAAATCCACACAGATGATGAATGTTTAGGAGTGGGGTTTTGGTTTTTAAAAATGGTTTGCTCTTTGAAAGTGCCATAAATACACGAGTACACCCCCATTATTTCAAAATGTTCTATCCTTGTGTCCAGAAGAACCATTTTGGATGGCTTATTCATCCCAATGTTCAGAACGTTGGGAACTATAATTTATGTACCAGTTCTAAAACAAAAAAAAATCCCCCATAAATGTTAACATCCATTTTCAGAATAAGTAGCACTTCATACCAATAAATTAGGACACAATTGCTCCAAAGAGAGATTTTTTTTAAATATTGTGCCCAATTAATGTTTTATCTACCTGTATAATAATGGCCAATAATAAACATTAGCTAATGGAAGGCAGCAGATTAATAGTTACTAAGGATATGTGTTAATGTAGGTAACATTGTTGAATTTGTAGGCACATTTGGACAAAGTAGCCCAAATAGCTGCCCTGAATTACAAAATGACTATCTTTGGATTGTGGCCATTCACAAAATATGTATACACCCCTCTTTAAATGCAATTAATTCTTTTCCCAGCCAAGAACCACCCCTCCTACCATGAAAAATACTTGTAAATTATCACCTTGCCAAAAACTGGTTTGGCACGTGGAACTTGCCTTCCACCAAGTCAGCATTATTTTAAAGATCTTTGATAACGAGATAGTTTTCAGTTTAAACTACAGTGGATTTCTAATAGCAGAGTATCTCCCCAACCCTCTTGCATAAGGTCACTTAAGGTACTCGGACGCGGGAAGATTGACTGGTAAATGCCAGACAAATAAAAGCAGGTACCTGTAAATATCAGGGTAGATACTATGGTGACCATCCATGCTATTGTTTTAGCCCCAGAGCCATTGGCTTATAGTTTTTAAAGCTTTTCATATTTGACTATTAAAAAGGGCTTTGAAAATTAAGGATTTTGAAGAGCATTTTTGAACTGCTTTCAGTTTTCTCCCAGCTGGTTATATTGCAGTGGAAAAATTTAACCTTGCAAGTTCATTGCTTTTGCAGTATTATGGACATATGTGGGGAATTCCAACGCCTTTTTTCAGAATGCTGTGCTCTGGATGGAAAGGCTTCACAATAATAGCTGTCATAATTCCTGGATTATTTTGTACATTAAACCATGGAGTAATGATCTGTCCATGACTACTGGGCTCTTTCTAGGCTTGACAGAAGCTTAATGGATGCCGATGAAAATCCCAGGGGAAAAGAGAAGAAAAGTGAGGCGCATATTATTACAGCATGTTCAGTTAAATTAAAGACGGTAATCTTTCTATTTTTCAAACTTGGGACTGATTTTTAACTCCAAACATGTTGTAAAATGAAATCTGTTATGTGCAAATTATAGTATGTTTTGGATATTAGTAAGATTAATAACACAGATATAATTCAACAAAAGGAGCTATTAGAAAAAAAGCAATTCTCCAGTGCTTGGTTACAGAGACAAACATTTCCCTTGCAGAATTGTCAATATCAGAAAGGCAAATTCTTCTGTTTTTATGATCTGTACATGCAGTTCTATGGGGGGTGGGGAGGCATATTACTATAAAACACCTACTGGGTCTAGAAAACAGACAAAAACTCCTGATACTTTGGAGCTTCTGAGGCCACCAAGCTTTGTGAATATATTCTGTATCTGACTGACCGTGTTTTTGTAATTGCCAGACTTGTTACTGGTTCTTTCTGAATATACCTAGCTGTTTTCCCACATGTAGGCTTGTCTTTCTGAGTTCAACGAAAGGATGTTGGAATTCTTTGCTTGTTTGGAAGGTTTTCTTCCTTTCTCTTCCCTCAAGCTAGCTCACATTAGCCAGGATGAGGTGGTCACCCCTAGTGAGAGATGCTGCATCATGGAATTGTTTGCTTGCCTTTAGACTGCATCCCTTCCTGTCCCGCTGTCAGGGCTGAAGATTCCACTGCCAGCTACTATCCATGACATAGAAAATGGGACATCTTGTTTGACCTTCGAGCAACAACAGAGTTTGATTTCACCTGGACTTCCCACATCTTTCCATTTCAGAGGAAATCATTCAGCTAATTGAGTTGTTTTGTAACTGCTTGACACCTGGGTAGCTTAGCTGACTCAGGAAAAGCACTCCTCCACTTCAGAGACCACGTCAACTGAAGCAGCGGGCGTTTTCTAGTGTCAAGTTTGGAATTATTTGTTCTTAGAATTTCATCGACTTTCTATTAACATTTCCTGCTGTTAATGTCACTTGTTAGTGCTCACCTGGTGGCTGAGGCACTGTTAGGCTACACAGATGCCTGAAGAGTCAGACCTTATGGCAGGAAAATGTGGTCTCTCTCTTATAATTTTCAACTGGGAAGTTGCAATGTGATATTTGAACTCATTTGTTACTTTCAAACAAGATGTCATAAACTAAGTGAAATTAAAAACTGCCCATGTCCTCAGATCTACAGTTAAGTGGACAATGACAGGAAAGGAAGAGAAAAGGCAACAGGAGGAAAGGAAGAACTAATAAATGAAAAGTGTGTCTGGGAGAGTAAACGTCTGCTTACTAATAATGCTTAAAAGGTGCTTAAGATGCACTTGTTTATGTTAATATAATTATCCAATAAAGTAATCAGTTCTATCTCATCTTCTAAAATAGATATGTTTTGTTTCTGTTTTTAATATTTGTTCATTCTCCCCAAAAGAGAGGTGCTTTTTTCTTCTTTCGCAAGAATAATTTATAGCAATAGCAATAGCACTTAGACTTATATACCGCTTCATATTGCTTTACAGCCCTCTCTAAGCAGTTTACAGAGTCAGCATATTGCCCCCAACCAGGGGTGAAATCCAGCAGATTCTGACAGGTTCTGGAGAACCAGTAGCGGAAATTTTGAGTAGTTCAGAAACCGGCAAATACCACCTCTGGCTGGGCCCAGAGTGGGGTGGGAATGGAGATTTTGCAATATCCTTCCCCTAAAGAGGGATGGGGATGGAGATTTTGCAGTATCCTTCCCCTGCCACACCTACCAAGCCACATCATGCCCACCAAGCCACGGCCACAGAACCATAGTAAAAAAATTTGGATTTCACCACTGCCCCCAACATTCTGTGTCCTCTTTTTACCACTCTCAGAAGGATGGAAGGCTGAGTCAAACTTGAGCTGGTCAGGATTAAACTCGTGACTGTGAGCAGTTAGCCTGCAGTACTGCATTCTAACCACTGCGCCGCCACCAAATATTTTGTAATATTTATTAATGCTTGAATGGGTAGAGATGTAAGAAGAAAAGGGTTGCCATTAATACTAAAGCAGCATTACATAACAGGATTCCTACTGACATGGCAAACAATTATTGGTAGATAAGTAAGCAAATATTGCTCACAGTCACTTTGATGTCTTTCCTGAATTTTAGAAAAGGCATTTCTTATTTCTTGGATTGGGACAACGTAGGATCATAGCAATCAGTCTTTGGACCATTTAACTCAGTATTATAGGCCCTGATTTTCTGTATTTTGATTTAAATTTGGAGTTTTCAGAAAGGAATCTTCTGATTACCAAAAATACTGTAGGATGCCTAGTATGCTAATATTGTTAGATTCAGAATTATGTAACTCTCTAAGGTTACATCTGCACTGCCAGGTTGCCCTGACATGACTATGGTCAATCATCAGTTTCTGCAGGAAAGGAACTCAATTATGTTATTTTCTACTCATCAAGCTCACTGTGATTATGACCTGAGTTGAATTGAAAATAGATATTTCCTCATTGTACAGGCTCAAATATTCCTGTCCATTTACTGGTTATGCTTTACTTTGTTCTAGGAAACCTCTGTGGTTTGGTTACCTAAATATTGTGCAAAGGACAGCATACCCCTTACCGGGTTCAATACACCAATTTGAAACACAGCATAACCTTTTTCTAATTACTGTTTTTCTTTCCATAAGATACCTATTTTCCACTGGGCTTTTTTTAAAAAAAGTTTATCAATGCACAATTTCATAATTTTTCTGGTCATCTGAGGTAGAAAGGTAATCACAGTAGAAAAATATGGTGGAGATACATACACACATACATACATACATACTGTACAGATACATATGTGCATAAACATATACATATGTATGAACACACATGCACAAACAAATGTGCGTGCATGCGCATACACACACACACACACACACACTCTCCAGAAAGAGAGAAAGGAGAGTCATGAGCAATTGATTCCTTGAATGGAAAGTTTTGAGGGCTGTTTTTTTAGTGGTCGACCATAACTGCCTACATTCTAAACTGGATCCTTTGCCAAAAATTTCAGTCTGGACATAGTTTTCTTAAGCTCTTTTAGAATTAAGCCACCTTCAGCTCAAATCAGGAGCAGCTTAAGGAAACAGTTTTCTAAAACACTAAAATTTACATGTTTAGTGACTTTAGGCCAGTCATTTTCTCAAACCAACCTACTCCATAGGGATTTTATTGTGAAGATAAATTAAAAAGCGATCCCATAGAAGCTGCCTTGAGCTCTCAAGAAAAATGCAATGTAACAATCAAATCTGGTGGCTCACTAGACTAAGGCAGTCATTAACATCCACTTAACATCTGCTGCCTGCAATTACTGCAAGTTCAAATCCCACCAGGCTCAAGGTTGACTCAGCCTTCCATCCTTTCTAAGGTAGGTAAAATGAGGACCCAGATTGTGGGGGCAATAAGCTGACTTTGTATAAATATACAAAAGTATGAAGGCTATTGCTTAACGCATTGTAAGCCACCCTGAGTCTCCGGAGAAGGGCGGCATATAAATCAATTTTTTTTAAAAAATCAATATAATAAGTACCGGTAAATGTAGAAATGTAATATACCAGAACATATCTGTAGGGGGTTCATGACTAATCTGATATAATATTAAAGTAGATATCATATATGTAGCTTATTGATAATATTAACTCCTTGTGGGAAAACATCTTTGTTAAGCTGAATTTAAATAATTGTGTCAGTATTTTGTAGAATTGTAAATAAAATTTATTTCATAGACAAAAGATCAGAAAAGCAGCAGGCCCAGATGGAGTAACTCCTTCCTGCTTGAAAACCTGTGCTGAACAATTGGCCCCCCCATCTGCACCATGCATAGGGCCCTGGAGATTCAAGATGTTGCAAGATGTAGTGCATTGCCATACTGACAGCATCATCTGCTGAACTATTTCTTGGATAGGTAAGCATGATTTTCAGGTGCGCCAGTACTAACCTTTCAAAGGTCTTCATAACTACAGATGTCAGAGCAACTGGTCTGAAGTCATTCAGCTCCTTGATGGAGGGTTTCTGGGGAACCGGGATGATAGTTGAACATTTGAAGCAAAAAGGAACAGCACAGCTCTAGTGATTTATTAAAGGTGAGGGTAAAGATGAGGGCCAATTGTTCAGCACAAGCTTTCAAGCAGGAAGAAGTTACTTCTTGTGCTTTTCTGATCTTTTGACTAGGAAACAGACCTCACATATCTTTTTCTAAGATTACCAGATGTGGGGGCCTCAGAGATGGAGATAGGTATATGACAGGGGTGTCAAACTCAATTTCATTGAGGGCCACATCAAGGCTGTGGCACCTCAGGGGGCTGGGCAGGCATGGCTGACTGGGGGAGCGTGGCCAGCTTGACACCATTCCCCAAACTGCTGGCATGTTTCCTCTTCACATTGGGTAGTCTGGGCTGAAGCCATGCTGGCCCGATATTTCCTCTTTGCATTGGGTAGACTGGGCTGAAGTGACACGGGCTGGCCCCTTACATTTTCCAGGATGGCTCTGCAAGCTGGATCCAACCACAACATGGGCCAGATGGGCCCATGGGTCTTGTGTTTGACAGCCCTGGTATAGGAGATTTGCCTACTACTGGTGTATCTGAGGAGCGGAAGGTAGCAGTAGATGACAGTGATCTCCTCTGAAGCCTAAATAAAATGAAACAATAACTACACCAAAATATCTTGATTCTTCCCCAGAACTAAATTATAGCTCTGCTTTCCTATATCCTATCCTATCCTATCCTATCCTATCCTATCCTATCCTATCCTATCC
>WNWU01000001.1:30808761-30846337 GCA_012654045.1 Ptyas mucosa
CCTATCCTATCCTATCCTATCCTATCCTATCCTATCCTATCCTATCCAATCCAATCCTATGTAGGTTACAAAGACTTAATGGGGTAGATTGTGCAAAGAACAAAACTGCAGCAAGGATGCCCATTGTGTATTTGCCACCCTCTGAGTTAAAGACAACCTTTCTGAGGATGAAAACAGTGTCACTGAAAGGAATAAGGAAGAAAATGTCATTGCAAAGACATTTCAGTAATCAAGACTACAAGCAAATGTGTATAGACAGAGAGACAGAAAGATAGATTTGATCTCCTGGAAGTGTAATATAATCCTTGAAGCATGACACCCCAGTTTTACTGGTATACAGATTACTAACAAAATGGGAAAGTACTTTGTACATTAAAAATATAATAAAACGACTGAATAATACAGGCTTGAGTCACATTCATGCAACATTAGAACTTCAGCACTTCTTTAGAACTTCTGTCGTTTACAAATGATTAATAGGCAACACTGTTTATAAAGTCATGTTGCTCTCAGCCTTTTGTTTCTATTGTGGGTGCAGTTGTTTGAACGGTGTTGGCAGGAAAAAAAATATGGGTATATGGATCTCAGTACATTTTGTTCCTTCAGCAAGTTTGGTTTACTCTCCTTGGTATGCTTTTAATTGTCAGCTGGGTTTATAATAATTTTCCTACTTCTGAAGAAGGAGTACTGGCTCTGAAAAAAAGATGGAGAATAGTATTGTGTGCATGATATATGGTGTTGGTCACCTTTAAAGCGCTCCATGGCATCGGACTTGGGTATTTGCAGGACCGCCTTCTGCCGCCAATAGCCTCCCACCGGCCAGTACGCTCCCACAGAGAGGGACTCCTCAGGGTGCTGTCGGCTAGGCAGTGTCGGCTGGCGACCCCCAGGGGGAGGGCCTTCTCTGTGGCAGCACCTGCCCTCTGGAACGACCTGCCCCCGGAGATACGCAGGATATCAGATCTCCGGGCTTTTCGCCGTGCCCTAAAAACTTTCCTTTTCCAACAAGCAGGCCCCCCCATGAGATTTTAGATTTTTAAATTGTCCAATTGGATTTTAGTTATGAGGTTTTTTTTAAATTTTCGACCAAAGTTTTATAATTCTTTTAAATTTTTAAATTTTGTATTGAATGTTTTTTATTTCTGGCTGTGCACCGCCCTGAGTCCAGCAGGAGAAGGGCGGTATATAAATTAAAACAAACAAACAAACAAACAAACAAATAAATAAATAAATATGCGGAAAGGTACTTCAGGATTTTATTGTGAATTTTATATTCCAAATTCCAGATGTGTATGGATTGTTATGAGGTAGGTCACAATGACCCTTAGAATCCTTTTCAGCTCTATTATTCTTGACTCTAAGATATCTGGGAGTAATTTCTGTTAGTTTTTATTGATTTATTTATATCCCACCCTTATTATTTTTTATAAACAATCAAGGCAGCAAACATATATAATAATCCTTCCTCCTCCTATTTACCCCACAACAACAACCTTGTGAGATGAGTTGGGCTGAGAGAGAGAGTCACCCAGCTGACCTTCATGGCTTAGGTGGGACTTGAGCTCAGAGTCTCATGGTTTCTAAACCACTAGACCAAGCTGGTTGTCCCACTGCATAAAAGCAATAATACTAACAAAAGATAATTGATAAGCTGGGATCAGCTTCACTGGCAATTTTGAATAGACCGAAGAAGAGTAAGTGATGGGCAAATATGACTTATTTTGCCCACGTGTAAATATAAACATGTGAGGAGACCTCTATAAATTGTCATTTGGCTCAGTGGTGGGTTTCTACTGGTTGGCCCCGGTTTGGGCGAATCGGTAGTGGCGGCTGCGGGAGGCTCTGCCCACCCACCTGGATGCTCTGTGCATGCGTAGAAGTGCCATGCATGAGCGCTCCCAATTCCGAACTGGTAGCGAAGGTAAGTAGAACTCACTACTGATTTGGCTATTAACACAGCCAATCTACATCTGAAATTTCTCTTACAAGCAAATAGAAACTAATTCAAAAGACATTTTGTCTACTGTGCTTTATTTTAGCTACTAAAATCACTTCTGACTGAGTTCATCAAGCTCTTCTTTTAAGGATGGCCTCCTGCTTAGGATGAAACTAAAAGAAAGGTATACAAATATATTCACATCCATCCTCCTATGTGACAGTTCAGTATGAATCTGAATAAGAACAAAGAGAAGAGTGTTAAGAATGCATATACAACTGAAATCATTAGCTTGTGCTATAACAACTCAGCTAACAATAGGTGAATTTGTTTGTTTCAACAGTTGTTCCTCTTGCAGGAGGAAGCTGTGTACTTTGCAGGAGATTTTTGTCCGTGATTTTTGTAGAACAGGAGTGAATTGCCCTACTTCAACTGAGAAACACAATGAGTGAATATTCTGGATATTCTTTTCTGGCCATCCTGACCATTCAGAGCAATTCATCCTAACAGTGATTTCCATCTTGGCTGAGAAATGATTCAGCAGTTCTGCCCATGACAAAAACAAAGAGCCTGGGAGAATACAAAAACTGAAGGTGGGAGTGAAAGCAGGAAAACAGCAACAGACATTGTGTTCTTTCACAATATGAGAAGAACACTGAATTATATGCAACCTGCATCTGAATCATTCCTTATGATAGCTATTAATAATCCAGGTTACTCTTGCAGCTCAAAAGACTGACATGTCTCTATTGGGGAAAAAGGGAGCCATCTCCCTGAATGGAAAGGTACAGTTCAGACTAGCATACTCCTGTTCTTACAGTTGGCAAGGCTCAGGAGCCTTTGCAAGAGTGATTTTTAAAATCCAAATTGCAAGAAAAAAGCCATTTAATTCAGAACCCAAGATCCTCATTAGGTAGAACATTCCATTGTCAAGGATCCAATCTGGGTCAATCACCGGGACCAAAGATTTAGTCTTTTGAGCTTTCAGACTTATGCTGGAGCTCATTCTTAGGGAACTTCTCTCTGTGCTTTGGGATATTCTATGTGTGGTATTTTTATGGTGCTTGTTGTGTATGGTTTTTAGATGTCAGTTGGGGTGTTGATGGCTGGCTATTAAGTCATTGGCTGTTGTCCAGTAGATTACATTAGGGAGGCAAAGGAAGAAACAAGGTACAAGACCAACTACATGCCACACCCTGTCATACATCAAAAACATTTTGGAAGCAATAGAATGCACCAACCAGAGGCTACCATATGATGACAAATTAGGCATTGTAAAGATCATTTGGAGGTGGGAGATACTTCCAATGTAAATCCAATGTAAATTGAAATAATTCCAATGTAAATCCCCTGCATGTATTGCCCCTGTGACTATGTAGGACACACAGGGAGGAAGCTAACCACCAGACTGCAAGAATACAAGTAAGCAGTCCGACAAGGAAACCCAAACTCATTGGTAGCCTCACATTGCAATAAACAAGGACATACATTCAATTTTGCCGCTATTAAGATTGTTGGATGAGCAGGCACTAAAACAGCCAGGGAAGTGATTGAAGCCTGGGAAATCCCTTGTCAGTCAAAGGGATTGTTGATTTATCACCATCTTATCAAGTACTTAAGAGGTGAGGCCTTGGCAGCATAAGGAAACAACAGCCAATGACTTAATATCCAGCCATCAACACAAACAACATCTAAAAGCCACATACAACAGGCACCATATAAATACCACACATAGAATAGCCCAAAGCACATACTCTATTAGAGAGACCCCTGCTTTTTCAAGAGACAACGGGATTTTCTGGTTTTTCTTTGAAGCTGTTTTGCTTCTTATCCAAAAAGCTTCTTCAGCTCTGAGTGCATAGCTAAATATCTATGGAGTTTCTCAGTCATCCAGGTCATGGTTGTCCCAAAGGTGTTTTTTCAAGAGGCAACTGGACTTTCTAGTTTTTCTTTGAAGACGTTTCACTTCTCATCCAAGAAGCTTCTTCAGCTGATGTACATCTGATCCGAAGAAGCTTCTTGGATGAGAAACAAAACATCTTCAAAGAAAAACCAAGCCTATTGTAAAAGCACCTTTGGGACAACCATGACCTGGATGACTGAGAATCTCCATAGACTACCAGGTTTCCTGAGGATGGTCTCCAGTATGAGTCTGAAAGCTCAGAAGAGTAAGCCTCTGGTCCTGGTGACTGGCCCAGATTGGATCCTGCAACATTAGCCTGGGACATATATATTCACCTTCATTCCATTGTCAACTTTGTTGTGCCAATGTAGGAAGCATACTCTGTGAAGGTCTAGGCATCAATGGAAAAACCTGAATTTATTTCTCAATTCAGATGGCATTTTGGAGTTCAGATACTGGACAATGATGGCATGGAATGTACTAATTGGGCATTTGTTGATTTACTGAGCCAAGCATCTTGATTGAAGCACAGAATAGACACACACAGAGAGAGACAGCAACTACTGACCCTGCTTTGACTGCCAAAACCCAAGTTGAGGAGGGTTTGGGAAGCAGGAAAAACTCTTCCAAAACATTGAAAAATGGAAGAATGGGACAGAATGAAGTGGCTAAAATGTTGAATCATCCATGTATTGGTTGTCAAAGGATTGCCCTCTGTTTGAAGGGATGCCTTGTCTGGATCTGATTTAAAGAGAATCCTCATAGAGAAGAGCAAGAAACTTGATATAGCCTCTCAGCACTTAATAGACCAACTAAGTAGACAGGTCACTTGGCTTTTATTTCCTCCAGTACTATGAGCCATATTGTATTCCTAGTTTTTCCCCCCGCATTCCGAATGTGTGTCAATACACAGCATGTATCTTAGTTGGTGGGGTGAGAGCAGACTAGAGTGATATTATCTAGTAAAAATCCAAGCTTGCAAAAAACATCATAGCTTTGTAAGGGGCAAAACTAAGTTTTGATTGCCTGCCAAACTTACCAGTATTGCATTATTCTGAATGTGATTCTAAGACAAAATTATTTTCATAGTTTACATGTATGAATGGTTAAGAATAGGCAAAATAATACTGAAAAATTATAGGTTCATTTGAGGGTTCAAGAATTAATAAGAGCGGTGTCTGATGAGTTTGTTATGGGTTGTGTGTGTGTATGTATACAGAGCATTAGTCAAGGAAATAAGGATGATGAAAGATTATGAATGTTGGGCAAACAGTTATTTTGTAATGTCGAGCATGGATTTTGGAGAAATGGACATGAAGGGAAAGAAGTGGGAAAACGAGAAAGCAGAATGCAGGAAGAGAATCTACAGAATGAGTACTATCTGAAAAGGTATTAGAATACAGATTAACTTTTGAACAGAATGATTTGAAAGTGGAAGCAAAGAAAAAAGATGGAGAAGCTATTTGATTATATAGAAGTGAAGTTTCGATGTGTCTAGAGAAACATATGAGTAAGTTAAACGCCATGGGAATGGCATATTTAAGAAGTGTTAAGATATAGAGGAGATTGGGTCAAGAATGAATGAACTGAGCAGAAGGGAAAAAACAAGAAAGTTGTGTTGGATAGAATTGATGAGATCTTAAAAAAAAGAAAAGAAAAAGAAAGAAAAATGAGATGTTTAAAAAGCAAAAGGCAAAAGGTGTATTCATATAGTGGGATCAAAGATGGTTTGTAAGGATAAATGCATATGGAGAGTCGTATTGCATGGTGTTGGTATAAAATAGGTTTAGCTATTTTTCTTTTTGTTTTATAGTTCATTACTTTTGTTTGTTATATCTTACTCTGTTTCTGCACTTTGCATGATAATAGTATGTGCCATCAAGTTGGTGTTGACTTTTAGTGACTGCACAGATAGATTTTTTTCTAAGATGATCTATTCCCAATGTGGTTTTTCTTCTATCAGTGCTCCCATTACTGCTGTAATTGAATCCATCTGCCTTAATGTTAACAGACTCTTTTTCTTTTTCCTTCCACATTTCCCAGCATTATAGATTTCTCAGGAGAATTAAATTTTTTCACAATGTATCTTCAATAAGATGATTTGAGCCTGGTGTTTTGCACCTTCGGTAAGAACTTTGAATTGATTAGTCCCATGATCGATTTATTTGCTTTCTTAGTATTTCTCAGGAGTTTTTTCCTAACATCAATTTACAGAAATATCAACACTTTCCCAAGTGTTCAAACTCTATTGGAGTAGGGCAGCTAATAAATTTAAATAAACAAACAAATAAACAATAGTCCCATTTTAGGCATAAAAGGCTAAGTCAGAGTGGGTCAGTCATTCTCTCCCAGCCCAGCCCAGCCCAGCCCACACCACCAGGCTGTTGTTGTGAAGAAAATAAAAAGAGGAAGGACTTAGGAAGGAATATTAAGTATATTCACTGTCTGAATTACTTACGAAGTAATAAAAGCAGGATTTAAAAATTTCAAGTAAATACGGTAAATAAAAAGTAAATTTTACATTCCATAGCGCATTATAGGGGAAACCATTGCTTCATGATTTCTGTAACTTGCAACAAGGATACAGATTTCCAGATACTGTGTGTGCGTATGTGAAGGAAATGCCTCTTGTTGAAAAAGAATTCTTCCTTCTTCCTCTCCTCCTTCTCCATGTCAGATTATCCAGTAGCTTCTCAAACTTTATTCCTTTACACATGAGGTAATTCAACATGCTGTGACGATGAATTCTCATTGCAAAAGCCAGGCGATGTTCCCATACTTAAGATTTTTCCACAATTTCCCATTTTCAAATTTCCATTTCATATGATTGATTGGCAGTGATACAAAGAGGAAACTGCTACAAGTTTAGGTTATGAGAAATTAAGGGAGGAGAAAATGGAACTATGAAATTAAATGAGCAAATGAGGATGAAGGAAAAGCCACCATCGTTTTAATCAGGCTAGAGGGCAACGATTAATAAGAGAGCCTTCCCTGGTAGACTGTTCAGGCTTCAGCCCATTAATGTATTTCTTAGTTTGGTCCAAACAAAATAAATGGTTCTGATTTATTTGATCCTCTCTCAGCTTTTCCTTCCTATTTCCTTTAAGCTTCTTGCTTTGTGTTGCTTTCATTAAACATAATCCGACATTTTATTATAATCATGCAGGGAAGCCAAGACTTGTTGACTGTAAGTGAAAACAATGTCTACGCTTAGTCTTCAGACATCTGTAAGCTGTCATGTAGAAGATGGAACAGAATTCTCCCATACCGAAGAACTAGGAGCTTTGGAGAGACATTGGATCTGGACATTACCTTACAATTAAGTGGAATCTCCTATAAGTACGAGCTGTTTGGGAGTGGAACAGTGTGTTCTTGGAAATGAAGGGATCTCCACTGGAAGTATTTAATTAGAATCGGAGTGCCTACCTGCCCCAGATTGAAGGAAAAGCTTTCTAATTTATAGTAGCACAGCGAAAAGCAGAAACAACCTACCTGCCACAGCATGATATTTTCTGGTACTAGATTGGTTATTGTGGAAGACAATGCTTTGTTTGTTAATTTCTTACCCTTACTGCGTTTGCAATGCGTTTTAGCACACCGTACGGAGGCAACTCTTGGAAATGTTGAAAGCAGTTAATTAAAGTGTGTTCTTTCTTTATAACTTTAGTACTGCTACAGAATGTACAGGTGATGTTTCCATAGCAATTCCTGCATCACGTATCCATTCCATTCAAGGGGACAGCTGCTTTCCTGTCTTGACAACCTGACCGGTACAAACCTTTCTTTCTTTTCTTTTCTTTTTTTTTCCCCCAGAGATTTGATTACGTTTTGCAGTCAACCTGAATCAAGTGGTGCTTAAAATATTGAATGTGAGGCAGTCAATTGGAAAAATAAATGGGGCAATAAACAATCGTGAGCTGCTTTGCGCAGTTGTGCTGAAGCATCTGTAGAAAAGTGCGTGATAGCATTTAAGAGCTGAAGGATGTTTAGCTGGAAAGGAATTGGGAAGAAGGATGTTAATTCTGTTTGTGGCCACTGTAATAGAGTATGAAGCTTTCCAGATGACCAGCTCATTTGTTATCTAAACCTTTATCACTGAAGACCAAATGCTGTGCTTGTATATATTTTTATATTTCTATGGTGACATTCATAGTGCTTCATTTACCCACAGCCAGCATGAGGAATGTTGGGCTCCTCATAAGACAGATCAATCGATCAGTGTTTCTTTTCACTATCTCCCAGCTTGCCCATTGATTCTCAAAGTCTTCCTCTATACACAGTATCAACATGTGAGTTCCGAACTGACCAAAAGGTTCCCTCCAATGATCTAAACCATGGTTAGCTAGTTAACACAAACAATAGGAGTAACTGTACACACAAACATGGAGGGCCTGTGATTTGTAAGGAAAGATTAGCCTGGAAATTAAAAAATATCACCCATCCTGAATGGAAAAAAAAGTGCTGTGCAAATGTCTGGACATTGGAATTTCAATCACTGCAGAAATGGGGTGAGTTATTGATGAAAAAACAGGCTTTCTGTGTGTATTTATAAAACAAACTTTGGCATGTCCATTCCCAAATTGACAGTGATGCTTTTCCCTTATACTTAATAGCTAGGAAGTAATGGGAGCAAACATCATGCAATGCTAGGAAAAATTATTTCCCTGGAAAACATTAGAATAAACCAGCTAAATTAGGATCAGAATCTTGAAAACATACCAACAAATATCAACAGAGCCCTTGTCTCCTGTTGCTAGTGTATTCTAGTACAATTAGCATATAGAAGAGGGCTGCTCGCTGTATCTACAGGCAGACACCCACAGATAGACCTATCCTCTTGGAATTTTTCTTTTGAAGCTATATAAACTAGATTGAGAGTCTGGTGCAGTTTGGTGCATTGTTAAGGCAGGGGATAGAAGCCAGGATTTCTTCTTAAAGTGCAAAGGCGGATGAGTTACCTATAGTCTTTCTAATCCAGAGATACATCATGTTGGGAGGACTAGATGGCTTTCAAAGTTAGCCTTCTGACCTCTCAGACAGCAGAAAACCATCTGATGGCTCCATTTGGCCCATTTTATTTGGGCTTGTGTATCTGCATGAGTTTAGAAAATTAAGGGTAGAAATGGGAATGGAAAGTTGTCTGGATGCAAATTGCTTCCAATCCCACCCTTAACAATGCTTCCTTGCTTCCATCTGAAATGACAGATTTAAGGCCGATGAATACATTTTTGGATGTTTTAAAGAGCGGTGATGGGAGAGGTGAATTGTCTAGAAGTCTCCTATTGCTACCTTAAAATCTCTTCAAAATGCAAAGAAGGGCCAAAGTTATTCAAGAAATTGGTAATTTGGTCTTGTGGAGTACTTTTCAAAAGTAAACATGGGAATGAGGCCTAATCCAGCAGGTACATTCTCATGTTTTTGCTTACCGTATATACTCGAGTATAAGCCGACCCGAATATAAGCCGACCCCCCCAATTTTACCCCCCAAAACTGGGAAAACTCATTGACTCGAGTATAAGCCGGGGGTGGGAAATGCAGCAGCTACTGGTAAATTTCAAAATAAAAAAAGACTGGTCAAAAGTGCGAGGACCTGTCAGAAATCACTTTTTTCAGCCCTCTGGGTAGTCCTTTTGTGCATATGGACTACTCAGAGGGCTGAAAAAGTAATTTTTGACTGGTCCTCGCACTTGTGACCAGTCCTCGAACTTACGACTGTCCTCACATTTTACGTTTTTGCCCTATCTTGTCACCATGGTGAAGAGAAGCAGTTGTGAAATGAGTGACATGGTTTTAAGAATGCTGCCCGGGCATAAATGTGAGGATGGTCAGAAGTGTGAGGACCAGTCAGAAGTGTGAGGACCTGTCAGAAATGACTTTTTTCAGCCCTCTGAGTAGTCCCTATACACATATATCACATGACCAGCTAGCCACGCCCACCCAGTCACTGGCTTGATCTAATTTCAGGCAAGTTGAAGCCTCTGTTAAGAGATACCAGGGCTGGGCAAATGTGGCCCTTTTACAACCTGTGGACTTCAACTCCCAGAATTCCTGAGACAGCCAAACTGGGAGAACCCACTAGCTAGCAGCCAATTACAAGAAGGCTAGCTAGCAGCCAATTACAATCAGCTCTCAACTCAAGCTCAGTGCACATGGGATCTCCCTAAACGGTGAGGATTTCTTTTGTTTCTTTCTCCCTTTAAGCCCCCCCCCCCAGTCCATTTTTGCTTCCAGGGGGCTGCAGAGAGTCTTGCTAGGCACCCCCCTCATGCCCCTAGCAAGCCTTGGGAGCCAGTTGCAGGGAAAAAGTCATTTTTTTCGTGACCCGAATATAAGCCGAGGGGGCGTTTTTCAGCCTGAAAAACGGGCTGAAAAACTCGGCTTATATTCGAGTATATATGGTACATTGTTACCTATATTCAACCATTTTACTACCAGCTTTTAGTATCTTGATTCAAGGTGTTGCGCAATGGCAGCTCACAAATTGCCATTTTTTGCTCTGATGAGTTTCATATATCCTTTCAGGGTTTACTCTAAATACTCTAAACGGGCTATAAATAAGGTAAGGAACAATTTCTGTGGGTAAAAATATTGATGCATTGATGTTATGTAATGAGGAAGATGATTTACCCAGTTGAGTCTAGTTTGTGAGAAACGGTTGTTAAGGTTTTCTAAATTACCAGTTAACTTTTGTTAATCTTTACTAAACTGAACATCCAATTTTTACACTTGTTGTAAAACATACTATTGAAGCTGAAAGGAAGAGTTGCAGCAATAGTAGCATGATGCTCAGAAGATCAGAGTGAGCTGCTGAGAAGATGCTAGGTACTGAAATGATAATGAAACTGGTTGCATAATTTACACAAAATCCCTAAATGTAATATAGAAATAGCACTTAGACTTATATACCGCTTCACAGTGCTTCACAGCTCTCTCTAAGCGGTTTACAGAGTCATTATACTGCTTCCAACAATCTGGGTCCTCATTTTACTGGTCTCAGAAGGATGGAAGGCTGACTCAAGCTTGAGCTAGTCTTCTACTTCTCAATATGTCTGGGATTACCAGCAGGTGATAAATAATAGTTTTCAGCTGCCTTAACTGAAAAAGCTGACAATTTAGCTGGTTAACTTGACTGGGTAGATTGCAGAATAAAACTAGTCGTCTGCTTAATTTGGAGTCCAATAATCTTCCTTAGAAAATCTCAGAACTCTGTGCTTCTTTTTGTATGCAGTCAACATGCTGGTGTTGTGCCTTCTTTGGAGCGAGTCTGAAGATGCTTCCCATGACCTTATGCATAGCTGGAGAGAGAGAAAAAAAAAACATGTTTCTGCAAAATCAACTAAAAACAGCTTGGCCTTGCAGCAAGGACCTTTTCAGTAACTGTGTTGCAAGTATTTGCGTCAAGCAGCTGGATAGCCCAGCAGAAGCTTTCTCTACCAATCCCTGTAGTTGAAAAGGTACAAAAGTTCAACATCCCTGTGTTGAAAAGGTACATTGAGAAATCTGATGTGGGATGATTTGTAAGAACTTCTGGCATCTCATAAAAAGAGCAGTGGTGCTGTTTCTGCCCATTCCATCCTTCGCTTTTTCTGACAGTGTTTATAGAATCTTTCCTCCAGTCAATAGATAACTTCTTTTTTTGTTTTCTCAATTCCCTTATTGCAAGGATACTTGGGTTGAGGTGACTCTGTCTGATTTCCAGGGGAATTCCTTGTGATTGTTTTGTTTTTGGTATGTTGGAATTTTGCCTGCTCTTTTCAATATCTCTTGAGAACCCAGATATGAAAAGTTATCCGGTCAACACATAGGATATAAGGCTAATAACAACAGGGAATTGCAATATACGGTGTGCCTGCTTGTCCTAACATGGGAGAAACCTATTGGTCTAATACATAAGATTTATAAGCTTCCTTCATTCAGAGGATCTTTAGTGATTTCAATCGATTTATATGGCTGCCCCCTTTGCAGCAGTGAATCTGGGCAGCTACGTTAAAAACTCAATAAAACAATCAAGAACAATATCAATATCAATAGCACTTAAGACTTATATACCACTTCACGGTGCTTTACAGCCCTCTCTAAGCGATTTACAGGGTCGGCATATTGCCCCCAACATTCTGGGTCCTCATTAAATATAAATGTAGTGGTAGCTGAGGACAGTAACAGTTACAAAAATAAACCAACCTCATCCATCTCATGGTGGGCTGTAATTCATAAAAACAAGGCAAAACAATACAACCAAGTGCACTCTATTGGAGAGGAATGAGGTGAGTCATTTTCTCTAGCTACCTTCTAGCCATGAGTTGTTTACCTTTCGCTCCCTTAACAAAAGATATGCCAAGTCTCAGACTATTAATGCAATTTATATCAGGCCATTCTTCTGGCTTCATAACCTTCTTTTCTCTGAAACACAGTCTTAAATGATTAACACTGTATCTTAGTTGATACTAAGTCAACTCTCTGCTCTTACTAGCTTGTTTAGCAAGATCTACTCTGATAGAACAACAGCTCTTCTCAATCGCAGGTGGGGATTTTCTGTTGTTTTGCTTCCATCATCAATATCTTCACCTTGAGATGCCAGAGGAAAAGCATGACAATCTCCCACCCACGGTAGCTAGAATTTTATATAAACAAAGATCCCAAGCCGGGACAAGCAGAGATGTGAGTCATGTGACTTGGGATTTCTACCTTTTTTGGGGGGGGGGGTGTCAAAATAAGCCTGCCAATTTTTTTTTTATGGACATACAGAAGGGTTCCTACTTTTTAAATGGATGGAATGCCACTGAGACTACAGTTATTTTAAAACAGAGGGATTAACAATTATAACCATTATCACTACCATTACCACCCTCAATAATCAAACAATCCCCCAACTGTTAATTAACAGTCCAATGGCAAATCTTACCCCTGTATTTTGATTTCTAAATATTAGGTTCTAGTCAACAATTTATACAATCTATATTGTTACCTTACCCCGTAATTTGATTTCTAAATATTAGGTTCTAGTCAATAATTTGTACAATCTATTTTGTTATTGTGTGTCTAGAATGAACAAGCTAATCTAAAATAAAATCGATTAGCCTTAAAAGTAATCACTTTACAAAGATAACCCCATTATCAGTAATTACATAAGGCTTAGGAAATGCTTAGTAGTTCCTACCTTAAAGCTTCTTTCTATTTCAAGTGAACTCCCTCTCCTTGAAGGCTAAATCCAGCCCACAACTTGGAATAATAATTGGGCATCAAAGAGATGTGAGCTTTTTTTAGAATTTCCTTTTTTCTTATTCCCTCTCACCTACATTTTTTTTGTTAGTTGGACTGATTAGCTTTCTCAAAGTCTGAACTGTTAAGTCTCTGCTTTGCCTGATACCCAAATTTATAGTCTTGTTTTTCTGTTTCCTCCCTTCACCTTACTCAAAGATAATAAAAGATGGAACAGTTTCTTCTCTGCATAAAGAAAATTCAGTCCTGAAGTTATAGTTTCTTTTTGTTGTATTTTGTTTTTGTTATCAAATACTCAATTTCTGAGTTGGTATTCCTTAAGCAAAATGTTACCTCAGTTCAACTAAGCTGGCAAACAGCCCATCTGTAGACATCTGTGCTGTTCAGTAGATATTCTTACGGTATTGGGGAGAGAAAATTATATATTTTTGCACTGCAATTACACTATTTTGCCAAATCGATAAAGCAGTGTATAGTCAGCTCTTCCTTGCTGCTCATATTCTTTTTTTTTGTTCTTTCCTTAGCTTTTAGCAAGCTACCACATATCCCACCCAGAAGGATAAATAAATGACTGTTGCCTTATAAAGAATGACGCAGATCCATTTCCTGCTATAGCTTTTCCAGCCAAGTGCAGTCAAACATAACTTCAGATAGATATATTCTATAATACCTGAAGCGAGTATAAGATAATTTTGCTTTTATTCCCAGTTGAGATACACCTACAGAAAGGGAGATGTATGAAAAAGAAAGTATAATGACTTGTAGAAAAGGATTGCCATCAGCTAAGAGAATGACTATAAAAAAATGTTTGTTGACCAATTCAAGACATTATTTGGTTTACCAACTGGAAAGCTACTTAATGCTGATTTACTGCTGCAAAGATTGTAAAATAAATATTTATTGGCTCAGATAGAAGACATATCAGTCTTGGCTCCCCTCCCCCAACTTTTTCCATTAACTGCATCGGGACAAAATCCTGCCTGTGCTGATGGATTCTCATAATCTGCTTGCTATGATGCTAGCGTACTTAGAGAGTCATTTTTGCTAGTCCCTTTCAGAATAAACATTATGTGAAGTGCAGAAAAGGAGTAATAAAAGTGAGTAGAAGGCACAAAATAAGAGACAAAAAGGAACTATAACTAAATCTAATTTACACCATCACTATTCACTGATGAAAGTGAATGCACTCTCTGTACCTTTTGATCCTTGAGAAGCTTCCTTGCTTCCATCATGTCTATCTACTCATTTATACTTTGCCTTTTCTTTTTTAAACTCAATTCTCTTTTTTTCAGATCCCCATCAATTCTCTTTAATGTTCTCAGTCCCTCCCTTCATTCTTCACTCTTCTATCATTCATTTCTTTTGTGATTCAGTCCTCATTCATTCTTTCTCTATGACAAAACCACCTCAGTATACTTTTCTGTACTGGTCACTCACTTTTGTATTTGAACCATGTTTGGTCACCACCCATTCCTTCTTGATCCTATTTCTTGTGATTTTAATCTCCACATTTTCTAACTTACCTATTCCCACTGCATTCAACTTTTTATGTTTTTCCCATCATACCCAGTTTTCAACGTAGTGGGCAGAATCACGATACTATACACAGTCATGTTCAGTTTTTTCAACAAATCACTTACTTTCCTTAACAACATGCTACTTTGCTAGCCTTTACTACCATTTATATATATGCTTATTCATCCCCCCCATCTTTAATAGCCATTTTCTCAAATTCTATTTTTCCCAAATTGTGGAGTTTGCAAACATGGGTTCCACTTCCCAGTCAATCAGAACTACTTTGGTTCTGATTAATTTTCAGATCTTTATTCCTCATTTCATCTCCTAACAATTGTATAACATTTCTTGAAAACTGTGTGGTTTCTAAGTTAAATGCCCAGTATTGGCTGCATAGAAAACTACCTACTCATACATATTCTGGTCTGCAAGTAATATATTGTCCCTATGATGTCATCAGAAGCATTCCTTATACCGTACATTTGTTCATATCACACACCCATCTCTCACTCCCTGTTCAATGATAAATCATTTGCTAACAATTCCATTTATCCTCAAGCTGTCTTTCTTTCCATCATCAGCTATTCTTATAGCAGTCAGCAACATCAACCAACTTCCAACTCCATATTTCTGTGAAACTATTCAAATTTACTTTTTCAGCAAAATCACAATAAACTTCCTTTTTCACTTTCATGAATTTTACAGTGACCTGCTGAAGAGCAAAACTCGTGCATCCATATCCTTGCCCAATATGAAATTGACTGGGTGATAGTGATCTAAGAATCATCTCATGGTAAGATGGGCAGCAAACAAATTCAATAAACAACCAACCAACCAAACAAACAAACAATTGATGCTCCATTCTTGGCTTATTTGATCTATTATAGGTCATTAAGATGTGTTTTGTAATAGGAAGACCTTAGTTACCCCTCTAAGAGAAGGGGAAGATAATGATGCAGTTGACTAGTTGTCACATATACACTGGGTTCACACATTGGGCTAAGTCAGGAGTGACCAGTGATCCATCTGAAAAAAATTCTTTAAAAAATGCAGAACCCTGGCTATATTCACAGGTGCAACCTATTTCCATCATTCTACATCATCAGTCTGCCTGCTGTGGTCTCCACTCCTCCTGTTAAATGAGGCCCCTAGCAATCAAATCATTTCTCTACTTCTACTAATTCCAAATTAGTTTAATCATATCTTTAGAAAATACACAATTCTGAGATTGCATAAACTATAATTTCCAAATACAGTGGTGCCTTGGTACTCAACTGCTTTGAAACTCATCGAATTTGGCATTCAACAGATATTGGCATAAAACTTTTGTCTCAGTACTCATTGTTTATTTGGTATTCAATGCAGAAGCTAGAACTTGTCAGTGTCAGCTGGTAGGTGACTCAATAAATTATTCCTTATGAGAAAAAGTTGTTTGGTACTCATTATTTTTGGTATTCGTCGCACCACCCAACTGAACCAATTAATGAAGAGTACCAAGGTACCAATATAGAATACATGAAGCCCAAATCAAGAAACAGCCAAACTAGCCAGGCCATAGAGAAGACCTATCAGGTGCTGACAGACGGTATGGTGCAAGTGAAAAAAAATAAGTCTATTTTAGTGGATCTTCTGCTTTTACTTTGAAGATGTTTCCCTTCTATCCAAGAAGCTTCTTCAGCGATGAAGAAGATGAAGAAGAGCTGAAGAAGCATCTTAGATAAGAAATGAAACATCTTCAAAGAAAAACCAGAAAGTCCAGCTGCCTCTTGAAAAAGCACCTTTGGGATAATCATGACCTGGATGACTGAGCACAGACATCTAAAGAGCACTGATTTTCTGGATCATTTAGAATCTTCAGAATATTTTATATTAGGAGTTAGTGATATCATACCAGCCAGGAGCGAAACCAAAGGTACCGTACACATTTTGGGAGAGAGCAACTAGTCATTGGGGAAAGAGATTTGTTGGGGGATCAGTGCTTTTGTTAAACTGACGAAGGACAGGCTTTTGGACAACAATAATGCATCTGTGTCTCTCTTCATTTTTCCCTTTATTCTTGCAGTAAGTATTTATGAATGAACAGATACTACAAAATTACAGATGGGCCGATGCATCTGATTCATTGTGAACCAGAACACAATGACACAATTCATTTTTGTGATGTGGTTTGCAACTTTTAAAATATATACAAGTTGCTCATAAGCATATTAAATCACAGGAAATAATTGACAAAAATAACATAATACACTAGGGAAAGTGTACACGAACATACTCGTATTAGGAAAAAAATATACAGAACTATGCATATCAGCAAGTATGCATAAAACATCTATGAATTTTCATGCAAGCTTTAAAGAAGACAGTGGAAACAAGGCATTACTACACTTGAATTTATAATTTGAAAAATGTGGAGTCAGGGCTGAGCTGACTGCATGGAAATAAAATTAACCTCTATATTCTTTACCCAAAATAAATATGCCCTCTAACCCTATCCTTGATTCCGCCCCTCCCCTTCCATAAGTGAGGCATTAGGAAGACATGACTTCATTATGGCACATGTAGCAAGTCATGAGACATTGTTGTTAATACTGCAGTAGCTGTTAGACTCCCTCCCTTTTTGACTGCCTTCACATCTGGATATCAACAGGAATGAAAGAAGAGTCTTAAGACTGAGCAGCCATGGCTGTGTGCATAGTCCAAGAAATACAGATGACCATTTGAAGCTAATTATAGCATTATCTTGTGCATGTTTACTCAGAAACTAGTCATAGGGTTCAGGGGCTTTATTCCTGTAAATCAACACAGGAGTTGCACATCAGTGTTAGAACTGTGAAAAACAGAACAACTCTGAAGCTGAACCCATATGTTTATTGACAGAAGTAAAACCTACTGAGCTCCATAGGACTTAGTTTGGGGGTAAGTAGTAGTAGCATGCACAAAAAAGAGAGCCTTATTTATCTTCCATCTGTTTCATTCTTAAATTTCCCGTTGACATACCTAAACAATAATAGGGTTAAAATGAAGCAAAAGGACCTTTTCATGGATATGGAAATAGGACCACTTTATCTTTGTTTGTGATGACAGTTTTCATCCTCAGATATTTATCACAATTGGCATCACAAGTCCTTTGACCTGCAGCATGCTCTAATATGCACTGTGCTCTTCTCATCTCGACAATGAGTCATTCCAAGTACTCTTTTGGCTTTGTTGCCCAATAGGCAAAGCTCAGACAGCCTCTTAATGCTAAAGGTTTACCCCATGGAGTGTAAACTATGTAAGGAAAACTTGGAGGTGGCTTTCTCTTTCTAGAATAGCAATAGCACTTAGACTTATATACCACTTCACAGTGCTTTACAGCCCTCTCTAAGCCGTTTTACAGAGTCAGCATATTGCCCCCAACAATCTGGGTCTTCATTTTACCGACCTTGGAAGGATGGAAGGCTAAGTCAACCTTGAGCCTGGTGAGACCCGAACTGCCAAACTGCTGGCAGCCGGTGATCAGCAGAAGCAGTCTGCAGTACTGCATTCTAACCACTGTGCCACTGTGGCTATAACAGAAACTGTCTAGTCTCTAGGTACTATATGTTGATAGTTGGGCTCCCTTTAAGCATAAACTGCGAAACCAGACTGAATTTTGATAATGATCAGATAATTTTACAATCTGTAAAAATTTACCTCTAATTTGAACCCCACTCCAAATTGACGAAAGGGAGTGATTTCCTTCCCCTCCTGCCAAATACCACTTATTTACAGTAGATGTATTCCTGCTAGTTGGTGGTATTTGACAGTTGGAGAAGGAAATGTAACAAGGGCACTACACCAATGTCACTACAAGCAAGGACATTAGCATCTGCCGGCATTGTACCTTGGAACAGAATAGGGAATCTATAGTAGAGGTTGCAAATGTTATGGAGATACAGTTTTCTGTTGGTTCAAGGAGATCTATAAAGTACTCTAGAACCAGTGGAGATCTTGGGCTCCCTTTTAAAATATCTGTAGACACACAGCTGGAAATCATTTGGCTCTGATCTGACCAAATAATCTACTCGGTCTTTTTGTTGATCTTACATTATAAAGCAAATTGCCTGTGGGATATATAATGCAATGGCGATTACATTTACCACTCCAAGGATCTGTGGAGGCGTGATAGACTGACAAGAAATGATTCTCATACAAATATTAGGTTAAAAAATTTGCTTGTCACACATGTGAAAACATGTGCATCCTTTTGTACCTATTTTTTTAAAGTGCAATCTGATTAGAAATAAGATAAGCAGGATTTAAGATGAGAAAAATAGGTAATAAATTGAAACTGATGCACTGTACACTTCATCTCTGACTTTGCTCAAATCTTTCAGTAGTAAAAAAATAGAAGTTGATCTTGGATCTCCAGTGCATCTTTCACGTCTTGGCAGCAGACATGTATCCACTAATCTGTCTGATTGTTGTTTGCAAAGTAGAAATTATAAACGTAGAAAAGTGATTTTGCAAAGTGGAAAGAAAGAAGAGCCAATGGAATAATTCTATTGACGTCAATTCTCTTATACCTTGTTCAGAATCTCTTGCTTCCCGTTCTCTTTCTCGTTTACATGTCTTACATCTGGCTTCTGCTTTTATTACTGCAGCTGACCCCACATTTTTGGTAGTTTCTCCGTTTCCATTATAGCTCAGTACTCATTCCTTCTGTCAACAATACCTTCACCAATCTGTTCTCCAGAGCCATATGCAAGCTGATGTTTTTTATTAGCACATAATCTCCAGATTGTTCCAGACTAATTTATTGCAATAATTTTGACATTCCACAGAGATATAGAGGTCTGCTGCAATCTGATCTATGCTAGCTTTTTCTTAGTGTGACTTTTGTCTGGCCCACACTGTTGGGAGCACATTTTGAGAGCTTTGTTCATCTTCTCACATTTTTTTTTCCATGCATCTTCATACAAGAGCAGAAAAGAAACACGGAGTCTCAAAACAGCATGTGATGCTGAGAACTTTTGATCTCTCTGTCTGAACTTCTGAAAACGTGAACTCTCTCTTATGCCCTTAGCATCTATTGGGATTTGCTTTGCTTAATGATTTAAAATGTGTCTTTTAATTTCAAGAGAATTATTAAAAGCCAGCATGAAATATACTACAGCACCTGCCTGCAACCTCATTCTTACAGTATTTCGAAGAATGAGTCACAGGCATTTATAGAAAACAAGAATACCTGGTGCTCCCCTACCCAGAAGATCAAACATAACCAGGGGTAGTAGGGTGCATTCTGGAGACATCACCCTTTCTCATTTGCTTATTGCAAAGGGGAGTTTAGAGATTGGTCTTCCTCCCCATGGAAGCAAAAGTGCAAGAGTTTCCATTTAATAGAACTGAGGAAATCATGCTGAGGAGTACTTTGAAGTCATTCCCGAAAGCATCATGACTAAGCAGGTCATTTGATTCTTTATAGGCTTTTTTTGGGAGATGTGTGAGGCAACACAGCTTTTTTGCAAAAACCTGTCACCATTTTGACATGTCATAGATTGAGACCAGATTGCTGGATGATCAGTTGTTTCCATATGTTGATCTACTAAGATCTCCCTTCTCCAGATATTCCTTGTTCCTTCAAGTTTGTGGTTCTTTATTACAGAAAAGGTCCAGTTTGTGGTGATGTCTCATCACTGAAGGGTAGCACTTGTTTTAATGTCAGCATCAGACTAAGATTTTTGGTTTTTTTACTCATCCTAGTTTTAACCTCCTTAAGTTTAAAACATCCTAGTTTTAACCTTCCTTAATATTGGCAGTCCTCGACTGTACGTTGAGGACTACCAGTATTAGGGAAGGTTAAAACTAGGATGTTTAAATCCTGAGTAAACTTAGTTACAATTGAACTTAAAATTTCTGTTGCTAAGTGAGATAGTTGCTAAGTGAATTTTGCCCCATTTTACGACCTTTCTTGCCACAGTTGTTAATTGAATAACTGCAGTTGTTAACTTTGTAACATGGTTGTTAAGTGAATCTGGTTTCTCCATTGACTTTGCTTGTCAGAAGGTCACAAAAGATGATCACATGATCCCAGAAAACTATAACCGCCATAAATATGAACCAATTGCCAATCATCCAAATTTTGATCAGGTGACCATGGGGATACTGCAACAATAGTCATAAGAGTATTGTAGAGTACTAAGAGCCTTGGTGGCACAGCAGACTAAAGTGCTGTTAAGTAGCACCAGCTGCCTCCAATTACTGCAAGTTCGAATCTCACCAGGCTCAAGGTTGACTCAGCCTTCCATCCTTTCGAGGTAGGTAAAATGAGGACCCGGATTGTGGGGGCAATAAGCTGACTTTGTATAAAAAAGAACACTGCTTGGTGGGGGGATGAAAGCCCTACTAAGCAGGTATATACAAAAGTATGAAGGCTATTGCTTAAAGTATTGTAAGCAGCCCTGAGTCTCCAGAAAAGGGCGGCATATAAATCGAACCAATAAATAAAATAAATAAATAAATAAATAAGAGTAAAAAACAGTCAGAAGTCATTTTTTTTCAGTGCCATTTGTAACTTCGAATGGTCACTGAATGAATGGTTGTAAATTGAGGACTACCTGTAATTAAGCAATTTCCTGAAAAGTTCATTACCTGAACTTTTTTTTTAAATTGTTACCTGCTCTGCAAAAAATGCAATCAATCAATCAATCAACCAAATGTCTATACAATTAAAAGTAAGGTGTTTCTGACTCATGTTATACATAGCTTTCTCTTAATATAAACATTTTTGCAATACATTTTCTTAAGTGGAGTATATTTTTTGTTTACTTTCCCTAGGGTATCTATCTATTTTGAGTGCCTCTTAGAATTATCAACCTATCATTGCTTAATTCAAAAACATTTAAATGGGATTTCAGTTTAACAGCCAATTTCTAATAATCCCAAGACTATTTTTGGAGCGGAACAACTGGGAAGGAATAGAAAGCAGCATATTTGCATGCCAAGGGAAATTCTAATCAAAGCAAAGGAGATACACAACTGGACAAGAAAAATGGCTGAACCTGGGATCAACACTTTCCTAATTTACAGAGTTAAGATAAATTGCTGCTAGCTTTTGTTGCTATATAGGGACTCTTATCTTGCAGTTGGTACTATCGCCTGACATCAGCTGCTAGTTCCTTTTGAACACATCTGCACAAAATACTTGTGCCAAATATATATGATGCGTGTCAAAAGGAGGCAGGGCTTTTGCCGCATGGATACACACACCATTTGGTTTCCCCACCAGCACCATGGACATCCTCTCCTCCTACTCAAAAGAAAATTTCAGCTCTTGTATGCTAAACCTCTTTATGGTTTAGCTAAGGGCTTGAAAATGTTTTCTTTAAAAAAAATGTTGAAAGGCCAAGTAGAATTCTTTTCCCAAAAAAGGCATTCTGTTTCCACCCGATAGTTCATATCCATCTTTCTGAAATGGTTGGTTTCACGATGAAGCTTGCAAAGTTCTCGCATCTGCATTTTTTATTTTCTCGTCCTCAGTTTTTGAGCTTAAAAAAGTTGGCCATATTACATGACAGCTGTGTCTCTCTTTTTCAATTTCCTAATACCTTATTTATATCGGTAAATATTTGATTTAGAACTAATTTGCTAGGAAAAAAAAATGCTGGGCTGAGCTCCAGGCAGCTTAATTTCCTTCTTTATCTCAAAACATTCCTCAGTCTGAAAGCAGAAACTCTGGCAGATGAATATTTAGGAAAAACAGTGGTGTTGTGTTACTCACATACATAAACATACACACTCCCACACACTAAAGTTGGATTAAACTGAGTTACCTATTACTTCACTTCAATAGCGATAAGTCTCTGATGGCTATTGCTTGTGCATGCACTGGACCAAATAATATTTTTGCAAGAATTTTAATTAGGGAATATTCTCACTTAGGCCAATAGAGGAAAACCAATAATATCAAAAATTAGTACCATAGCCTTTGAAGGCTCAGAGATAGGTTGAGTCTGGAAGATAGATTTGATTTTCTTCTTCAGGCTACTTCTTGGAAGCGAAGATTACAAACCAACATGACCACATGTCATACCATATGCTTCAACTGTCCTTTTTAAGGAATAATCCCTATGATTGAATCTCTGTCCCTGGTAAAACAGTGTGTTTGGGTGAGTTTGGGGGATTACAGAGGTGAGTTTCAGCAGATTGTGACCAGTTCTGGAGAACCGGTAGCAGAAATTTTGAGTAGTTCGGAGAACCAGTAAATACCACCTCTGTCTGGCCCTGCCCCCATCTATTCCCTGCCTCCCAAGATTGGGACGAAATGGGAATTTTCTAGTAACCTTCCCCTGGAGTGGGGTAGGAATGGAGATTTTACAGTATCCTTCCCCTGCCACGCCCGCTAAGCCATGCCCAACAAGCAATGCCACACCCAAGCCACGCCCACAGAACTGGTAGTAAAAAAATTTGAAACCCACTACTGGGGGATTATTATTATTACTACTTTTTTTTTTACTAATTGTTGCTAATGTGCAGAAAACCATGCAGTAGCTTTTTGTATGTCACATTTATTCTGTACTCCTAAGGTTAGAATGGCATATTCTCACTCTTTTATCATCTTCACTGCAACCCACGGCGCTAGGCAAGATTGAACCATCCAGTTAGCTTTATAGAGGAAGGATCTGTATCTTTCAATTCCTAATCTGTCATCCTAACTCAGCCTTTTTAACTTAATAGGGATTCATATAGTGAGATATGCAAGGCAAACTGCTTGGTTGGGAATGACTGCTCTTTCCATTGCACCATGCTGTTGCTTGAATATGCACGCATATAGATCCAAACTGCAGCATAGCACACCTCTTTAATTTTTCAACAACTGCCCATTATTTTCTATGGTTATGGTGCTTCCAAATCCATACCTATGTGGTTAAAGGAATTAAGATGACTGCAAACATTTTTTGGAAGTCACATAACTTTAAATATATTATATTTTGTCAGTAGGCTGGGGAGAAGAGGTGGTATCCGTTTCCCCTGAACCCCAAGGATCTCGTTAAGCAAATATTATAAAGCTATCATCCTCTGCTGCAAGAATATTTTGGGTGATTGTTATAATAGGCTAAACATAGCCAGATCCTTGAACTTTTCAACCCGGCTCATACAAGCCTGAGCGTTGCTTTTTTCTGAATTCTTAAAGTTACCCATATCTTATCCAAACATAAGTCTCGACACAGAAGGGCAAAGGTTTCCCAGAGGACTAAACAGCACCAATGCTTTTTCTTTGGGGAAAAGCTGCCGTCACATCTCTGGTGAGAGCTTCAAACTAGGTTTGGTTGTTTTGCAATGCCATTGCTGTACATTCTGGACATTAAGTTCATGTTGCAATCTGTTAGATGTTCTTGTCAGATAGATACTTGCCAGAGCTCTATAAAAGCATGCAGGACAGTTCTCTGCTGCTCTCTTGTACTTACTGTAAATCTTGAGAGGATTCAGTGTCTTATTTGGGGATTTGGGGGAGTGTTGGAAAGTGGTTCTCTAGGAAAATTCCTCACTACAACCAAAAGTATCTCTGTAAACTAAACTTGCCCTTCACTTCTTTTAACTTAGTGATTCTAATCAGAAGAAGCTAGATTAAAACTTTTTGTTCCTTGATGTACAATTTTTCAAGAGTCACTAGCTTATCATCTTCACCATCATCATCATAGAAGTAATCAATCTTGTGAGCCACATTACTCTGCAGAAGTAGTATTAATTTATATCAGAAGGGAGCCCCCCCCCCTTTTTTACTGGTTACTTACTTTTTTATGGAATCAGAGGTCCAGTCACTGCAACTACCAATATCTCCACTGAATATTCCTTTGTCCCATTTTTGCAATTTAGACTACATAAAGCGTATCATAAAGCCTATTTTACAGTTTCATATCTTTTCAACATTAGAATGGTAAAATAATAATGATGCTGCTGATGCTGCTGGCAATTTTCAACAGTCATGCTGTCAGTGCTTAGAGCATGGTTGAGTTTTGGTGCTTCAGCTGTCTATACAAGTTTTGTAATAACTTGTGTAGTGAATATTTTGTAATTGTACATGACATGAACTCAAACTGGCAGGTAAGTAAGCCTTGAAACATAAACTCTGCTTATTTCACTGTGATGCATGTAGATGATATTGACCTGAATGGACCAGTCAGAGTCCCAACTGTTTCCTGTGTTGTAGCACTTAATATGTTATGTTTCTTATTCTCCAAGTCCGGACCTGGGCATTCTATGACCAGTGGGTGACATACATCCCTTTGGCTGTCCCTGTGTGGCCCACAATGGTAGCTGTGGCAGTGGCCGTGGAGATAGTGGGAACTGCAGCGGTGGCAGCCCTTTTGGTTTGGCCCTCCACAAGAGTCCCAGTTGTACTTGTGTCCCCTTGGGAAAATTAATTGCCCATCCATCCCAATCTGTAAAACTCTGTTCCACATGGAAGATGCTTGTAAATAGTTTCATATGTCAGCCAAATCACTGATGCAGATTTTAAGAGGGTGCAGGAGGCAAGGGGTGTCAGCAAAAAGAGCCTTGGATAGTACAGTGGTCTAAAGCCCTGTTATTAACATCAGCTGCCTGCAATTATTGCAGGTTCGAATCTCACCAAGTCTCAAGGTTGACTCAGCCTTCCATCCTTTCTAAGGTAGGTAAATTGAGGACCCAGTTTGTGGGGGCAATAAGCTGACTTTGTATAAATATACAAAAGTATGAAGGCTATTGCTTAGCGCATTGTAAGCTGCCCTGAGTCTCCAGAGAAGGGTGGCATATAAATCAAATTTTTTAAAAAAATCCCCTCTCTTCTTTCCAAGACAGATGTCTCCTGTCTGCAGAAGAATACTGGGATACTACCCTTTGTGGACTAATTCTGTTCCTCCTGAGTCACTATAAATGATTTGCATATTTTAAATGTGAATGTCAGGTTTTTTGTGGGTCATACCAAAATACTATTTCAGTAACATTCATCTGACTCCACATTCCCACATAAGCCCCCCCCCCAATCATGGCAATCTACAATATCTGAGATGCTTATTGATCTCTCTTTCCCAGATGATCCTAAGCAACATAGACAGTGTACTCACGATTAGTTTATGTAAACAATGAACTTTGATATGTTTATGTAAAATATGAACTTTGCAGTAATGTTTTTCAGCAAAATGATAAAGATTCTCTTGAATCAAGGTTGAGTCAAGGCTGATAATTTTATGGAAATGTCCATGTAGCTTTCTGGCAGAAATGATTTACTGTCACCTTATTCTGGGATGTTTTTAGATTGTCCGGACTAGCCTTGAGTTTTTCTGATGGCCTCTTATCAGAGTAATATCCAGGTCTGACCTTGCTTAAGTTTTTTGAAGAGCAGTCAAAGTCACCCAAGTATATAGGTGATCTTCTCAATTGATCTGCACCAATTACTCAGTGAGGCTGGGTTGTGGCTTTGAAAACCAGGTCCAAAGCAGTGCTACCATTTTCCGTACTTTTTTGCTTTCCTTTATAACAACAACAGAACAGTCATCTTCTACTAGCTTGAAAAGGAGCAGAAATTTCTATTTTTTCAGAAACGCTAACCATAGGAAGTATGCTAGGAAAAAATCAGTTTCTCAGCAGGCCTATCCAGTACATTCTATTAGTGTTTTAGAATGGCTTGAATATTTTTTAAGCAAGTGTGGAATGTTCCTGCTATTTAGATTTACAAATATGGGTCTACATTGAATATTTTAAAATTAATCATTTGTTGTAGTGGAAGAGATGAGGTGGGAAGTAGGTGCCTTCAGGAAAAGCTTTTAACGTGCTGTCATTTGCAAAATCCTATGTGTGGTCCTGGCAACAGGTGCCACTTTCCCTTTTTTCTTCTGACTAGCTGTGCTAAAAAACATCCATCTGGGATTCCAAACAATCTGTTGAAATCCATGCTAAAAGACAGCAAGAGAAGGTTTATTTTTTCCTTGTAACACTGATTTCTTCTGCCTCTGTAAAAAAAAATAATACTTTTTTTCCTTTCCTCTTTCCGTCTGTCTCCTCTTTCACCTTCCACTCATGTTATGAGAATACTCCCCAAAAATAATAATCAAGGCGCATAGTTGTTGTGAATCACTTTAATAAGCAGTGTCCATTGCCTGTAGAACAGCGGTTCCCAACCTGGGGGTCGAACGGCCATTTCACAGGGGTCGCCAAAGCCCTCTCTCGCCCCCCCTCCCCACGCTTTCACTCACTCTCACCCTCTGCCTCTGTTGGATCACCAGTCACCGGTCGCTTACCCCGCCCACTCCCAATCTATTGCAGCTGATCGCTAGAGGGAAAAAAGCTGTTTAAATTCTTGCCGCGGGGCTTCAAAGGGCCAGTGTTAAAAGAAAACAAATGAGAAGATCAGTGCCTGCAAAAGTAGAAAAAACAGCCTCTTTCAGCTTCAGCATAGGTTAATTACCATTAAGATTAATCCACCTCCCGACTCTCAGCTGATTTGCTCTCAGCTGTTTTGCGCAAGCTCTTTTGCAAGCTCTTGTTTTGCAAGCACTTTGCCTGCTGGAACAATTTTTTTTCCCTAGCTAAAAGGAAACTGAAAGTAAAGCAGGGTCTTTGCTTTCGCTACGTGACAAAATGAAGCAGGGAGAGAGATTTCTTTTTCCTCACCAAAAAAGTAGGTGCAAAACTGCAAACAATGGGAAATTTAGGGCAAAAGAGGAGAGTTCAAGATTTTAAAACACAAAAGAAAAAAAGTTCTATTTAACTAGGGAACTGTAATAATTGAGATTAATTGTATATTGTGTTGAAAGCAGAAATGGTTAAGTTGTGGTTTGGAGGAATATATGGGGGAAATTATTTGGTTTATTATTATTGGTAAATATAATTAATTGATTTGTAAGAAATTGGATTGCCTGGAAATAATTGGAATATTCATGTTCATATTGATTAATATACAAAAAAAAGATAGTTATATAACTAATTGATTTATATTAAAATGTTGAATTTGTATTAAACAACTGTATTACATAATTACATAAATAACCAATGTGAGGATGGATATAAAAACAGATGACAATGCGAAGAGGTATAATATAGAATAGAAGGGGAAAAATTGAATTTGATTAAGATTAGAGATAAGGATGAAGGGTAATATTGGTTTTTTAAAAAAATAGATGAGGAATAAATATGGCAAAAAAGAAATATAGAAATTGTAAATTTAATTGAAATGACAAAACACTGTTTAAATTTGTGAACTGGCCAAATATTCTGTTCAAAGAAAATACATTGTATGTTTGTATGTGTGTTTCTAATTATTGCTATTTATTCATATTTGTTCTCTTTTATTCTTTAAAGTTTAACAATTCATTCTTTATCTTAATATCTTTATATTTGTTTGGGGTTGGTTTTCTTCCCTTTCATCTTTTTTATTGTACAGCAATCTTTCTCCTCAAACCTACCACCTCTCTCTTTTCTTTCCTTCTTACTTTCTCTTCCCCCCCTCTTCTTCTCCTCCCTACTTCCTCTTCCTTTCTCCTTCTCTCTTCCTCCCTCTCTTACCCTCACTCCTACTCTAATTTCCCTTCCCTTCCTTCATTCCTCTCTATTACTGTATCCTTTTATGCACATGGACTACTCAGAGGGCTGAAAAAGTTATTTTTGATTGGTCCTCGCACTTTTGACCATTCCTCGAACTTACGACTGTCCTCACATTTTACGTTTTGGCCCTATCTTGTCACCATGGTGAAGAGAAGCAGTTGTGAAATGAGTGACACAGTTGTTAAGAATGCTACAATGGGCATAAATGATGACCAGTCATAGGTGCGAAGACCGGTCAAAAGTGCGAGGACCTGTCAGAAATCACTTTTTTCAGCCCTCTGGGTAGTCCTTTTGTGCACATGGACTACTCGAGGGCTGAAAAAGTTATTTTTGACTGGTCCTTGCACTTTTGACCAGTCCTCGAACTTACGACTGTCCTCACATTTTACATTTTTGTCCATCTTGTCACCATGGTGAAGAGAAGCAGTTGTGAAATGAGTGACATGGTTGTTAAGAATGCTGCACGGGCATAAATGTGAGGATGGTCATAAGTGTGAGGACCAGTCAAAAGTGTGAGGATCTGTCAGAAATGACTTTTTTCAGCCCTCTGAGTAGTCCCTATACACATAGCCATGGCCCCCCGGTCACATGCCCAGCTAGCCATGCCCACCCAGTCACATGACCTCCAAGCCACGCCCACAGAACTGGTAGTAAAAAATTTAGAACCCACCCCTGGTTGGGGGTCACCACAACATGAGGAACTGTATTAAAGGGTCGCGGCATTAGGAAGGTTGAGAACCACTGCTGTAGAATGTTTTAAACAATTGACTGTGGATGGGACTCTATGGACCCTTGGCTCAATTTGTTAAATTAGAGCTCTTGTTTACACATTCCCTTTTCCCAACTGGAAGCATATGGAATTCTGCCAACTCTTCCCCCTATGCATTTTCTTTCTTGATTGGCAGGGCAATGCTGGAAGGAGGACAAGATTGGACATATACAGTCATCCATCTAAAATTCCTTACCATGCATAGCAATAGAGCCAGTTTGGTCTGGTGATTAAAGCACCTGGCTAGAAACTGGGAGACTGTGAGTTCAAGTACTGCGTTAGCCATGAAAGCCAGCAGAGTGACTCTGGGCCAGTCACTCATCTCAGCCCCACTTGCCGGGGTTGTTGTTGTGGGGAAAATAAGAGAAAAAAACGGTATTGTGTGCATTTGTCGTTTTGAGTTATTTGTAGAATTAATCAAAGCAGGAAATAAACAAGCAAACAAATAAGGTTTTGTCCATCTTGTACTGAAGTATACATAGTTTGAAGCTGAGACCCAGTTTTAAGCGAACTGGGAGAATGCAAATGACCAGCTGTTCGCAAGGAGTATAAATTCTTCCATTCCCCACCATCCAGTCAGAGCTGAAGAAGCTTCTTGGATGAGAAGCAAAATGTCATTCAAAAAACTCCCCAGAAAGTCCAGTTGCCTCTTGAAAAAGCGCCTTTGGGATTCTATTTTATTATAATCTACAAATATAGGTGCATGTAAACAAACCATGATATTGTTGAAGACAGCATTTTAGCAGCTACATTGTAAAGAGTAAATTATACTGTATAAATTCCTAAATTTTTAAATAATTCCAGTGTTTAACAATCTCTGGCTAAAGCACTAAGTAGAACTGATGTAAAGTAAATCAATTGTTAGTTATTATAAGAACAATCATAAAATGGCAAGACACAAGACACAATTGGCTTCTTGCAATAGTTGAAATGTTTGCTGTCTGGGTTTAATGCTACTTCTGTCTGGGAAAAAAAGTTAAGCCTGAAACTTGCAAAAGCTAAAAATAAATCTCCTTTCCTCCTGAAAAAATCAACATAAAATTGATGGTAACATTATAGCATATCTACATGTACATATTTGATGCATCTTGGTAATCACAAGTGATAGTAAGACTAACAACAGAAAGGGTCAAGGAAAATCATTAATAAAATATATATAGTCATGCAAAGAAAACCTTAAAGAGAAAGTTCTTTTATCCAATGAAAAAGTAATTGTTCTAAGATTTGCTTAGTTAAAAAAAAAGTGAAGATGGAATTAAATGCATTCAGTATTTCAACAAGAAACATGTAGTTAGTGCCATTTCAGTATTTCCTGAAGCTGTATATCTAACACTATTAATTTAGCTATTCTAAATGTTACCTAGTTATTAACATAGTTTAACAAGAAAAAACTTCCTTCCACCAAATACAGTACGGGAAAGACAAAACATATTCCTGGATTTTAATAGATATTGTATGTAAGAAGAAAATGAATAGTATTCTCCAGTAATACCCTTCTGATTTGGCAAAGATAAGATATTTGAATGTGCTAAATACTTCTTAGTAGTGACTACAGCAGTGAGTAAATATATCACATATTCTCTATTAGAAACATATTCCATATTATTTCATACTTGAATGATATAAGGAAGAATTTTTTAAAAAAACTGTTGATTTGATTTAGCTAACCATCTGATGTTTTGAAATGTCCCTTAGTCCATTCATGGCCAAGAGATAAGATTATAAAAAGCCATACTCATCATTATCAAAATAACCTTTTGCTTCCATAGTTTAGCCCATTTCTTATACTTTAGCCAATATAAATTCAAATGCCCAATTTTCATCAACAATAGCAAGGCTCATTTAAGAGCTTTCACTTTTAGCTGGTTAAATTGTCTCCAATTTACTGGAAACTGGAGCTTATCTATACAGAAAAATGTATTTTGGACCCATTATATATGGCTTTAAGTTATCAAAGTTATATCGGGCCAAAGTTTGGAAAGAAATTATGAGGAAATTATTCACTTTTGAAACATATGAAACAAGTTTTCTGAATTAAACTGATGGAAGCAACATTTGGAAAATCAAAATCAACACTTAATAATTCTTTTTCTCAGAATGCTGTGACTGATCATCCCAAATCAGGATCAATAGACTCATTTAAAGCTTATTCATTCTTACACCTGTGTGTCATCAAAAAGCTACCATATCTAAAGAGAAAGAGAGAGGGGGGGAGAGGGAGGGAGAGATCTGACAAAACACATTTTCCCAAGGTATTTTGGGATCTTGAATGGCACTTACGAGAACATAGGTCCAATGACTTTATTTATTGTTTGTTTGTTTATTTGAATCTTGTTGCAATCCCAAGATTATCAGTGAAGTAAAGAAGTGAAACAGTAATAAAGTGTTCCACCATGTAATTCAGATTAAAATGTCTAAATCTCCATGATAAAATCATAAGCATAAAGCCAACTGTAACAATCACAAAGACCAAAAGACATAAATAAATAAAACATGAAAGAATAGAAAATATTGCTAAATTGAAGAACTTTGGCTGTTGACAAATTGTCCAATCACACCCATTTATCAGAAGGTGAAAAGAAAACAATCTGGAACACCTAAAATATAATGGTAACATTAACTCTTGCAATTAGCAATGAGATAAGAGATTAAATTTTCATCTCTCATAGCTGAACATATAATATATTTATTTATTTATTTTATTCGGCTCATATGCCGCCCTATGTCACAATGGACTCAGGGCGGCTCACAATAATAAAACACAAGCCACAAAAATAAAATCTAAAAATTTTAAAATTTAACCCTTAAAACCCCCATCATCAGTCCAAGTCGAGGGATTTGAAAAGCCAAGTTTTTAATTCACGGTGGAAGATGCGAAGGTCAGGTGCTAATCAGAGCTCCAAGGGAAGTTGATTCCAGAGGGTGGGCGCACCCACCGAGAAGGCTCTACTCCTGGGGGCCGCCAGCCGGCACTGTCTAGCCGACGGCACCCTGAGCAGGCCCTCTCTGTGGGCACGAACCGGGTGATGGGATATCGTTGCTGGCTGTAAGTGGTCTGCCAAATATCCTGGTCCTAAGCCATGTAGGGCTTTATAGGTCATCACCACCACCTTGAATCTCACCTGGAGGGCAACCGGTAACCAATGCAAACTGTGCAGGAGGGGTGTAACATGGGAGTATTGGGATTCTCCCATCACAACCTGAGCAGCTGCATTTTGCACCAGCTGGAGCCTCTGAGTGGTCCTCAAGGGCAGCCCCATGTAGAGAGCATTGCAGTAGTCAATCCATGAGGTGACCATATATACTTACTGCATTTTCTTTTGTGAGATAAGCGACTTAACAGAAGTAATTTGTTAAGATATAAGAGAAATAAAATAAAAATGCAACAAAATTTAGTTTATAGCAGCACCATTCACTACATTTTAACCTACCTTTTAATTCATGCACACCATTCTTGCTTTCTCCACACCCTGATTCATATATTGTGTTTTGTGATTTAAACTTCTCACTTCTTTTATTTATTTATTTATTTATTTATTATGAAGATTTACATGACCACCAAACTCACCGAAGGTGATTCTGAACAGATTACAAAAGTATAAACAGAGAGCAAACCTCAAGATGCCACCTAGGGTAATGAAACATCTGCAAGAAAATAACTCAGAGAGCACCAAGGAATCTACAGTTGACTCCTGAGCTACAAATATTCTCTTCTATTAGAAATGAAACTATTCACTTAGGGCCGTGATGGCGAACGTGGCACGTGGAGCCATATCGGTGGGCACGCGAGTGTTGCCCTAGCTCAGCGCCAGCCAGCTGATTTTTGGGCCTTCCGGGCCCATCAGAAGTCGGAAAACAGGCTATTTCTGGCCTATTTCCAGAGGGCCTCCAGGGGGGTAGGGAAGGCCATTTCCGCCCTCTTCAGGCTCCTAGAAAGGCTCTGGAGCTTGAGGAGGGTGAAAAACGGGCCTTCCAGTCCCACCAGAAGTCAGCAGATGGGCCATTTCCGGCCTCCGGGGGGATGGGGAAGGCTGTTTTTGCCCTCCCTAGGCTCCAAGAAAGTGCCTGGAGCCTGGGGAGGGTGAAAAACGGGCCTACTGGGCCCACCGTGCCATCTCGTGCCAAAAGCGGGGGGAGTGCAGGGGTGTCACGTGCGCATGCGTGGGGGGCGGGGTGCACTGAATTATGGGTATGGGCATGCATGGGCGCGATCCTCCCCCGCGCTCCCCCTGCTTTTGGCACACAATGGCAAAAAGGTTAGCCATCACTGACTTAGGGCTTTCAAACTCCAGTCGTGGTGGTAAACTGGAATGATATTGGCTACAGAGTGCTGGTCATGCAGTTTCTTTTCCAAAACTGGATTAAAGAGGACTCTGAAAGTGGGCTAAGATAAATCCTAAGAAACAGATAGAAAAAGTAATGGCTGTTCGCATCCGGGCTATCATTTGCCCACATACAGCACATTTAAAACTAGCATCAATGAAAGGTTCAGCATGTTAATTCTCCTTTTTAAAGATCTCTGCTTGAAGTTCTACCGATGGCAGAACAAGATGCACAGTTAAATCTCTGAGGAAACCATAGAAATTTGACAAAGTCATGGTTACATTTTCCAAGGATGCTTAGTATTTATACTGTAGAAGGAACAGTAGGTCAAGAGAGTACATTTGCACCAGCAGCACGGCAAAATAATACATTGAGATTGTGAAACCAGACAGGAGTAGGCAGCTGATCAGGATAAAAGAAACAAAAAACTAGATCTGCTGGGCAATGTTGAGACTAGTAAACACAGTGTACCAATATAGTAACTGCCTATGCAGAAAGCTGGGAAAGCAGCACTTGTTTTGTTTTTATTATTGCCTTTGGATTTTAGCAAACATAATGTGCACTTTACTTACAGCTTTAAGTTTACCAAGATTCAATGCAAACGAAATAACTGTAGATAGAATAAGTACAGTCTTATTCTATCTATTCTATCTATGAGCACTGCTATCCTGTTCCCTTGCTCGGCTTCATTTCGCTGCAGACAAATGCTTCCATTCCAGTCAGCTACTGTGTGATGTGATATGAATAATCTGTTCCCTCCAGTCCCAGGCACTTTGTCCAAGGCTTCTGAAGGGACCCCAACTAGCTAATCTCTGGAGGTTTGTTTGTTTTACAAATTCACCATGGAAACTCACCATGGGGTTCACTGGTTGAATCTGAAACAATGATCCTTTCTTCCTTTTCTTCTTTGAACAAGGTGTAATTGAGAAGAGTTCTGTCACATATCTCTAAGAGGCAGGAAGAATGATTAAATGGTGGGACATTTTAAACTGGTCTACATAAGGATACACCAGGCAGAAAAGTACAAAGGGAAGTCAACAGAAGACAAAAGTTATCTCAATGAAAGTCAAATCCTCTAAGAATCACACAGCAAAGCAAGTGGAGATGGCTTTCCTGGCACAGATGGTGCTGGAAGTGGGGTCAACATGCAAGGGAATGCAAACATAGTTGAGTAGATGTGTATGGTACACCTGGTTCAGTCACAATGTTAGGTATCTCTGTGGCCAAAGTGGAAGAAGGAGTTAAATCTAGAAAGGGATTTTTAAGGTTGGCCTCACTACCAGCAGATTTATGCAGAGATGTCAAAGTGGCAAGAGATGTCAAAGTTGTAGTGTGGCAAATCTCTTAGATTTTCCTTTTACCATGAGGACATTAGGTTTTAGAAAAATTAACAAGCATTCTTGTGGTTCCCCCCCCCCCTTGTTTATTACTAGATATAGGCAAGTTTTCTTAGTTTCATTTTCAGAGA
The DNA here is from genome assembly GCA_012654045.1 of Ptyas mucosa. Classification (NCBI taxonomy): domain Eukaryota; kingdom Metazoa; phylum Chordata; class Lepidosauria; order Squamata; family Colubridae; genus Ptyas; species Ptyas mucosa. The sequence goes on from WNWU01000001.1 coordinate 30,843,437, forward strand.
GGTAGAGCAATTTAGGAAGTATTCTGCTAAGGCAGTTAAGAATGTCTTTTTTCCCATTCCCTCTTCTCTATAGCTGTAAATACATAGGAATGTGGCAGTGATTTACAGCTACTCTTGCCAATTTATCTAAGTTAACTTGTTTCATTATGTGTACTGTAGTTAATTTAAGCTTGTGGCTATTTAGGGGTAGAGTTTCTCTTCAATTTAATTTCTCTTCAATTCTCTCCTGACTTATCAGAGAGCAAAGGTCTTAAATTACACTGGCACTTTCTGGTCTTCTCTCTTCAGCCTCCATTGCTGTCCATCCCTCTTTTGCCATGGCTTTCTCAATATACTATCCAAAACCACTTCAAGAGTCTTGCCTCTGGCTCTCCTGGAATCATCAGGCATTCAGCACTTTAAACAGGCTGAAGTCCATTTTAGTTTGCCAGCCATCATTTTTTCCTCTCTTTCTTCAAATCTAGCCAGATCCCCACTTTTCTATGAGAAAGGTTCTGCCTGTGAGAAAAAAAAAGTTATTGTCTCTTCTCCCAGACATCCTTTACAGAGAAGAACAACAGGGTTGTCTGGGAGTTCACATCACAGGATGGCAGGTACTACTTAACTGCTTTATGCATTATCTTCTGTTTTACCTTTTTTCTTTTGATTTCTTTGGCTCACTACTTGGAAGAGATATTCAAGTGTCGTGATGTGACTATACTTACAAAGATCAGAATCGTGCAATTCACGATATTCAGGGAAAGACTGTATGTAAACAAAAGTTAGACTTTGAAGAAGCAGATAAGAAGAGCATTGATGCCTTTGAACTTTGGTGTTCAAGAAGACTCTTAAGAAAATGGGCAGCCAAGGAAACAGACTGATGGATCATCAAACAAATCAACCTAGAGTTCTCAATCAAAATACAAATGACCAGGCTGAAATTATGATACTTCAGGCACATTATGCAGAAATCTAGCTCTCTGGATAAGGCTCTAATGCTGGGAAAGGTGGAAGGAAAGAGAAGAGGATGGCCAATAACACTGTGGATGAATTGTTATGTGGCAGCAAGAGCACCATTGGAAGATCTGAAGAACCAGGTTAGAGATAGAACAACATGGAGAAAATCTATCTATATGCTTGCTAGAAGCTGAAAATGACTTGATGGCACACCATCGATCAATTAATATGATCTTATTTTCTGAATTTTGCACAATGTTACTTACTGTGGAAGAGAATTGTGTGATGGGTAGATATGGGTATAATTCCCCCTTTAAGGTGGGAAAGCAGAATGAAGAGTTTTCCAGGGAAGAAATTGCACATTGATGATGGCGCCACTATAAATGGAGCCAACTACTGCGGCAGAATGAAGAGCTGGTGAGTAGACCACCTCTTCCTAATTCCTCTCTGCAAGGACTTGGAATCATCCACAAGTGCTCCAGACAGCTGCTCCTTGTGAGGAGACTGCAAGATAGCAGGTTTAGAGCTCTGGGAGATGAGGGAATAGCCATCTTGCTCAAACCATGGTAAACACTTTTAAAAGGACACAGGGTTCAAATTTATTTTATTTATATTTCACATTTCTGAACCATTCATCTCCCTCAAAGGAGGACTCTGGGTTGTGTACAATAAAGTATCAAAATGTAAAACAGCATACTATAAAATTAAAAGCCAGGGTGCCAGGACTGGACAGAATACCTGCACAGGAGCTACTGACCTGGGACCAGCCTTCTCTAGCAGCATATTATAACTTGCTGCTAGCCACTGATGGCCCACCAAAATATCTAGCCTGTGTTCTGTCCTCGTCCCCCACATGCACAAACCCACACAGTCATTCGAGGGTTAAATAATTTACTGAATCCAAAATCTCACCCGCACAGTGTCAGTCTTGTTGAAGCATCAAAAGCAGCACTTTTTGGAATAGTTTTGTCTGTCACAGAATCTAAACGGCCACACCCCTCCTTTATATAGCCTGTGGGGTGTGGTCCAGTGACTCAGCTTAATCCCTGGCACGCCTCCTCTTCTGCTGGGATAGTTTCGCAAGCCGACGCTGATGTGGATCCAGCCACAACTTGTCTCCCTCATCACTCTCCGACCGATCGGAGACACCTGGCTCCTGGCCAATCTCCTCTCCTGGCCAATCTCCTCTCCTTCGGCCGACATCTGAGGAATTGTCAGAGAGGAGGGGCCGGGGGAGGGAGGCCTGGCCGGCTCCTCTCCTTCAGGTTCGGAGCCTTCTTCCTCCGATACGATGGGCTCGGGGGTCGGAGCCACAACAGCCTGCTTGCGAGTGGTGTTTCTGCCCAAGACAGAGAACCCATCGACTACTGGGGACTACAGGCCTAACTCGATTGCCTCAACCATCCTATGGGCATTTCACAAGATCATGGCCCGGCGCCTCCGAGATACGCTTCAGCTCTCTCCCCTCAAACATGCGTTCCTCCAGAGAGATGGCTGCCTCGAGGCAACGAACCTGCTACATACCATCTTTAAAAATTTTTAAATCTTTTAAAATTTTAGAATTAATTAAAAAAAATTAAAAAAATTCAGGGAAGCAAGAATAATTACACCCTGTTAAAATGCGTCCTTTTTCATAAATTGCTTCACACACACACACAAAGCAAAAGGGTGATTAGAACTTTGATTTTGGAAAGTTATGAACAGACTAAGTGTTAAGATGAAATATGATTCTGAATTCATTAAAATACAGAGGTACCTTGGTATTCATCATGAATTGGTTCTAGAAGGCACGATGAGTACAGAAAAAGGGCCTGGTGGCTCAGTAGACTAAAAGCATTATGATTAACACCAGCTGTCTGCAATTACTGTAAGTTCGAATCTCACTAGGCTGGCTCAGCCTTCCATCCTTTCTAAGGTAGGTAAAATGAGGACCCGGTTTGTGGGGGCAATAAGCTGACTTTGTAT
>WNWU01000001.1:30846347-30856702 GCA_012654045.1 Ptyas mucosa
AAAGTATGAAGGCTATTGCTTAATGCATTGCAAGCCGCCCTGAGTCTCCGGAGAAGGGCGGCATATAAATAAGAATTTTAAAAAAAAATTCCATTGACCCTTATCTAACTCCAAGCAGGTGCTAAAGTTAGTTGAGAATATTCATATACATGAGTAGCAATAAATCAGTTTTATTGGATCTTCATGTGGGGACCTGATCTTTAATGCCTGAGATGTTTCTATTTTCTTTTCTATATCTTCTATTTTTCCTTTTTTTCCCTTTGGTTTGTATTAATTCTTTGCCATTGTAGTTATAATTTTTAATAACATTGCTATTAAAAAAAGAAAAGCCCAATGAAGGAGGAACAGCTTCTTTATTTATTAACTTGTGCTAATTCTCTGCTGGAAATTCCCATTTCAGATGCTTTTAGGTTTCATGGTAGTAAAGGAATAGACATCTTTGCAAAGACATTAGTGAGACAATCACTGGAATTATCATCAACACCAAGCATGAGCACCCTAATCTCACTTGAAGTTGGCCCTGGTGCAATTATTCACCATGTCTATCTTCCCCCATCAGCTGATTAGTCAGTGGCTCAGTTGCACAACCAGGGAAGGGTCTGCCTCCTCCTCCTCCTCCTCCCTGGGAGTGTTAATTGGCCAGATGTCTTCCTTTATGCTTCTTTATTTCACTTTTTAAAAACTTGGGAGAAGTTCAGATAAGTGTGGGAGGAGCAACAGAGTCTACCCCGGGCAGAGTCCCCAAGACGTAGGTTCCTCATTCCTGCTCCCATTGGCAGATATTTTCCTTACAGGCTGGTGAACGGGATGGTCCAAAGCCCAAGGAGGAAAAACAATTACGATGTGTGTAAAGGATGGTAAACTCACAATTCAGAACAATACTATCTGACAGTGAAGCAGAAGCAACGGAAGCAGGAAAGGGTTTGGCCACAGGGGCAAGCAAACATTATGTTAACTTCGCTTTGTGCCAATTCTAAGTTGAGTGGACATCACTTCAAGTAAATTGTGGAAAAATGACGCAGTGAGAAATGGAAGCATGATCATTATGTTATGGGTACACCATGTATTGCTGTAGGCAATGCAAGTCAGCCTTGCTCCAAATAAATTGGACGACGTCTTCTAAGTGGCAAAACTCCAGACAATTACTAAATGGCAGACCAAACTACTAAAGAGACAGGACGGTTTCTCTTTACTGGCATTTAGTGGTCATCTAGATTTTTGCTCCCCAGATCTGATATCCTTAAACATTTGTAGACTCTATCAGGTTGGCCCCCTCCCCTCAAAAAATCCCCACATAGATCTGTATTATGTTTGCATATGCCTCATCAAATCATCTAACGTTAATCTGCAAATCTTTGATTTATTGGTTTCATCTTGTGAAATGAGTTGTCTTTACTGACATCATTTTTTTGGGGGGGGGGGGGGAAGCCCTATCCGCTTTGGGAAACCAAACAGCATCAACACAGCACTTCACCAAATCCTGGAACTCTGGAGACTGTACTTGTCACGCAGAGTTTCCCAGCCTTATTGTACATCTAAATTTAGCTTGAGAAATCAGTATGGTTGCCGTTTCCGGATTAGAAATTGAGGCTTTAGTTCCATCTACAGGCAAGATTCTTGCACAACTGGTGCTGCTTTCTGACTGCCTATTTTCTTTCATTGAGGTTTGCAAACTTTCATGCAACATGAAATGTTTCATTAAAGCATAAGGGAAAGACAAATTAAATCTTCAGAACTCACACCCCTCCCCGTAATCTCTTTACACATGCATGATTTTGATATTTCAGATTGATCCAATAATCACACTGTTTTCTGCACTAGCTGACCAGATTGTGGTCAAGGTATAGGAGCTTGACAAAACACTGTTTTGTTGCTTTGTCCCTTTCCTCTAGAAATCAGTATTTTGGACTTTACAATTTGTATTTTACCATTTAGTTTCTTCTTCTTAAGAATTTCCTGAGAAACATCTGTGTATTGCAAAAAAAGAAGCAGCAGCAGCAGCAAATATGGAATAGGTTCACACAACTGTGCTAAAACCATATAGGTAATCCTCAATTTATGACCACAATTAAACCCAAAATTTCTGTTGCTAAGCAGAATATTTCTTAAGTAAACTTTGCCCCATTTTATGACCTTTATTGCCACAGTTGTTAAGTGAATAACTGCAGATGTTAAATTAGTAACACGGTTGTTAAGTGAATGGACGTTGGTCCTACCTGATACGTCCGTTCTCGATCAGGAAGGAACGGCAGTCAGACTGGGGAAGGACTTCCTCTATGCAGCGTGGATCGAGTCTTGCCAATTTGAATAGCTCCGCCCTCCTGGCTCCAGTGTTTTGGCGAGGGCGTAGGCGCAGACTGACGTGTCTTCCTGAAATGAGAGAGAATTAAGAAACACCCCCCTCCCAGCCGACCATGAGGGCCGGAGACAAAGGGTGGGGCTGACTGCCGTTCCTTCCTGATCGAGAACGGACGTATCAGGTAGGACCAACGTCCATTCTCCGAAGGAAGGGAACGGCAGTCAGACTAGGGGCCATACCAAGGCCACATGTCCTCCAGGGTGGGAACAACCGGCCCGAAGACCGTCAGGAGGGAAGCACGGCCTGCAGGACTCTCCGGCCGAAGGCAGCATCCGCAGAGGCGAAGGAGTCCACGCGGTAATGACGAATAAATGGTGAAATCGAGGTCCACGTGGCGGCCCTGCAGACTTCTTCGAGTGGCGCTTGAGTGGCCCAAGCGGCTGAAGTGGCCGCACTCCTGGTTGAATGGGCTGTGATGCAGTGTGGGATGGTCAGCTTCAGTTGTTGATAAGCAGTAGCGATAGCAGCCCTGATCCAGCGCCCCAAGGTAGGGCCAGTGACACGGGCACCAATGGACTCCAGCTGAAACGAGACGAACAATGCTTCCGTCTTGCGGAAAGGTGCAGTCCGGTCCAAGTAGATCCGAAGCGCCCTGCGGACATCCAGGCGATGCCAGGAGCGTTCCAAACGATGAGTGGGGTGAGGGCAAAAATCCGGGAGCACAATTTCCTGTGCCCTGTGGAACAAGGTATTCACTTTCGGGAGGAAAGCCGGGTCGAGGCGTAGGACCACCCTGTCGCTATGAAAGATACAAAGGTCACTGCGGGTGGACAGGGCAGCCAGCTCCGATATCCTGCGAGCCGAGGTGATTGCAACAAGGAACAAAACCTTAAACGATAAGAAACGGAGAGAAACCTGTTGGAGCGGCTCAAAGGGCGATGAGGTGAGAGCCGTGAGAACCTTGTTCAGATCCCAAGTTGGGAAGCGATGCACAGTAGGAGGGCGGAGATTGACTGCCCCGCGAAGAAAGGTACGAATGAAAGGATGACGGGATAAGGAGTCCGGAGAGCCACAGGACAGGACTGAAGCAAGGGCCGCCACCTGTCGACGGAGGGTGCTGGGAGCCAATCCCGCCTTGAAGCCAGCTTGGAGGAAGGAAAGGACCTGGAGGACAGACGCCGACAGAGGGTCGATGGCTGAACGGTTACACCAGGATACGAAGGAGCGCCAAGTAGCCCCGTAGATTCTGTTGGTAGAGGAGCGGCGAGCGGCCTGCATTGTGTTGACGACCGGGAGCGGGACCCGGTGTGCCGTTAGGAGGAGCCGCTCAACCTCCAAACGGTCAACTGAAGCCAGGCTGGATCTGGGTAACGTAGATGACCCTGTGTCAGAAGTACCAAGGAGTCCGGGATGCGCCAGTGAGGTGCCACAGATAGGGACACCAGGTCCGCGTACCAAGGCCGACGCGGCCAATGAGGAGCAACAAGGATAAGGGCTGCCTTCTCCTCCAGTAGCTTCCGAAGGACGCGGGGGATCAGGGGGAGGGGAGGAAACGCGTAGAGGAGGCCGGTCGGCCAAGGGCTGCGGAGGGCGTTGGTGGCTTCCGCTCGAGGGTCCGGGAAGCGGGAGAAGTACCGCGGGAGGTGGTGGTTTGTTGATGAGGCAAATAGGTCTACGACCGGAGTCCCGAAGCGGCGAATGATCTCTCGGAAGAGGGAGGGAGACAGGCTCCATTCGCTGTGGTCCACGGGAGAACGGCTGAGGGCGTCCGCTTGAAGATTTGCAGACCCGGAGATGTGATCCGCCCGGATGGATGAAAGGTGAGTTTCGGCCCAGTGACCCAGCAGGATGGTTTCCGTCATCAGAGCCCTGGAATGGGTGCCCCCCATTTTGTTTATGTGCGCCTTGGTCGACATATTGTCGGTAAGGACTAGAATGTCCTGGCCCTCCACCGAGTCCCGAAAGCTGAGAAGAGCCAGGCGCACTGCCCGCAATTCCAGGTAATTGATGTTGTGCTGCCGGTCCCAGGCGGTCCACTGGCCCTGAGCCATATGTTGGAGAAGGTGAGCTCCCCACCCGGTCAGGCTGGCGTCTGTCGTGAGGACTAGACGGGACGGTTCTGTGTAAGGGCTCCCCTTCGAAATTGCCCCCGAAGACCACCACTGGAGGGAGGATCGGACTGGTGAAGGGAGGTTGATGCGGGCCAGTGAAGTGCTCCTGCCGGAACGCTGGTACGGTAGGAGGAGCCACTGGAGCTCCCTGCAGTGTAATCTGGACCAGGGAACAATTCCAAAGGTGGAAACCATCTTGCCCAGAAGAACCGAAGGTTTCAGGAGAGAGACAGCCCCTTCAGATCTACATTGGGTAACTAACTCCCGAAGAGCTGCCTGGCGGTCAGGGGAAAGGAACACCCTCGCTGCGACCGTGTCAATAGTGGCTCCCAAGTGCACGATAGTGGTGGATGGGGAGAGGTGACTCTTGGGCCAATTAACCGAAAACCCATGGGATTGAAGAAGAGAAAGAACAGCGGAAAGATCCTTGTGAGCAGAGGACAGGGAAGAAGACATAATGAGAATATCGTCCAAATAAAATTGAATTCTAATAGGGAGAGAGCGGATGTGTCCTATAAAAGCGGCCATGATCTTGGTGAAAACCCTCGGGGCCGAAGAAAGGCCAAAGGGCAAAGCCCTATATTGAAAATGAGACCCCATGAAATGAAAACGTAGAAATTGACGGTGGGAAGGGTGAACCGGAATATGGAGGTAAGCCTCCGTTAAATCAATTGAGGAGAGAAAGTCCCCCGGGCGTAGACACTCCAAGATGGAGAACAGAGTGTGCATCTTGAACCGGCGATAAATTATGTACCGGTTCAGAGCCTTAAGGTCCAAGATGGCACGCCATCCCCCCGAGGACTTCGGGACAACAAAAAGTCGGGAGTAGAACCCTCTGCCCTGTTGGTGAGGGGGGACCCTCTGGACAGCCCGAATAGCAAGGAGATGGTCAATTGCTGAGGAAACTAAAGCCTGCTTTTGCGGGTCCCGAGAAATGGGGCAGGAAATGAAACCCGGAGGGGGAAGGCTGATAAATTCTAAACGAAGACCTGAGTGAATGGTAGACAGAACCCAGGAGTCAGACACAGAGGAAACCCATTGGGAGTAGAAATAGGACAAACGACCCCCTATTGGAAAATCTCCCAGAGGCCTATCTGCCTCGTCTGGCAAAACGGCCCCGTCCACCCCGAAAGGACCGGCGAGCTGGTAAACTGCCCCCTGATCTAACCTGGGAGTCAAGATGTTGGACTCGAGGCGGGGCTGGACGCTGGTAGCGTGGCTGGAACGAGCTGGATTCGGAGCCACGAAAGGACTGGGGCCGTGGATATGGAGAATAGCGGGAAGCAGACCGCCTAAGCTGAGACGGGAGAATCTTGCGCTTGTCCCGTGTTTCGATCAGGAGAGGCTCCAGGGGAGGGCCAAAGAGAGTGCCTGCAGAATACGGGGCTGAGGCAAGTTGCCACTTACTACGCATATCTGCCTGCCAGCCCCGGAGCCAGAGCAGCCGGCGTGAGGCGATGGAAGAACCTAGAGCTCGGGCTGCGAACCTCGTGGCGTTGAGCGTGGCATCTGCCGAATATTCCAGGGCCGCCGCAATTTTATTGAGATCTTGATGTGCTCTAAGGTCCGAACGGGGCAAACAGTCTTGAAGCTGCTTTAACCAGAGGAGAGCCGCCCGGTTGAAAAATGATGCCGAAGATGAGGCCCGGATGGACCAGGCGGCCGCGAGGTGTCCCTTGACTAGAGTCTTCTCCGCCCTCTTATCCTCCGGCCGGAGGGAATCTTCGGGTGGACCAGTGGGGTGGACCGGGTTGGTTAGGGCGACAATAGGTGGGTCCACGGTCGGAGGTTGGAGCAGGTCGGCCAAAGCCGGAGCAGAATTGTAGATCCGCTTGTCTAGGTTATTAGGGCTGGGGCCCGCACCCGGGAGAGACCATTGGCGCTGGAGCACATCCAGAAATAGTTTGGGTGCTGGGATGGTCTCTGGCGCCACCGTAGGTTCTGCAAATAGAGCTGAAGCAGGATCCGAGGGAGCAGGGGGGGAAGCGGCCGGTGGGAGGTCACCCAGGCGAGTGGTGGCAATGGCCTTGAACAGTAAGGACCTGAACATTTGCGGTTTAAACAGGCCAATGAATGGGGATTGGTCAGGGATCAATCCCTCATCATCTGAGAGAGCAGCATCCAGGGCATCCTCATGATCTGAAGTAACAGCCATGTCTCCAGAACAATCATAGTCCTCAGGTTCCAAGTCAAGGGACTGCTCTTCGAGGCCTCGATGTTGGGGCCGAGAGGGGGCCGGTGCACCAACAGGTAATCCCACTTGCTGCAAACATTGGGTAAAGCCCTCCCGGATGACTCTTGTAAGCAACGCCTCAAGGGCTTCAGCCGGTTGTGGGAGAGGTGCAGGAGCGGGGGGAGCTACAGAGGGCGCAGGAGAAGGACTCCGCAAGGAATCTGCCTCAGACTCCGTCTGGAACAATGGCTCCTTCCCTGGGGGGGGAGCAGGTCCCGCTGAGGGGGGACGATCTGGAGAGAGCTCCCTGGAATTATGGCCAGCTGCCATGGAAGGGGAGGCTGACATAGGCGGGGCCTCAGGGGCCGGCGAGGGAGGAGGGCCCTGAGATTGATGGGCCACTTTGGAGAATGCCTTTTCCATCGCGCGATGGCGGCGCTGTTCCTCCTTAGTGGGAGCAGCTTTGGCATGGGCCACAGCCTTGGAGGCTCTAGACCGCTTGGCAGGTGGAGGCTGAGCCGAAGAGCCTTCTAGAGAATCAGTAGAGAAAGCGGAACGTGCCAAAGGGCCCGAAGATGAGGCCTTGCAGCCGGATCTATCCCCCATATTTGAAATCCACAGTCAACAAAATGGCCGCCGGACCAATTCGCGCCAAATTTAACCGCCAAACTCACCGGGCTGCAAGCAATCAGGGCTCCCTTCAGGCTACAGAAGAATCGCTAGCTCGAAGCTATTATTGCGATATGAGGGGCGGCTAGAAGAAACTCAAGCCGAAGGAAAAGCTGCTGGGCCAAAAGCCTTTGAAACGCAGCGTCAGCTCGTTAGTGAGATCGGGGGAGATAAGGCTGCAGAGGGAGAGCCCGTCAGGAGCTTGGCCGGCTCCCTGGCAGTCACAGGAGACAATCCGACGATCAACGAGTAGAGGAAAGGCAAAATCTCCAGATAATAATAAAGCTGCTGGGCAGAGCCTTTAAAACGCAGCGGCTGCTTGTAAAGCAGATCGGAGTGAGATAAGGCAGCCGGGGGAGGCGTGACAGCCGTCCGGCTCCCAGACAGCCTCTGACGAACAGCAGAAGTCCTCCGATGGTGAGGAAAAACTCCGAATAATATACAGTCTCAAGCCGATGATAAGGCGAGCAGGGAAGCAAGAAAAAAACACCAAAAAGGCTTGTAAAGTAGCAGTTAGGACTGGCTATATTGGAAGACACGTCTATCCAGCATAGATCGAGTCAAAACACTGGAGCCAGGAGGGCGGAGCTATTCAAATTGGCAAGACTCGATCCACGCTGCATAGAGGAAGTCCTTCCCCAGTCTGACTGCCGTTCCCTTCCTTCGGAGAATCTGACTTCCCCATTAGCTTTGCTTGTCAGAAGGTCACAAAAGGTGACCACATGACCCCAGGACACTGCAAATGTCATAAATATGAGTCAGTTGCCAAACAGCTGAATTTTGATCACATGACCATGGAGATGATGCAACGGTCGTAAGGGTGAAAAAAAGTCGTAAGTCACTTTTTTCAGTGTCGTTGTAACTTCAAACCACAACACTAAATGAAGCGTTGTAATTTGAGGACTGCCTATATTTTATTGTGTTTATCCAATAAAATACAACCAACATGATTTCAGGTAGTTTATTATATAAAACAGTGCAATTGTACAATGTACAATGACAGAAAAGTAGTAAATACCGTGTTTTCCCCAAAATAACATCCTGTCTTATATTTTTCTGAACCCCAAAATAACTGCTTGGCCTTATTTTTGGGGAGGTCTTATTATTTTGGGGAGCATGGAGCAAGACAGGACTCCTCTTGCCTTACCTGATTTCCAGCTCTGTCTCCCTAACCCAAATCAGAGGAAATGGCAGGGGCTGGCTGCACATGCGGTTAAATATTTTCAGGGAGGACTTATTTTCGGGGAGGGCTTATTTTCGGGGGGGGACTTATTTTAGCTTGGACTTATTATCAGGGGATGTCTTATTTTTGGGAAAACAGGGTATAACATTCACCAATTACTCCCCAAAGGCCCTCCAGAACAAGTCTGTCATTATTTTTTTCTCGAAGGCCAAAAATGAGGATTGCAATCTAAGACTGAGGGGGAAAGTGTTCCCCAACATGAGGGCAACCACAGAGAAACATTACTTCAATGCATGGAGGACGTTAAAAGACAGTAGAAAGTCCTCATTGGGCAAGTTGAGCAGGTCACCTTTATACAGAGAAGGAGGTCCAATTAATATTTCAAGACTAAGCTTAATAAGTCAAGACAATCACTTTCACTTGCACCCAGAAACTTATTAATAATCAATATAGCAATAGCACTTAAGACTTATATACTGCTTCACAGTCCTCTCTAAATGGTTTACAGAGTCAGCATATTGCCCCCAACTATTTAGATCCTCATTTTACCAACCTTGGAAGGTTGAGTCAGTCTTGAACCAGTCAGGATCGAACTCCTGGAGTGAGCAGTGAGGTAGGCTGCAGTACTGCATTCCAACCACTGCGCCACCACGGCTGGGCACTTTAACATAGCTTAAAGTTACATTGGTGTTACATGATTATTGCAGCTTTGACAAATATACAGGCTACCAACTGCAGTTTGGACCAAATGCAATCTCCATATTTTGCACCAATTGCGATTTCCAGGTGCCCTCCACAGTCACCCTCATGAAGAGAATATCGCAGCAAACTAAAGGTCTGGTGAAAAGCCACCTATCCAGAGCCTCCACCTGCATTTTAAGCAGCAGCCCTGAATCTAACAGAACTCCCCCATCCACAGACCTGCTCTTTATAGGGCCAGTGCTCTCTCTTCAAGTTATCATTAGTGAAAAATACCCTTTCTGCACAAACAACAACTCTGTTTTGCTTGAGTTCAATTTCAACTTGGCATCATCCCATTCTAGACCCGGATAGTTTCATCCTGAACCAACAGATGATCTTTTCCAGCAGCTTCATATAGGTATTAAACAGGAGAGGTGAGAGCATCAAACCCTTTGGGATCCGACAAATGAGGACCTCCTTGGCTAACCTCTTGTTCTTCCTGCTACTGATTGTTCCCATCCCAGGGGTGAAATCCAGCAGGTTCTGACAGGTTCTGGAGAACCGGTAGTGGAAATTTTGAGTAGTTTGGAGAACCAGCAAATGCCACCCCTGGCTGGCCCCAGAGTGGGGAGGGAATGGAGATTTTGCAATATCCTTCCCCCAGGAATGGGGTGGGAATGGAGATTTTGCAGTATCCTTCCCTTGCCACGCCCACCAAGCCACACCATACCCACAGAACCGGTAGTAAAAAAAAATTGGATTTCACCACTGTCCCAACCCCTCAGGAAAGAGCAAAAATCAGTGAAACAATGTGACCCCACGGCCATAGGATGCTATAATTGGAGTAATCGAATGTTGCTGAGAGCTCTAAGAAGACAAGGAGTTGTGTGCTCCCCTTATCCAGATCCAGATTTACCCTTTGTTTCCCTCCACCCCAAATCTACCTTTCATTGCTTCATCTCCTGGAAGACTTCTATAAATTAAGGAGCTCCCTCGGATCAGCGAAGAACAAGAGGGTGTTCAGGAGCAATCTTATTGAGACTTCCCTATTTCAAATGGCAGATAGATCCTTGGTAGAACTGCCTATCCAATGATTAGGAAATTTTCCAAGTGTCCTTTGGAAGCACCCATTTCTATTAACTAGAATACAACTGAGGTTTTGTTGATAACACCCAAGTAGGTGTTGTTTTAAATATATATATATATATATATATATATATATATATATATATATATATA
>WNWU01000001.1:30856712-30890914 GCA_012654045.1 Ptyas mucosa
TATATATATATATATATATATATATATATATATATATATATATATATGAATAACTCTACAATGCTGTTTTCTTTCTATATTCATGCTATGCTTTGAGAACTGTATGCAATGAAATTTCACTTTAATATATGCCAATCAGTGTACATTCAATGTGACAATAAACTATTCTATTCTATTGTTTCTATTCTAATTCTATTCTACAAAGTGTGTAAATTTAAAACATGAAACTCCAAGCCCTCAGGTAATTTCCTTTTTAAAAAAATCAGAGTTGGCAAAGGGGCATTGTCTCCCATGCAAGCTAATAGAAGTAGAAAAGTATTTACAGTATAAGGGCCAGAACTGCTAATATTTAAAGTACATTCGTGACTGTGTGTGGGATAGAATAGCTGAAAAACAGCTGTATTCCCATAGAAAAACCCTGCTTTCTTTGGATCTAGGAAAGGTCCTCTAGCTTCAGGAATACTTTAATTCTGTATTTGCCAAGCAAATTTAGCCCATTGTGGTTTATCCATAAACAAACCATAGTTAGCATGATGCATGAATCAGCTTGAGCCGTTTTTTTAAAAAAACTGATTCACACATAACTAAGCCACAAATTTTAAATTATGGTTTATTGAATAAGCCACAATTCGCTAAATCTCACACACAGTGCTAAATGCCATGCTGCTTGATTTACAAACATATTTTCTGATTGACTGCAGGGATCACACATTACACTAATCCGTACCACATAATCCATAGTATGGTTAGTGTAACATGCAAATCCCAAATTCACATAAAGCCTTAAGCACAACTTGGCTTACTTGTGTGTATGTTTTAGCATGTTATATCAAACCAACCGCTGGGTTTGCAAATCTTGGTTTACGTTTTTTGCAAGTTATTGTAAACTCAACCAGTTGTGGTTCATTCATTAAATGATGGATAACCAAATAATGCACTCAAGTATCTTTATATTCTGCCTATCTTCTGCCTAAATCACTGCCAGGACAGGTTAAAGTAAACACAACCTTAAGTGGAGCTGGACACCTAGTGACTGCATCTATACAATCTTCTTGTTTTCGTTAAGCTCCTGAAGACTAAACGGGAGCTTTTCCAAAATAATTTTTAAAAAAGTGTTCAGTCGCTCTAAGAAGAAAAAAAAAGAACAATATCACCTCTCTAGCAATTGTCCTACACTTTCAGAGACTTAAACCACTGCGTTCAACTTACTGCAGCTAGTTAACAACTGATGCTTAATTCGTCTCCCGCGCTCTACTTACGCGGAAATCGTTCTCTCGCCTCTGGCTCCAGCTATTTAAAAGGGGTGGTCTGCGGAGGTGTGGCCTCCACAGGCCCCGCCCCAATGCATTCTTGCGCTTCTGCCTCGTTTAGCCCAGCCCGGCCGGGTTGCGGATCGTGTGATTGACACGGACCAAAGTTATCCCGGAATAAAGGAAGCACGCATGTGCCATCACACCGGATGTGAACATGCGTACTTGCGCCCCCAGCTTGCTTTACCCGGGAACTCGCTTTGTTAAAAAAAAAAAAGCTGGAATCCGTGCCGAGCCGTGCCAACTTATCCGATCCGTTCTGCGGCTTCTAGAGCTGCAAAAAGGGGTAGGGGAAAAAAGGCCATCTTTCTCACCCTTTCCCTTTCCCAATAAACGGAAGCCTTAGGTTTCCCAGGACCAATAAACTGAACCGAGCCAAGCCCGTTCCAGTCCCGGGAAGGCTTCCTTGCGAGGCTCAAGCAATAGCCCCTCCATGGCTTTTCGTGTCTGCACTCGTGCGCCTTTGATTTTTGATCCTTAACCGGGAGGTGGGCGCGGCGGGGAGATCGGAAGCCGGGGAAAGGATGGATTTCCGAGGCAAGAAGTACGAGCGGGGCACTAACTGGTCGGATCCCGAGGTAGTGGAGCTTCTGCAACTATGGGCTGACGAGTCGGTGCAGGCGGAGCTGGAGAGCTGCCTGCGGAACCAGCACGTCTTCAACCGGATCGCCGAAGTGCTGCGCGAGAAGGGCATCCACCGCACCGGCGATCAGTGCCGGGAGAAGATCAAGAAAATGAAGCTCGAGTACCGTCGCATCAAGGACAACAACAAGGCTCCGCGCGGGGGCAGGACGTGGAAGTTCTACGAGGTGATGGACCGCGTCCTGGCCAGCCGTCCTCCGCTCGTCTACAGCGCCACCGGCAACGGCAACGGCAGCTACGTGTTGACGCAGCAAGGGCTCCCGGGTGGGGTGGTGGAGAGCTACCATCCCCACTTGGGCCCTTCTTCGGCGCTGACCTTCCCACCCTCTCAGCCCCCCGAGCAGATGGAGATCAAATGCGAGGAGGTGGATTCAGAGGACCAGTGCTTGATGCCTGAGCCTCTGCCTTCTCTCACTACTTACCAGCCTGGGGGCTCTGCTGAGGAGCAGGAGATAGACAGGGCCTTCCTGGAGAGGTCCCAGCCTGACTCACCCATCTCCAGGGTGGAGATCCCCATTGAGACCACTGTCTCCCTCTCAGGTAGGAATGCCACATCGATTCAGGCCATCCTGCAGAGCCTCTTATCTTGGTCCTGAAAAAAGGCTGAGCAGAGGCCACAATCCCAGGTTCTTTCAAAGCACGCTGGGTGGCGGGAACCTTACAGCTCCTGGATGGGTTTCATTGCCCACAGAGATGCTTGTCATTATGAAAAGTTTCTCCAGGTTTCTTATCTTCTTGCAACCTGAATTGCTTTTGCCCTGAGAAGAATAGCTGGATCTTTTTGCAGGACCTAACTGGACATCCTGTTAAATGGGCATCTGCCAAAACGGTATGGGTGTTGGGAAGCACACAGTAAATTGTAATCCTCTCTTCCAGAATCCTGCAATAAAGACTAAAACAAAAAAAAAACCCCACCAAAAACCCAAGAGAGGAACAGTATTGCTCCGGCCACTAATCTTTCTTCCCTCCCCAATACTTCCTCCTTAAAGTTCTGCCACTTTTAGGGAACGTTTCTCACCTCCTTTCTTTCCTTCAACTGAATGCTGGGGAAAAGAGAAATGGGATCACAGCAGTAGTGGGTTTCAATTTAGTTTGCTACCTGTTTGCTTGTGTGCGCGCATGCGCAGAAGTGTTCGGGTGGGTGGGCAGAGCCTCCCACTGCCGCTGCTACTACCAGTTCGCCTGATCCGGGGTGAACTGGTAGCAACCCACCACTGGATCACAGTGCAAGAAGTGAAGTTGGTCTGCTTACTGAGCAGTGCCATGCAGCAGGGTGGATTTGACTTAAATCAAGTCGATTTAAATCACAATTTAAATCACTAATAAAAAGTCTTGGTTTAAATAAACTCAATTTAAATCATAATTTTTAAAGTGCAACTGTCCTGCAGCGGCTCTTCCTCTGACCCACTGTTGGAGAGGAAAATGGGGAAAAATCTGCCTACCAGTTTTTCAAAACAATGGGATAAAGGAATATTCCTGAACTTTGTTATATTTTTAAGTCTATCCAAATATTTTAAATCAAGATAACTGAAGCATGCTTGGAAACTGATCTTTCTAGTGTTTGATGTGCAAATAGTAGCTTTAAACCACGACAGACAATATTTAAAACAGATTTAAATGAATTCAGGACAGAAGTAAATGGCTTTGGATCTCATAAAGATCAAATAGTTCTGATTACAAGTCAAACGTAACCCTGGAGGTTTAAACTCCACGAAGCAAATATACACTACTTAGTTACTTAAACACCTCCAAGTCTTTTTAAGCAGTCACAGTTTCTGCTATTGTTCTCTCCATTTTTTCCAGGACCACAAGAGCACCTGAACAGAGTAGGCTTTGTTAAAGCAGAAGAAACTTGTAGTAATACCTTTGACTATGGATTGGTGAAGTTCTGTTATTATTTTTAGGCCAAGAGGAAACAGCATTCTTGGAAACTTTCTTTTAGCAATCTCAGCATATGATTGATTGGTGACAGAATAATTTAGGAAATGGCTATTTTTGGTTGGGAGCAAAACACTGGGATTCATAAAAGAAGATGATTACTTGGCAAATATTGTCTTTTTCATCAGTTTTGGTCTCTCAGAAGTCATTGGGTCTTAGAATCTTGTAGAGATGACACTGATATTTCAAATAGAATTGTCCATTTGACAGTGTCTTGGGAAATCACCTTTATCTTTCTGAGGTCTCAAAATACTTTTACCCAGGGCTTAGTATAATCCAGGATTCTCTCTGTGTTTCTGTATAATAGTTTATGATAGCAGAGATTTTAATGGAGAAAGCAAACAAATCTCAGTGCTTCTTTAAGTTTTTTTTTTGTTACTGGCACTTATATTCTGTAGAAAAATATGTGGCAATACAGATTCAGCTGATCATATTAGCATACTTGTTTAGCAGTAAACAAACTTTTTAATTGATTATCTTTATTAAAATGTTTATAACCTGAACTATATTGATATATATAGTTATAGATAGATGTATATATATATATATATATAGAGAGAGAGAGAGAGAGAGAGAGAGAGAGAGAGAGGGAGAGAGAGAGAGATAACAAGACATCAAAAACAAAATGCAGACTCAGTGCTGTCACTGAGACCTCACAAACTGGATTGTATACTATAAAATGTTCACAGGAGCTAGACCCCCTCCCCCTTCCTCATACAATATGCTATTTTTTATATTCAGTCAGATGTATAGAGGGAATGATGGGCAGTGTGCTTCTGCGCAGTATATCCAGAGTAACATATTCAGACATAACTATACATTAGGCTCTGTCCCCATTTCAGCAGAAAATGTAAATGAAGCTGGAAGATAAACTTTCATGAAGTAATCTATATGATGAACTCCATGGAGTTCATCATATAGATTAACTTCCATGGTGATGGAAGTTATTTAGCTGAAGCAGATGAATTAACTTAGATTTATTTTTAATAAACCCTTATGAATAAACTCTTACCAGACCCTTTACTGTTCCTTTACTTGGAACCACTTATAATTATGACTGGAGGTTTGGTAAGTCTAGGATATTTGTCAACTTTTGCATGTAGCCATTTTGCCTATTGAATTAATGTAGAACTGTACAATAGCCTTGGTCTGAGGAGAAATGCTGGATGGGATGGTGACTAGATTTGTATTATACCCTAAGCCAAAATGGGATTTTTTTTCTTATTTATTGTTTAGTGTATTCAGCAAAGCCAGCTACTATAAAATATCATATACTTTATAATACAGTACACTGGGGATTCAACTGCATTCTTGTATCTGTGTAACATTATCTATTATACTGTATAAAGAAAAATGTGCATTGCTCAATATTCTTTGTTGTATGCAACTCATGTAAACTGAAATGTAATTCATTTACTCAGTTTGTCAGGAGTCAGATTAAAAGAGAATAGCAGATAATCATTCAAGCAACTTAGATCTTTGCACAAAAAAAAAGAAACTCTTAGGGTCATTTATCCTTAATCTGTTTACTCTTAGGTTTCAGGGAACCTAATGCAGTTTCTTCATCCCGGATCCAAAGTCTAGGGGCATGGCCTGGTTTTTCTACTTTGCACCGCTTGAGGAAGAAAAGGAAAGGTCAGCGGTTAAAAGACCCAATGGATGCCCTGCTGTTGAAGACTTTATCCGCCCAGCGGGAAATGGAGGAGCGCTTTCTGCAGATGGAGGAACGCCGCCTCCAGCGAGATGTGGAAGTGGAGGAGCGCCGAATCCAACTGGAGCAGCGACGCTTTGAGTTGGAACGGGACCATGACTTCCGTATGTTCAACATCTTTGGCCAAATGCTGAATGTCTTAAAGCAAGGCAATCAGGGCTCTTGTGCAACTGGAGTAGCTCCGAATGTAGACCCTCACCAAACCTTCTCCAATTCCACAGAAATAGGAAAACGGCTGTCAGAAGAAGCCAAGGCCCTCCAGTTAGGGCAAACCAGATTGGATAGCGCAACTAAGGGCTTGCATTCCTGCCACCATGCTGATTTTCAAAACAGCTCTTACCTCTCTGTCCGAGGTAATACGGCTGTTGCTTCGATGTTTTCAGAGGAGGTGTACCAGCTCTACCATGATGACAAGTATGATGAGGATAAAAATCCCAGTGTGAGTAAAAAGTCTTGTCGTTACTTGTCTCTAAATAAGCTCCATCACTGGAGGTTTTTAAGAAGAGATTGGACAGCCATTTATCTGGAATGGCATAGAAACTCCTGCTTGAACAGGGGGGTGGACTAGAAGACTCTGTTCAAACTCTGTTATTCTGTTATTCTTTATCCTGATTTTCGGTGACTATTATTTACCGTCAAGAAAGAAAAGCTTTAACAAAAACGTTATGACTTAGTTCTTCAGTGGGGAATTTAAATGACTGAATTAGACCTATTTGAGATGTTGAGAGCGTTTTATGCAATATATGTCCAATGCAGAAGGAAATAAGGAAGGAAGTTTGTTCATTCATGAACTATCTTGGTATATTATATAGGACAGAAAGGAAGATAATTGCTATTCTCTAAACCTACCAAGACATTTATTTATTGAGTTAACAACTATCTTGGACTAAACTTTTTTTAAAAAAAAAAACTTAACAAAAAGATGAACTTTACGCAGTAGCCACACTAGGGGTGAAGTGGTTTAATAATTTTCTCTATAACTTCCATGTAAATCTCCTTACCCCATCAGGCAGAAATGAATATTAGATGAAAAGATCTTGCATTATTTATTTTAAAATGACTTGATTTTAGAGTTAATTCTCCTAAATATGGCAAATAAGAACATTTTAAACCATAAAGACTAATGCTATTTTTTAATACCAAGAAAGAATGCCAACCACACAAAGTCATTGTGATTGGGTCCTATTTTTAAGAGAGAGTGACCCTGATACATACCATATTTTTCAGAGTATAGGATGCACCTTAGTTTTTGGGGAGGAAAATAAGAAAAAAGCTGATTGGCAGGTGAATTGGCCTCCAGGAATCCCCCCAATCAGCTGTTCCCAGAGGTGAATTTTAGCAACAGGTTCCTTGGTTGTGAGCTCTGTGCCTTGCTTTTTTTTTTTTTTTTTGCTTTTTTTTCTGCCTCTGAAACTTCTGAAACTGTTTCAGAAAAAAAAAATCCTGCCTCCAAAACTGAGCTTCAGAAAAAAAAGCCTCTGAAGCTCTGTTTGGGGGCTTCTTTTCTGAAGCTTCGTTTCTGATGCTTTTTTCTGCCTCTGTTTGAGAAGCTGGGCAGGGCTACATTTGGAGTATAAGACACACCCAGATTTTCACCCTCTTTTTTGGGGGGGGGGGAAGGTGCGTCTTATACTCCAAAAAATACAATACTTTACTTGACATGTGCTTCTAAATTTGTAGTGCAGATGATTTAAATAGATGGCTAAATATTTTAAATCAAAGAAGAGCAGTTATGTTCTATTTCATTTTCATCAATGGATTCAAGGTAGATTTTCAGGTAGTTTCCCATCCATGACCAAAGCTAGACTGTGACCTGTTAGCTTAAGTTAGTTGAAAGTTGGGACACCAGAGATTTCTCAATTATAGCTCCCAGTATCTGTCAATATGGCCATGCTTTCTGAGATGTTGAGAATTTTAGTATAGTAACATTTGCAGGACCATACATTCCCTGTCTGTAAACAAAATAATTTGCAAGAAATACCTATTTTTATGATGGTTTAGAATTTTTTGTTCCATTTCACCCTTCATGGCTGGCATTACGTTCTTAACACAGATTATAGTGAGTTTTATCCTGCTGCCAAATTTAAAAACTAGGGTCAGTGTAGATTCTATAGTGATTTTTTTTAAAAAAAATTATTTATATGCTGCCCTTCTCCGGAGACTCAGGGCGGCTTACAATGCGTTAAGCAATAGCCTTCATACTTTTGTATATTTTATACAAAGTCAGCTTATTGCCCCCACAACCGGGTCCTCATTTTACCCACCTTAGAAAGGATAGAAGGCTGAGTCAACCTTGAGCCTGGTGAGAATTGAACTCGCAATAATTGCAGGCAGCTGGATGTTAAATGCTGCCTTAGTAGGCATTAGCCTCTTACGCCACTCAGGCTCCTGATTTTCACAATAGTTCTTAGCTTTTTCTCCAAAGCAACATTAGTAGAGTTTTCTGCAGATTAATTTTTATTTTACATGCTTAATACGTGACTCTTCCTAAAGAACTCTTCCTAAAGAACTTTCAGAGCTGCTTACTGTAAAAACAAACACACTTTGCTCCCATGATAAACTTTAAAACAGCAGGGCATCCAAATTGAAGCAGCATTAATACTACTATCCATCAATAAAACCAGCTATGCTAGCTCTAATCAGCATGATCTTTTTATATTATATAAACCTCAAATAGCTACCTTCTCACCCCTTTTCCAGAATATTCCCTGGTATTAAGGTCAGGCTGATAGGTCTGTAGTTTCCTGGATCTATTTTTTTTCCTTTTTTGAAGATGAGAACTACATCAGCTCTTTTCCAGTCCTCTGGCAGTTCCCTGGTGCCCTAGGTTCTTTGAAATATATATAGTTCAGTGGTTCTGAGAACTTGTCTGCCAGTTTCTTCAGAACCTTGGGGTGTAATCCATCTGGTCCTGGTGATTTGAACTTGTCTAGTGTAGACAGATGTTCACTTACCATTTTCTTCCCTATTTTAACTTGTGTTCTTAATCTGTTTTTTGTGGTGCTGTTTTTGATAGGTTGAACTATTTTTTTTCTTTGTGTAAAGACAGATGCAAAAAACTAGTTAAGTAGTTCTGCTTTCTCCCTGTTGCTTGTCACCTTCTTGCCATTTTCTCCCAGCCAATTGTTTCCTTTATTTATTTTTTTTCTTGTTTTTAACATGTTGGAAGAAGCTTTTTTTGATATTTTTTACTTTTGTCACAAGCCTTTGTTCATTTCCTCACTTCATCTTTGTAGGCTCGGGCTATTTGCTGATATTCTGCCTTAGTTATGTGCCCCTGTTTTTCCACTTTTTATACTTGTCCTTTTTGTCTTTCAATTTGTCAGAAGGTTCTTTATGCAGCCATGCTGGTTTCTTTTGAGAGCTGTTAGTTTTCTTCTTCATTGGTATTGTGCAAGACTGGGCTTTTATAATCTCACTTTTCAAAATTTCTCAAGTTTCTTGAGTTGTTTTCCTCTTGAGGATTCTCATCCATGGAATCCTTCCCAAGCTCTCTCTAAATTTATTGAAATTAGCTCTCTTAAAGTCCAAGACTCTAGTTTGATTTTGTTCTTTGTTCTATTGCTTGTGCTTACATAATGTTGAATTCCAATATTGCATGATCACTGCCTCACCCCCAGGTTCCTGTAGCTTCAACACCTTCTATCATTTCATCTCTGTTAGATGAACTTAGTGAGAATTAAGTCCAATATGGCTGATCCCCTTTTTCCCTTCTCTACTTTTTGGGAAACAAAGTTGTCTGCTAAATTTGGTTCTTCCACTTTGTGCAGAGTTTGTCTCTCAATTGATGTCAGGGTAGTTAAAATCTCTGATTACTATTGTGATGTGTTTGCTACATACTTTAGTTAACTCACTTCCAAAAAGTCCATCTATTTCCACTGTTTGGTTGGGTGGCCTATAGTATAGATCTATGGCAATGTCACCCACCCCCCTTTAATATTGACCCAAATGCATTCAAGATAATTTTCATCGTTGTGCTTTATTTCTGTAGAGATGTAGTTAATTTCTTATATATAGTGCAATTCCACCTCCTCTTTTATTTGGTCTATTTCTTATAAATAATTTAAATCCCTCTAGCTGTATGTTCCATTTGTGGGTTTCATCCCACCAAGTTTCTGTAATGACAACAATATAATATCTTTACAAATCTTCCACACGCACACAAACAATCCACACAAAATGAAACATAACAACCTCTTGACTCATATGTAGTATCTTCTATCATAATCCTCTTTCCAGAATCTTTATTGGCTCTAGTAATGCTAAAGTTTTATAGAACACAATTTTTGAGGTAGCTAATAGGATAGCAAATAATTCTTGTTTTTAATGAAATATTCATCTGTATTCCCAGGGCATCATTAATTTGGCTACCAGTGAGAACAAACTCTGCTTTGATCTAATATCCAAAAAGGTAAGAATATTGTAAATACCCATCATTCTTAAGTAATAGTGATCACCAGGTGATGTTATTTTATGATGATTTCACAAAGAAAGTAATTTCCCAGACGAGTCACGTAAAGTTGATATTGTTTTTTTCTCTTTTATTACCTGTTTTTATTACCAACTTTGTTCTCTTCCTGAATAACCATATGCTTCTTCCTTCATCATGGACTGTGGGCGTTTGAGAAATCTGTTTAGGGAGATTTGTTGGGTCACTAAGACATGAATTACAATACCAATCTAGTTTTTAATCCATGAACCTCAGCCAAATGGTTTCATGTTAAATGGATAAATTTTTTTAGTCCCTTATTCCAGTGGTGAAATCCAATTTTTTTTTACTACTGGTTCTGTGGACATAACTTGGTGGGCATGGTGTGGCTTGGTGGGCGTGGCAGGGGAAGGATACTGCAAAATCTTCATTCCCACCCCATTCCAGGGGAAGGATACTGCAAAATCTCCATTTCCTCCCCACTCCTGGAGGAAGGATATTGCAAAATCTCCATTCCCACCCCATTCTGGGGCCAGCCAGAGGTGGTATTTGCCGGTTCTCTGAACTACTCAAAATTTCCACTACCGCTTCTTCGAACTGCTCAAAATTTTCGCTACCAGTTCTCCAGAACCTGTCAGAACTTGCTGGATTTCACCCCTGACTTATTCCTTATCCCAGGTCTTTTATGGAATAAGAGGAGAGGGGAGCAGTAGCCAAAATCTGGTAGGTTGTGATAGGAAGCAAAGCCACTGCTTTCTTTTAAATTGGTGGCAATGCACTTTAAGCACAGTATATGTATGCATTTTATACATATTTTATGAAAATTGCTAAATAATAGTGAACTAAATCACTCAATAAAAACATAGGCCTATTTCATACTATTCAAAGTCATAGGTTGTACACTTGTAGTTTCTTAGACAAGCAACTCTTGATTGAGTTCATCCAACTAAACCAAAAAGAAAGGAATCACAATGTGCATACCCAACCTCAGTGTGTGTGGTTCATTTGCAAGATACCTTCCAAGTGAAGAAGGAAATTATCAACCTTCATAGATTTTACTTGCTAATTTCCAGACCGTTTCCTGGCAATATGCGTAATAATTTTGTCCTCTCCTTCTCATTGCTGATAGCTGATCCAAAGTGCCATGAACCTCACAGATCCTTCCCTGCTCGAGTACCCTGATTGGAAGGGCCATATGTTGTAAGTAGCCTTGGTCATGAATCTTTACCCTCTTTTGTCAGAAAGTCTGAATCTGTTTTCCATGATATAGCCTAGAGAGGAATGAAGATATCACTTGGAAAACTCTAATTGCTTTTGTATCTTCTTCAGTGTGCGAGAAGAAGTGGCTCGATTTTTGACCTATTACAGCAAAGCCCCTGCACCTCTCAAAGCAGAAAATGTAAGTCAACCTACTTTTGGGTTTGTCTGATTTTTTTTCTCTCCCTGAAAGTGACTACCATTATGTGTCAGAAAGTCTTCAGATACTCCTTGCTTAACAACCGGTCTGTCAAGGTTCCGACTAATGAATAAATGAATGAATATCATGTAGCAACTGTTCAAAGTTTTGATGGACCCACCAAAAAGTATTTACAAACCAGATTTGAATTCTGACATCCACCCCCATGGTCATGGGATAGCATTTTGGACATTTGGCAGCTGGCCCCCATTTATGGCCATTTGCAGTGTCCTGTGATCACATGGCTGCAATTTACAATGTTGCAGTTTCCAGCAAAAATGTCCATTGTGAACAATGGGATTGCTTAACGACCACAGTGTTTGCTTAATAACCGTGGCTCTACTTTACGGTCGCTGCATTTGCATAACATTTGCTGCAAAAAGATATCGTAAAATTGGATTGGTGATATGATGACCCACTTAACAACCAGCACAATTTCTGATCATAATTCTGGCGTCAACTACGGTTATAAATCAAGAACTATGTTAGGAGTGTGTAGAAAGTAAGTGGATGGTACTGGGAAGAGAAGTTGCAGAGTGATAAAGACAGCAGAAATTATACTTTCGTGTCACAGGTTTTCTAATCTCTCATCCCTGCCCTCCAATTTCTCAACACATGTATCTATTGTAGCAATGCAAAAAGAAAATAAATGTTTGTTTTCCTTGGGGTGGACAAGCTTAATGTATTCTTGAGTGAGCTTCTGCCAACACAACATATGTGCACACTTTAAACCCAAGAATACATTAAGGCAGAAGCTCATCCACCCCAAAGATAAAATAGCCAGACACAAACTGAGCAATGTGGTATATGCAGTGCAATGCAGCAAGATATGTGCAGATCTATAATTGGGGAAACAAGCCAAGCACTTCACAAACACATGGCACAACAGAGGAAAACAAGTCCATCAGGATAGGATTCAGCAGTTCATCTTCATCTGAAAAACAAACGTCACTTTTTTGAAGATAGCAAAGTTCACATTCTGGACAGATAGAACCACTGGATTGAAAGAGGGTTCAAAGAAGCCATCTATGTTAAAAGTGAACAGCTCTGTTTCAACAGAGAGGGAAGAATACAACACCACCTATCTCCTGTTTATAACAGAGTCCTTTCAGCAGTCCCAAGAAGGTTCCACACTCATTGTACTCTGATTCAGAGGTGACTCTGAGGATAAACCCTCAAGTGACCTCAACAACTCTCAGAGAGCTAAAGACCAACTCTCAGAATACTAACAACCAGATGACTGCAAATATATAAATCTTTACATTCCCTGCCGTTCAATTAGAACTGAAGAAGCTTTTGGATGAGAAGTGAAATGTTTTCAAGGGGGAAAAAAAACCCAAGAAAATCCAGTTGCCTTTTGGAAAAGCATCTTTGAGACACAAACAGAAGGAGTTGCTATAGCCTCAGAAGTCTGAGCCTCAGGAGGTGGCTTCCTTTCTTGAGACCACTACTTCCCTACATGCTGGGAGACATCAGTTCGTTTGATAACTTAGCTTAGAATGAGAGGAATATGTGCTCTGCAGTGCAATGCAGAGTGTCTTTCAGATGCAGATGGACTGCTGAGTCCTGTCCTGAGGGGTTAATTCTCTGTGCTACAGAGTGACCTTTGTCTATACATGGATGTAGTCTGAAGTGAATCACAAATTTGTAGTAGAAAACTTTATGGGAAAGAAGGACTATCCTTCAAGTGTATTTATTTGTTTATTTAACATATTTATATTGCTCTCCACCTACCAATGTGACATCAAGATGGCGCTGTGCAATTCTCAGCACCCAGTGGAATACCTGCTGCCCAGTGGTTAAGGGAACCCTAGGAGGGCTGGCAACACTACCATAGAAGAGTACAGTTGTCACTCCTTATTTGTTCCTCCTCAACCAGATCAAATAAACCAGGATAAGAGCATCTATGGAGATTCTCAGTCATCCAGATCATGGTTGTCCCAAAGGTGCTTTTTTCAAAAAGCAACTGGGCTTTGTTTTTCCTTGAAGATGTTTCGCTTCTCATCCAAGAAACTTTTTCAATTCTGACATCAAGAAGCTTCTTGGATGAGAAGTGAAACATCTTCAAGTAAAAACAAAATCCGGTTGCCTTTTGAAAAAGTAGTTTTGGGATAAGAGGGGTTTATGGTAGAATGTTCTGCCCCAGCTACGGACCCCAAAGAACGCAGCACACACAAAATCTATACAAAGCTTATTTTACTCAAATAACTCACTCTTTTTCAACCAAAGGCTGTTAATAAACTTTCTTAACAGCCTACAAGAATTCTAAGATAAAGTAATCACAGTCTTACTAGGATTGGCAGAAAGCCCAGAAGCAATTTTGCAGAGAATCCAGACGCGAAGGAGAGTGAACTAAAGTTGTTCCCTACAGCTTGCTGCAATCGGCGTTCCTCCTTAAATAGGCTAAGGGAGTGGCCAATTAGCCCCAAGCCTTACTCTCAAGGAGACCTCCTCCTGAGGAGCCACTCCTGCCTTTTGATAGCTCTGCACGCCCGTGCATTGAGAAGAGGCTCCTCCTCTTCCTCCTCTTCACTTAAAGGAGCTTCTGGAGCTTCTGAAGGCCCTGGCTGAATCCCTGCCTCTGGAACCACATCTTCTCCAGCCTTCTCACTGTCCGACTTGAGTGCCAGCTGCACAGGCTGCTGGCGCAGCACCTCACCAGCCTCCTCATTGTCGGAATCAGCTACAATCTGCACAGGCCGCTGACGGGCCACAACATAGAGAAAGAAGAGAACGGATAATCCTTGGTGCTAGAAATCTTATTGGAAAGAATACTCTCTCCAGAAAATAATATCTGTCTGAATATCTTTTCTCTAGGTGATTCTGCAGAATGGCTGTGGATCTTTGTTTTCTACTTTAGCTAACGTTCTGTGTGATTCAGGAGGTAAGTGAGCTGGAGCAATTTAAAATACAAGTTTGTTAGATGGTAGCAAAGCAGGATTTTTTGCAGAAGAGGAATGAAATTGCTTAGGTTTTTCTAGATATTGAACGTGTGTGTACATGTGATACAGAACATACGTTCTGTACTAACATAGTACAGTATGCCTGTATTAAATAACTCACATTCATCAGAGTGGATCTGGAGAAGACTTTTGATTAATTAGTTGCCATGGTTGGTATATTAAAGGTTTTTTTTAACCTGCTTGATTATGACAGTTTATTCCATAAACACTGTTACTGTAATTCAGGGGTGTCAAACACGATTTCTTTGAGGCCCGCATCAGGGTTGAGTTTGACCTCAGGGGGCCAGGGTGGGCATGGCCACTCGACGTCACTCGTGTCGGGAGTGCCTGTGGTGGCCCAAATGCTCTGCCAGCGAAAACAGGCTTCTGAGCTCCATTTTCAGCTCCTGCCACCCTCTGCCAGCAAAAACAGAGCTCAGGAGGGCTCTGGGTGGTCCTCCAGAGCTCGGTTTTTGCTGGCAGAGGCACTGCGGGCCAGTCCTTTGCTGTTTCCAGGGCATTCCCCGCAGGCCAGATCTAAGCACCCCGCAGGCAGGATCTAGCTCCGGGCCTTGAATTTGACACCCCTGCTGTATGTGATGATACCACAAACTACACAGATATTTATTTACCGTATTTGTATACTGCCAATGATTTATGAGCCAAAAGAAGATGAACTCTATGGAAAAAAAATATCTGTGTAGGCATACCTCTATATATTTATTTATTTATTATTTATTAGTTTGATTTATAAATATAATATTATATTTATATATAATATTTATATATATTATATAATGGAACTCATTTCTTTTTCTTAGTAAAATCTGCTTTACTTCATATGTACAGCATTCACACATTTGACCTAGTATGTCAAGAATACATCCAAGAATACAATGGAAAACAACAACAAAAACCCACAGAATTCCCATCTTTAAATAGATATATCTTTAAATAGATATCTTTAAATAGATAATATGAGTATAGGGCTTCAGAAAATTTAATTCTTTTTGTCTATCAATTCAGTTTTCTTTCCATTTGAATTCTATTCTACTTTAAATGTTCTCTAGGAGTGATGAGCTAGGAAATCACAAGAGAATTTTTTGTGGTGGGGCAGGGGTTAAATCCAAAAGGAGAAAGGTGTACAGTATATTTTCATGGACTCTGTATTGAGTGCTCATTTCCTTCTCAGGAAGAGATTCTTGGGATAGACCTATTTTTCTCTCTGCTGAGATGAATGATCTGTGTTACCTTTTTCACTGGAGTCAAAAAGTTTGAGGCTGTTCTATTAGTCCTTTTTCTCATATGCTGCTGCTTCAATTGCACTAGCATAGCATTCCACAAGCTAATGCCCATGATGATAGAGTGTGGTGGGAATTACAGTTGACACAATTTTTCTCGGGAAGCTGGGTAAGACTTCATCTTACAGGGATGGGCAAACTAGGCAGCCATCATTTTATTTGTTTGTTTGTTTGTTTGTTTGTTTGTTCGATTTATATGCCGCCCTTCTCCGCATCTTCCCATCATCTCCAAAGCTTTTCCAATAAAACCACCTAACTTGTACTTTTCCAGCTGAAAATAAAATTGCTTGCCCTGCCTTAGCTCTTTAAAAACTGTTGTTAATTTGACTGAATTCTCGAGTAGTTTTTTCATTTAAAAAAAATCCTTTTCCATTCCATTGAGGGATGTATATTGTATCTTTGAGGTGTGGAAATGACATTAAAACCCACCAGAACTGCAGACCACAAAAATCAAAATTAACTCTGAAATTAACATATAGATTGAAGTCCCAAAGGTGCTTTTTCAAGAGGCAACTGGATTTTCTGGTTTTTCTTTGAAGACGTTTCGCTTCTCATCCAAGAGTTGAAGAAGTCAGCTATGACCTGGATGACTGAGAATCGCCATAGACATACCATATATATCAAATCTTATAAATAATAGAATTGATCCTCAGTAATATAAGGAATGTCAGTAGCAGCAGTAGGTTATTCCTTTATTCTTTTTATTTCAGATGCATTCCTGATTGCTACTCCTTTCTATGGAGGAATCATCAAAGACGTGCACCTGTATGGCAGGGTCAAGCTGGTTTATGCCTATTTAGATAGCCAGGTAAAGAAGCATATAGATGATTACCATATTCTGGAATCCCTTGGCATTCCATTCAGTTTTCTGGCTATATCACTTGATCATAGGAACAATAAACTTGTAACCAGTTGGGTTGGCCCTCATGTCGACCAAATGTTCTCTATTGGGTTGGATTAGTAGAATATTAATGGTAATGCTGCGTGATATAAAAGTAGATAGGAGAGTAAATAGATCATAGGGACTTGGAGATACAAACATTTGGGAATCTGGATAAAAAGAATGCTTGTGCTTAAATTAGCATTCCAACATTTTTTATGATTTGCTGAAATACCTTTCTTGAAATACAGTGCAGATTCCAAGTTCTGTGAATGTCTGAATGATGCCACTTTGATTAATAATATTCCTCATTAGTGTTGCATGCACTGGATCTGAAAGCCACTATTCAATCTCTTGTTTGGTATATTTCAGGTCACTGGCAGTTGCACTCGTCCATTCCAGCTTACAGTGGATAAGCTAAAGAAAGCCTTGCAGGATGCACAATCAGAGGTGAACTTCGCTGATTCAATTCTTGCTAGATTATTCCAGTGGCCAAGCTAGTCTGCCAGCCTTAACTATTTTTCTAAGCATTGGCTGTCAAGTGCAATATGAGCTCAACTGGAGCAACTTTCCTTGTTCTGTGTTTAAACCCTTTAGAATGAATAAACCTTTTAAAAAAGTTATTACCTTCAGCCAGTAATTTCCCCAACCCTGTTTGACTTTGAAGGAAATGAAGGTCAGAGTGCCCTCTTACTAACCTAACTTCCAAATGAATATATGACAAAGAAATTTGCTTTAGCAAAGATTCCTATCACTTGTGTTTCTAACATAATTGTTTTTCCACTAGAAAATGAAGGAATTGTTGTTCACTGGAAAGACATTTTTTTCCTTCAGTATGGATCATTTACTTAGAGAATTTTAAATTACCTGTATTATTTTATTACCCTTTCTGAATTTTGTGTTTGGTGTGTTTATCAATTAAATGTATTTTTAATGTTCTGTTTTAATAATTATTTTAAAAAATAGTAGGCTAGAATGAACTAGAAATAGTCTGCAGCTCTAAAATATTTGTGAGAACTCATCATACCCAGTTGATTTTATTAACTGGGATGGGGCAGGCATCAGGGACATTGGAAAGATGTAGCTTCTAGAAGACTGGACTCTCTGACCTCATCTTATAGCAACTTTCTTTGCACTATTTTTCCAAAGCACTCCTAAGGAAGGATGGAGCTACTTTTCTTTGAGATTAATACATAGGGAGGATGGGGGGGGGGGGGGGGGGATTTAAATCCATCAGGATCATGCATAAAAAGAAAATTGCCATACTGTAGAATGCGCTGATTTAAAGAGTGAAATCAAGCTGCGTGTTTCAGCCACTTGATAATAAAAAAGTTGGTTTTTACAATCTTCCTCCTGCAGAATAAGTGGGTTTGACAGGCTGTATGGAGTGCACTCCAAGCTACATTCACTCCGGTGCTGACATAAACAAGAGAAGAGGACGCTTGACTTTTCACCTACTTATTTTCCTTGGAGATAATATCCCCTAGGAGATGGGATGGGAGGGGGGACATTCCTGTGAGCTGAAGTAGTAGATATGGGGAGAGTGATTTAGAAGATGGCCAATGAGACGCAGAGAAGAGGCCAAAGGATAGGAAGGGTTTCGGGGCAGGAAATTAGTGTTGGCTACAACGTAGTCGGGGACAGATTGTTGTGCTTAATAAATGAAAGATTTCATCAAAGACTGTTTGTTTGGAAATGCAATTTATTTGAGACGACATCGAAACCTGACACTGTATTTGATATATTGATCTGTTTAGTTCCCATATACACATATATTTGCACTTTTAAAAGCTCTTGTTTCTTTTATAGGGCATCAAAGTAAGGGGTTTAATTCTCCTGAATCCACAAAATCCCTTGGGGGATATCTATTCTCTCTCAGAGTTACAGGACTACTTGGAATTTGCAAAAAGGTATGACAGTCTTACATGTTTTAGAGAATCCGATGGGTCAAAATTTCAATATGATATGTGCCCAGTTAGCATCGAACATTTCTTCATATTATAAACGGTTGTTATGTTATGGATTTTGAAAGTATTTAGAGACCTTTCTGTAACTTGCTGGCCAGAACCTGAATGGCCAGAACCAGGAATGCAAATATCATAAATCATAATTTTCAAGTGGAAGCAGTTTATATGAGAGAAGGTGATACAAAAATAATAGTATCCTAAGCTGTCCAAGAGTTTCTCGGTCCTGAGGTTCACTGGCCTTTAATGTGGATTGATGCGAATTTAGACTATGATCAGCTTTTACTTGAATCTGATGAACAGGAAGAATAGAATTAATTATTGTAACATTGCATTCGCAGATAACCTCAAGGGTTTTATGTGGATTTTGAACAGCATGGAAAAGGAAACAGGCCTGTTTAATTATTATGGTGTGCCTGCCATGAAGTGAAAAATTTGGCACCATCTTGAAACAGCGACCTCAGTAGGACTAGAGCCATTGAAGAGCAATATCTCCAGTTTCCATGGGAGAGAAAGAGAGACTAAAAAATGAAGTAAAAAATGTGCTGGAAGAGGGCAACAAATATGAATTCAAGGAAGTAGAAGATACTCAGTTATCAGACAATGATAAGGCTGAAAGACGTATAGTCATCGAGGCTGGGATTTCTAATTTCCTTCCATTTCATTAATTTCATTACATTACTTCTCTATAAGCTTTTAGTAGGAGAGTTAAGCCAGACTCTAATCAGTGGGCTGCTTTGTGTATCAAAGCATTTATGGGAAGATTGTAGTATCTATTGAGGTTGTGTTGTAATTTCTAGCAATGAGTGTGTTCTTGATTAGCTGATGCTTGAACTCCATTAGAGAACCATGGAAGTTCTTTTCTAGTCAATCATTATAGTGACTGTCCGTGAAAGAACGCAAACTTCTTGCCTATTTCATGAGAGCCAGACATTTTCCTTCCAACTGCTGAAGTCTTCTCTTTTCCTCTGTTCTAGACATGAGCTGCACGTGATTGTTGATGAGGTCTATATGCTGTCAGTTTTTGATGATTCTGCCACATTTCACAGTGTACTGGAAATGGACAGGTAAGGTCTGCTTTATAGCTTCACTCATCTAGTAGCAAAGGTTAACAACGCTAGCAAATCATTATAGTTAGAAGCCTTATGCATTTAGTAAAATAAATAAATAATGCAATCTGTGAAGAATAGGAGTGCCCTTCCAGCTCAGAAGTGGAAATTGGTTTTTTTGAAGTAAAATATTCTATATTCCCTAAATGAGAACAGTAGTTTTGTGTGTGTTTCTGCATCAGCATATCTTGTGGCTTCAGAAGGTGTCTTTGTAATCCAATTTTTTTTCTCATTTTAGAAAGCACTACTGAGAGAATACCTCTTTCTCTTCCCACTTTATATTCTCACATTTTTCTAGCAGCCACATTGGCTCACCTCAGAAGCTACAGTAAGCATGGTCAGCTCTGATTAATACTTTGATGAGGGACACCCAATTGTCTGGGAAGAAGGCAATGGCAATGGCAGGCAAATTCTGTAATGTGGTTAAGAAAATTGTATGGAGGCAAGGAAGTTGAGTTCCCCTTTATTTCCTGAAACACATTTGGGAAAATGTAGCTTTTAGGAAGGAAGGAAGAAGATCCTGGGCCCTTTTTGGGGGAAGGGGGTTGAACTGCTAAGCTGCAATAGATGGAACTTATGAAACTGCTGTTGATGAATGGATCAAGTAATGGGAAAATTTAATCATTTGTATCTTGACATAGTCCTGACAGAAACTTCCTCTTCGAAGTAAAGGATGGGGTGGAGGGGTATTGTTGACATCTAAAAGTTTGGTTTTTCCACTTTTTCCATATTCACAAAGTTAACAGGTGATTCATTTGGCCCTATGGGACAAAGTTTCTATTAACAATATCAATAATTATTAATCATGTTCTTTGTTGTTTTGGCATTCTGGGTTGATGGTCAAGAATAACCTTTCATAATTTAATGCCTTGAGATGTGCTTTACTATAACTCCCATGACTCCAAATGGGAATTTTGGAAGTCCCGTGACTTCTCTGGGAATTTTGGGAGTGGTAGTAAAATATATTTAGAACGCACCAGAGTGGAAAAGGTTGATCAAGAAGTCTCAATTATTAATGGAAAAATATTCATATAAGTATTCTTCTTACATACAGATTGCCTGATCCACAAAGGACTCATGTGTTGTGGGGGATTAGTAAGGTAAGTATTATTCTACTATTATTTAGGTGATACTCCCTTAAATTCCTGGACTATGAATGTTGGTTGAATCAAAATATTTACAGTACTTATATTATGGAAGCTGGATTGGTAATTCTTCTCTTCATTTACAGGATTTTGCTATGTCTGGAATCCGGTTTGGTGCCTTGTACACACTAAACCAAGATGTTATCAAAGCTGTGTCTTGTTTTAGTTACTTTCATTGTATCTGTGGGCCTATACAATACCAAATTGCCCAGCTACTCAGAGACAGGGGTGAGTAACATGAGATCATCTATATTCATTGCTCCTCTTGAGGAGAGACTTTTGCTACGGGTGTTCCTATTTTATTTTATTTTTATAAATATATATCTGTCATATAATTTTGAGTTGTATCCTAGAATTTCAGGAAGTATATTGAAGGTGATTGCTAGTTCGACAAATTTGGGATTTAAAAAAAAAACAACCTTAAATCTATGTGTGTTCACACTCAAGCACATCAAATATATAGCCTTGGAAATTCTTGACCATTGTTTTTGCTATGGCCTAGTTTACATATACATGTTCTTGTCCAGTATCAGTGACAAATGATGTCTACAAATAAATGATCACAGATTAAATGCAGCAGGTGGAACATGAATGTTGCCTTATTTTACATAAAGGGCAGTATTCTCAATGGCGTCCATCCGTTGATCTATCAGGCTTTTAAAAATTAAGTAGTAATGCATATTTGTGTCTTTGCTAAGTGTCTTTCTACTCTTGGCTAGATTGGATCAACCAAGTATACTTACGCACCAACCATGAGAGACTGAAAGCTGCACACACTTTTATGACAGATGAACTCAAGACCCTTGGCATTCCCTTCCTCAACCGCAGTGCAGGTTTTTTTATATGGATGGACTTCCGAAAGGTCAGTGGTTTTTAGATGCTCTGTATCTATTTGCCAGTGGAAAAACAGATGGTTCTTTTTACAAGTAGGGTATGAAGGCAACTGGTCTTCTCTAGTTTGTATCTAGAATTTCAAATTCCACTTAGTTTATCTTGACAAAAAAAAACCCCCAAAATGTCTTTACACTCTAGTTTGATCTTTGTGAGAAACATGGATAGATTGGATAGACCAGAAATTCTCTTCTTGGTCTCAGGAAAGGACTAACAGAAATCAAGTCAATATCTAACTTTTTTTTTAATGGGAAAAAATAATGGTAGCTCAAATACGCATATTTAAAAATGTAGAATTTAAGTATCTGACACATTTGGAGAGCCCAAGTTTGGGAAGGCTGAAATATACGCATCATTGTGAGTGTGTTTTATGTGTACATGCATTACGTACATACTGGTATTTGCATGGTCACATATACACACATCATAAATGCCTCTCTTTTTTGGTTGCATTTTGGATATGAGATTTTACTTTTTTGCTCGGTTCTCAGTCTACCCTTAGTTTTTAGGGTAGAGATAGGGAATCTGTGGTCTACAAAGATTTCTGAACTACAGACCTCATCATGTCTCATCATTGGCTGGGGCTGCTAGGAGTTATAACTTTGCCACTTCTGATGACACAGATTGTCTATCCATCCTGTGTGGGTTAAATTTTCTGCAGTTTGAGAGAGAATGATGCAATTACTTTTTATAGGACTATAAAACTGGCTTTTTTATTTGTTTACTCTCTTCTTAACTGATTCCAGTATTTAAGAAAAAGAACATTTGAAGAGGAGATGCTACTGTGGAAACGCTTCCTGGACAAAAAGGTCTTACTCTCTCCTGGTATCTCATTTGAGTGCAATGAGCCTGGCTGGTTCCGCCTCATCTTTGCTGATAAGATAAATCGACTGCGGCTTGGTTAGTGCTGTCCTCGTCTATATTGTATCGAAGTTTAGCCCAATAGACAATCCAACTTCTACCACTTAAGATAGGATGTTGCAATCCTGGGCAAATGGAATTAACAATCAAATGCTAGATAGAGTTAGATGTGCACACAACTGATGGACAGTATTCAGCTTGGTTAGCCAAATGTTATGTATACCATTCTTTCCTCCTTGGTTTTACTATCCTAGATCTTTTTTGCATTCTGGTTTTATTGTCTTTATTTTTTAAACCAATTAAAGACAGATTGACATTCTAGAACCAGAGAAGTAGGAGGAAGTGACCCTCAAGTCATGGACACTTCTTTGGGAAGTAATAAGTCCTATTTTATTTAGCTGGTTTGAACACAGTTTGAAACACTTAAGTGAACTGAAAAGTCCTGGAATGGTTCATTTGTAAGTATATACTAGAAAAGAGAGAGTTGGTGGCAGGTGTAGATTTTTATGGAATCCAGTGTAAGTTCATTGTCTGGGTTATTGATTTAGCTCAAAGGAAAAATCTGATGGTGGCTATGTTTTTACTCTTATTAAGGTATTTTCAAATATCTGCATCCAACTTTTATTTCATCCTATCTATTTCCCTTACTTACTTCCCACCCACCCCCTCCCATTTTTCCAGGGATGCAAAGAATCTGTGAAGTACTAGAAGAACAACAACGTGAAATCCTGAATGAAGACAAAGATCCGTTGTGTCTGTCTGAATCAGAAGGCACAGTAGACAGCACAGATGAAGTGATCTTTGTGTCTCACCACCAGGAACCAACTTCTTCCGGGAATTCCTCCCTTGGCGATCTAATTGGTCTCCTTCAGCAACAAATGCGCTCATCTGATTGGTTGCAAAAAAATACAGTGGAACAGTTTGCACAAGAGAAACCAGAAGTCTATGATGTTTTCAGCAAGTTAGTGGGGAAGAAATAGCATTGGTGCATTCTTCCAGAGGCTATCAATCAATTTTGTCTTTTAAATTACTTATTGATATTTTTTTCTATCTACTAGGAAATCATTTATTTCTTTTCAGCCTTCTCTTTATTATGATGGATAGGGCTCAACTAGCAAGGAGTTGGCATTTCTGCAGTCTCTAACATCTGTATTATCTTTTTTTAAAAAAAAATGAGTAGACTTGTCTTTTAAGCAGTTTCATATTTTTCTGAAGGTTTTTTTTTCCAGCTGAACAGATTGTTTTCAAAGAATTGTCATGTCTTTAGCTGAAACCCAGACCGCAGCTAACTTGATTCTAAATTACACATTTTGCAAAGTAATTTTAAAAAAAACTAGAAGCAGGTTTAAATGTATTCTTACGCAGGTAAAGAAAGTCATGGATCTCATCTGTACCATTGTGAGAAGATTTATTAATGAAGTTGAGGATTCTCAAGGTCAGAAGACATGTCACATTTCCTGTCTCTTCACTGGTGAAGGGATCAGGAGGAGACCCTAGAGCCATCCCCTCCCTGTAGTTCTTCTTCTGTCAGACATGAATTGTTATGGCTGACATTAATTAACTACAATGAATTGTACGAACTACTATCTTTTAACTAGGATTTAAAGTGTAGTTAAGCAAGTTTTTCAGATAGGGAGTATGCATTCTTTATCTTTGGGATCAAGAAGGCATGAAAGTGATGTGGAAATATCACCAGAAGGAGAGGGCAAAAAGCACTTTTTTAGTTAAAAATACATACGTAATGTATTTTTAACAAATCTATTTTATGGGGTGGGTTGGTTTATATAAACAAAAAGAAAGCAAAACAAGTATTGCATCAGCAAAAATTATTAACTTTTTGCTGAAAGGTGGCAAAGTATTGCTAGACTCCAGAAGTTGCAGGAATGGATCTTAGCGCACACACATTTATTGGCTACAAATCACCACATCTAATTTAAAGCAAGTATGCAGAAGCTGTGGCCTTCCAAGCTTGGATGCCCCTTCCAAAGTTGTAAATATTAATGGTAAATTAAAGCATTCACACACAAAAAGGAAATGGGACATGAAGTTCTGAATCCATTCAGGATTATTAGCAGGCTGACATTGTTACATCTACATTGATCTGGAATCCTTCAGAGTCAACACAAAACCTTAAATTCTGTAATAGTTTAAAGCATTCCACCTTGAGATTACTATGTTCTAAGTCTGTTTCTTTTTATAGCTTGGATTCATATCTGAAATAAAAAAATCCATTGGTCTCTCATCAGTCCTGAAACAAAACAACATCATTCACACTTATAAATGCTGTTCTATAATAAATTTTGCTGTTAAGTTGATTGTTTAAAAGTTCTATGGTAGGATTGTCACGTGAATAGGCAAAATCCTAATTTAGATAGCTGCATTGTAGAAAAGTGGAAAATGTACCATCACATGAAAAGAAATGGACCTTAAATAAGGATTTGCAAATTAATGCTTATTGAAGAATACTGGTTGTTTCTTCAATTGTTTTTAGAATAAATTAAGATGATTTTTATCCAACAGTAGGAAAAGAAAGAGAAAATAATCTAAGATTCAATGTTTGGTTTAGCACTTTGATAGTAAATGACAATGATGATGGGTCAGTGTGCCTTATCGGGATTGTTTCATAAATTTTTAAAATTTCTTTCCTAAAAATAATAAAAAAGAAATTGCTATCTGTTTTTCAATGTGTAATTGAATTCACATTCTGAAAGCTGAAGTTTTTGTAAACTGTAGGTTTGATAAGGTCATATTCAGATGACTTTCTGAGAATCACTTATCTGGAAATCACGAATTTAGCTACATCTAAACTGGATCGGGACTGGTCTGTTTCCATTCTGTATATCCTGCTTCTGTGACAGCAGAACATCTAAGAACAGAATTTCAGACTTTTCAAGGAGATGAATGAACCAGAAATTTATTTTCCTTCTTCCAGTACTGTTCCTTACTCCCTACACTCAAGCTCCTTCCAGCCAGATGGAATCCTTTCTTTTCAGATGCACTCTTATTACCTCTTCTTACATAACATCCATCAGTTCCAGCAATCATCTCTAAGCAATCTCTTCTCAACAATTATGTAACTTGGTCCCAAAGTTCTCCCCAGCATGAACACTCTTCATGTTTTTCTTTCACCACAATACAACTTCCAAGGAATTCACTTTTTATTGCTGGGCACTCTGAATCCTCCAGAATGTTCTGATCATCATTACCAGCCCATTCTTTAATTCATCATTATTATAACTATATTCCAGTATTTTCTGCTCTCTGTTGACATCTCCAAAGTTCTCAATTCATACCCTTCCACTTCCCAAACTCTCGTCTAAATTTTCCTTGGGCTGTACCAGTGCTTTTTCCCCATATCGTTGCTCTGTTCACTGCTTCTTCATCCCTGACTTCTCTCCATTGTGTCACCTAGACTCCTGACCTTCCAACTCTTCTCCCCAACTGGCAGGCATGCACTATTAATCTTTCTAAAGTTAGGTCATGAGCAAAGGTCCTTTGCAACCTGTTGACTCAAGCACAGTCTATAGGTTAATTGCCTGCTAGTTAGCAATCTCCTGAATTTTTCCATAATAGTAAAACATGCTTTGCAGGCAGACTGATTGAACTTTTATCATATTGGGTTGCACATTTGAACAGAGAGTTATTTATTATGGCCATAACCAAAAAAGTTCATTATGGGTACAGGCTATTTTAGACAAAATAATAAAGATATAATATCTCCCTAGCTTATAAGGTCCAGATTTTTTTTCAGTAGGTTATGTTTTTCAAAACTTTTTTTGGTCCTAAGCTGCAGGGAACAGTTATTCATAGTAAAGGACATGAGCAAAACAAAGCATAACAATCATGCTGTATAAACATAGGAGGCAAATGCTATTTTTAGCTGTTCTGTATATTCCCTGCTGTTCTTCATCAGATTCTGAATGTGCAGGGGGACATGCACGCATGACAGTTTAGCTATTCTGGCCAAGTCCTCCTCATGACCTTTATTTTCCTCTTCTGAACAAGATGCAGAATATATATGATGAGTTAAAGATAGATACTGTGATTAGCTGTGGTAACAAACATTTTTTCATTGTTTCCTACTTAGAATATGTAGCATCAAAACAATGCCAAGTCCACAGAAATATTCACAAGGTTTTCTAGAGAAGTGTTGGCAGAGAACCAAGTCCCACTATTTAAACTCTCATTTTAGAAAACAGAAACATTGGATATTAGATGATACTGGATCAAAGGTATAGAACTGTTGCTATCTGTGACTTGGTGGCCCTTACAAGTAAAATACTTGCATATTATATAAAATTAGCATCTGGCTTCAGTCCAGGTATAATAGTGTTTATGTAATATGACTCCATTCTGTTACTTTAGGTGCACGAAGTATCTGCAGCCAAATTTACAGTATGCTATTTCTGATATAGAACTGATGTCTCTTGGGATGTGCCATTTCAGAATGTACATTAGGGAACTGTATTTATAAGCACGCTACAATCAAAGTCACCCTTGTGATAAGTAATCTTTTTGAGCCTAATTTTGATTAGAATGTATATATACAATTGTCTTCTGTGAGGGGACTACATCGTATCAGAAATTGCACTTGCAGGTTGATTTCTCATTGAAGATTCTTCTAATAATTTCCCTTATTCTTTCTAATAATTAATAATAATTTCTGATAATTATTATCCTTTCTAATAATTTCCAAAGATGATAAATGTAGTGAGTGTCTTCTGGGAGATACATTTAGAGAAACTAGTCTTAGGATTCTTCTTCCTGCTTCTAGAGATGAGCTTCCATCCATTTTTGAGACATGGGGTAACTATACTGCCCTTACATGGTTGCTGTTGCTGCTATTGGGGGTTCTTTGCTGCCTGCTTCATTCCCCACCAAGCTTGGATATTGGTTTTCCACCAAGAAACACGGTTGCTGGCTCCAATAAGCAGCAGCAAGTTGGACCCAAGTCAAGTAGGTCCATCCAAGGATTGTTGTTGGAAGTAGTGGCCGTGCCCTCCAGCAATCAGAGAGGATCAGGACAATGCGATAAAGGGGAAAGCAGCAAGGAGATGAAAAAAAAAAGGTCTGTGGGTAGAGGTAATATCAGCTTCATGGAGGGCATCCATAAATTGATATTCCCTGACCCCCACACTCCACTCCCCCCAATAAATGACTGCTGAGTAATCTTCTATTCATCAGCCAAAGAAGAAATAGCCATGCAGGCACAGAACCTTGGGGATGGAAGGGAGAGAGGATGATCTCAAAGCAGGCTTTAAACTTGATCTTGTTTCATCCTGCCTTTGTGCCAGGCTGGCATCAAAATGGAGACTATGCTGTGAAGACCTATCCTCAATAAACAATAAGCAGCTCATCTCAGACCCAAGGTGAAGATGGTGTGGGAATGACCATTCGTCAAGTCAATGGATACTTCAAAGGGATGATTCGAAAATAGCATTTCATTGAACTATACGTTATCATTGTCAATCCATCCCCACTGATAACTAGCTAGGAGTTCCTGCTAAGCTCTGTTGTCATTTTGCTGTCCCCTCTGGCATCAGCTTTGTATAATAAATATTATAGAGCACCAGTAAGCAGGAATGTGTTGGCTGCAGAATATGAATGAACAGCAAGAGAGTAATTGGCTTCGAGCTGAAAATTCTTCACTTGTAATCTAAAATTAATTCCCATCTGCCTTATGCTGCACATGAAAGATCAAAATGGGGGGGAGGAAAGCCCTGCTCTGACGTATTTATACAAATAAATAGCCTGTCACCTGAAGCTGTGAATAATTTTGCAGGATATAAATGGCAAGGCAGAATCTAAAAATAAACTGGTTTGCTGCAAACCTGCCTGCCTTGACTGTACTATGAGAATACAAACAAGCTCTCTTCTGCAAAGAGCCAAGAAAAAGTACATGCTCATATTTTTAAAAGATGTCCTTGGAATTAAGTGCCATGGAAAGTATTTACTGAATTTACTGCTGATTTTATCTGGTATAAAATTTCTATTTTATCTTTATAAGAACGCAATTGAATGAAAAATCTCCTTTGAATTGTGCGTGGCTCCTACTGATTTCATGCAGACATTCATTTGTCATTGCTTCTCAGATTTTTTTTTAACTTCCCAGTCTAATTTACAGCCCTAAAATTTCTTGGTGATCTCTCATGCCAGCACTAATCAGCACCTTACTTTAAGTTTTTTTCTACATCAGTTCAGGTAGTGTAAGTGCACTGATTTCTATCAATACTCAATTGTTACTTTTGGAATTAACTGATGCAGTTGATAAATTTGGGAAAAAGCACATACACATCCTGGATTAGATGTAGTTTATTACTTGGAGACAATGTGGAAATAGGTTGAAGGCTGCCATGGAAAGCAAAGAAAGAAAAAAGAAAAATTCTCCAGATGCAAGGCACATCAATTCTGTACTGTTGCAAAGAAAATGACGTATGCATTTATGTAGTCACCAGAAATTAAGTTCAACACAAGAGAACACAACAGTGTTCCATGCACCCTGGCGTATAGTAATGCTGGCCACATGACCACTGCAGCATCTTTAGACAATGGTGGCTTCCTTGGCTAGGAAACAGAGATGAGCATTGCCTGCTAGAATTGGACAC
The DNA here is from genome assembly GCA_012654045.1 of Ptyas mucosa. Taxonomy (NCBI): domain Eukaryota; kingdom Metazoa; phylum Chordata; class Lepidosauria; order Squamata; family Colubridae; genus Ptyas; species Ptyas mucosa. Next base: position 30,885,897 of record WNWU01000001.1, read on the forward strand.
AACTTGTCAGGGCAAACCTTTGCTTTTTCATTTTACTAACATAGCACTGTGTAAATTTCATAGCGATAAGCATGTTCAGCTGTCATGACCTATAACTCGTAGATACTTAATTTAACTCTCTTAGCATCGTTCCAGAAGTGATATGATATTGTACTAAATACAGAAATTGCTTTAGCTATGCAATAAGTAATATCGTCTTCCAGTGAGAGGACAGTCAGTGAGAACATGTTTCCTTAAATAACTGGATATAAGATTAAAATGAGCATTTGTAATACAGTAGGCAGCATGAACACACGTTCCCAGAGAGAAGCCCTTGTTTCCCTAACTGATTTGGGAAAGAGAACACATGGCTAGCTGAGCCAAGCAATTGGTCCATCACAAGCTTCTTTGGAAATATGTTCCATTGTGTTCAACAGAATAAATCTAATCCTAAAGTCACTACATTAACCCCATCAATGCAGCAAGATGGCAGCAAATTTAATAAAAAGTAAATACTAAATATAAAATATTAGGTGAATGGGTATTCATACAAAACTGAAAAAACCTAGTTAAATGTATATGACCATCCCATCGTTTACTGAAGGGATAGGCAAATTTTCCATGGCCAAGAGCCATTACTATTATTTTGAGGGAGTCTAAGGTCACAAAGGGGCTGTTTTGGGGGTTTCTTTCTTCAATTATTTAAGGCTTGCACTTAAGGTTTGTTTCTGTGTTTTTGAAATTCCTGTGTCAAAGGAATTTCAAGAGCAAAAGTTTCTTACATTTTGGTTTACAGCCTTCAGATAATTCAGTCATGCTAATTTGATCCAATGCATGCATACATGGTCGTATTTCCCAATTTAGGGTTATTTCAAGCAAAGAACAAGGAAGACTGTAATCTGATGTAAATTTAGGTGTGCCTAACTCTCCCTAATCTATGTATCCATAAAGAGAGATGCCTTGCGATTATGTCTAAACTGTCCAGGTTAATTATAGATCTCAAGCGCTGTTCCACTGAGATAATGGTATATTGAAAATTTTAGGATTTCCCCAAATTCGCCATTTTGCTACCTGGAATATTTGCAATTGAATGCCGTATCCCCCAAATCTTGTAAATATGTGTATATTTTAAATAGTTTTCTAGATTTCAGTGATGTACGATTTTACTTTTGAAAAAAAAATTAAAATGTAAGCAAGATTAATAATCATATATTGGGGATATATTTATTTATTAAAATATTTACATGTCATATCATCCACAATCCTGAAGGATTTACTCATTAGTTTTCAGTTGATAAAACTGGGCATGATTCTCCTTACTAGTCAAAAACAATAAAGACACAGATATTGAAGTACAACCAAGAAAGCCTTAGTGGAACCAACATTAAACAATTCTTTATAAAGTGCTCTTCTGTATTCAAGATTGCTTCACCATGAGATTTTCCTCCTTTCCATCAACCCTCTCCACCTGATTTGTCCATGAAGATTTTGAAGAAAATTCCTTTAAAAAACACTAAAAAATGCTCCTTTCATTTATGCTGAATCACAAATCAACTGACAAGATATTGGAATGTGCCACACTCAATTTGCTTAGCAAATTCTACTAGTCTTATTGATTGCTTGGAGTGCCTCTGTATAGGTTAGGGTGACCATATTTTCTTGGAAAAAAAATAATGGACAATGATCATATTTGAAAGAGGTTCATAAAGATAAAATAATGTTTATATGTTGCTTTATAAAAAAAATTCTAGAGCAAAACTAAGAAAAACTACACAAAATGGATAGTTTAATAAAGATGATATGGCTACTGTAAGTAAACTCTCTTATTTTCTCCCATGCTTCTATTCATATATCCTTTACCATAGGTAAAGGTAAAGGTTCCCCTTGCACATATGTGCTAGTTGTTCCCGACTCTAGGGGGCGGTGCTCATCTCCATTTCAAAGCCGAAGAGCCAGCGCTGTCTGAAGACGTCTACGTGGTCATGTGGCTGGCCTGACTAAACGCCAGAGGTGCACGGAACGCTGTTACCTTCCCACCAAAGGTGGTCCCTATTTTTCTACTTGCATTTTTTACATACTTTTGAACTGCTAAGTTGGCAGAAACTGGGACAAGTAACGGGAGCTCACCCACTTACGCAGCACTAGGGATTCGAACCACTGAACTGCCAACCTTTCAATTGACAAGCTCAGCGTCTTAGCCACTGAGCCACCGCGTCCCTTGAACCCTTTACCATACCAGAATAGAAATCTTTTCTTTCCTATTTTTCATACTTGGAAATAATTAGGGGGGAGAATCAAACCAGACAGTTCTAATCACTAGTGAGATCCTGATAGTCAAGAGAAATTTATGCGCCTCCTTCTGTCATCATAGAAGGGCATGCTAATTGATCTGCTTAGCTTTGGATGGTCCACTTCAGTACCTGCAAAGCCTCACTGGCCAGATTTTTCTTTCAACAAGCATATAATGTACTGTACATTTTTAGTTTTCAGTGGAACAGCACTGCCCTCTGCTGTTGGAGCTAAGCCTTCAAAAGCGATGTCTTTGAAACATGGACAAAATGATAGCCTTGAACCCTTATTTTTACTTCAAGTACATTGGCTGAGTTTATTACTGTGATGGATAAGACCTAGACAATACAGCTGAAATGTGAGACACTGGAAATAGCAATAAATTCTGAAAATTGAAAGACAGAGACATTGTTTCTAAAAATAGATGGCAGTCTTAATGTTAGGGAAAAGGCCAAACAGAGAAGCAAATTGTAGACCAAACAGGCTGAATGTGAATTATTAGAATGTGTTATGTCTCTGTTGCTTGTTAAACAAAAGATCACTGCAATCTGCCTGCACCCTTGCAACTCTAGGCTCTACAAATCCGACATTTGCTATTTTAACACTTCAGGGAGTGTTTCAACTTGTCTTACTGTGAATATATGGTTAAAAAGTAATTTTAAAGGTTTTAGGTTTAGGTTTTATTTGATTTATATACCGCCCTACTCCTAAAGAATTTTTTAAGAAAGCCTGAATTACACTAGGGGGAAGACTCTTTTTTTTCCTTAGCCAAGTGGCTAATTCTATATACCTAATTCTATATATATTTACATCATGCCCACTTACTTAGTACTACTGGGTAAGGGTGAGGGTCAATGCCTCTATGGTAACCTTTCTTTATAGAAATGTTACTCAATCTTAGTTCCTTTTCCTATAACTTTTACAATTTTTAAACATCTTTTTGAGGTCTGGGCAGGATTACAATACTAAAAGGGCCACATTATAGATTTGTCTGAAACTGTTATATTGGCATATATCATAAAGACTTGAAAACAAGAACTATGGCAAAAACAAACAAACCAAAGATAATAGCAATAGTAATAGGTGCCTTGAAGGTAATCCCAAAACAATTGGAGCATCACTTGAACACCATTTGTATGGACGAAATCAAATTGGTCAATTGCAAAAGGCAGCTTTACTTGGAACAGCTTATAACCTATGACAGTGATGGCTAACCTTTTTGCCATCAAGTGCCAAAAGTGAGGGGAGCTTGGGGGAGTCGCACATGCATGTGCCCACACCCATAATTCAATGCCTCCCTGCGCGACCCCTGCTTTTGGCACGCGATGGCACGGTGGGCCCGATAGGCCCACTTTTTGCCCTCCCCAGGCTCCAGAGACTTTCTTGGAGCCTGGGGAGGGTGAAAACGGCTTTCCCCACCCCCCCGGAAGCCCTCCGGAGGCAGGAAACAGCCCATTTCCTGACTTCCAGTGGGCCCGGAAGGCCCATTTTTTGCTCTACCCAGGCTCCAGAGGCTTTCTAGGAGCCTGGGGAGGTCAAAAATGGCCTTCCCCAACCCCTGGAGGCCCTCCGGAGGCTGGAAACAACCTGTTTACCGACTTCCGGTGGGTCTGGAAGGCCTAAAAATCAGCTGGCTGGTGCGCGCATGCACACTGGAGCTGAGCTAGGGCAACGCTCGCGTGCCCACAGATATGGCCCCTCATGCCACTTGTGGCACGCGTGCCATAGGTTCGCCATCACGGTCCTATGACAATAATGTTAACATCATTGAACATCTGCCTAAGCCAGGTCCTTAGGAAGGATTCAATAGGTGGATAAAAATGTCAAATTCAGTCTAAACATCTGGCTGTGTAAGCAACTATAAGAATAATAATTAGCCATATTTTTATCCCACCTTTTTAAAAATATTGGTCAATTCAAGGCAACAAACATATCCAATATTCCTGCTTCCTATTTTCCCTACAACAACTCTGGGAAGTAGTTTGTGCTGGGATAGGGTGATTGGCCCAAGTCACCCACCTAGCTTTCATATCTAATATGGCTGTGCATGCTGCAAAAATTCCTTAAAGAGATTGTGACTTTTACGAATCAAAATTACTTTAATTAATTATCTTCTTAAATCAGCTGAATTTTGTATGTTTTCTTCAAGTTGCTGCAGTGAATGCACCACAGAAATAAAGCATCAGATTGCACTGGATTGCTCAGCAAGGATGAACATGAACTGAATATGGAAACGTCATATGTTTATAATAACAACAATAATATTTACCTATTACAAAAACTGAATTTGTTGCCTCTATAGATGTCAATTGTTTTAAGATACTGTGTGATTAAAAAGGCAAAGTCAAATTTTCTTCCATCCTGCGAGCTCTGTTTAAGTTGCATGTTATAGAATATACTATTACTGTTCTTCTTTATGACCACAATGAGGCATATAGCTAGTTAATGCCTTTTTTGTTCATGCAATAAACATGATTTCTATTGCTCAGATTACAACTGAAGATAAAAACTTTCAATCCAAATGGCACCTACCAATGTATACATAATACACTAATGCAGTGATGGCTAACCTTTTTGCCGTCATGTGCCAAAAGTGGGCGGAGCGCAGCGAGGTCGCCCATGTGTGTGCCCCTGCGCGCCCCCCCCACTTTTGGCACATGATGGCACAGTGGGCCTAGTAGGCCCGTTTTTCACCCTCCCCAGGCTCCAGAGGCTTTCTAGGAGCCTGGGGAAGGCAAAAACAGCCTCCC
>WNWU01000001.1:30901199-30950305 GCA_012654045.1 Ptyas mucosa
ATATATATATATATATATATATATATATATATATATATATATATATAATGTATATTTGCTGATAAAGAAATAAAGGGAGACTTTATTTATCTTTATCAGCAAATATAAATTTGATACAAAATAGTTTGTCGTGATAGCTGAAAGGCAAAAGGGAAGCAGTATGCTCCCTCCCATATTGGGGTAGACCAGGTAGACAGAAAAACTCTACACACACACACACACACACTCTAGTAAAAACTGAAAAAAAGAACTTTTAATAAAAAAAATCAAATCTTATGTGTAGCTGAATCATAGCTAGCCTGCAGAGGGCAGTCATGTATAATTATTTTGCAGTCTTAAGGCCTTCAAGTGTTTCTTCTCAAAATCCCACTCCAATTCTCCTAAAAACAATCAAAGACATTAATAAAAAAAATGTAGGCCAAAAGTCTTTGTGATGTGTTTATTTGTCTTCAAGTATGGGTAGCCAAATCTTTCTAGCAAGTTTGTGATCAGGCGACAATGAACGTATATGTCTTGTATTGTTTATCTTCTACTTTTGTTAATTTGGCACTCACAAAATTTATATAAATAAAAGCACAGCTTTTCTCTTCTTCATCCCAAATATACTCTCTGGATCTAGTCCACAGGTTTGTGGCAAATGTTGAGGATACCTATGAGTTGGTAAGGGAGGGGGAATCTTTTGCCCTTCTTGGTTCTCTCAGAAAAAGTGTTACATTTGGTGTCACCCACAGCTAACAAATTGTAAGTCTACTTTCTCAGAATGAAATTTTAAATCATCTTTTAAAATATCATAGAAAAGCTGATGCTGGTGAAGTGGAAACCAACAGTTATCAGATTATATCTGATAATAAATATCTCCCACTGCCCAGAGCATGAACAAAGCATCCAAATTACCATTTATCTGTAAAAAAATAGTATTTCAATTTTAGAACAGACTTATCTTTAAAGCAGGATTTTGGTATATTGCAATCGGTTGACTTTTTCCCCATATATATATATGACTTCTGTCTTGCTAGCAGTAAAGCAACTATGTTGGGTTTGTAAAATGTCTGTTACAAGAAACATTTTGAATGAGGGATTGATGTCTGAAGAATTGGGATTTATAGCCATGCCTTGAATAAAACCTCACATTTATAAGTCTTTATGAATTTGTATAAATTTAAAATCTGTGTCAAAATGCTACATTGTGGCAACTAGTTTTATGAATTGTGTAAGTTGCTTAGAATTTCTAAGGTTAATTGCAGTAAAAAGTAATAGTCAATGGCTGTAATAAAACAATAATGTGATCATACTAATTAATTCCCATTAACAATATAACTGTCCTGTGTGGAGTGACTGAAGCTTCCAAAAGATTAATTTATATACCCACCTATATATGTAAAACACGTTGTAGTAATCCAAATTAGAGATTGCTAAAGGGTGAGTTATTATTGCAAGATTACCTGTGTCACATAAATTCAAACTTATTGGCTCAGTCTAAGCTATAAAAAAAACTTTGAGGCCGGTGTGATCCAAGGATAGTCTCAGTAAATATTCCTGATTCTGAAAGTGGGGATAGTAGTAAAATTGGCAACCTGGGTGCCCTCCATATATTTTGGATTTTCAACTCCCATAACACCTAACTTGTCAGAATGTTGGAGGAGCACATGTGAAAGATATTAGCCCACATATTCACTTACTTAGACCAATGAATTATCCACACTGTTGATATTTTGTCTGCATTTAACACCCCTATTATTGCCATCTTGTCTATATTTTGTGTCAGTTAATTGGTCTTCCTTGTTTCTTTTTTCTTTTTATTATGTTTTTATAAATCTTCATAAATTATGTTTCCATACATCGATGTTCATTTAATACTCTGGTTTCTCTTCAGATCGTATAAATCTTTCGCCGTGTTTCTGTAATCCTGCCCTTATACTGGTTCAGTGTGTACATTGCTTGAACTATCTAGAGCATGTTGGCGGAAAATTCTGAGAGTTGACATTCACACATCTTAAAACTGCTGAAGTTGGGAAATGCTGATCTAGAGGGAAGAAATGAATGCATATTAGTTCACCCTCTCTAGGATGAATGGGAATGTTGACGTGTGGAACATATGGTATTCTTGCAGCAAACTGGGGAGAAATGATAATTCCAAAGCAGCCTTTTCTGTAACTGTTCAAATGTGTAGGAGAGATAATATATTGCACTTCAATGTGTTCTCAGCAGTATCCTGGAACCATTAATATTTTTATTTATTGGTTTGTTTGTATCCCACCTTTATTATTTTTACAAACAACTCAAGGTGGTGAACATATTCAACACATCTTCCTCCTCCTATTTTATGTTATAATATTTTATATTGAAAGCTGCTGAAATGTCAAAAAGAACTAGTAAATTCATTCCCCCTTCCTTTCCTGACATAAGTTATCCTATTTTAAGAAAATATAGCGATAACGCTCTATTGTAATAGATGGTGAAGGCAGCGAGATTTCATATCAATTTTGGGGACTCTTTATTTACCATTTTGTGTTTAGCATCCTGAATTTAAGAGGAAGAAAGTGAAATGCTCGTCTGGTTCAATTTTTAGGCACTATACATAAGAATATTAGCCCATTTACTAAATTTGCTTTAGAATCTTTTTGTAATAGTAAAGATAATTTACAAAACAATGGATAATGAAAAATAATGCAATTATTTAAAAAAACTCTACTAAATTCTTTTCCATTAATCTAGCATATGTTTCGATTCTGGATGGATCTAGTGGGGAGTGGAAATTTATGTTGCAAAAGGTCATGTTATTTTCTTTCTTGAAAGGGACAATTAAAATATTTGCAAATTGGAAGTTTGCTGTCTTTTCATGCTCATTTACAAGTAGTCCTCAACTTATAACCACAATTGAGCCCCAAATTTCTGTTGCTAAGCAAGACGGTTGTTAAATGGGGTTTGCCCTATTTTACAACCTTTCTTGCCACATCTCTAAGTGAATCACTACAGTTGTTAAGTTAGTAACATAATTGTTAAGTGAATCTGGCTTCCCCATTGACTTTATTTATCAGAAGATCGCAAATGGTGATCACCTGATCCCAGGACACTATAATTGTCATAAATATGAGTCAATTGCCAAGCATCACAATATTGATCATGTGACCATGGGATGCTAAAATGGTTGTGAAAAACTGAGAAGTCACTTTTTTCAGTGCCTTTGTAACTTTGAGTGGCCACTTAACTGTTGTAAGTCAAGAACTACCTGTATTAAACTACCAATATACAGCTTTTCATTTAAGTCAGGGGTGACAAACTCGCGGCCCGTGGGCCGGATGTGTCACGCGCTGGCCATGCCCACGCCCAGTTTAGCAAAGGAGAAAAAAGTTGTGATACGTCACATGACGATACTGTGACAACACAAGTTTGACACTCCTGTTTTAACTACTATTCATAGCAGTTGAAAGCGATAGAAAATGTTAAGTTACACAGATACCTGAATTTCTGGCTTAAGTTTTAGTTAAATTGTCTTTTGTTGTATACTTATTGTCTTTTAATTAGTATTTTTCTTCCCTAAACTTTATCTTACCGCCCTGATTACCTCTAATCCTTTGAATGAATGAACATTTGAAGAAAAAAACATCTGAATCTGGTATTTTCTTTCTATCATCCTCAGAGCTCTTTTGGCAGGAGGTGGTTTTTCTACATGGACCTATCGGCAAGGATATGATGTCAGTATTCCAGTTTATAGTCCCCTATCTGCAGAAGTACAACTGCTAAATAAAGGACAAGGGTAAGCTAATATGTTAATTGTGCTTTTGCTTACAGTGCTAAGAAATTCAGCCAGCCAGCTCAGAATTTGGTAAAATTCTCTCCATATTGATTCTCTTCCATTCATTTAGAAGCTGAGATATTCAATATATTCCAGACTTCTTAAATATTATGTCAGAATGACCGATTATGTAAACTCTGGATTCTCTACCCGCCTTTATTTTGAAAGTGGGAACACTATTTGCCTTTTATTCATTTTCCATTAATTGTCCAGGATAATATATAACTATTTGACTGGTTCATCAGCAAATTTCTATTGCAGTGTAAAGATTCAATATAGTTTTCATTATTATTCAATGGGATTTTTTAATCTAAAAAATGTGATAATGTGATAGAAGGAATATCTGGCTTCTTTCTACTTGGACTTACATATTCTGAGTGGTTCAGTTTTTTATTGGAAACTGAGCTTTATCTCTTATTCAGGGCAGGTTTGATAGATTATTTTGAAAAAGTGATTTCCATCATATGCCTCTTAATTAATACTTGTGTTTGTTGCTTCATATTTTAATTATTATTTGTTTTGAAAATTTATGAGTTCAGTTTTATTTTTATTATAAATTTTGACTTTTAAGTGCCAGTAGCTGCAAACCTAATTTACTGATATATTTTACATGAGTCTAAGTAACAAGACAGTGGCATTTAATAGTACAATAAAAAAGAAATTGCCTACAGGTGACTTATAAAGTTGTAAATTTAAGCAACAGACAGCTATTAAAGAAAGATGATAGACTAGGAAATACTTGATATCTTGCCCCATTTTCATAGATAATCCACTGTTACATGGAAAACTGATCTGGCTTAAATTAAATCAGTTTCATATGCCCGGAGGGAAGAATAGATGTCTTTTCTAGTAGGCTGACTTGTCATCTTTTGAGAATATACTAATGTGTTGGTTTGTTTATGAAATTTATAAATCATTTCAATCTGAGCTAGTTTCTCAAGATGAATCAAGAAACATACTATCAGAATGGTATGATCCCAAAACTGACAACAAGCTAAACCACTTTATAAGACAAACATGTGACTACTGATAGTATTGTCATGTGGCAATGTTCCGCAAATTAAATTACGTTACTTCTAAAGCTCTAGTTTCCCATCTGAAAATTGGAACTTAATTTTTACTGTATTTGTAACTTCCTGTTATTGGTATTGGTTAAATATTAGAAACTCCCTCTAAGTATGAATTGGTATGTATTCAGTTTTAATAGTGATGATACATTTTTTTTATTAAAAAGTTTTACACAACAATAATTCCCCCCCAATATTCCCCCCTCCCTTTTCCCCTCTCCCCTTCCCCCAACACCCCTCCCTCTCAGACTTCCCAGAGCAAAATACAGGGTATTTCAATTGACAATCATAAGCTAAATTAAACTAGCTAACTTTAAAGTAACAATTCTCCCCTAGAACCTTAACTCCACTATAGATAACATAATACATCTAAAGTTAACATTTATTCATAGGCTATTTGATATTTTCTTGTCTGGTATTTGTTCTGAATATAATCAATCCATCTTCTCCATTCCCGTGAATATCTCTCTTGGGTATAGTCCTTCAGGTACGCTGAGATTTTCGCCATTTCCGCCAAGTTCGTTACTTTCAGTATCCAATCATCAATAGTAGGCAGAGTCCTTCTTCCAATGTTGTACAATCAGCAATCTAGCTGCTGATATCAAGTTTAAAATCAATTTAGTCTCTGCTACCGTACAATCTGTTGTTATACCCAGTAAAAACAATTGTGGAGTAAATTTCAACCTTTTTTAAAAGATATTCTGCATCACCCACCAAATTTTTATCCAAAATGCTTTAACTTTCTTACAGGTCCACCAAATATGATAATAAGTTGCATCATCACAATCACCTCTCCAGCATTTAGCTTGGAGATTTGGATACATACATGATAACTTTTTGGGATCTAGATGCCATCTGTAAAACATCTTATAAAAATTTTCTCTTAAGTTTTGTGCCTGTGTAAATTTAACATTTCTAACCCAGATCTTCTCCCATGTTTCCATCATCACCAGTTCCTGAAAGTTTTGTGCCCATTTTATCATACAATCTTTAACCAATTCCGTTTCGGAGTCTATTTCCAATAATGCATTATACAACCTTTTAATATGCATTTGACTTTGATCTCTAATCTGTTTTACCAAGTTCTCCTCATTGCACATAACACCAATTTTTTGATCTTCCCTCCATCTAACTTGAAGCTGACCATACTGAAACCAAGTATATATTATCCCTTCTTCTTTCAACACATTTAAGGGTTTCAGTTGCAGTCTGCCCCTTTCCATAAAAAGGAGCTCTTTATAAGTAATCACCTCCTGTCTTTGTTCTATACTTATATTTTCTATTGCATGTCTTGGATTTGCCCATATTGGTATTTTATAATTTAACTTATATTGATACTTTTTCCACACCCTCAACAAAGCATTTCTGAGTATATGACCTTTAAACATCTTGTCCACTTTTTTTTCATATAACAAATAAGCATGCCACCCATATAACAAGTCATAACCTTCTATGTTTAAGATTCTCTCTTCAGTTAAGTTAAACCAGTCACTGATTTGTGATAGAAAAGCTGCTTCATAATACAATCTTAAATTAGGCATTTTAAGGCCCCTCTCTCCCGGACATCCTGTATAATTTTTAATTTTATTCTTGGTTTTTTACTATCCCAAATATATGTATTAACCCCCTTCTGCCACTCCCTTAAATTCCCATCATTCTTAAGCACTGGTATCATTTGAAACAGAAATAAAAACCTAGGTAACACATTCATTTTTATTACTGCTATCCTTCCCAACAAGGATAATTGTAACTTTTTCCATGTTTCCATTTCTTTCTGCACTTTTTGCCAAAGAACTTCATAATTATTCTTAAATAACTTTGTTTTTGAAGATGTGACGTATATTCCTAAATATTTAACCTTTTTAACTATTTCAAACCCTGTTGTTCTTCTTAATTCTTCTTGTTGAGATATAAACATATTCTTAACTATCACCTTTGTCTTCTGCTGATTTACTTTAAATCCAGATACCTTACCATATTGAGCTAATATATCCAGCATATATGAAAGCGATTCTAGGGGTTGAGATAGAGTAACAACCAAGTCGTCAGCAAACGCTCTTAATCTGTAATCTTGCTGTCTAATTACAACTCCCTTTATTTTATTCGAATCACATATCTTGTTCAGTAAAACTTCTAAAATCAAAATAAACAACAATGGAGACAGAGGGCAACTCTGCCGTGTTCCTTTCTCAATCTTAAATACCTCAGTTAAACGTCCATTGACTATAATTTGTGTGGTTTGCTCTTGATATATTGCTTTAATTGATTGCATGAAATAATCTCCAAAACACATTTTTTCTATTATCTTAAACAAAAATTGCCAATTCAATCGATCAAATGCCTTCTCTGCATCCAGAAATATAAATGCTGCTGGGATTTGGTTGTTTTTTTCCAAATATTCCAATAAATTTACAACTTGTCTAACATTGTATTTCATTTGTCTCCCTTTTATAAACCCTGATTGATCATTGTGAACTATTTGTTGCATAACTGGCATTAACCTATTGGCCAGTATCTTAGCAAAAACTTTATAATCAGTATTCAAAAGTGATATTGGTCTAAAATTTTCCGGTTTAGTACAATTTTGATCTTCCTTTGGAATCAATGAAACAAAAGCTGTTCTCCAGGAGGGAGGTACTCCTTCACCTGATTGGATTTTACAAAATAACACTCGTAAGTGGTTCTACCATTTCAAGCTGTAAGTTCTTGTAATAAACAGCTGTTAATCCATCTATTCCCGGAGCTTTGCCTGTTTTTAACTGTTTAATTGCAGCAATGATCTCCTCAGCGGTTATTGGTTGATTCAACCCTTCCCTCTGTTCCATTGTTAATTCTAAAATATTCTTCCCCTTTAAATATCTATCTATTTCTCTACCTTGATCTAGATCCTTAGCATACAACTTTGTATAAAACTCCAAAAAAGCTTTTTTAATCAAATTCTGTTGATAAACTTCCTTACCTCTAAATTCGATCTTTTCAATAACTTGTGATTTTTGTTTTTTTCTCAACATATAGGCCAACCATCTACCTGGTTTATTAGCATTACAAAATGTATTGTGTTTAGTATATTGTAAACTGGTTGCCACCTGGTCGGCCATCAACATATTGAATTGCTCCCGTAATATATTTATAATCTCTTTTACTTTCTTATCACTTGGATTAGTAATAAGTAATTGTTCTTTCTTTTTTATTTCCTCCTCGATCTCTTTCCGCTTCTGTTGTTGTTTCAGTCTATATTTGTTATTCATATGTATTAAAGCTCCCCTCATATAGGCCTTACTAGCATCCTACTCCATTTCCATTGGGGTATCCTTATCCATATTAATAACAAAAAATTCTTTCATTTGTTTTTTAAGCTCATTAACATTTTCTTCATATCTAAATAAATTCTCATTTAATCTCCAAGATCTCCTTTCTCCCTTTTCCTGTTCTAATTCCATCCAAACCGGACTATGATCAGTTAAAGTTCTAGGACATATCTTCACCTTCTTCACCCTAGAAATAAAATCATTTGTGATTAAAATCTGTTCTAGAAAAGGATTGATGTCTGTCTGAAAAAAAGGTAAAATCTCTTTCATCAGCATTCCGCACTCTCCAAATGTCTCGTAACTCCATGTCTTCCATCATATCAAAAAAAGGTTTAGGTAATTTGGCTCGTGATGAAGTTTTTGACAAACTTTTTTTGTCTTTCTGTGTGTCCATTACTCCATTCCAGTCTCCCATCACTATAAGAGCTTTATAGTCCCATTGTATTATTTTAGTATGTGAGGATTTATAAAATTTTTCCTGTTGCTGGTTAGGTGCGTATATCCCAAGTAAAAGCATTTTTCCATTCTGGGTTGATAATTCAATTGTAACATTGTAATTGTAAAAGTTGCAAAAGGCACTTTTGTTTTTAGCTTTAACTTTCACTCCCACACCAAAAGCGCCATCTTCAAGCCTCCAGCTCTAAAAAGTTTTTTAGCAACAGTGTAACCTTGGAGCTAAGTAGTTATACTTGCAATCAGCCTGATCTCCTGCTTCTGCTCCGTCTGCTCCTGGAGTCTTTAAATCTTTCTTTTGACAGCACAGCTGGTTGCGACATCTGACTCTGTTAAAACAGAGTCGTCCCGGATCCGGAGCTTGAGTGGGCTAGCTGGGGAGCTCTCACCCTCCAAGCCCCTGGAGTTGTCCCAGGAGCTTTTGGGGAGCTCTACCCTAGCCCACCGGCTCACCTCTCCTTCTTCTCCCGAAGGAGAGGTTTCCAAGCCGCAAGACAGCAGATTAGCGCTGTCAAAAGCGGCTTCACGAAATCGCAGGGCTGGTGGTCCGCTGAGACCATCCGTGACGCCGGCGGTGCCAACCGGAAGTCCCTGTGATGGTACATTTTTAATTACGTTTATAGATCGCATTTGCCACCTACATTTTTTGTTAAAATAAATCACCTGATTAAAAGTTAGTTTTTGGTTTTTAGAATATAATTATTGCTGAACAAAACCGGGATAGTTCAACTATAACCAGGAAAACAACTTCCATCTTCTATTGCCCAAATAATATTTACAAGTTGGTATCTAACCAAAAGAAAAAAAATAATAAAAGAGTTTAAGAGTAAGCGTAGAAAGCCAGGGCTAATATGATGCATGTTATGTTAGTCCCTTCAAAGCCACTTCTAAACTCAATCTTTACCGTATTTATTGGAGAATGTTTTATTTATTTGAATATAGCTAGTTTTCAAATAATGGTGCAACCATAGATTGTGTTTCAGTGCATCCTTGAAAATAAGTTTAATTGAATAAATTAAGAATGACACCAGTAAATTCAGAGGGTGAGATAGTTTGCCTGCAATCCCACCATATTTATTCATGATTCATTGATTTTAGTGGCTTACATTGTGTTCAAGTGTGAAGATCAAATGTATGTATTTTTAAACTGCACTACCTACTGCATTTCGCTTATTCAGCTTCTTTCATTTTCATTTTCATTTTTCATTTTATTAGATTTATATACCGCCCTTCTCCCCGAGGGGACTCAGGGCGGTGAACAGGCAAAGATAAAAGACATAAATACAAAATTTAAAAACCAATTAAAACCGAATTAAATAATATGCCCCAACAATTTAAAAACCCATTTTTTAAAAAATAAAAATAAAAATCCCGAATCTAAAAATTGGATTTTAAAATTAAAATTTTCTTAGAATTTAATAATGTCTTCACAATTGGGTTGATACATAATTTTTCCAACTATCATATTGTTAGTGCACCAAAAACCAAAGAAGGTGAACAAATATATAAGACTATGTTTGTGTAATAATAACAATACCAGTCAGACTTACATACTGCTTCATAGTACTTTACAGCTCTCTCTAAGCTGTTTACAGAGTCAGCATATTTCCCCCAACAATCTGGATCCTCATTTTACTAACCTCAGAAGGATGGAAGGCCGAGTCAACCTTAAGCCTAGTGGGATTCGAACTGCCAAATTGCTGGCAATTACCAGCAAGTAGCCTGCAATACTACATTGTAACCACTGCGCCACTATCATGCCCAAGTCCTTGGCAGCATAAAGAGAAGTGTATTTTCAATTGCCTAATGAATACACTTCTAAACTTGTATGGTTCCAATTGTTGTGTATTCTTCAGTCTCCGCAGATATTTTCTCCTTTCCTCCCAAATTGCTCTTCACCCTGAATACCGTTCAGAACTGGAGGCTCTTCAAGCAGAGAATACAGAATCTGTGCTAATCTTGGACAAGTGCACCAACCTTTCAGAGGGAATTCCATTTATTCGAAAACGTTGCCATAAAAACCTGATGTTTGATTACCCTCAGATCCTTCAGGTAATGCTGCATTTTGCTCCTATCGTTTCTTGTTGGTTACAAGAGAGTATGGTTTATTTTTTTAAATATGAGGGCTTCTGTAGATAAATATCTGAAGCTTTAGATTTATTATACAGCCTTTCACTGATTATACATGATGAGTTTGGTGCATTGTTACCTTTTTAGGAATGTAAAAGTTTTATGGATGACCAGATGTTTTTGAGACTTAATTAAGGAGTCACACACATACACACACCCCATTTTGGTGGTGTACACCAGTTTCTCCTGTATTAAACATATTGTGTGTGTGTGTGTGTATATATATATACACACACACACACACACACACACACACACACACACACACACATATATATATATATATATATAATCATGAAATCCAGTTTCCTAAGCATAAGACGGTGAATAAGCCAGGCATTGGTTTTAATTTAATAAGATAATAGAAAGACGATTGTGACTATTTTGTGGGTCTTTGTCCACAGGAAGCCACATTCTGTATTGTTCTGCGGGGAGCACGTTTAGGACAAGCTGTTTTGAGTGATGTTCTTCAGGCTGGTTGCATCCCTGTTGTGATAGCAGATTCTTACGTTCTTCCTTTCTCTGAAGTTTTGGACTGGAAGAGGTACATACATACATTTTTCTCTTTGTTGCTTGAAATTCTGGACTAGAAGATTTACATTCTGTTATTATCACTGTGTGGCTTATTTGGAGACTGCATGACTCTGAGAAAAATTTCAAAAAATTATATAGATTGAATCCATTTGTCTTATTTCCAAGATATACCAGTACAAGAATAGTAGGTTGAGTGTTTGAGCTGTCAGGCAATTTTTGATAAAGTTGCAGGCTTCATTTAGACCACAGATTGCTCAACCCACTATAGCATAACCGACAGAAGCTATGAAAAGGAATACATTACCATACATTAAAAGAGAATCACAGAAACAGCCAACAGACTATTACAACCAAACAACCTCACTGTACAACACAAACCAACCCTCCAAAAGATTTTAAGTAAACCAAAAGATCACGTAGCTCAAGAACAAAAAGCAGGAGTCATCTACAACTTCTATAGTGTAAGAACTATAACAGCTAATTATGTAGGACAGATATTCAGAAGATTAGCAGAGGAATCCATTAACACCAACTAGCACTCAGAAGATTGAATGAAAACTTCATAATCTTACATGTGGACAGACTCTACCATAGTTTCAGCTGGGAAACTAAGCATCCTAGACCAAGCTAAATCCAAAAATGCTAGGGAATTCCTGGAAGTTCATTTTTTCTGTGATTAAGAGATGCATAAAAGCAAAAGATAATGTTACATTTTTTGATTTCTCTATTATACCATCCAGATACTGAAAACTAATTTTCATCAACATAGTAGTTGAACAAAGAAAATGGTGTATTCTAGGCTTTCTCCTTTGTTATGTTAAGCAGGTACAAAAAACCTTAGGGGTCTGCATAAAATAGAAAATGTTTTGACATTCAAAACAAATACATTCTGTACCAGAAGATCTGCCAAACTTCTGGAACAGCTATGGTTCAGCAGAAGCAAAATCTAAATTACGGGTTTCAGCCAGTATGAAATTTACAAGGATGATATGTGCCAGCCTTGCTCTGCTCACTCCATAAAAAAATAATAATGATTTTATGGTGTGTACATGCCACCCCTCCCTTATCACCTCCTCTCAGCAGCTGTCACTGTGTTCCTCTTCTTCCCAGTGACCTCACATTCTTTTCTTACCTTAACTGCTATTGCTACTGATGTCCTAGGCTTTTACCTGCTCCTATCAAAAGCACTTCACCTCAGAATAACCATGGCTCTGCTGGTGTCTGGAACAAAACAGTCAAGCTTTTTTCCATATCAGATTAAACATGTAAGACATTAAACAGATTAAACATGTAAGTTTTAGCTCAGATACAAACCCCCTGAAATAGCTGTCCCATTCATAGAATAGTCAGTCATCCAGGTCATGGTTGTTCCAAGGAGCTTTTTCAGGAGGCAACTGGACTTTCTTATTTTTTTCTTTGAATATGTTTCATTTCTCATCCAAGAAGCTTCTTCAGCTCTGATAGGATGTGGTGTGGAATAGGAATGGTGTGGGAGTAGGAATGGATTTCCAGAGAAAAACTAAATTGCAGACTACAGGAAACAGGAGAACTCCTCAGGTAACCCTGAGGACACAGATTGAGGCAACTCCAAGTGCTTCAACGACCCTCTAAAAGGATGCAAATGACCAGCTTTCTGCAAAGAATATAAATTTCTCCCTATCCTGTCACAGCTGAAGAAGCTTCTTGGATCAGAAGCGAAACGTCTTCAAAGAAAAAACGAAGTCCAGTTGCCTCCTGAAAAAGCATCTTTGGGACATTCATAGAATACATTGCACATCCATAGAAAACATTATTGTTGAGGGAACCTTGACAGAATGTGTGCTTTACCATAATAAATATTGTCAAATCATCCTCATTTTCTAAATTTGAGATACTTTCACCATGAGGATTATTATATTTATGCACTTTTGAAAACTGCTTTGTCCTTGTTGAGGCAAGCTTCGCTATCAGATGTTATTGATACATTGCATTTTTAAGCATAGACAAAATTATTTTATATTTTAACAATTGTATGTATTATTTAAAAAAGATACTAGGAAATATGTCATCTTTATATTAAAAAATCTCAAGTTTTTTTAGAACTTTTTTTTATCCTTTCCCCTTTTTTCATTTTTTTTGGTGGGCCTTCAAGTCTCTGGTTTTATCAATTTAATTCTATAAAAAGTAACTTTCTCCATTTCTGTTAGTTAATTAACTATATGGCTCTTCTATTGGATTTTGAATTTTTCCCTTCAGTACAAACACTTCTGTGGAGGAATTTAATTCAAATCATTTCAATAAATGAAAGAAGATAGATTTTGCCAATTCTCCCCCACCCCTGTTTCAAAGTTGAAACAAGATTGTTTTTGTTGTATCTGCTGCAACTTTACTGAATCCAGTTATACATCAGTTTTTCTCAAGCAACTTTAAGATGGCATAGGGAATTCTGGGAGTTGAATGAATTTCACCTATCTTAAAGTCGCTTGAGAAATACTGTTGTAAATGGAAGGGACCTTTTCATTCAGAAGAAACCATGTCTGGATAGTGATAGCGAACCTTTTACACAACGAGTGCCCAAACTGCACGCACGCGCATGCTCAAACTGAAAGGTGCACATTACCTTGGGATGGCTTAGGTTTTCAAAGTATTTCCTCTTTTTCTTTTCCTATGTCTACATTTAGAGCTTCTGTGGTGATACCTGAGGAGAAGATGCCTGAGCTGTACAATATCCTACAGAGCATACCCCAGCGGCAGATTGAAGAGATGCAGAGACAGGTACAATTAATATTCATTAATCTGCAGAAATAGGTGTAATATAAATCATTGTTTTGCTGTGAGTCTAATGTTAAAATGTTTTGCATGTTTCTAAATGTTAACGGTTTCTTCAAAGGAGGTGCACAGCATTCCCTATTGGTAAATTATGCCATAGAGGTACACTAACATTACACAAATATAATATTCTATACTTCTTTTGTAAAATGAAATGAATGATATGAAATGGTAAATGAATTAGAATGAATAAAAAAGACATTTGATTACTTGCTTATGGGAGTTCTGAATGATTTTCACACTTTCATTAAAGTTAGGACTCTCAATTAATGTATTTATATGTTTATTTTATTTATTCATTAAATGTAATTGCTGCCTTTCATCCATTTCATCCATTATTTTTGGCACATCTATGCAAGTTACCCCATTTGTCCAGGTCAGAGAACATTACAAAATAATATTGTAACCTATGACAATACTGTTTTTAATTTGATTATTGTTTAGCTTGATACTAATGGTGATTTTTAATGGACTTTGTTTCTTTGTTTTTGTACTGGCTTACCTGTTTGAACTATGAGTAAAACATATTGGGGATCCAGTTGGTGCTCAGATGACAGACTTCTAAAAGTATCAGGGCTGTAGGTTAGTTGGAAAATGTCAAGCTAACATGTAGAAAGAAAACGGTAGGAATTCTTTTCCATATTATTGTCAAGAAAACTACGTGGATATACTCATAAAGTCATGAGGAGCCAAACTTTACTTTGAGACCTTGGTCACATTACTTCACTCTGCTCTCCTCCTGTAAATTATTATTATATTTTTATCCTTTAAAAAAAAATTCAAGGGGGCAAACATACCTAATATTCCTGCCTCCTATTTTCTTCACAACAACAAAACTGATAGGTGGGTTGGGCTGAGAGAGAGTGACTGGCCCAAGGTCATCCAGCTGACTCTTATGCCTAAAATGGGACTATAACTCCCAAGTCTCCTGGTTTCTAGGCCAGGACCTTAACCACTACACCAAACTTGCTCTCCATAATTCCATAACTATGGACTCCTCTGGGAAAGAATGATAGCACAGACACCTAAATAAATGTTGGTCTATATATTAAACAATTTGAATTTTGTCATGCTGAAGATTATTTTACATACTTTATTTATAGATTATGTAAAACAGACTGTGGCTTTGTTAGTATAGTAAATGAATGAATAAAAGATTAAATAAATAAATATAACACTTATAACACTTCACAGATACTTTTAAGAAGGTGATAGACAGCCATATTCTGCATTACAAAATGGAAGCCAGCATTTTAATTTGCAGGCAGTCTCAGGTTAAGAATGAGATGCATTCCTAAATCTGTCTTTAAGTTGAAATTTTATTAGGTTGTAACTTGAACTTATGAATGGGTTGCTTATTGCTAATAATGGCAGATAACATTCTGTTTCCTTTCATTAACTGCTGAAAACAGGGTGTGCATTAAAAACATTCTGCTTCAGGTTTTCATGAAAACACCACACAGCTTGAGTACATTATCAGCTTGAAGGAAGAGAATACCATTCTTAGTTTTTAGTAATTGATAATGTTCTAAATGGGGTATCATTCTTCAACCCAGTTTTGCTGCCATATACTCAAGAGAAACACAAGTACATGCAAAATAAGAATTTTTGAAAACAACTGCAGTACTCTAAAGTTTGTTTGTTTATTGATTTAGTTATTAAATTTATATTCCACTCATCTTACAAATAAATATTTACTGTCTTTCGTAAGTACAAGTTTTCTATAAGTCAAATGTTCTTAACCTGGGGACTGCCTTTATGTGCTATCCAAATTCTGGGAGCAGTGAGATACCTGCTTCTCTGTTTATCTTCTATAGTTACGCAGACATGTTCTTATGACTGTTACTATTGTCTATACTAAGTGTTCAATGATAAAAAAGGAAGAGAATAAGTGAGTAATTATCTAAAAATGTAGATAAAAGGAAAATTGGGTAAATAGCAATAGCACTTAAATTTATATACTGCTTCATAGTGCTTTTCATCCCTCTCTAAGTGGTTTACAATGTCAGCATATTGCCCCAAACAATCTGAGTCCTCATTTTACCAAACTCGGAAGGATGGAAGGCCAAGTCAATCTTGAGCCGGTCAGGATGGACCTTCTGGTAGTGGGCAGAGTTAGCCTGCAATACTGCAAAATTGCATTCTAACCATTGAGCCACCAATAAATGATAAATACACGTGACTGAGGAGAACTGATATTTAAAGTTCAGAGATAAAGTCTATTGGAACTTTAAAACAAGTTTGTTTCTTTTCAGAATGATAATCCAGCATTAGTTTTAAAATGTGAATCTTCTGTTTTGGACTGTAGATCAGTTGAATGCTCAAAATTTCTTTGGAAAACAAAGCCTGGAACTTGTTTTAAAGAACTTTAATGAGGAATCAATCTATCAATCCTATTCATTATAAAAATAAAAGTGTCTAGGGAATGTAATCAAGGTTACAAGGAGGATATTGAAGTATATGAAATCAAGCATAAATATCAGGAAAACTCATACTGTAAGGTAAGGGCCAAATTTATGAGGAGGTAATAGTTTTCCTACTCAAGTAAATTGACATGAGGCAGTCCTGGAAACTAATGTGGACTTGGATTATTTATGAGGTAATTAGATTACTTAAGTCTGTGAGAGAGATCCCACTGAGGTTTTTGTTTTGCTATGAATTTTTGCCAGTATGACAAATAGCCAGAAGAGGTCTCTGCTCCCTTGATTCATTATGATTTTCATAGCCTTTGCTAGACTCTCTATTTGGAGATGGGTTAGTTAAACGCTACAATTGTGCTAGAAATGGTTAACTTCTGAGTACTATTGAAAATAGCAAAGAAGAGTTGATCTTAATGTGATCAGGTATCCATATTATTTAGCACTCTACTTTTTTATTATACTATTACATATTATACATACCCTGCAAGAGTAATGCATAGAATTGTAAATAGATATCCTTAAATTTGTAATTATGTTTATAGATACTTCCCTTCCCTGTTTCTTTTCTTTTAGTCTATTGAGGATGCAACATCTGGCAAAAATGTAGGAATGAAATTAGAGCCACATCTGTCAGTGTTCTGAAATCACAGAATTGTAGAATTGGAAGGGCTCCAATGGTTCATCTAATCAACCCCCACCCTGTCAATTCCAACATAGGCTATTCCAGACCTGTGTGAGTCCATTTTTTTGAGCACTCTTTATAACAATGAGATTCCTCACCTTCCACATGTAATTTGTTCTTCTGCTGAACTCTTCTTTCAGTCTGAAACTTTTCTTCAAAACTGTTAGGATTTAGCAACATAACTTCTTTATTTGTATACTCAAGAGTATTATTAATGGGTACAAAATTGCAAATGTTGATCTTTGAATCAATCTGTTACTCTTTTTTTTTGCAACATTCTAGGGCAAATATTCTGACTACTGTATTGTTCATTTTACATTGCAGGATATATATACTAGTTGAAGCTGCAAATAAGAGTATATTCTTAAAATCTTATTTTTATATATGGGTTTAAATATTTAAAGATTAAATATTTTTCTAAAAATTAATGCTAATTAATGCTAGGTTTTCTTAAAATATCAGTGAGTTTTACATCCTTTTCAGTAGCTTAAATATAATATTTCTTTTACTTGTATTTTGGTGTATAATGCTTACAGTTTCATTATGTGGTATTTTAAAAATGGATTATTAATCAGCTTAGTTATTTAGTCAGTAAAGAACCTTATTTACCTTTTTTCTAAATCAATATGTGCTAATAATTTGCTTCTTCTGAAAAGGATAAATTATTAGGATAAATTCTAGAGCAGAGTACAGTAAGTGTCAGTTACTTAACATACATTATAAAAAACCCCTCAGAATGTAACTAATTTTAGTGTAACAAAAAACTCATGGATTTTGTTTTAATGTTAAGTTTTTAATGTTATTTAACTTACCTGGAAATCACTGTATGGGGATTTTTCCTAAATTCTACAATTACTACCAATATTTGTATCTATGGATTTTCTTGGATTATTACTAATATATTTTAATCTAGTTCAAAATCTCTAGTATTAATTAAAAAATTAAATCCCCATATCTTTGTTGTCTTTATAATATAAAGTAGTGGGTTTACTGAAATTTGATTTAACAGACTTCAGATACAGTATCATCCCACTGTTACTTAATTAACTAGAATCCATTAAATCAAGGGTGAAACTATTGTTGAATATTTATTGAAAACGAAATCTTTTATGTCAGTGACACAGTTATGCAATTGGCTAAGCTGACACAAATTACTTAAATTCATATTAAACAGATTTTGGATTTAACTGATAATCCCTTCCCATGAATGATCCATTAACCGAAGGTTTTACTGTAATTGAGTCTGCTTTCATTTGGACTCCCAGTATATTGTGTGAGTGTGTCAATATATCAATAAAGCCAAAAGCATATCTTTGGATGCTTGTTAGATAGAATGTATTGTATTTTTTCTAGAATAAGTATTCTCATTTTATAAAGCATAACAATATATTCTATATTTTATATAACAGTATATAAAATATACTGGTTTGCTAAACATATCTGCTACTTCATGCACAGAATACACACATTTCATTTATGATCAGTCTTATTTATTAATAAGATTTTATATTAAGGCATCTGTGGAATCTTAGAAGTGACATAAAGGTATTTGATATTTGTTAAGAAATACGTATTCAGAAAAATTGTCTCCAGCATAGATATTGAATGGAAAAATAGTCCGTGGATGCAGATGCTTAATTTGTGTGAAGATGTGTGAAAACTTCTACCACCTGCTCAGCAGCTGTTCATTTTTTCTTTCTTTTTTCTGTCTCTTTTGCTATGGAACTAAATGATTGGTTAAAGATGGCCCTTGACACAAAGGTTAAAAACATACTTGTTTTCTATCTAATATGAAGTGGATGAGGTGAGGATAACAAAGGAAGTGTTATGGTTCTTTAGGTTATTGACTACAGATCCTTGCTGGATTCTTTTCTTTCCGTTCATACTTGTCTTAGAAGAGTTATACTTCCTTGCTGTTGTAGAAGCATCCATGGTTAAACAAAAGAATAGGCTATAAAGCTTTAGGAGCTGAGTTGAGACAATTCATAACTTAAACCCGATACTTGGGGCTGGTAAGGAGCAAAGATACTACCATGTTTCCCTGAAAATAAGACCCTGTCTTATATTTTTTTGAACCCTGAAATAAGCACTTGGCCTTATTGCCATGAGCTCAAAAGCCCGATTGGGCTTATTATCAGGGGATATCTTATTTGGGGGGAAATAGGGTATTATTTGATGGAATGAGAACCCTTAGAGAAAATTATTCTTTCCTGTAGTTTTAGAATATTTTCTTCTATATCGTTTGTGTATGTGATTTGATGTCTACTATATTTGTGTCCCCACTTCCTGAACTATTTTTAAAACTAATGTAATGTGCTTAACGTCTAGATATAGCTTCAAAAGAAACATCATATGTGGCTGAACAATTTTTGAATTGCATCAAAATTTCATCCCCGCAGCAATGGATGGAAACTAATTAAGAAGAGAACCAACCTAGAACTAAGAAAACATTCCTTATAGTTAGAACAATTAATTAGTGAAACAAGTTGCCTCCAGAAGTTGTGGGTGCTCCATTACTGGGGATTTTTAAGAAGAGATTGGACAACCATTTGTCTGAAATGGTCTAGGGTTTCCTGCTTGAGTAGTGAATTAGAAAACTTCCAAAGTCCCTTCCAACTCTATTCATTATTTTAGATGTTTTTGGTTTGTTTGTTTGTTTTTTGTTTGTTTGTTTATTTATTTATTTATTTATTTTTAAATTTATATGCTGCCCTTCTCCCGTAGGACTCAGGGCGGCTCACACAATAAAAACCACAACAATAAAATACTAAAAACCAATCCGAATTTAAAATCCCCAAAGTTAAAAGCCTCATAGTCGGTCAGGGAATTTGCTGAAAAAGCCATGTCTTCAGGCCAGCGCGGAAAGTGCGGAGATCAGGAGCCATCCGGAGCTTGGTGGGTAACCCATTCCAGAGGGTCGGTGCGGCCACAGAGAATGCCCTCATCCTGGGGGTCGCCAGCTGACATTGTCTGGCTGATGGCACCCGGAGGAGGGCAGCTCTATGAGAATGCACTGGTTGGTGGGAGAATGGTAGGAGGTAGTCCTGCAAGTACCTCGGACCCGTGCCATGAAGGGCTTTATAGGTGACTACCCGCACCTTGAAGCGGATCCAGAAGGCCACCGGCAGCCAGTGCAGCTCGCGCAAGAGAGGTGTTGCACGGGAGTAATGGGAAGCTCCTGTAACAACCCGCGCGGCCGCATTCTGGATCAGCTGGAGCCTCCGGGTGCATCCCAAGGGCAGCCCCATGTAGAGGGCGTTGCAGTAATCCAACCGAGAGATGATGAGAGCTTGAGTGACTGTGCGGAGGGCATTTGTAATGTAATATTTAACATTTTATCTATGACATTATTTTCATGACTATTTGTGATTGGCTGCAAGCAGGTAGTTTCTTGGTTAGAACACAATTATTTGTACAAGTTTATGTAATTATTTTCAGTCTCTTGCTTCTGCTTTACTCCAATTGATTTTGCAAGAAGCAAAATAAAGTAGGTAACCACAGCTAAGCATAGTTGCCTCCAGAGATTGCTTTGTTTTGCTGCTAAATTGAAGAATAGCAAAAGACTAGCATGTACGGGCATGAAATTCACGCATATTATAACTTATTTATATTTCCATGTTCTGCTTTTTATTTTATTTTTTATTTTTTTATTGTTGTGGGAAAAAAGGAAGCAGGAGTATTGAGTGTGTTCACTGCCTTGAGCCATATATAAAAAAGTGGATTAAAAATGTAATATCCTGCAACAATACCTTTAACACCATCAAACAAAACATTGGCCTATGCCAGGTTCTTTGATAGGTGGATAAAAATGTTAAATCCAGTGTAAATATCCAGTTGACCATGTAACCAACCATAATGATAACTGTGTGACCAACCATAATAATAAGAATTCAAATAGACAATGTAGCACCATGGATTTACGATTCTTGATAAGAAAGGCAAAAAAAAGTCTGGATTGTGGACATTATAGTAACTGGAGTCAACAGAAGAGAAAGAACTGAAGAAAATTAGAAAATACAAAAACCTGCAAATAAGAGTATTATGACTCTGCCAAAAGAAAGCAAAGATAATACCAATAGTAATAGGCAGCTTGGGTGCAATCCCAAAACAACTAGAGCACTACTTGAACACCTTCGGTATTGACAAAATCATCAGTCAATTGCAAAAGGCAGCTTTGCTTGGAACAGTTTGCATCCTGAGGCGATACACTTAAACACCATCAAACGACATCTGCCTATCCCAGGTCCTGGGGGAGGACTTGATAGGTAGACAAAAATGACAGATTCAGTCTAAATTTCTGACTGACTGTGATGAATCATAATATTAATAATAAATATCTGGCTGACTATGCGATCAACCATAATAATAATTAAATTGAACAGGCAGTGAGCTTTATGGGAGAAGTTCTAGTGAAACACTATACTTAATACTTTACGTTTTGAACACTGAAAACACAGGAAAAGCCACTGCCTGCATAATTCTGATCCTTGTATATACAAGGACATTTTAGTATCTAAATATTTTTTATAAAGCCTTCATGGCTTCTCTTAACAAAGTGCTAGCCTGCAGCATATTTTTTAATTGCTGGCTCCTTTACCCTTGTTGGTTGGGATAATTGGGCATAAGCCATTCAACATTTCAGTATCTTCATTGTCAATTCTAAGGTTGGTGCTGTTTGTCACTAGTTTGTCCTTCTTTATATTTAATCTCATTTTTTATTGTGCTCTGCTGTGCTTGCAGAGTCAGTCAGTCAGTCAATCAGTCAATCTGTTTGCTGCCCATCTTGCCGTAATAATACTGTTCATGGTACTACTGTATGATTTGGGAAAGTTAAATGTAACACATAACCGTACATCCCTTTGTGTTTGAAGTATCATAATCTAAAACCAGTTTGATATTCTATTCGAAAATAGTATTTGATAATCCACATATAGTGTAGTATTAGAATACGTTCAGACATATGTATGTGCATGTTTGTAATATTTGTACTGCAACCATGTAGAGTAACATAGATTTAAAGCAGCTGTTTGTGGCTATAAAATGCCTGAGAAAAGTCTGAAATTAGAAGTGAGTTATTTGCACTGAGATATGTTCTAATTTAAGCACTTTCTTGACTATTTGATGACTACTACATTAAATTTCTATAGTTCATACATTAAAACATATTGGTTCTAATATTGAAATAATCCCTAAACTGTACTATTTTTGTTAAAATTGTTTTATATATTTTAAATGGTTGTGTCTCATAAACAAAAAACCTTTAATGAAGAAACAGCATAAATCCACACACACAAAAAAAACCTACTGGCAAAATGCTTTTGGATAGGTAAATGAGTTTCTGCTGCTGAGGGAAAATGCATTCCGTACTGTATTGGAACTAATGGTTGTTATACTGTTAAGATTGGTGTGCAGTATTTTCTCATGGGTGGACTTGAATTGTTTAGAAGCAACGTTATTCAATGTGACCTCACTTTTGAGAGCAGCCAAAAAACACCTTGAAATCTATAAACCAGAAATAAGCTGTGATATTTTGTGATTTGAAATATTTTGTGGTGTTGAAATGTGAAAGGTGGAAGATTTTCTTTTCCTTTTCCTTTATCTCTGACTTGCACTGAGATCTTAAGCAAGTCCTACAATTCAGATTTTCAAATAGGCTAAACATTTAGCCATACAAATCTACTTGGAAATTTAATTACTAATCTACTTGATCTAAATCTACCCGATACCCCACCACTAATTCTGCAGTCTGATTTGTGTTCCGGCTTAATCCATGCATTTATGCCTTTAAAAGAATAAAAATATGGTGACCATGTGTGCATGAAGAGTGTAAATGTCCTTCTTCTGCCCCCCCATCCCCTCAAACAAAGCTCCTTCTTCTAGTTTTACAGAAACCAGAGGCTTCTTCTGGCTTTATCTAGCCCCAGCAGACTTGCTGCTTGGAAGAGGCAAGAGCCAATTGAATTTAAGAAAGTTAAAGCACACTGGCTGAACACATGGATATTTCAAGACCACCCCATGTCTTTTAAGAAGCTACATAGCCAGTCTGATTTCTACAAAAGCCCCTTAGTAAGCATTCTTCTGCAACTTGCCCGCCCTTATGTTAAGTCCACATGGAGCCTGAAAACTAAACTTTCGAGTATGCCTGAAGTAGTCCTATAAAGCTATCCTGGTGATGATTATCCCATAATCATTGTTTGACCTTTGTAAAAATAAAAGATCAAGACAGCAGGTATGCAAGAATACAAAATAAAATCTTAATACAAACTTCATTTGTTTTGCTATTCTAATATTTTTTTCCTTCTTAAAATAGCAACCTAGGAAAACTAGTTAGAAAACACGTCCTGCTTTTACCTATTTTTTTCTTCCCATATCAAATTTGGCCCCGTTTTGTTTTTGGAGAGTTATCCTTCTGATGGCTGGTTCTTACATACCGTATTTTCCGGCTTATAAGACGACTGGGCGTATAAGATGACCCCCTACTTTTCCTATTAAAATATGGGGTTTGGGCTATATTTGCCGTATAAGACTACCCCTCAATGTTGTTGGCGCTCCCGTAGCGTCATCAGTCAGCGCCGGCAACTCAGATTCAGGAAGCTGCCAATCTCGTCAAGGCTGCATATCGCTGAATGCTGGACCCAGCTGGTTGCTGCACGGAGCTTTCCCCATCATCCCAGGCATCCAGGTGGATATTACTGACACTCCAACTTCCCCAGACAGCTGGGGCTCGCCATCACTGGGGGTCAGCTGGGGAAGTCGGAGCGTCGGTAGGCTTATACCCGGCGTATAAGACGACCCCCGACTTTTGAGAGGATTTTCCTGTGTTAAAAAGTAGTCTTATACGCCAGAAAATACAGTATTTCTTTTCACATTTATTCTAAAAAGAATAAATAAAGAGGTTCTGTGGTTTAAGAACTGTCCATAGTTTTCCATTTTTATTTTTATACTATTATACTTATTTTTATACTATTGGTATGTGTTGTGTTTTATAGATGTAAGACAGGTGGACAACTTTTTTAGACAAGGAGCAGATTTGGGATTTTGAGAGCATGAACTGGATATAATGAGAACATTTTTTGCTATGGGATACTTCTCTGCTCACAAAGTAATCATTCAGCAGTGCTGGTCCCCCAAAAAACTGGCTCTCTGCAGCCTAGTGGGGCCTAAATAAATTCTTGTGCATAATTATGGTATAAGAGACTACGGCTTTATCTTGAGGCATGTCAGTTTCCTATGATATTTCATTCATTCAATTTTTTAAAATGTTGGATGGCTGAAGAGTCTGATGACACCAGCAAGTTGTCAGAATGCCCAATAGTGTGTCTGAGCACCAGGTTGTCTGAACCCAATATGACAAAACAAAGGTCTGTTCCAAGTGTAGGCTTTAGTATAGACTGAATTCTCGTCAGAGAATAGGAACTATGAGTTTTAACATGTTTTCTTGAAAATGGGTGCATTTTGAGAAGGAATTTAGAGGATACCAAAATGTGACAGCAGAACATAAGAGAGGGGGAAAAGAATGGCACAAAGAGGTAGGAAATATGTTAAAAGCTTTGCCAAAAGAACAGAAATTTATTGTTTTATCATTTCAAAGGGAAAAGCAACAGAAGTGAATTACAGGCTGACTATGAGGAAAAAACATAATAGTAAAACCAAAGCAGCATCACTGAAAGAAAGCTAGTGTAGTTTCTGTGTGGGTGGTTCAGGGAATCATGAGACTTGAAGAAGTCATTCATCAATAGTGAGCAGAGAATAGAGTCTGAGAACTCCTATGCACGGAATAAGATGAAGTGTTGCCACACATGAAAATATTAGAGAACAGCTGCAGAAAGAAGGAGCTGATAACAGGTTCCTAGAGATACATAGTCTGAAGTGATTAAGTCTCAAAGATTCAAGAAGCATAAAGAGGGATATTAGTCTTTAGACACATTTGGTTTTATTATTTTGAATTACAGTAATTTATTGGTGAGCCAGAAGCATTTTGGGGAAAGTGTATCTAGATCAGGATAGGCAGAAGCTAGTTCAGGTAATACCGCTAGACCGCTGGGCAATTTGCAGTAGTTTGATAGTGATTTCTGGTTCCCAAATGTCTAATAACAGAAATGATATACATAAAGACTTCCTCAGTATAAAATTAGATTTGAAGACAGAATCAGGAGTGCTTCTTGATTTCTAGGTTGTATCTTTTCTTATCTGAGTCATTATTTTTCAGCAGCATCTAATTTATGGGCATAATGTATTCTGCAATACTGAAATATGGCCACCTGTGTTATTTTTGATAGGTTTTTGGCAGGGGTGAAATGCTCCCGGTTCAGACCGGATCGCCCAATCAGGTAGCAATGGCGGTGGGTGGTTCGGAGAACCGGTAGCAAAAATTCCTGCTCCCTCCCCTCACCATGCCCAGCTGAGCCGTACGATCATCAGAGGCTTTTTAAAAAAACTTTTAAAAGCATTTTTTTGTCGGAAGAGGTGGTAGGAAAAATGCTTTTAAAAGTGTAAAAAAAAAGCCTCTGATGATCGTGCGGCTCAGCTGGGATCATCAGAGGCTTTTCAAAGCATTTTTTTCTGCAACCTCTTGGCCGAAGAGGTGGTAAAAAAAAATGCTTTGAAAAGTCTCTGACGATCCCAGCTGAGTTGCCTGATTGGCAGAGGCTTTTCAAAGCATTAGAAAAAATGCTTTGAAAAGTTAAAAAAAAAAAGTTGGCCGTGCCCACCCAATCACATTACCCCCACCCCACCAAGCCACACCCACAGAACCGGTAATAACAAATTTTACATTTCACTCCTGGTTTTTGGTTGACATTTAATCTGGAAATAGACAAATATTAGATTTAAATTGAAACAAATGGAAATGTATTTACCTTTCATCAAAGTTGCTGATATTTGTTAACATCTTGGTTTTCAATTGCTAAGCTGGGATAAGGACACAATGGTGTGGAATACAGAAAGACTTCCCCTTATGTGCATCCCACAGTACTCTTATCTGTTCAGAGATGCTGACAGGCTCAAGCAGATGATGGAAAACATACTGTTATTTCATCAAGCATCTAATGAAGTGAGCTGTAGCTCACATAAGCTTGTGCTTTTTAATAAAATTGTTTAGATGGAAAAGGTACTACCAGATCCTGATTTGCCATCAGAGACTAACAGGACTTTTCCTCACAATACGAAGAACTATTTCAATAACATTCCATGCCATTGTAATATTTATTTCATGGTGGGGGGGGGGGGGGGCTTGGGTGCATTTTGAGTAGTAGCAGTTGAATCTTATTTTCTAGTAGCCATCTTATCATATTACTGTGCAATGAGCCAAACAAGCTGTGGGCTTTAATGGGGAAATAATTCCATCTTCCCCCTTCTCTCCATCTTTGCTGTTGTTATCGTTGTCATGCCACTCTCATTTTAATACCAAAAAGGAGAGTGAAGTTAGTGCTTTTCTAACCTTTTCATTCAGGAAAAAAACCCCAAAAGGAGAATTTTTACCTTTCCAAATGCTTCAACTCTGACCTCCAAGTGGGCTTCAATCTTCAGGTCAAAGCAGACATTTGCTGGAGTAAATAATATATGTATTTGTTTTTAATGCTACATTAACAGCGTGAGTGACTGGTTTCTGTGACCCTTCCCCCCTTTAATTTAATGGGCTGCTTTTGGCTCTTCTTTAAAGAGGACTCTGTGGAGTAATTTTGGCTCTTATCAGTTTGCTGACAGCTATATAAGCTATTACTGGCTCCAGGCAATGTGCGCAGGCATGAGAAATCTCCTGTTTTTAAACTCAAGGGGAAAAATTGTACTAGGTAGATTGTGAGCAAATCAGACTGAGGTCTAAGGGAAAACTGTCTAATAAGGCTGAATACCAGCCTTTCTTTTGTCCTGTATGTAATAACAGGATTTACCACTAGTCATTTACTGCTAGTCAGTGTATTTGATCCATGATTCTAAAAATATCATTTAAAAAATCATTATGAGCAAATTCTAGGTTTTCAAATGGTTTTTAATTAGTATATTTGACTTTTAACCATCCATCTTTTCTCCTGAAAAAAACATGTTTCTTTCTGGGGGCTTATTAAAATTCTTATTACATTGAAAAGCACTTTTATCCATCTGCCATTTGTAGTATTTTAGTCTGTGCGATTTGAACATCTAACCTCACATTAATCCTTTCTAGGCTGCCTTTCTAGAATACTTTCTTCATTAATGTCAGGCCTTGACATTTTTTTCCCCAGTTTATCAAATATATGAAGCAGAAACCATTTTTCCCATTCTAAAAGATCCTTAGCAGCAAGAAAATAGTTCTGTATTGGAAAATAGTTCTGATTACTGCCACTTACTAGGAAGATTAAGTGGAATTGTAGAATCTTAGGCATTAATTTGAATGCCTTTTTAAAAGATCTATTAAACAACTGTCTTCTAGAAAGATAGAGCATTCTATATTGTGTTGTTCAGGTCACATCTATAATTCTTTGTCCAATTCTGATATCAAACTATTACATAGACAAGGATAAGATAAGTGGTTAAAGATAAGCTCCACAGTGCTCAGGGCTGTCTCTGCTACTTTTTAACATCTGCATGAAACCACTGGGTAAGATCATCCATCACCACAGGATGAGGTATCAGCAATATGCTGATGATACCCAGTTATATAACTCCATCATGGGTGAAGTGAGTGATGCTGTTTCATGGTGCCTGGAGGCTGTGGCCTGGTTGGGGAATAATAGATATCAGCTGACCCCAGGTCAGCTGAAGTGGGTTGGCCTCTCTGTATCCAGGAGTTTTATCCTCTTTGGTCTTGGATGGGGTTGGCCTTGCATGGAGATCCATGCAACCAGCCATGGGGCTGGTTGGTGCCCTGAGAACCCTCCCTTTGCCTTTTTAATTATTTTTTTAACAGGGTTCAGTTGTCCTTGCCACCTTCTAAATTTTAAATTTTTAACTTTTATATGGTGGTTTTATATTTTAATATTTTATTGTATATTGCTCAGAGTCCCTTTCTGAGGGAGATGGGTGGTTCAGAAATATGAAAAATAAGTAAATAGATAAATAAATCTATAGAAAAGAGTAGTGCAGATAATAATGAACTATTAAAAAACAATTATGTGAAGTGTTGAAAGTGCTGGATAGGTTTAGCCTGAAGGAGAGAAAAGTAAGTATTAATCTTCCTGAGGTTTCTGTGAATCAAATTAATATGGTTTTCCTCTGAGGCAGATTTAGAGACCTTCAGATTTGAAATCTAGAATTAGCAGAAATTGGACCTAATCCTATTTCATGAAATATGCAAGAGCATCACTGAGGATGTGAAATGTTCCTATACTACTATGATCAATACTCAGAATATGGGTTATAAATCAATTTTAAAAGATGATATATAAATAAATATAAATTTTATTCTTTTCTAAAAAATAAACATCTAGTTTTAAAGAATAGAATTCTCATAATAGATGACCATAGATAATAGAACTGTTTTATGAAGCTAAGCAATTTGTAAAGTATAAAGTATTTGTTTACTAGAATAGAATAAAGAACAGCTCAAACAATCACCAGCATAAGAGATTTTCAGAAGTAAGAGGTCTTCTGAAGGTCTATGGAGGTCTATGTGTATTAGAGCCAGTGAATTTGCTTTGTCTCTCTCCCCATGGGAAATCTTCTATTTTGTTAGTTTAGTGATAAATCAATTTTGTGACAGTGGGTGCTTATTTATTTATTTATGATGTTGGAAACTGATTAAAAGTTTCCAGCCACATTTAAACTGCCCACGTCTAGAGTCAGGCAGCTTGTAACTAAGGTAGATGCTAGGGACATTGTACTAAATCACAGTGGGAAGCATCAGTATGCAGCTAAGAAAGCTGGGAAAGGTGTAAGCAGATCCTCAATTTATCTGCCAAGTAGGTTTTCTAAACACTGTTTTATTGGACAGTGGCTCCTGCTTTACTAACCTCTAACCTCTATGGTGCTTGGAGGTGCTACCCACTGACCAGCCTTGTCTTTGAACCTCCCTTGGTTCCTGCCACCTCAAAGCCTTGCTGCCGGATTCCTATATTTTTCTTGGGACTTCACCTCTCAGCAGGATGCCTACAGCAGGGAAAACTGATCCACCCTTAGAACATTGATATATTTGAAAGTGATACTCTCGAGACTAGAAACCTATTGCTTTCTATTTCAGGAGCTGTCCATCACCTGTCAAAAAATGTAGCTGAATCCTTTTCACCTTTTTATTCAGTTGGCAATCATATTGTAACAGATAGACTGCGCAGTTGTGGGCAATACAGAATATTGCTTCCTCATCCATAATTATATTTGCAGTAATTTTGGGCAATGTGAATATATTGTATGGATTTGGCTTTGTAAGATAACTAATGTAATTTGAGGTTGGTAGAACACTTAGTCAAAATAAATTCTAGAATTTGGGGGGATTGGGTTATTTATTGGCTCCCTGATTTCTGAATGATGTAGTCCACAATTGTTCTATCCAGTTGTTCTTGAACACTGTTGTTTTCAGGTAAGTGCATGGAATTCCATGTCCCAAAGATGCTTTTTCAAGCAGCAATTGGACTTTTTTTTTCTTTGAAGATATTTTGCTTCTCATCCAAGAAGCTTCTTCAGCTCTAACTGGATGGTGAGGAATTTTGTTTGTGAGATCTTTCAGTCAGGGCATTTGTTTATTTAGTTCATCAGTTGGTTCTGAAGACCTGAAAATACTTGATCCTTGTTTTATGACCATGGAGATGCTGTAATGAGTTAGGACAGGTCATAAGTTTCTATTTTCCGTGTCATTGTAAGTTTGAATGGCCACCAAACAAGATGTAAGTAAACGAGGGCTACCCGTAGTTCCAATATAAATAATCTGAATGAGGTATGTCTATGTGGCTGCTAAGAGTCAAGTCTGACTTATTTCTTTATTTCTATGATTCATAAAGGCCACCTATCTCATGACAATGATTCTGGGTGGCATGCAAGGATTAAAACCACAGCTACAACCAAAAACTCACAGTGC
Source organism: Ptyas mucosa (assembly GCA_012654045.1). Lineage (NCBI taxonomy): Eukaryota > Metazoa > Chordata > Lepidosauria > Squamata > Colubridae > Ptyas > Ptyas mucosa. The sequence goes on from WNWU01000001.1 coordinate 30,931,383, forward strand.
CCGAGGTAAATCAATACATCTCAATGATAAAAAGCCATATCAGCAATAGAGCTTGTTTAACCTCCTGAACCAAATGCCTGGGGAAACAGCCAGGTCTTTAGACTTGGGACTTGAAGGAACCAAATCAAAATATTAGTATATAATCCTAAACAAACAGTGCAAGCAGAAAGAAAGAATGAGTGAATTTATATCATCCTTTTCTTTTTGTTATTCTAAATCCATCTAGAAACTACTTTTGTAGAAATAACAATGGCAGATCAATGACTAAATCAATAATTCTGGTGACCAACAATTTCTGATATATTGTCTTGAGGAGTCAGTATAGCACTTGGTATTCTGTCTGAGCTGATAATTCCTTACTAGCCCAGCATAATTTTTGGTTAACAGCTACTACTGCATTTTATACCTTTGTTTAGAACGAGAGAAATGAAAATGCAGCAACTGTCTTGGATTTTGTCAACTTTTTTTGCCTTGGATTTTTGAGACAATTGGGCATCAAGGAATAAAACATCAAATGAGATTAATTTCTCACAAACTCCTCAATATTTCTTCTTCTTCCTCCTCCTCCTCCTTTAAACATGAAACTCAGTCAACTGAACATTTAAAAATGTATCACAAATATCATTGATTGGTGCTAGTGGTTGATAAGGACTTGGTAAGGACTCGATAGGTAGACAAAAATGCCAAACCTAGTCTGAACATCTAGCTGACTATGCGATGATTAATAATAATAATAATAGCACAGTCAGTCAGATGTTTAGACTAGATTTGGCATCTCTGTCCACCTATCGAGTGCTTACCAAGGACCTGGGATAGGCAAATCTGGATGTTTGACAGTGTTACAGATATCGTCGCAGGAGGGGCGCTGTTCCAAGTATAGCCACCTTCTGCAATTGACTGATGGCGAATTTGTCAATGCCAATGGTGTTTAAGTGGTGCTCCAGTTGTTTTGGGATTGCACCCATGGCGCCTATTACTATTGGTACTACCCTTGCTTCTTTTGCCACAGTCGTTCTATCATCATGATCATTCATCAATTGTTTTATCATAGTAAACAGTAAAACAAACAAGCAAAATGAAACAAAACAAAAGCATACATTGAATACTCCTCAATATTTTCTACTTCTACAGTATGTAGAGTTTATATGACTAGGAAAGCACAAGCATTGGGCAAGGAGAAGATGGACCCTTTATATTATCACCAGGAAATCCCTCAGAAGAAAGTTGATATATTCAGAAAAACTTCTATTTTTCAGGTGTACATACTTATTCTTTTACATCTTAAATTTGCGAATGACTGTATTTCCTTACATAAATATATGGATCAGCCTTAACACTGCTGTATGCATAAACAAATACAACTGGTAGATATGATATAATGCCTATTTATTGTTATCCATTTGAATAAAAATGCAAAAAGTAGAAAACAGTTTGTTGATTTTTAGCGAAATTAATGTAATAAAACATTTTATTTTTCCTTCTTAATGTCACCACTGGGAGTCATATCAGTGAGCCAGATGTATTTCAGCAATCCATGGAAAAGCCATAGAAAGTGGTCCCGGATGACAAATATTTAAAAGGTCATACAATGGTTTTGAACTAAGAACTTTGTGATCCTTGTAAATTTGAAACTGAAAAAGAGATGAAAATAATAGATTTTGTTTTCTACATCCAATTAATTTTAAGATCAGATGATCTAGATTAAATACATTATAATAATGAATTCTGTACTAGAGTAAGTTTGGTATGTAAACTTGCTAAATATTGCCAACAGTACTGTTTAATATACTTAAAATGGAAAGGCCTTAAGAATAGTTTTAATGCGCATGAAAATTAGATGAGCAACATCTGGCCATTAGAATCATGTGAAAGAAGACTGGTAGAATTTTTTAAAAAATAATTTATTTAGGGGACTTCCATCTCTTCCCAAATTCCTAGGAGACATTGTGATGTGTCCAGACATATCTCTTGGGAAAGAAAAAAGTGTTTTTTTAAATAAAAAACTTTAATTAAAAAGACCTGGAAATGACCCCCAATATATACAATGTAGTATACCTTCCATTAATTTAGCTCAGTATTAAAATTTAAAAACAAAAGGTCTAACCACAGTGGATTGAGTAAAGGTAGGTTGAGAAGCATAGTTGTGTTAAATTCTTTATAGAAGTAGTATATTTGGTTGGTTTCTAAGATGAGAATGATTTTTTTTTCTTTTAGATACATCTTTGTAGAAGGAAGTGTTGGGCTCTTCTTTGTATTTATGTTTACAGACAATAATAGACAGCTTTATCTTTCATCATGTATCTGGTATAATTATTTCAAAGTAATCAATTTAAACATTTAATTGATTCCAAAGCCTGCATAGACAAACTAAAAAGCCATCCAAATATTAATCTGGAAGACTCAGCACACTTAATGCAAGTTTGAGAATGTATTTTATAGTATTTAGATTGTTTAAATATTGGGTACTAGTATGCTGTTAATGGCAGAAGGGAAGTTGATAATTTCATGGCAAGGAAAAATAAGAAGCAAAAGTTTAAATTCATCACGTTCTTTGCAAGTCCTGAAACTTAAAGGCAAAACTAATTAAGAAATTGGATGAAGCTAGAACTAACTGAGCTAAAGGTAATAAAATATATATGAGTACTCTGTAACTTATTTTCAAAAGCAAAGCTTTCAAAATAATGTCTGTCAACATGAAAATAGCAATACTTCAAGGCCTCATAAACTGTGTGAAGTGTGTCACTCTGGGAACACTTGACTCTTGCAGTGGGGCAAAATGTTACAACACCATGGCGCCTGACATTTTAGCTTAGACAGTTAACTTTTACTGCCCTTTCAGAAGGCCATCATCTTCTTTTCTCTTAACATTTTATTTTCTTCCCAGTTAGAAGTTGTAAGTGATTAAATGAAAATCAAAGATTTTTCCAGACTAGACATAGCTTCCATGTGTTTAATATGTTTCTATTAATTTTGCTGTTTTTTGCAACTTAATATTAACTGATTTTTGCATGCTAACTTGAACATCTGTCATTGGTGCAATATGGAGCGTTCATGTATTTTGGAGATATGCTGTGGTATAACCTGATGCTCCTTATTCTGAAATGAAATACTTGTAATAGAGTTTGCATATAGTTAAAGAATGTAACAATTTGCCTCAATAAATGCCAGTTTAAGTAGATAAGTTTCTGCTGATGCTTCTTTCAGTAAGAAGCTTTTTGCTCTGACAGCCTATAGGTTTGCATAGCCTCTTAGAATACCTTATCACTGTCCAATATTAACATACAGTTCATTGTTTATGTCAATGTAATATGAAATATCAAACTTCATCAATATTTGTAGCTCAGGGTTGACAAGTTACCAAGTTAGGGTAATGAATGTCTGCAAGAAAACAAGCAAGCTCAGAGAGCTCCAAGGACACCTCATATCAAACTTCAGTGGGCTGAATATTCATTAACAGCTCCTGCTTTATTAGAATCTGAAAGCAGTGGCTGATATCTAATATTTAGGCTGCCATCCTGCTTCCAAAACTGTTCAAAATCTCCACAAAACTACCTGGGGAAACTATTTGGCGCTTAAGAGATGATTCCATTAATATCAGCCAAGCTAAACATGCTGTGCCGCTTGCCTTAATTTGGAAAACACGAAGAGATTCAAGTTCAGAAGCAGCCAGGATCTGTTTATCTGCTTTTCCTGGGAGAGGGTGAACTTATACAGAACAGACTAATTTGTCATTAGTGACGAATTGTCATTAGTATACAAATAGCACCCAGCTCCTCCAGGGTTTTTAAGTAACTATGGAAAAACTTTAGGATTAAATAGAGTCTCAAGAGATACCATAAAATAGTTTCACTATTTTAAGAATCACTTCCTTTAAACAAGGAAGTTTCCTGTTTTATATAAAGTGTGACTAGAAGTTATAAGTCGGATTGGGACAGTTCCAGAGGACAGTTGACCATACCAGGCAGTTTGTCCATATCCATGGATATCTTAAACTAATATTGATCCTAGCTATATAAAAGAAAGTAGATACCCCTAGATACTCTCATAGTTGAATTAAAGATGGCATCCAGAGATTTTACACCCCCCCCCAAATTGTAATTTGAAAGCATTATAACATGCTTCTGAGAGTTCTGTAATAAAACCACTTATTGTATCAACCACTTTTTCAGCGACCATTCAAAGTTGCAGCAGTGCTGAAAAGGAGGCATACAACTGTCTTTCAAAGTTGCGGGTGTCACAATGTCCCCACAGTCATGTCACAATTCTTGCACTTGGGATTTAGTTGTGGTGTCCAGCAGTTATGTGATTGTCAGTTGTGACCTTGAAGCAAAGTAAGTTGGGAAGCCAGTTACAAGTTGTGGACATATGACATCATGCTTAATCACCATGGGAGATTTGCTTAATGGCCCCCAACTGGAACTGATTAAGTGGTGTTGTAAGTTGGACACATTTTATGTTATGACCATGTCACTTAGCAATGGAATTGCCAGTCCTAATGGTAGTCACTAAATGAGGACTACCTGTATACATAAAAGAAGAGATGAAGGATAAGTCAATCCCCTTATAATACAAGACAAGATGGAAGAGATTAATCCAAAAGAAACTTTACAAGGTATTTCTCAAATTTTAGCAATTGTGGGTCAATAAGTAATCTGTTTATGGTGCTTCATACCTTACACCTAAAATAAAAAGATGTTATAATTTCTGAACTTATTCTGATGCACTTTTGAAATGGACATGGTACACGGTTGCTTCTATAATGTGTCAACATATTGATTATAAATTGTTATTGCATCATGAATTATGAGTTTGGTAGTATAGATACATTGAAATAAACTAATTAACTAATTGAATGATAATCCAGATTTTACATTGTTTCCTTTTTTATTTTTAATATGGCAGAGCTATTGTAACTAACAAATTCAGCTTTTTAATAACAGTAGCTTAGGTTGAAATATTAATAGGTTATATCAGCGGTTCCCAAACTGTGCGCCGCGGCTCCCTGGGGAGCCGCGGCATCGTCATAAGGGCGCCGCGAAATATTCCGCCCGCTGGGTCTAACGTCTAATGCGCATGCGCAGTTGCAAGTCGGATTGCTTATGGGAGCCGCGCAGTTGCAAGTCGGATTGCTATGGGAGCCGCGAACCCAAAACGATTGGGAACCTCTGGGTTATATGCATGACAGCCATATACAAATGATTAAAATTTGCTATCTGGAAACAACCAGTGTGACATAATATTAATTATTCTTTGCAGGCAAGGTGGTTCTGGGAAGCTTACTTTCAATCAATGAAAGCTATTGCTATGGCAACTCTTAAGATTATCAATGACCGGATCTATCCATATGCTGCCACATCATATGAAGAATGGAATGATCCCCCAGAAATTGTAAGTGAGATTATTTATTTATTTATTAAATTTAATATGCTGAACCTTTCTATAACAAAAACTTCTAGAATAAGTATTTTGTTTTTTATATTAAGACGTTCAGCATGAAAAACTTGAATTAATCTTGAATTGAGCTTTAGTTTCCTAAAGGTTAGTGTAGTATCTTCTTATGTTCCTCTTTTCCCTGACTTATAATTTTAATTGTGTTTTTGTTTTTGTAGTTGTTATTATATAGAGGCATGACAGAAAATTAGATTCCTGAAAGTAAACTCGGTTTGCCTAGAAATACATGCCTACTGTACAGTATGTATTGTCATCAGTAGGAAATCAGCTTTCCTCTTTTACAGATTTTTCAAACAAGCAAACTATAGTACTCTAAAAAATCTGAACAGTATATTTGGAGATGGGCTTCTAAAATGGAAGTCAGGAAATCTTTTTGAGTTCAAACATTTTAAATAAGTAATGTTGAGAATGGGATGGCAAAGCTGTATTTATATAATCTGCTTTTATTGTCTGTTGCTCTGACAATTCAAGTCCATTGGCATTTCTCAACCATTGATAATTCTACTGTTCCATAGTTGGTCTGCAAAATACAATGTCACATTTTCAATATGAAGTTAGAACCAGCTATCTTAACAGACATTATCTAGCTTCTAGGTGCCTTTTTTTCCCTTCAAAAATTGCTCTTCCAAGCCTTCATCTGAAAAAATATTTTAATATACTGAGCAGTTAAGGGAGAATGACAAAGAATTGCAGTGAGGTAATGAGACCATGAAACACAGCATATATTTTAAATAAAAATGTTTCATTCCATTGTTCCTTTGCAAGAGATAGTTAGGGTTTTGACCTGTATTAAAATGGTAGGATTAGTATTGGTGTATTTTTATTCTCCATGACACTATCTCTCAATATATATAGAGAGAGAGAAAAAAAGAGAGAAAGTGAATGTATAATTTATTAAATTAAGACAATGTAATCATTTGTCAGATATATAAAATAATCAGTTTTTATTTAACTGTAATTTATTTAGAACAATAGAAACAATATTATTCATTTATATGTGATTTGGCTAATAATCAGTATCCTGGTAGAATGAAGCACTGATGAAAACGCTAAAGATTGATTATATGTCTGAAAATAATTTCACAGTTTAACTAATTTTATACAAATCATGGAATTAGTATTATTGCTGTTAAATAAATCAGAACATTTAAAACATAAACTTGCAGGATCCCATCTGAGTTGGTCCACACGGGCAAAGGTTTATTCTTTCAAACCTTCAGGCATGGAATGTCAGTTTATTTCATCCTTAGGAAATTTTATATTATGAGCTAATATACAGAATGTGAAACTCAATGTTATGGATAATTTTGAGTTTTAATGGGTAGCATAAATGTTAGTTTATGCACCACCATTTAGTAATCACCTGGAGAATCACTGCATTTAATAAACTTAAATTTGTAGATTGTTGTCATAAAGCAAACTGCTGTAAGACAGAAAAATGAACCCCTGCTAAATAAAAAATATATTAAGTTGTATAAAATTGAATTGTGTCAAGTATTGGAGTACAGCAGGAAATGATCAAAATACATAATAACATGGTTTTGTTACTGGAGCTAGACTGGTCTGAGTTTGTGAGTCTCCTTGGAAAGACTGAGTCCACAGGTAAATACTTCTTAAGAAGGAGAATCAGATTATGAATGAATGAATGAATGAATGAATGAATACAATAAAAGGTAAATTTATCTTTGGTTGGTCCTATACGCACCTTCTGTATTCTGTTGTAACTGGAGGACTTGTCCATTTGGTTTTTTCCCCCTCTTCTAGGTTTCATTATACCTGACACTGCACCTTCTGTTCCTTGCAATCATATTTAAGGACAAATGAAATGTCTTTAATATACTGACTTTTTCTTTGTGAATTAGTTTTTGCTTGTCTTGGAAAACTGCTTGAACTCTTTTCCAGCCACAAGTGAGCTTTTGTGTGTTTGAGTGTATGTTGTTGTTGTTGTTGATTTAGCCCTCAGAAGTTTGACTAATATGCCTGCATGATTAGACTATTCATGTTAACTATTGTGTTAAGTTTAACATTAAGAAAGCATTTTATAGAAAAGCAATCACATTTTGGGTGTTGCCATGAAAGAAAATAATTTATCAGAAATTTTGAAAAGAAAATTCATTTCATCAAAAATATCGAATTTTTCAGATATGTTTCCAGGGAGAATTTTATGACATGCATTGCTATGATCTTGTCGCGTTTCTTGTAAAGTGGTCCTTGAAAACAAAACTGCCTTATGTTGTTTTATACAAAAAAATATGTCCCCCATAGGGTTGTTGTTGTTAGTTGCGAAGTCGTGTCCGACTCTCGCGACCCCATGGACAACGTTCCTCCAGGCCTTCCTGTCCTCTACCATCCTTTGGAGACCATTTAAGCTCACGCCGACTACTTCAGTGACTCCATCCAGCCACCTCATTCTCTGTCGTCCCCTTTTTCTTTTGCCCTCATTCTTTCCCAGCATTAGGCTCTTCTCCAGTGAGTTCTTCCTTCTCATTAGGTGGCCAAAGTATTTCAGTTTCATCTTCAGGATCTGGCCTTCTAAAGAGCAGTCAGGGTTGATCTCCTCTAGGACTGACCGGTTTGATCGCCTTGCAGTCCAAGGGATTCGCAGGAGTCTTCTCCAGCACCATAGTTCAAAGGCCTCAATTCTTTGGCACTCAGCCTTCCTTATGGTCCAACTTTCACAGCCATACATTGCAACTGGGAAAACCATAGCCTTGACTATACACACTTTTGTTGGCAGGGTGATGTCTCTGCTTTTTAGAATGCTGTCTAGATTTGCCATAGCTTTCCTCCCCAGGAGCAAGCGTCTTTTAATTTCTTGGTTGCCGTCCCCATCTGTGGTGATCTTGGAGCCCAGGAAAATAAAATATGTCACTACCTCCATTTCTCCCCCATCTATTTGCCAGGAATTGAGAGGGTCAGATGCCATCATCTTAGTTTTCTTAATGTTGAGTTTCAAGCCAACTTTTGCACTCTCCTCCTTCACCCGCATCAAGAGGCTCTTTAGTTCCTCTTCACTTTCTGCCATTAAAGTGGTATCATCTGCATATCTGAGGTTGTTGATATTTCTCCTAATTCTCTTAATTCCAGCTTTTGATTCATCTAGCCCTGCCTTTCTCATGATGCGCTCTACATATAAGTTAAATAGGCAGGGCGACAGTATACAGCCTTGCCGGACTCCTTTCCCAATTTTGAACCAATCAGTGGTTCCATGTCCAGTTCTCACTTGCTTCTTGACCCTCATATAGATTTCTCAAGAGACAAATAAGATAGTCTGGTACTCCTATCTCTTTAAGAACATGCCACACTTGCCATCTCCCCCATTAGCCTAATTAAATTGTATTAGTTAATGTGAAATGCTGAGGTTGTGTTTTTTTCTCTATTGATACTTCAGTATATCAACTCAAACATTTACAGTAATCAGTTATTCTTACAACTTTCCTACTTAAGTAGGTTGCATAATTACACTTTTCATGTTGGTAGAACAGATCTGAAATTCAGTGTTTAATAGCTCATATATTTGATTTTTGAAGTATTGTTACATTGAATTTAGATAAAATTGAGACTAATAGCAGTAAGATAAAAATGTGGATTATTTCTCTCAGTCTCATCACAACCTAGTTACGGTAAGTCTATTTTTGATAGCTGAATATAGAAATAAAAAATTTAAGAGGACTGTACTGATGTTACTTGAGAACCAGTATAGTGGTTAAGGCATCAAACTATAAATAAGGAAACTGTGAGTTCTAGTTCTGCCTTGGGCACAAGGCCAGCTGGGTGACCCTGAGCCAGTCATTTTCTCTCGGCCCTAGGAAGATCACTTCTGAAAAATCACTTCTGGTCACAAATCACTTCTGAAAAACCTTGCAAGAAAGCTTATCCTGGCACACTCTGAGAACTGGACATGATTAAATGAAAAAAACCCACCCACTATTCATTCAGTGCCATTGTAATTTGCCTATATGTGTTGAAAGGGAAAGTGAAAAATGTGACTTGTGCAGTTTGGATGCGGTTATATTATTTTTTTCAGAAGTTTTTCCAGATATATAAATTTTTTTAAAATCTAAAAATTTGCGTACTTGCTAAACTCAAATTATGTTTTAGTAATAGGTTATGTTTTAGAGCTTATTGGAATATGTAACAATTGAATCAATTGTTTTCTAAAATGGTAAACTTTAGATATTAGCAAACAGAAGAATTGAAGCAAGTTAAAGTTGCCGATGTTTTCCTCCTGATCAGTTGTGGATAAGAAACATGATAAATATTCATTTGAAGCATCCAATGAAAGAACAGCATTCGTAATCGTCATGTATAAATTAAAATTTTCTTATTGCTCACTTAATTTTAGTATGCTATTTTTGTCTTTTTTTCTTAAAATTCTAATCACATGTATACTGCGTAGATTGCTAGTGAAATGTCTACTGGATTGTAGGAAACTATTTTGCAATATACAGCACGAAAATTGGCTGTAACTACATGGGCAGGCAAGAGCAAATCTAAATAAGACTTCTGACTTTGTTCCACTGTTCCTATTTTTAACCTTTTTTAAATGTGTACTGAATGTTCCTTGAAGTCAGTGTTGACTCCTGGCAACTGCCTGGATTAATCCCTGCAATTTTCTTGACAAGAATTTTGGAAGGAGTTTGCCATTATCTTCTTCCTAGGATGTCAGAGTGATTTACCCAATATCAGCCAGATGGCTTGATGCCTAATGTGGGACTAGAACTCACAGTCAATGCAGTTTCTATTCTGGTGCCTTAAACAGTACAGCAAAGTGGCTGTCTTTTAATCTTTAGTTTCTTTTAAATTTTCTTCCTAAATGTGCCTCCTATTTCTCTTCATATACCTATCTCACCCTTTCTTCATTTTCTGGTACATTCATTTTTTTCCCCTTCATCTCTGCTAGCTGGTCCAGATTTTACATTCCGTTGACACCAATCTCCCCTAACTCAATGATCTTCAGATGTGATAGGATTGCAACTACAAGAATTCCCATCTTTGAAGAATTTTGGTTCAGAATTTGGGTCTTGCAGTGCTTTCACATCAGACATGTGACTTTGATATATGAAGCACATACAGTACAGGCAGTCCTTGAATTATGACCACTCATTAAGTTATTGTTCAAAGTTACGATGGTGCTGAATTAGGACCAGCACTCCATGGTCATGTGATTGTGACTCAAGCACTTGGCAACCAGCTCATACTTACATGATCTCTATTTGTGACCTTCCCTGCTAGATTCCCACAAGCAAAATCAGTTCCTGCACTCCATCACATGCACGCAACCACATTCTGTAGTGGCTGCTGTGGTATCCCCTTAACCCCCTCTCCTTACCTGGGATTCCCACTTCTTCCCACCTAACAACCTGCATGGTTCTGGGGTTTTGATGACAACTGGGTTTGCCAGGATTGATATTACGCTTTACAATCACATCACTTAGTGATGAAGTGATCCAGTCCCAATTGCCATTGAAACTTAAGGACTTAAATTGATAGTTAAAATTATGGCTTTTAAGAAGAAGATGGCCAGTAATAATCTCTAATGGGTCTTTTTACTTTTATAAGAGTTTATTTTACCTGTGATATTTCTGTTAGGTATCAGGCAATTTCCATGTTAGTATCATTATTCATCATTGTGGTAAACTTAAATACTTCAACTATTATGGTTAAGCTGTTTATATCAGAAGGATTACGTTGATATTTTCAGAAGAAATTAGTTTATTATATGCCACATTAATCCTACATGATTCTTGTTTTCTTTTTTCTTGCTGATAATGCTTTTCTCTTTCCCTTGAATCTGCTCCAGACTTTTATTTCTGAGAGAAGAAATAGTACTAATTCCCTTACTGGTGTTTACATAGATTCATTTTGCCTGCAGTTAAAAGAGAAAAAATAAATTTTATCAGGTCTTAAACAAATTAAATTATTGGTAAATGGCAAATTTATGGAAATGTGATAAAGGTTTTTTCTTGTGGAGCTGTACCTTTTTCTTTTAATCTCATCCCCAAAATAGTCAGATTTCTCAGTCTCACGTTCTGATTCTAGAACTTTGGCTTCGTTTGCTGTTGGCAGAAAGGAGATACTATCAAACAGCCAAGAATGTGAGATCACTTTTGCAAGGTTGACACTTGCAACTTGTTATGGCTCATGCACAAAACTGATTCACAATAAGAGGTCTATCAGTCTTCAGTTACTGTGGCTCATGTAATGAATATCAGCCAGCTGATGGTGGCAAAGGGGGAATGGGATAGGATTGCCTCAGCCATAGCTGAATGTCAGCACTTTGTCAAAGAAAGTGATGGATGATTACATCATGAACACCATTTGCTTTAGTGGGAAAGTTAGATGAAGATTCAATTGGGTTTCTTCAAGGACTGGATATCCCCGAAACAAATGGTAGCTGTCACATTTCCATTTCTGCGAAGAACTATCCTTATGTCACCATCAATTTCATGCCCTGTTTCTATAATAGTGATTTAATTAGGCTTCTGTTGAGATAATCACCTGCATTGTTTGCCTTTCTTCAGCAGAAGTTTAAAAGACCCAAGTAAATCATGGAAGTTTGAATTTGCTCAATTTCCTGCAGAAGGAGAGGTCAAGAGGTCCCAGACTGTAGACACACTTTTCAGGCAGGCAGCAGGGGGTTGGCTCTTAATGGTGCTTCTGCCGTGCCTAAATGCTCTTTTGAAATGTTATTCTCAAATAAAGGAACTTGATTTTTGAGGAGTTCACTCTTGGGTGTCACAAAGTTAAATGTATTCTTTAACTTTTCTCTCCCCCCCCCCCCATTTCTGTAGGATTTTTACATTTTTTTAATGACTAGATGATAGCACAACCCATCAAGGCCTGTGCAAAATGTATTTTTCAGTGAGCATTCCTGCAAAAAAAAAAGTCCCTCTCTCTCTTCAAATAGTTAAAGCACCTGTATCTTTTGCAAGGCTTGCAGAGTTGCCTTAAAAATTGGCTCCTGTTATTTCCTCATGTTTCCTTATGAAAATGATCCAATCCAAGCAACTGTTAACATGGGTGGGACAGTGTATTTTGAGTTCATTCTACTGCCAAATAAACAGTGGGTCTATTTAAGGAAGCTTTGGAGGTGATAGCATGGCTGCATTATTTCTTTATCAGTGTGAAGTACTAGATCAGAATTCTATTACGTTGTTTTTGTTATTGTTTTTCCCCCCCGTTATAGCAGGGGTGTCAAACTTGCGGCCTGTGGGCCGGATGCATCATGTGCTGGTCCCGCTGCCGCCTGGTTTAGCAAAGGGGGGGAAAGTCCCGATACATCACATGACGACGCTGTGACGACACAAGTTTGACACCCCTGCATTTTAGCAACTTGAGATAGGCACTGGTTCCCTCCAGATGTTTTGGATTACAGTTCTCATAAACAGCCATCAAGGCCAGTGGTCAGGTATGATGTAATTCATAATCCAGAGCATCTGGAAGCTAGGTTTCTACTGTAGCATTAGCTATTGCTGCTCTTGGCATTTTTAATTAATAGTTGATTTTATGAGGAAAAGAAGAATAGAGAATTAGAGTCTGAAGAGGCTTCAAAGGTCATTAGTTCAAGCTTGCTTATGCAAAAATTGGTTACTATAAAGCGGATGAGTGGCTAAATTCTGTTTAAAACTATTCACCAACAATTATCAAAAAATCCATAGACTGATCTTCCTGCATCAAACAAGCCTTACTTTTAAGATATTCTTTCTAATCCTTAATCATATGTCCAGAACATCACAAACCACTTCCTGTTTGGGAAGAAAACACTTCTGGAAATGAATAATCCAGCCTCAGTTCATAAGGATAAACCATGAACTTCTGCACACAGCTGCAATCATATGGTCCGTGTACCAGCATTTAAAACGAGGATCTAGTCATTTATCTTCTAAAGCAAATTATTTTACTGTATTTGGTCAAAGCTATTTCCACGCATCTTCTAAGGGCCAACATGCACATTTATGCCTCGGAAGGTAGCAGCACGTCTCTCCTTGTCTGATCTTAGAAGCAAAGTACTGTCCGCTCTGGGTAATTTTTGGTGAAGCACCACTGAGTAATTATAGAGCTTTTGGTTAGACTGAGAAATTGAAAACTCTCTTTCAATAGTGCTGCTAGGGGGGCGGGGGGGGGGGGGTTGTAGCATAGATGCAGTTACCAGGAGTGAAGATCTACTGGGAGGAATCTTCTCCTTAACATTTTTATTCAAATTCAGCAAAATACATTGCATGTCCTTTTTCAGACTCTACTGAATTTTAAAAAGAGGGATTGCATAATTGCTGTTTCGTTTTTTTAAAAAACCGCAAGTCTTCCTGTATACAGTATTACAGAGGGAAAAAAGGAAGTAATCAGAGGAAATACGAAGATTTTTACAGTATATTATATCACCTTCCTATTGGTCTTAAGACAGATAGCACTATACCGTTCAAGTCACTGTAATTTTCTAACAATACAGTTTGTATGTATTCTTTATCCTCCCCACATATGGATATTGTCATGCACTTTGGAGTGTAATCCCATGTACTTTGAGGGTTTTAACATGGAACTGAAATTTAAGACAATCTCATATGTTAAGCAAAGAAATTTATTTGCCCAGATCTTTTAGATATATATTTTATAGTATTTTGGATAATTGTAACTTTTTTTAAAAAGTGAAAACCCTTTTTGAACAGCCACAGTTTTCCTAGTGTTTTTATTGAGTCCAGATTCAATGATCCCCATTAATATAGCTGCTTTTTCTGTACTTATATTAAGCTATTACTTTTGTCTTTCATCGTACCAGTATAGTAACTAGGAATGGAAAGGTATTCATAAATGTCTTCTGTAATTCCATGTTATTGTGCTAATGGCGTCTGTATCCTGTGTTTAGTTATATTGGCAGCACCGAAAAATTAACTTTTTAAAGTATTTAGAGGTTATTCTTGATGAAGCCAAAGGACACTAAGTGTGAAGTTTTATATATCTTCTTGTATTCTTTTACTTTTTAAGTAGTTAATATTTAGAACAATGAAACAAGTCTATTTTTGTTAAATTAATATTTTTTCTTCTATACAGGACAAAGAAGGTCTTTCCCTTTTGTTTGTGCTTTGTGCCTACTTTCTGCCCGGTTTATGAAATTGCCTCTCTGTATTTCATGTTCTTCCAAAATTGTGGCATTCAGGTTCTTATTGACCTAGTTTTAGTTAATATACAGAGTATAGTTAATATAGCAGCCATTTTAGAAGAGAGATGTTGGACAGAAGCCATCCAAAGTATTTTAAAACCCTCTAGTGTGTCTTCCACTAATCTTTCAGCATTTTCCAGCTTATTTATTTTATTTTATTTTTATTTTATTTTATTTTTATTTGATTTATATGCCGCCCTTCTCCGGAGACTCAGGGCGGCTTACAGTGCGTTAAGCAATAGCCTTCATACTTTTGTATATTTATACAAAGTCAGCTTATTGCCCCCACAATCTGGGTCCTCATTTTACCCACCTTAGAAAGGATGGAAGGCTGAGTCAACCTTGAGCCTGGTGGGATTCGAACTTGCAGTAATTGCAAGCAGCAGATGTTAATAGATGTTAATAACAGGGTGCTTTAAACCACTGTACTACAGGCTCTGTAATTTAAATATACTTAATGGTTTGTTCATGAACTAAAATATATATAAAAAGTAATGTTTAATGGCCTCCTGCTTGTGATAGCAATAGCTGTTGAAAGACATGTTTCTTTGATTTGTTGTTTGGCTCAATTAAGATATTCATTAAAATGATCTCCTTTGTGTCCCCGTTTTGATTTTTTTTTCTATTATAATTAATCTGACTTTATTTTGATTTTCTGTGTTTCATTTTCCAGAAATGGAGCAGTGTAAGCAATCCACTGTTTCTCCCATTGATCCCACCTCAGTCACAAGGCTTCACTGCTATTGTCTTGACATATGATCGTGTTGAAAGTCTCTTTCGAGTGATCACTGAAGTTTCAAAGGTTCCAAGTCTTTCCAAATTGTTAGTTGTTTGGAACAATCAGAATAAAGTTCCACCAGAAGGTAAGTCCGATACATACCTGAAAAGTTTGGGAGGACACTTCTGATTCTAGTAGTAGTGGGCCAAATTCTGAATGAAGTGAGTTTGAACTTCATTTGAACTGAAAACGAGAATGTTTCTAGAAATAGAAATAGATTGTACAGTGGTGTGTGAGTATTTGGAGCAAGAAAAAAAGGGCTGCCCTCATTTTTATGATGGGATTTGGAACTATATTTGTTAACTCCTTAGAATAACCAGTTTCACTGGGTCACTCCTGATCTTCGTTTGTATCATGAGTGCTTATTTTTAAAGCTTCTAAGGAACAAATGATTCTTGCTGTCTCAGTTTTACTTGCTAATTGACTTAGTCAGAAGGCTTTCTTGTGAATTGAGTTGAATACCTATCAGACAGTGTTCTGACTGGAACATTCTTCCAAGCCATGCTCACTGGACAGCTCTATATACAGATAAAGACCTGCCTATTTTCTGAGAATTTTGACCTTTTCTAAAGCATTGGAAGCGGGGGAGGGAGGACAGAACCTGCTATACTCTTGGGTTTACCATATTTTTTAGTTGCTGTTTTGTGGGGGTGGAATGTTTTCTTGACGAATATTTCCCAGATGCCAACATTGATTTGTTTTAGGCACCAGGCTAAAATGTTTTTATGCTTCTAGCTTCTAGCAGCTGGTTTTTAAAGCCTTGTAGAATAGCTATGTGGTGGTTTGCTATTTGTATTCCTACCATTTTAACAGTTATTTGCTATGTTGCTGATTTCTTTTTTATATCCTCTTTGTATACTGCATGTGGGTTATACAGACCTTTTAAAAAATAAATAACAACATATAAATGCTCAGGTTTTCTCAGCTAGGCTGTTTCCATATCACTGATAGGCAAAAATGATTTAAAAACCCACCCCAACCATAGGTTGGGAAGTTGGAAGCATTTTAGTGGCTTCTTACTATGGCTTCTGTACTGCTGTGCATTTATATTTAAGTAGCTGAACTTGCAACGTGTCCACAATAACTAATAGCAACATAGTTGTTTTAAAAATAAGATTTTGCTATTTGCTATGTTGAAAATATTGCCCATTACAATAATTCTTAGAATAGCCATTAAGTTAGCTGCTGATGAAAAATCTGAATTTGTTGGTGTGAGAAGTAATGGCTTTGAAGGTCATAGGTTTGCTTCTTACAGAGATTTGGTTATCTATAGGTATATATTTTAATAACTTTCTTATGTGACCTACAGCTACCCCCTTCATCTGTGTATTTTTAACACTTGGATAGCTTGTGGAATCTTTTGGTCTGCTGCTGAAGGGTTTAATTTAATTTGTTTTAATTCAAATGCATACAGTTCATTCCACCTAGCTTTTTGGTAGGATAGCAGAAGTTGACTTCACTAAGGCTTTCATTGGGTCTGTCTCTTGTAGCTCTTAATCCTTGGACTTCAAAGCCTCTACCATTTATAGCCTATTAAAGCCAGGAAGTTTCTGATGGATTAGGACAAGGAATGAGTTTGAAGTTAGTAATGCACACTGCTGTCAACGATAAGGTCTTGTTTATTTCCCTACGGTAGTATCTGCATTTTATGGCTATTTTCTTTTAATTGGTAATAGTAAAGCTGGGACTGTTAACCTGGTTGAGTATCCAAGCAGGATATCCTGGCTATTGCTATATAAGGAACATATTTCTGACTTGGAGCAAATCAGATCTGGATTCTGTTGTTCTGTTGTTGTATTTTTTGCTATGCATAGAAAGGACCTATAAGCAGATATCAGATATGCTCATTATGGGCTACAATAAATTGCATTTGGCTGTTGTATCAGTAGCGATAACGTCTCTTAGCTTATTCACACTAGTATTATAAGGCTGCTGTATCTCTGTAAACAGAACTCTTTCTGTGTTATTACTGCTTAATTATAATCAAGAGGTCAATCATATCAAGAGGTCAAAAATATCAATCATATTTATATAGTAAAAATATATGTGCAAACTGTAGGCACAATGATAAAAAAAACAAACTAATGATAGTGTTCATTAGAATAGGTGGAGAACTGTTTAAAGACACTTTGAGCCTGTTAGGTTCATGATCTTGTTTTTCTTTTTTTCTTTTTTTTGTAAGAAGTCATATAATCCTGGGCTTCTCAGAATGTAGGCGATTTCATATAAGTGTAAGTAGTTTTTCAGATAACCTGATTCTAAACTGAATCTTTAAACATAACCACCAAAATTCTTAAGTGCAATCCAGAAAATGTACTACCATCTCACGTAGCCAGTACAGAATAGATGTTATGTACTACTTGGATACACAAGAAATAGGCAGCTGCATTTGGTACCAGACAGAGCTTCTGAGTCATGTTTACAGACACTACCATGTAAATACATATAGTCAAAGCTGATAGAAGTTCATCTTTGCCTCTACTGATAGTACGAAATACCAGAGAATGACCAAATTTGTGCATTCAGTCAGGCCTTTCCAAAGGATATACTTCCTTCCAGCGTTGTGTTTGCATGTGAATTTGGGAATATTGCAGGGGATAAACTTAATTGTCTCTGTGCCTACTTCCTAATTTATAATTTTCTGATCTAGTGTTGGTAGTATAGGTAATCGTCCACTTATGATCACAATTGAGCCCAAATTTTCCATTGCTAAGCAAGAGAGTTATTAAGTGAGTTTGGTCCCATTTTACGATCTTTCTTGCCCCAGTTGTTAAGTGAATCACTGCAATTAACTTAGTAGCATGTTGTTAAGTGAATCTGGCTTCTCCATTGACTTTCATTGAAGTCCGCAAAAGGTGTTCTATATACCCTCGGATAATGCAACCATCATAAATACATGCCAGTTGCCAAGCATCTGAATTTGGATCACGTGACCACAGGCATGCTAAAACAATCACAAGTGTTAAAAATGATGATATGTGACTTTTTTCCACTGTCCTTGTAATCTCGAACGTTTACTAAACAAATGGTTGTAGAACTACCTATATTTCCCCATTCTGATTGATATTCCTTTATGTAGCAAATAGAGGAGTTGCCACTGAAAATAATACCAGTGGTAGTAAATCACATTCCATATACAAAACTTTGTCTGTTACTGTCATTGGGATCTAGGAAAGGGTCTTTACTGTGGTAGCCCCTTCCTTGTGAAATAGTCTTTATCATGAAGTTTGGCAGTCCGCTACCATCCTAGCCATCCAAAAAGCACTTAAGATCTGACATCCCCCCCCCAAAAAAGCACTGGCATAGAATGAGGTAGATGAAAGGATTTAAGGAAGATGTTGGAGGTATAACTTTGGTGGCACTTTTTTATTTTAGTTGTTTGTATCTGTTCATTATTGTTTTTACAAATAACTCAAGGCAATGAACATATCCAACACATTTTCATTCTCCTATTTTTTCCCACAACAGCAATCTTGTGAGGTGAGTTGGGCAGAGAGAGAGAGAGAGAGAGAGAGAGAGAGAGAGAGAGAGAGAGAG
>WNWU01000001.1:30950315-30975009 GCA_012654045.1 Ptyas mucosa
AGAGAGAGAGAGAGAGAGAGAGAGAGAGAGAGAGAGAGAGAGAGAGTAACTGATCCAGAGACACCCTGCCAACTTTCATGGCTAAGGCAGGCCTAGGACTCACGGTCTCCTACTTTCTAGACTGGTGCCTTAACCATTAGACCAACTGGTTCTTTTCATATTTATGAGTCACCTTGTAGGGCAGTCAGGTAGCATATAAATTTAATAAATAAATAATAAACGGTTTTTAGAGAAGTATGTATTATGCTATTGTTACTGATGCTGTTTTGGTTGTTGATTGGGAGCTACCCAGAATGTGACATATGATGGGCAGCTATAGAAATATTTTAAATAAAAAATAAATAAACCTTAAAAATTGGACTAAGACTTCACTGACAGTACTAAAAAACATTTTAAAGCAATTTTCTAGGGGCCACCTACAAAAGTAGGTGGAGTAAGAAACTGAAATGATATTTCCAAACCTTTTCACTCTGTACTTTTTACTTTTTTTGTTACCAAGCCAAAAAGCCCTCCAAATTCTTCCAAGGTAAACTTTCTTTACATAGTTTTTAGTGCGGTTTGGAAAATGATACAGTTTTCCTAAGGAAGCTGTCTCCGGTATTATGTTTGGATGCCAACATCAGAAGTGTGTAGAACATTATATGCTCATTAAGGGTACTCTATGTAAGTTATAGAACCATAATTTTCCTAGCAGCAGGCGTGGATATCGTACCATGCTGTCTTTGCCAGCATTTCTTTCATGATGGAACTTAGATTGTACTATACATATATGTTCATATAATGGTAAGCTGTGACCTCTGCCAGCTTTACATAAAGTTAGTTGCAGTCGTTACTTAGAATGGCGTTCACATTTTCAAATCCAAATGTGAAATGGTATAGCAAAAAAATCTTATTTGGGATAGGGTCTCCATGTTCCATAAATCAGTGTTAGCCCAGAATAGGATGTACCTTTTGTTGATTTATACTGAATATTTTAATCTATAAACTAGTGTTATTATGCAAATAGTCATCAATTTGCGTGGCATGTTTTCTTGTTGCTCCCCATTCTCTCATACCCGCTGAACAGATATGACTGAGACAGTACAGAACTCGAATTGAATTAAATAGGAAAATGTCCTTCATTCTTGAAGTATACATTTAATATTTGGAAAGAGATTTCTAGAATAGCTTCATTCATCATCTATTGACAGTCTGCTATATTACCAAAGAATTGTGTGGTCATATGTACCCTAAGTTTGAAGCCATTCTGAAATCAGAAAAAACTTCTTTTTATATGTTGAAATTTTATTTTTAATGAATTGCATCTTACTCTGTGTAGGACTCAATTTATGATTATCTAGAAACTTCAGTTCAAATGCTGCTAGGATTATAGAACTCATGACATATATGGGTGCAACAATCTCTTTGCTGCCATCTAGTGATTGTCCAGATTTTTGCAACCCAGACATGGTAGCCCTAGTTCTAGTCACTCCTCAGTACCAGCATTGAATAAAAGGACTTGATTTAATAATAATAATAATAATAACTTTATTGTTATTGTACGTGTATACACAATATACCCATACAACAAATTTCACTGAACACCCAAAGACCAGGTCCAACACACATAACAATCCCCAAACACATTCCCACCCACCACAAATTTCCCACTCCTAAACCACCCAAACATCCACACAACAGACCAAGTAATGCTGTCCAACAGCTCACTGATGGTGGCCCTTTAGTTCATTGTTGAGTGCAATTATAGCTCTGGGATAAAAACTATTCAGAAAACGTGTGGCCCGAGTTTTAATTGTTTTGGAGTTTTAATTGATTTGGAGAGAGTTATGCTAATGACTATAGCTAAACATAGGAATGCAAAGAAACTACTTCTGATTTCTTTTTTGCAGAAACTGTTTGGCCTAAAGTTCGAGTTCCATTAACAGTTGTACGAACCACAGAAAATAAACTGAGTAATCGATTCTTCCCCTATGCTGAGATTGAAACAGAGGCTGTGTTAGCCATTGATGATGATATCATCATGTTGACCTCGGATGAGCTGCAGTTTGGCTATGAGGTAAGAAGGCTGCTAATTTTAAATTCCTAGAACTAAATTTTGCACTTGGAGAGCCCTACCATCTTGCACTGAACCACCTCAGCTAACCTTCAATGTCTTTTTGCTCTTGCTAGTGATGAGGCATGCCTGACTTGGCTCTTGGCAAGGCTGCTGCTGGCCACATGAAACCACCCAGGTCTCTCAAGGAAACCACCATGCATGGTTTAGGGAAGACAGCCTTGTGTTGCCAGCAGCTGCTTTTGCAAAGGGCCAGGCTGGGCATGCTTAGTTAGCAGTGAGAGCCAGAAGATGACATGGTCAGTTAAGAGCAGGGGTGAAATGCTCCTGGTTCAGACCGGCTCGGGCGAGTAGGTAGCGGAGATTGAGGCTAGTTTGAGCAATGGCTGGCTGGCCATGCCCCTGAACCGATCCACAGCCCGCAGTCCTGCCATACTTGCCTGCCTTCCATGCTGCCTTCCTGGTGTCCTGGTGTCCAGCTTGCGAAGGCAAGCAAGCAGAAGCCCACGTGGAAGGCAGGCAAGCATGGCAGGGCTGCGGGGAAGGAGCTAGCACCTTACTCGCCCCCCCCCCGCCCCAACTCAAGCAGCGGCTTTAAGCTCAGCCCCGACAAGCTATGCATCCATAGCAATGGGGTGGTTTTGTTCGCCGCAGTGGTGCTTCAGGAGGGCAGGTGGACATATTCATTATAGTTGTCAGCTGCAGATGTCTGCCTGCCCTCCCAAAGTACCACCACAGCGAACAAAACAATTCCATTGCCCTGTTCCTCCTTCTGTAGCCAAACGTGTCCAGCCATCTCTGCCTTTTCCTCAAACTCGCTGTGCATGGGGCGCTTGGAGAGAGAGTGATCAAGAGAGCTCTCCAACCTGTGTGTGTGTGTGTGGGGGGGGTGATCTGAAGCCTTCTGGCACGGGAGCGGGGGGGACGGGGCTTCTGAGCAGCCCTGAGTTAGCCAGCAACTCAGGGAGTAGGTCAGGTGGATCTGGCTGACTCCGGACTGCTCAGAAGCTGCCCCTGTCGCTGCCAGAGGTCTGGGTGCTTTGGCTTCAGATTGCTCCCTCCCTCCCTCCCTCACGCACACACACACACACACACACACACACACACACACACACAAACAGAGGTTGGAGAGTTGTCTTGCTCCGTCGCTCTCCAAGCGCCCCATGCACAGCGAGTTTGAGGAAAAGGCAGAGATGGCTGAGCGCATTTGGCTGCAGGAGGAGGCCCAGGTGGAAGGCGGCTTTTTCAGCAGCAGCCCCCTGCCCTCTTTGGATCGCCCTGCAAGGGGGAGGCTCTGCCTTTGCAGAAACGGGGTGGGCAGTTTGTACGGATGATTGGCAGGGGCGGGGGGATGCACGGCCCTCTGGGATGAAGAGCAGGGCAAGAGAAGGCTCTGAAGTTCGCCTGGGCAGTCAAGCCAGAGGGAAACTCAAAGCGTTGGGGGCTTTAGAAAGGCAGAATGTGCTTTTGAGCAGCTCCTGGCTTCTGTGACAGAAAGTGCTTCTGTTCTGTGTCAAAATGTGGAGCTCCTGGCTCTAACTGAGTGACTTCAAACTGGCCACGTCCACCCAGTCACATGACCACCAAGCCACGCCCACAGAACTAGTAGCAAAAGAATTTAGATTTCACCCCTGGTTAAGAGGCCAGGGGCAATGGAGGTGAGTGGGCCCAAAGGGTATGAAGGGAGGGGAAGATAGGCAGCCGGGGAAAGTTGAAGTGCTCCTGTAGTCCTAAGTGTGGGCGGGCTGCCAAGTGTCTGAATTTTGATCATGTGACTATAGGACACTAGAATGGTTGTAACTTTGGGGACCAGTCATAAGTGCCTTCGTTAAGTTCTTCCATAACCTTGAATAGTCATTGAATGAACAGTTGTGGATCAAGACAACCTATAATAATAAGGAATTTTTCTCTACATTTCTTATGCTCATATCCTTATTGTATGGGCATTGTATACTGTGTTTAGGTTGCCCTTGTTTGACGCAAGTTGGTATATATCAAGCTCTCTGTCTTTCTCTCTCACACATTGTGTCTCTCTCGCCCACACAAACTTTAGCTAGCTAAGTAGCTAGCTGAATAATAATTCATTTTAAAAGGGAATAAGATATTTCAACGATATGGATATTTTAAATGTACATTGATCTAATTTGAACAAGCCACTTGTACATTAAGAGAGTGTAGTAATAGGCATCAGTCTCTCTTACATTGAGAATGTTAAATTACCTTTCCAAGGTATTACAATAATTCATCAACTGAATCAGTGAACTGCAGCTTCAAGCCTTGCACTTGAACTTCCGGGACCTTTTCGCCTATTTTGTCTGAAGTGTGTTGTCCAGATGCTTAGATTGTGCAAATGCCTAACAACCTGGATAATTCTTGCATGAACTTGGTGCCCCTTGGATTCAGCTTCTTCTTCTTTGAGTGGTGCACTTTACAGAAGCTGTTTTTGAAAATAATGAATTCCAGTTTATAAAATAGTGTTGCTGTCTAAGGCAATAATATACAGAAAGCATTTCAAATAACTCAATTAAAAAATCTGGATAGATGCAAAATTCCAGTAATGTGAATTCTCCAAATTAAAAATATCAAATGCCGATGTAACAGAAGGTGTTTTTTTCAATAGTAGGGATAAAGTGTGCTCTCTAGAAAAGTATAAAAGGAACCATGTATAAATGTATTTTCTACTTTCAACTACAAATCAGTGACTGCAGATCAATCTTTCTCAGACCAGAGTGTCTTTGACCTGTTTGACAGGTCTGAACTGGCTGCCAGATGTTTAACTTGTCCTCAGCCTATAGTAATTTATTTATCTGTTTATATATTTCCCCATGAAAGTGTCTAATGCATTTCTTAGTTTTTTTGGAAAAGAAATCTGTAAGAACGGTAGCAGCCTGTAATGTTACAAGGAGAATTTCTTTCTTTCTTTTTTTTTTGGGGGGGGGGGTTCTTCATTCAGGAGAAATATTTGGAATTGGATATTGGCAAAGTTCTTTCCCTCCTTATTCTCCAGACCCTATTTTTAAACATATGGTTGAACTTTGTATCAGCGCAGACATGTCTGGCTCTATCGATCAAGCTTACTTATAAAAAAAGAAGAAAAGAAGAGGCGCTTTGATCTCTGTACACTTTCAGCCATAAAAATTAAAGTAACACTCAAAGTGTCAGACATTTTTTACTTGTTAAGAGTGAACTATTAGGATTCCTAATAATTTATTGCGTAGTGCAAAACTACTGAACTAAGAGCAACACAGGCTTTATAGGCTGTTTTGTTTAAAGATGCAGAAGCATATTTATAGCTCTGTGATTTTAAGTGGAAGTTTTGCGTGAAGGAAAAAGACACTTCTCAGAGTTGTGTTGATAGAAGATAAGGCATTGGGCTCTTAAGCAGTTAGGACTATGCAACATTTCTGCCAATCACCAGCAATTTTTGTTTTACTTCACAAGAAGGTAAAAGCAAATGTGCAAAAAAAAAAAAATGACGCATGTATTGAAATACTTAACAATTTTTAAAATAAAGAGAATGAGTCTAGTATTGCTCTCAACCAGGTTTTTGCGATTCTGGAAGTCTGGAAATTACTCTTTTTAAAAAATCTTAACACCCTGTCTAAAACGGGGAATTGAAATGGCTTCTTCCCTGAAAGCAGTATATCAATTTATTGATCTTCAATTTGTCCCCAAATGTAACTTTGATAATTGGTGTTTTTGATGAATCTATGTCCATTTATCTTTCGCAGTGTCGGACATGCTAGCTTAATGCTTTGAAAAGCAAGTTAGCTGCCTTTGTATACTGCCAAGAAAGCAATCCTAACTCCCAGACTATCAACTAGAAATTGGGATAAGACAGATACCTTCCTACCAGTTAGTGAAAGGAATTATGACCACCAAATGGCCCTAATTTTTCCCTAGAGAAACTCATTCATGTAGTTTGCTAAGAGTTGGCATTGATTTGATGGCACATAATCATAATCATCAAAGCCCCAATAATTCCTAGAGTAAATCAGCTGCTTATAATAAGGACTATCGCAGGGCTGAGTCAAAGATGCCCTTGGATCTACTGGATGAAAAATCTCTGCAATCCCTGAAGTGATACTCCTTTCCCAACTTTTCCATAACCACCGATGATGTGTTTGGCTTTTTCTTCCCTCTCTCTTTCCTTCTCTGCCTAAAACTGCTTCTGCTGAACTTGTTGCATTCTGATCTCTTTTGGGAATTAAGCTTTCTAGTTTTAATGGTTTTACTGCAAGTAGCCCTCAACTTACGACCACAATTGAGCCCATAATTTTTGTTGCTAAGTCAGAAAATTGTTAAGTGAGTTTTGTCCCATTTTATGACTTTTCTTGCCACATTTGTTAAGTGAATCACTGCAGATGTTAAATTAGTAATCTGGTTGTTAAATGAATCTGGCCTCCCCGTTGACTTTGCTTGTCAGAAGGTCGCAAAAGAGGGTCACATGACCATGGGACACTGCAACCATAATAAATACAAGCCAGTTGTTAAGCATATGAATGTAAACCACATGACCATGGGGATGTTGCAGTGGTCATAAGTGTGAAAAATGGTGATAAGTCACTTTTTTCGAATGGTCACTAAACAAACTTGTACTTTTAATGTTGTAAAGGTGTTTAATGCTTTTTGTTGTATTTTTATATTATTTGTTGTTTTTTGTTATTTTTTTTCTAACTTTGTCCATGGCCCCGAATCACGTTTGTGAGATGGGCAGCTATATAAATTTATCAAATAAATAAGTAAATAAATACATTGCCACAGTTGTGGAGACACATTTCCCTTTTGTACAAGAGCAGAAGATTCAAAAACAAGAGCTTGTGGATCATTGCTCTATGAAAAAAACAGAGTCATTCTTAAGATGCCTTCTCGAAGAACAGTATAAATCAGATGGGTGGGTATATGGTAGAGAAAGAGATGCTATCTGTGTTAACTGAACTGCAGTGGCACAGTGGTTAGAGTGCAGTACTGCAGGCTACGACTGTTGACTGCCGGCTGCCTGCAATTTGACAGTTCAAATCTTACCAGGCTCAAGGCTGACTCAGTCTTCCATTCTTTACACCAAGGTGGGTAAAATGAGGACCCATATTGTTGGGGGCAATATGCTGATTCTGTAAACTGCTTAGAGAGGGCTGTAAAGCACTGTTAAGTGGTATATAAGTGCTAAGTCTTAAGTGCTATTGCTAACTACATTGGCAATACATTGTCATTTCTTGCTTTCTGCTCCAACACCCTCTATCATACATTCAATCTTAACTTGTTCTTGTAATGTTTTTATGCTACTAAACTATATTGATTCACTTACTGTATTCTGCAGGTGTGGAGAGAGTTCCCGGACAGATTAGTTGGCTATCCTGGCCGCCTGCATTTGTGGGACCATGAAACAAGTAAATGGAAGTATGAATCAGAGTGGACCAATGAAGTCTCAATGGTGCTAACAGGGGCAGCCTTTTATCACAAGGTAAAGAGATGATTCCAAAAACAGATGGGAAGCTGAAATTATGAACTCACTTAGCATTGACTAGGGCAGTATTTCTATCTCAACAACTTTAAAATGTATGGACTTCAACCCCAGAATTGTAGCTGGATAATTCTGAGAGTTGATATCGATACATCTTAAAGTTGTTAAGGTTGTCAAGGGAAAAAGATCCTTATATTTGAAAAGTGGGAAAATAAGGGTTTATAGCAAAATGTGGCATTGATCTTTATATGTTCTTGGACATGTGAAATATAATCATGATATATTGACATATGATATATAAAGATCAGTAATTGTGTTTTGATAAA
Organism: Ptyas mucosa; assembly: GCA_012654045.1. Lineage (NCBI taxonomy): Eukaryota > Metazoa > Chordata > Lepidosauria > Squamata > Colubridae > Ptyas > Ptyas mucosa. Next base: position 30,958,156 of record WNWU01000001.1, read on the forward strand.
ATACTTAAACATCTTTCTACATCTCAAATATTATATTTTTCTTGGTTCCCACTTGTGCAGGTAGTCTCATTTAGTGAGCATAATTGGGACCAGCAACTGTCTGGCACAAAAAATCAGGAACCAGGGTTGTTCAAATGACTACAAGTTTATTCCATATTATCTTTCTACAAGAATCTAAACTTCTAATGGTCAAGGCAAATTGGTGGTAGATAAGAATCAATGGAATTGATTCTGGACTTGCAGTAGCTCCCTTGTGAGGAAAAGGGATTCCAAACTGATGATATGCTTGACCCCTCTCTCAGATTCAGCCTGGTCATCTCCTATAGGAACTTGCTCATTAAGCAAAACAGTTGCTAAGTAAAACTGTCTCTGTGCTTATGATCGTACAGTTTTCCTTCTTTTACACACCTGTGAAGGTTGTAAATGCAAGGAATGACTATAAAATTTTTCACTACTGTCATAACAGGACAGTCACTAACCGGGGCAGTTGCTAAACAAGGACTACCAATAGTTTCTTAATGATTGCTAGCTGATCTGGATGTAGAAGCAGAGGTGTCTTTTTAAAATCAATTTAACGCTTAAACTTTAGAAGCGCCTCGGTGGTGCAGCGGACTAAGTGCTGTTAAGTGCTAGCAGTTAGCTGCCAGCTGCCTGTAATTAGTGCGAGTTCAAATCTCACCAGGCTCAAGGTTGACTCAGCCTTCCATCCTTTCGAGGTAGGTAAATTGAGGACCCGGATTGTGGGGGCAATAAGTCAGCTTTGTATAAAACCCGGCTTGGGGGGGCTGAAAGCCCTAATAAGCAGGTATATACATAAAAGTATGCAGGCTATTGCTGTAATGCATTGTAAGCCGCCCTGAGTCTCCGGAGAAGGGCAGCATATAAATTGGACTAATAATAATAATAATAATAATAATAATAATAATAATAATAATAATTTTACATGTTGGTTTTGATTTTTAAAGAAATTATCATAGTATAGAATTAAATTTTATTTTTTATTTTTTTGATTTATATGCCGCCCTTCTCCGGAGACTCAGGTCGGCTTACAATGCATTAAGCCTTTTGTATATTTATACAAAGTCAGCTTATTGCCCCCATAATCTGGGTCCACATTTTACCTACCTTAGAAAGGATGGAAGGCTGAATCAACCTCGAGCCTGGTGAGATTTGAACTCGCACTAATTGCAGGCAGCTGGCAACTTAAGTGCTACTTTAACAGCACTTAGTCCACTGTGCCACCAGGCTCTTTTAACAAGAGTTACATTGTTATGGGTATTACAGCAAAGGCAAAGATTATTATATCTCCCCATGATGGCATCCCTTATCTTTGAATGATAGAAAGATGCCTTATACACTGTATGGTTAGAAATACTTCTGAAAACGTTAAAATCCACTCGGGAGGTAGCATATAGGAAGCTACATTCAAAGCAGCTCAACTCCAGTGCTTTAAATAGAGCTATTGTTATGGGTTGGTGGGTGGGGTCACTTTTCCCTCGCCTATTAACAATTCTCAGAAAGAATTTTTAAAAAACTGTTTGTAGTCATTTACACATTTCAAAGCTGATTGGCTGAGAGGAAGGATTATTATTCATTTTTTAGTAACACATTGATGCATTTGATAGCATCTTCTCTAAATTACTAAACAGGAGTAAATTCTAAGTAGCATGATATACTAATTCAAAAAAACAAGTTATACTTAAAAATGAAAATTATATGACATGTTTTAACAAAAAGTTTTAAAAGGTTTGTTCTATTAAAGACCTTCTATTCCCACAGAGATCTGCCCCATCCAGTAGTTATTTACATTGTCTGATTTTGGTAAAAGGGATCCATGCCTTTAGAATACTTGTCTAGCTGTTCTCTTACCATCATCCGCATAAAACATCATCCTCATTTGGTTTGATTCTTTGGTATTCTATACCTCAGTGATGTTACTATATCACTCGATGGAACTATAGAACTGCACCTAATAGGATGCATTAAAAATATGTTTTAGATAAACTAGCACATCAAATACTCATTTCACATGAAGTTTTATTAGTGTCTCAATGCTGTTCATATAAAAACTAAACTTTTCCTTTCTATGTTATTTTTCTTATACTTCAGTATTTTAATTACTTATACACATATAAAATGCCTGGGGACATCAAAAACTGGGTGGATGCGCATATGAATTGTGAAGACATTGCCATGAATTTTCTAGTGGCCAATGTAACTGGGAAAGCGGTTATTAAGGTGAGTTTTTATTCAATTGTTCCTCAGGATCTATCACATAGCAGAGTCAAAGATCTCATGATTATATACAGTTTAAACATAGAAAGAGAAGGAGATGAGACATAGCTTGTTAGAGCTCTGTGCCTCTTTTCTCATCCATTTTGAAGATGATTCCATCTATTTGTAAAAGACTCAACTCTCCACATCCATACATTTTTTTGCTTATGAATATACTCTATTGCTTGTGACCATTATGACCAGATAGTTGAAGAACTCAGTTCCCTTAATAATTGCAGAAAATTAAGCCATTTAAAAATAAAATAATATAAACAAGATTTAAGAGAGGTGGGAAATGTGAAGGAACAATCCATTCCTGCCTATTTCAGCTGCAAAAGCTGATTTATTAGACTGCTCACTGCAAAAACATTAATTGCAAGATCAGTTTTTATATGAACTTTTATCCCTGAATGAATTTCCTGATATGCTTCAGTAACTTTTTGGCCTAGAACCTTTCAGTTCATTTTGAAATGTGACAACTTGGAATGAGATTTAGAGGTCTCAAGGCATTTCTTTAGTTAGCAAGATCTGTTTTCCTCCCTGCCCATCAACTTTTGCCCAAACCAGTGGTTATGATTTTGAGAAAAGCCTTAAAAGATAAAGCATGTGTGTTTGTTGTAAAGTTGTACAGTTGGGAGAACCTCTCAGAGTTTGCCACTCAGCTATTAAATGAGCAAAGTGTGTCTGTTGGATTAAGGTTACGGTGAAGTATGGGAAGCTATATTTCATCACTTTTATGCTGTGAAAACAAATAGTGTTTATACAGGAACCTTGGCAGTGAGAAAACAGTCATTAAACAGGAATTAAGAAGTTGTCATCACTGCTACTTTCCACTTACAGCAGGCAAAACCCCTCCAAGAATCTTTTTTTAAAAAATTGGGCTACTTTGCAGTCAGCTAAGTAAATGGTATGGATATTTTTTCCCCTCCATATTCAAGAATTTGATTTTCACTTTGACACATAGATTGCATTTCAAAAATTGCATTTTTAGTAGCGAGATTAAGGTCTGATTGTTAAGCCTGTAGTTATATTGTCTTTATATAGGTGACACCCAGAAAGAAATTCAAATGTCCAGAATGCACAGCCATCGATGGGTTATCCTTAGATCAGACACACATGGTAGAAAGGTGAGTGTCTCATCCTGTTCTTTTCTCATTTCTAGTATTTAATGTACTGTCATATTATCCTCTAAAAGATTAGCTGGTTGTGTCCAAATTTCAGCTAAATCCATTGGTCCATGTAGAAAAACCATATTGGAGTGAGAGAATTGGTAAAATATATAATGTATAAATGTATACCTAAATATATTCCTAAAATAATACCCGCATATTATGGTTTCTCAGTTTGGGTATTATTGCTTTTTGAAAGAGGGTTAAATTTTTTTTAAACCAATTTTTCATTTTAGATTTTTGGGGCAGTTTCCGCAAGTTTTAATTGACAAGTGTTTGCCATCATAAATGAGGATAAATATGAAGAGTAATTTTCAGTATATATATTCAAGAAAAACAGTAACAGTTTTCATACTACAAAAGGATATTACTATATATCACTAAAAAAAAGTGAAAAGGAATGTTAATGCAATTGCCTTGTCTTTATTGAATTGCAATAACTAAGTGCTTCGTCTTAAAACTGCCTTTGCTTTGACAATGATTATTTAAGTATGCTGGGAAAATATGATGTGCATGAAGCACAAGGCTGGAACATAGTCCTTTCGATTTCTAAGTGGTGATCCAACTATCCTGTTTCAGCCATTGGAAAACTAAGAAAAAAATCTAAATTTGTTTTCCACTAATGAGATATAATAAACACAGTTTCTTCAGCTATAGATTTCATGAATAAATTAACTAACTTGCTTCCCTTGTTTGTATGATTAAAAAGTACAATTCTGTAACAATTCTGAGAGAGGTTCTTAAGGGCCTCACTGGGCATCATGTGGAGCCTTTTGTTTTGCTCTTGGATATCAATTTTAGGTTTGAAAGCATCATCTACTTAAAGATATTTGGGACAGATTTTGCAAATAAATAAGTTTATTAAAGTAGACAACTTTTAGGAAAGAATAATGTACCTGCTCCTTAGCAGATGTGTACCTTTTGCCATATTATTTCATAGTCACTGAAATGTACCCTTCAAACGGATAGCTGAAATGTGTTACATCCTCTAACATATATGTGTTTTCTTATTTCGCTCACCCACTAGCCTTACAGAGAGAAGTGAGATGATAAGTAGGGTGAATAAGAATCCAACATGCTTTTTAAAAATGTGGACACTTGCATGTTTTTGAATTTAAAAAAACAACCTCTTGTCATTGAGTTTGGACAATGAAAATAAACTAGTCAGTTTAGGGTTTTAGCTCTTAAAGAAATGTTGTAACTTAAGCTTTCAAGCACAGGCATTAGTGTAGATAACATGAAGGAAGTAAATTCCAGTAGTTATTTAAAAAAAAATAAAAAGCCAAAGAAGTATTTTTGTATGTCTTTTGTTACCTACAGGCTTATTTTTGCAAGCCCTGAATAGTGCCAAATTTGACCTGGCAGAGACTGCTTAAGAGATATTTTGGCAATTAATCCACTGTAGTTTGCAGCATGCACACCGCTTTAAGAATCTCTGGAATTCTGCTGGAGAGGGGCTAATGAAACTTTGACCATGCTGCAATACATGTGCAGCTGATAGCATCTCTTTATATCTTTGCCTTGATTATATACATCAGTCATAGAGATTCATATCTTTCCAGCATGAGAGGTTCTTTGTCCCATTTCCTACTTCTAACAGTAGGAAGGCATCATAATAGCATTAATCTTTCAAATGCTACCTTTACTGCATTTGCAATGCCTTAACAGGAAACCACATTGTATTTGCTTCATGTTTGCTTTGCTCCTATTTAATTAAATATTAAATAATTGTGGAGAACATAAAAGGGGGGGCTGCAAACAACAAGTTGTTAAATAAACATACAGTGGGGCAATCTCTTTATAAGCATTTTATTTATTCCCCCTTCCCCCCCTCCCCTTAGGTCCGAATGCATTAACAAATTTGCCTCTGTCTTTGGGACCATGCCTCTGAAAGTGGTGGAGCACCGGGCCGATCCAGTCTTGTACAAAGATGACTTTCCCGAAAAGCTGAAGAGCTTTCCTAACATTGGAAGCTTGTGAAGAGCAGCCATGAGTGAAGTTGGCAATTGGAATCCAGCACCCCAGGCAGCAGCTGATGCTAGGAAAAATCTTCGGGACTGAAAGAATCATGCCAGGGAGCATTACAGAGACAGGTCACAAAAAAAATTAACGCTTTGTTCCTGAAAAGCTTTTCAACAGAGAGTAAAACTCAGTGCAAAAAGAAGCAGTGGAGGTGAATTGCTGCATTGGTCTACTGAAATGTTTGTTGGCTGTATAAAGACTGCGTGTATACGAATATACACAATGCAAAGTTTTTGATCACAGAGAAAAAAATATTTCTTCTCTAAGGGCTGCTAGTTACCACATCTCTTGTTGGTCCATTTTCAGACTGCTTTCTAGATTTGCTGCCCAGATGCCCTCTCTGGCTGGTGTGCAAGACCTGCTTTAGCATCTTTTCAAATATATTGTAAGCATTAATTCTGCCATGGAATTGGCAGCTTTTTTTACTTGGTTAAAACAGAAAATGTGTACTGATGTTGGGTTCATTTTTAACGTTACAAGATAATTGACGTTGAATAAAGCAGCAGTTCTTATTTTTCTTTTTATTAAGGTATCTAATTGTTAATGAACACATTGCATGTTTTCTATTATTTCTGCTGAACAGAAGATTGAATAGTAGAACACCTTCGGATTAGACTGCATTTTTAAGTATATAGAATGACTATTCCATTCTCAGCCTATTTTGATATTTCAGCATGCTTTCCTTACCATATTGGGATGGTTTTCAGTTGACCAATCATTAATTAGGAGCACATAAATATGCCTTTTGTACTTCGGAGCTCTTGATAAAAAAAAATACTAGGTTCAGTGCTAATATTTTTTTGAAGGGAGCTATACATGACAATTTGAATTATGTAATTGTACAATAGATTAATGATTCATAGAAAGCAATTTATCATCTTCTGAAACAATTTACATCCTGATGTGTATAACTCATTATCACAAGATAATGAATAGCCATCATGTAAGCAATTGATGCTGAAGTAAGCATAAAGAACATGCACTAGGGAATGAGAGAGAGAGAGACACCTTTGCATTTCAAGTCTGTGTCACAAAATAAAAGCAACTTTACTGTCAATTTGAAATCATAAGAACCCTGCGTGAAGAAATTTTAAATCTTTCTTCTCCGGGAAGAAAATGGTTTAACTGAAAAACCATTAACAGGGAAGATTAAGAATAATTATTTCTTTGTTGCTTAAATCTTAATAAAAATATTCACTGACCTAAGATAGCTGATCTGTATCTGCAGTAGGAATCAGGGTTTTTTTGCATCAGCACTGTGATATTCCAGTTAGGTGCAGTGTGGAATGTTAACATATTTCTGCAAGGCCTGTTTGAGTTTTTAGTGACTATTCAATCTGTAATTTCTACTCCTTAGATGCAGATTCTGTTGACAAGTAGGAAATTTCTTCACCCTGTCACTTAAGTCTGAAAGAGGAAAAAATATATAGATTTTTAAATATAAATTATAGAAAAAACATAAAATGCAAGAAGTACTGCATTACCAAGATCTAGAGCATCCTGGTAAAATAGTCTTACTGCCATGATAACACAGATAGAACACAAGATTTGGGGGTGGCAGCCACAGCATTTCTGATTCAACTACTCAGGGAAAATACAAAGCAAATTGTCTCAACGGTTAAAATACTGGACCTAAATTACAGCACCTCCATTATTTTAAATTTGACATTAAATAAACTGTGGTATTGATTGGAATGTCAGGACTTTCCTTCTACGGTACATGTTTGAGTAGTGCTCTTCTGAGGAGGCCTAATTTTGCCTCTCTTCTGAGTAGAAGTTATCTCTGACTTTTATTCCTCCATCATCTAAATTCCTTATGCAAATTCTTCAATTAAGTTGCTTCTGCCATGGGAGCAGGCTTCTTTGGGGCAGCCAAGGCAAAGTTGGTTTGTTTTGCTTGTCCTCATTCTTCAGTAACTAATTGAATGTGTCAAGGAGGTTTTACCCTGCTGTGAAATGTTATTAATGATATTAAGAATTAAGCTCAACGATCTCAGCATGTATAATTTATATGCCAGGTGATCTTGATGGTTGTAAACCTCTTTACATTTCCTTCCTAAGAATGCAGGTAAGAGTTCCTTAAATATCTGTTCTGTTCTCCAGCTGTGAAAGTGCAGTATGGATGCCTCTTATTTTAAATTTGATTCTATTAATTGCTTCCAGTGTTTGAAGCTGAAGCTCAGATTGCACTTGACTCTTGTCCCCTGTTGTTTCTGTGGGCTCAGGGCTGCACAGCTGATTTTGTTTTACCTATTCCTTGCCAAAACTTTTTTCTTCAATGTGTTTTCTCAATGTTAGCAGGAACAATTTTCCATACAATTAGTTGTGCAGATTATTTCTAAAGGAGGGGCAGTTTGCCTCAGATTTTGTTCAGTTGCATCATGGTTAATTATTTGGTTTGCAATTTGCCATGATTTAATTTTTTTTATCCAACATTTGGATTAGCAGGGAACAGCATATTACTGGCACAATTTTCTACAACTTGGAAATGTTTGGTATGTATGATCAGTGTGCCTTCTCTTGTTGATTGCTCTTTGTTTTCAGCAGGATAACCATGCTAGTATAATAGTATCCCAAATTTTCCTTCCTTCCCTTACCATGGTGGTTTATATATTTCTTTCAGGATGCTAATTGGGCATTCAATTGTATCTGCAGTTTCTACTTTAGGGAATATAAGTGGAACAGCAACATTTGAAGCAAATTCCAGTTGGTAAATTGTTCTTAGTTACCTATTTCCATTTTGCAGAAGACACTATTGAAAGACAATTAGAGGCAGACACTCTTAAAATTAACCTTTGATTCATAGTTCAAAAATATATTTGAGTATGTCTAAAGTTAAAATATTTTGCTTCATTCTGTATTAGTCAAATTTAAATGTTCTTCTCCCTCAATTGTAATATTTAGTTCCTTCTGCTTCCCTTTAGTGTCCAACCTTCAAAGTCTCATCCTATCCTATCTTTTTTAAGAGATTTCAAAACAAACATTTGTCATTGAAAGGTTTCTTATAATTAATTCCAAAATCTTATTTAGAATCCATCCGTACCTTTAGTCGATTTGTAACTTTCCAAAATAAAAACTCTAATCACCTTTTTGTTGTTTATTGCAGAAAAGGATTCTTTATAAAAAACATCATTAAATTTGTACAGGTAATCCTTGACTTACAACAGTTCGTTTAGTGGCTATTCAAAGTTACAACAGCACTGAAAAAAGTGACTAATGGCAGTTTTTCACATGGCCATTGCAGCATCCCAATGGTTATATGATCAAAATTTGGAAGCTTGGAAACTGGTTCATATTTATGACGATTGCCATGTCCCGGAGTCAATTTTATCACCTTTTGGGATCTTCTTACAAGCAAAGTCAATAGGAGAGCCGGATTCACTTAACAGCCGTGTTATTAACTTAACAACGGCAGTGATTCACTTAAGAACTGTGGCAATAAAGGTCATAAACTGAGTCAAAATCCATTTAACTAGTGTTTGGCTTAGAAATGGAAACTTGGGGCTCAGTTGTGGTTGTAAGTCGAGGACCACCTGTGATAAAAAATTCTTTCACTGAGAATCGAAGGAAACTCATCCAATACTGTCAAAACTTTACTAGCTGAAAAGCAATTTCTGAAAGTGTTTAGAAAAGAATGTATGCAAAGCCTATGTCCATAAAGACCAGCCAACCACAGTGTGAGCAACAATAGCATTGCCTTGTCTCCCACAGCTCTAAACCTGTCAGAAACTGTCTTGCAAATTCCTCACAAGGAACAAATATCTGGAGCACCTGTGGGCAATCTCAAACCCTTTCCTTGTCCTGAAAGGAATAACAAAAAGCCGGTCTATTTGCTGGTGCTTGATTCCACTGCAATTGGATTCTTCTGTTCCCCATTTCTTCTCTGGAACTTGTATAAGACACTTTTAAAGGTATATGCCAAGGGGAAAAAAAGGATCACAATGCAGTTTTAAGTATTTTGAATTCTAACTTCTGTTGTAGTCACACAGCGGATGGTAAGGGTGTGTGAGAATTGTAGGCCCTAACATGAGCAGAAGAACACACTACTTTTCTACGATGTACATCTATGATGTTTTAAATATGTATAAAATGTGAATATAATGTGTACGTTTGTATACTTGTCTAAGAACTGTTGCTGGTTATAGCTCTTTGTTAAACATATACTCGGTTGCAAAGCCAATTTTGCAGCTGTGTCATGAGAAAATAATGAGGCATGGTCGAAATATCTACCTCTGTCCACCTGGATTCCAGAAATATTAACTGAACACACATTTGTATATTTGCAGATATAAGAAAGTTCAGTGAATGTTCCACTTTGAAATGAACTGTACATAGGTATTTCGTATTGGTTTCCATACTGTAGTCCGTGTGTTTCCCGCCCATAATACAGAGGTTATCCAGGGACCATATTTCTCAATGTTTGTGTGCACTTGTTTTCTCTTGAAAAATAATATTTGTAAAAGCATGTGGCAGTCAATTCTATTTTACTTACATACTTGCTACATTTGTTAACTGCCCGATCATACAATTGTAGGCATTGTATAAAGCAAAACTCTTGGTTTTATAAAGTGAAATGATATAAAAGAGCAAATTGATATAAAATTGCAACATGCTGTATGTTGGATTGGTGTTGAAGATAATTCAGAAACTACAGCAAGTGTACGACACAGAACTAGAATATTACATAGAGGTAGAGCACACAGTTAGTGCGGAAAACTATCTATTTTGAAACTGCTGTACCGGTGAACTTCTGGAACCAATTCAAAATGATGCTGGTCACTTTTAAACCTACACTGCATAGTGTCAGGTTACATTAGGAATTGCCTCAGCAGAACAGAAACTGCCTGCCTAGTTCAATCATCTCAACAGCATCCCCTGATAATCCTTACCCCACTTCTTTTGACGACCATGGGCTATGGACATGCTGCCAATTTTCCCAGGAATAGCATCCACATGGATTTTCATAAACAAGTTAATATGGATATAATTCGTTCTCCGTTTTTCTAAGCTGAATGGGGACACATGATGGGTATTATTATTATTTTGCTTTATTCATTAAACATGAAACTCAGTCAACTGAACATTCAAAAATGCATCCATCCAGTCAATGCAACCATTGACTGGTGCTAATGGTTGATATGGGTTGCTGCCAGCGTCCTAGGTATCAACCAAGTACCTTCTTAAAGATGTACGATGTTCCAAGTAGTGCAGTTTTTTGCAGTTCCACTGGTGTTATTGCAGGGAGCTGCAATTTCTTGATGCATTTTATAAAATTATTGGACATGATACCAAGTGCCCTGATGACAATGGGTATCACTGTTACTTTTTTATTTTTTATTATTTAATTTATTAATAATAATTTTATTAATTTTATTATTACATTTGGTTTTTTTTTTCAAGTATATTGCAATTGTTTTGCCCAGAGAGCATTGAAAGTAGAATGACCTCCAAATGCCATAAGATAAATTAAAAGTGAAGATTGGACCAAAGCTCTCAAAAAATGGCTGGGTGCAAAAGAGGCTGTGGGCAGGCAGCATTATCCTCTCTCTCAAAGAAGCATCGACAATCTCCTGGATTCAGCAATTGAAGGAGTATGAACGAAACACACCAGTGGTGATGTTCATATCACAAGAGAATCCTATCCACCCTCAGGTGATAATTTTACAAAACACTCTCTTGCTCAACATTACGGACTCTGGGAACAACTTAATGCATAAAGAAATCCACAAATCTAATATGCCAGCAGATACTTTGTCTTGCCCATTTTTCCCCCAAAATGGTCCAGGTAATTCTGAGCAAGATTGCTAGATGGGAATCTGCAGACACAATAGGCACAAAAACAGGCACTTTGTTGCTCCTACAACCACCAGGTAGGTCCATACTTAACCCTGCCTGCTTTAATAACATTTATTAAAATGGTCAACCTTTTCACCAATAAAGGCTTTTCTTCCAGTCACTTCATCATCTTTAGCACGTTGGTAAACTAGGGAGCGTTTGGGATTGGCAGTTGTGCAAAGGCCTTATAAAAGCATTCTTATTCAATGCTTTGGTTGTCTCTCTACTATGGGAATCAAGACAATTGAATTGTGTGCCAATTTATAAGGATATATCCTTATGTATAAAAAGGGATAAGGTGGCTCAGTAGCTAAGACACTGAGCTTGTCGATCGAAAGGTCGGCAGTTCAGCAGTTCGAATCCCTAGTGCTGCATAACGGAGTAAGCTCCCGTTATTTGTCCCAGCTTCTGCCAACCTAGCAGTTCGAAAGCACGTATAAAATGCAAGTAGAAAAACACGGACCACCTTTGGTGGGAAACTAACAGCATTCCGTGCGCATTTGGTGTTTGGTCATACCAGCCACATGACCACAGAGACGTCTTTGGACAGTGCTGGCTCTTCGGCTTTGAAACGGAGATGAGCACCGCCCCCTAGAGTCAGGAACGACTAGCACATATATGCAAGGGGGACCTTTACCTTTATCCCTCTCTAGGTCCCCTCTGGTTCCCATAGGATTTGGATAGAACAACCTAGGGGTCCAATTCCACATGCAGAGGGCAGGGCATCTGTGATCCGCAGCCCAACAAGGAAGACCCACAACAAAGAATAGATTTTTTTTTAAAATTTGATTTATATGCTGCCCTTCTCCGGAGACTTAGGGTGGCTTACAGTGCGTTAAGCAACAGCCTTCATACTTTTGTATATTTATACAAAGTCAGCTTATTGCCCCCGCAATCTGGGTCCTCATTTTACCTATCTTAGAAAGGATGGAAGGCTGAGTCAACCTTGAGCCTGGTGGGATTTGAACTTGCAGTAATTGCAAGCAGCTGATCTTAATAACAGTGAATTAGTGAATTAGTGAATTAGTCCACTGCACCGCCAGGACTCCTTTGTCTTTCATGTCAGAATCTTCTCCAGTGTAAGGACAAGATCAAAGGTATGTATTTTGTGCTATTAATTTAAAAGCCCACGAATGCTAATGGGAGTCATCACTATACTGTGACATGATGATTCTTCTGGGGTGTGGATGTTGATATCCCCCAAAACCGGAACTCAGGAATTTCAACACCAGTCTTAATATTCCATCCAGGATGGTATATGAGCAACGGCTCCAGCTTGTCCTTGTGGTCTAAGTACATACATACAAAGGTATTCATACCTTTGGCCAACATTCCTTGCAATGCCCCAATCTCAGAAATCACTACATTTTCATCTTTTCAATGTTGTCGTTGGTGCATGACTTGAAAGTAGAAGGCAAGTCAACTAGGCTACATCCCCAGGATACTGCCTTAGGCCAACCTCCACTCATATCACAAGTAGATGTGGTTTTATTTCATGCAGCCCTGGCATTTATATATTCTCAGTTGCTAGCGTGTTATGATAAATTATTTTCTAAAAAGAAAAAAAAATGTGTTAAAGAGGGAAGGCTCTTCAGTTACAGATAAATAATTTATGGGGGTCTGTAACCAGTGCCCTTCGATCTCTTACAACACATGTGTACAAGCTTAGTTCTTTCCTAACTTTGCACCCATCAGGTAAATTGGCCTTATTAATCCCAGTAGCTGTCTTTCTCTCCACATAAATACACTTATGAGTAGACCCTACTTCTGGCAGTTCTAGCATAGAACTTGTCCTAGCATAGGGCTTTATATCGACTGCTACCATATTCATTAAAACTGGTCTGATTGCTAAATCATTCATGTATGCTGGGCTCCTCACATGTAGACTTTCATTCCTAAGGAGCTGCCTCTTGGACTCAAAATGGAGTGCTGGTCCTGTTAATGGACTGGATGTTTGATCTTGAACAGAAACCTGAACCCAAAGTTCCAAGTCAATGCAGGCTGATTGATTCTGACTTTGATCCTGTGCTAAAGTCTGACTGAATTGCTGTGGAGGGTTTAGGTGGATTGTCCTTATCTGATGTGATTAATCACTGCACTGTGCTCACAACAGACAAGTAACTTTGCTCTTTTAAAAATGGAAAAGATGGACAAAGCATGGCCTAAAGTAATCAGTCTCAGGGAATGTACTACAATATTACTTTACTTTCCCTGATTGGAAATGTTAGAAGATTGCAAATCTCATGGTGAAATGATCATATTTAACTTACTTAGTTTCTTTTGAAGTTCTCAAAACCCAGGAACTATGACAACTGAAATTAGCGGGACATAATCAGTTTGTTGTTTGATTGTTTCTGATTCTTCATAACCCATGCACATAATTTCAGAAGAGTTGTTTTCTGAATCACTGCTTTCTTGAGTTCTTGTAAATGCGTGCATTTGTCATCAATTCTAGCCACTTTTTCTTTTACCACCTTCAATTTTTTTTCCAAGCATCAGGGTCTCTTCCAGTCTATTTAACTTACTTATCTGAATTTGGTTCAAAGTTCCACATTTGCTAGAGAACTAAAATTCATGGCAATTTCATAAAATAGATACTTATGTGCCAGAGATAAATTTTTAAGCATGTATTTTATTGTAGAACATATTTTTCATACAGTTTCCTTGTTCTCTTGGCCACATCTTATTGGGAAAAAATGCAGCTGAATACTGAAAACTATATTAGTTTGAAACTGGTTAAATTATAAGAATCATATAATTTTCCAAGGCACCAAGGAGAGAAAAACATTTGAACAACAAAAAGATGGGGAAAGAGAGAAAGGAGTTATTCCTCCCTCAAAAGAAATCACTACAGTAATTATAACTATTAGTATTAAATTCACCGTAGCATTGTGATTCTCCTCACTTACAGAATGATAAGACACAGACTGCTTATTATGTTTTATCCTGCAGTACATATTGCAGTATATAATAAATTTTGTGTGTGTATACACAAAGCCATAAATCATGACCTATGATATAAATAAAGAGAATGAACACAGGGCAAAAAAGTAGTGGAGCAGGGGCAATGTTTTGCCAATTTCCCCACTGAGTTTCCTTGTAGGAATTGCAGGTAGCATTGGAAATTAATCTTCCTCCCTCCTTCCTTTTCAGCAGGCAGATAAGCTGGGTGGAGGTGGGAGCAAGGGATTGCAAAACTGGCTGGGAAACTGTCATGAAACATTGAAAAAAAAGATTACATGACAGTAGCAGCACTGAAGCAACCACAACTTTCCCAAATTTCATTCCCTCAGGAATCCTAAATCCAATCCTGAACATATTCCATATTGGAATATGTCCAATCCTATTTTGGACATGTTCTGTAAATTAGACCATTTGAGGTGCCTTGGTTCAAAAATTGTTGCCTTATGATGCATTGCTTCATTCAGTTAAAAGTCATGACGTCAAGAATTTTAATAGTATATAGATATTCTGCTTATCAATAGCTAAAGTTTTGAATCGGGCCTAAGAATGGAATGAAAAACATCTGAGATTAAGTGCCACCCAGCACTGCAGGAAACATCTGAACCAAGATGGCAGTTCTTATAGCAACCAACTTTTGCCTTAAGCACTAGATAACAGTGCTAGGTCTTTAGTCTTTCTATATATTTTTTTAATATATTGAAGTGGGCATGGTTGTTTTCAAGCTAACTTGAGTTTGATGCTGTTTGGAATCACATGTCTTCTCTGTGTAATTTCAGTTCAGAACAAACTGCTGTTTTACAGACCTGCATCTGCTGATCTTCAGGATTCTGTGGCCTGCCAGGTCCTTGCATTGGTGGTTGTGCAGGAAAGTTGTGTTTCTCATTAAGAGGATAACAAATAGCAACATATGAGACAATTAGCTGAAATGGAGCAGTGATGGCGAGTGGCTGAGGCATAATCCACTGGAGGAAACACAGCACAGCTCTGATAGGTATTCCCAGCAGAAATCCCCACAGGATTTCTGAGAAAGGATAGTGAATGGAGAGAGGCCCCGGTTTGCCAGGTTCATTTTCCGGAGTTGGTTCCAATAATTCCTCTCTGAGTGTCCTTGACTTTATCCTCATTTGCCTTGATTGTCAGTTTGCTTGGAGTAAGAAGGAAAGTTTAACTCCTTCATTGCCTGTGAAACACAGTTTTTATTGGGTAGCCTAAATAAGATTGGAGACGTTAGTGGCATCTATGAGCCGATACTTTTATTTAATCTTAAGAATCTTTGGGAAGTAGGGAACAAGAAGGCAAGCTACTAAAATGTGATTAATTTCATTAATTACATAAAAAATCATTTTTATTGAGAGGCCTTTCTGTTTACGCAAATGGACAAAGATGATTTTATGAAAGGCAGCAATCCCTTAGGAGCTGGGGAAGAGGAGCCTTGCAATATCAATATAGCAGATGTGGTATTCTTAGACATTCTAACACAGGGGTGTCAAACTGAAGGCCCAGGGGCCAGATCCGGCCTGTGGGTTGCTTAGATCTGGCCTGTGGGGTTGCCCTGGAAACAGAAAGGACTGGCCTGCGGTGCCTCTGCCAACGAAAACAGAGCTCAGGAGGGCCGTATGCGGTTCTCCCGACCTACATTTTCTCTGGCAAAGGATTGCAGGAGGCCATTGCAGCCCATTTTCTCTGGAGAGCGTTCAGGCCAGCACAGGCGCCTCCGATATGAGTGATGTCAAGCTGGCCATGCCCCCCCCGGCCACACCCACTCTGCCCCCCCAGGTCAAACACAACCGGGATGCAACCCTCAATGATACCGAGTTTGACACCCCTGTTCTAACAATATATTCATGAATACATTCACTCAGTATTTCCAGCGGAGACCAATGCAGCTTCAAGATGGGTTGATTATTACTATTCCAAATTGAATCTGATGTTGAACTTTTTACACTGAACAATCTAACTGGCTGCAAAAAATGAATGATCTGTAAGGAACATGAAAAAAGGAGGACTCATGAAGCTTTTCATGGAGTCTACCGAAAAAAAGGCAACAAAGACTACCACGAATTCCAAAGAAGTAAAAAATGAAGTTTCCTAGATTCAATATTTTGTTCTATTAAAAAGAAAATAATTAGAATAAGCCTCATGTACTGTAGCTAAATGTGTACACGGGATTGAAGCCCAGTTATAAATGGGAAATGAGGGTATGAGCCTCTTATTTTCTTAGATTAAATGCAACACCTACCCACAGTCTTTTTAAAAAGAACTTTGCTGTTCTTATATAAGTAACGTTATAGTTGTGCTTTGTTTCTAAAAGATTGGTTTTTCAATGCAAAAACTATCCCCTTCCTGGATGTGCATACTAAATACTGCTTTTCCATAATGAAATTTAACACCATGCCTAAGCAGGGTCAGGTTACAAAATAACTCACTGAAGTGCAACATCTATTGGATTTTGAGTCAGTGTCCCCTGCTCTATTTGCTCATTGTCTGGAATGGTGTAATGTCTCCTGCTTGAGTAGGGGAGGTGGACTAAAGGACCTGCAAAGTCTATTCTATTCTATTCTATTCTATTCTATTCTATTCTATTCTATTC
>WNWU01000001.1:30984796-31013411 GCA_012654045.1 Ptyas mucosa
GCAAAATCTCCATTCCCACCCCACTCCAGGGGAAGGATACTGCAAAACCTCCATTCCCACCCCACTCCAGGGGAAGGATACTGCAAAAATCTCCATTCCCACCCCACTCTGGGCCAGCCAGAGATGGTATTTGCCAGTTCTCCAAACTACTCAAAATTTCTGCTACCGGTTCTCTAGAACCTATCAGAACCTGCTGGATTTCACCCCTGCTTTTGAAGTATATGTTGTTGATGTACACTTATATTGTTCACATTCAAAGCCACTTGGGAACTAACATTGACATGAGATGAACAGATAGTAAAAGAAAACTATTCTTGCCTGCTTTAAAGCTTTGAAAAGCTGCACTGGCAGTTTTAAGGGCTGCTGACTTAGCCTGAACAGCTTAAGTTGCAGCATGATTCTACTTCCAGTCCTTTTTACCAGCTGAAAACAAAGAAATTTGGGCCTAGAGAGCTAGCATCTCCCTGTTATGAGTGATCCTCTCCTTCATCCCAAAGATGGCAAACCTAGCTGTTATAAAATAAATATACCTGGAGTCAGCATGCACACAAATGTGTTTTCCTAGGAATGCACACTCCAGTCATGGAAAGTATTGACATCACTGCTTGGGATGGTTCAATCTTGACTTCATAGATTTTTTTTAAAAAATGGTGGATTTTTTTGGGGAACGGGAGACAGTCTTTAAACACAGCACAACATGTATAAAAGGGTTGCTCTTTCGTTTTATGAGCACCTTAAATGCCTTTCTGAAGGTTGCACTCCTCTTGATAGCTTACAACATTTTCTTCATACTTACCCTACGGGGCAACAAGTCTAACAATGTTTTGCATTCCCACTGAATCCAATGGAATTTCAAAGTATTGACTAATTTGACTTTTTAAAATATTTTTTAACTGTGGGTTTTGACTTGAAAAATGCACCTGGGTCTCTAAAAGAATAAACGTTTAGGCCTTTTTACTCTGCATACTACAGGCAGGTGTCTTATTCCCACAGCTGGTCAGAAATACCAGGGTTCCTAAGAAATGTTCTGGGATTAACAATGCATGTGAGAGGAGGAGAAGATGCCTCCCTAACCCTCAAGTGTGCCATTGCTTTTTCTACCCCATTCCTATCAAACGAATGCATCCTCTCTCTTGCCCCTCTTCAGATTTGCCACAGAGTTTTTCGTCCTTCTGGAATTCTATGTACTTGATGTATTATGCCTATTTCTTTATATGCAGCCCCAACTGCAGGTTTCTCTTTGCAGCATGGTTTATAGGTACACATTCATGACAGCATGGCCATATGCATGTCAGACCCCCTCCCCCCCAGGTGGGTTTATGTTCATGCCCTAACAATGATGAAAGTCTTGCTTTTCCTCTGAAGCCCATTAAAAGCTACACTATCTGAATGGCAAAGCCGGCAAAGCTACCGCTCGCCAGAAAAAGGGAAGCCCAGTAGTTACTAACCCAACAAACACTCCTTAAAAGCCAGTTAAGACAGCTTTAAGCATTAAGTTTCTCTCCTCTAGTGGATGTGAATGCCTGTTGGAGAAACCGCAAAACCCAAGCACCGTTTCAGCTTTTTGAACAGAATCTCAGCTTGGCTGGACCTAAATCCTCTTTGATCCTTTTTTAAAGAGGGCAGACATATGGAAATTGGGAAAATGTGATTATCCTGATGAATGGGAACAACATGAGGCAGGCCTGTGTCTGCGACTTCGCTTTGGGCTGGAAAAAAAAAGAATTTCAAACTAAGAGGGGGAAAAATAACCCTCTTGCTTTATTTCTTCAAGATAGGCCTTTGAGTTACCTCCACTGAGTGGAGAGGAACCGGAGTTGAAGAAGGAACAACTTGATAGCGACAGCAGAAAGGCAATATTTGAAGTGGGTACATTGCTCATGGCAGTGGGCATACAATTTCTCTGGAACCATCAAACTCTTTAGTTATTATTCCAAAGTTTGCATGTCAAATATCAATCTAAAAGAGTAAATCCTATAAATTGGTCTTCTTTCAGAACTGAGTTTAACTGCAAGACCAGGCCGATGTGAGAAATTAGGGAGACTTTTTCCTTTGGTGCCCACAGATTATCTCCCTGTTTTGTTCGTCATTGAAACCAAACATCAGGCAACCCTTAATTTCTGGATAATTAATTAATTAATTAATTAATTTCCACAACTGGTTTTACTGATGTTGCAATAAATGCATTGGTGTGATGGGGATGGGGTACCAAAGTCAGAGTGTTTCAAACATTAGGTAGCATATAAAAAAGGTTGATTTGGTTTACACTAGCCTGGGAGTCCTTGGTTTGCTGTCAGAATCAGTTCATGGGGTTATGATTGCAAAATGGCCCTATGGTGATGTACATCTCTTTTTGTAATTTCTGCTTAAAGATAAAGGTTTCCTCTGTCCAGGCCAGTCTCGGAAACGGTGCTCATGAGATGAGGCCAGGGATGGGTTCCACATATCTTTACTACCACTTCGCAATGGGACCACGCGTGCGCATGCTCAGAAGCTTCTGTGCATGCACAGAAGCTTCCTGATGATGTCGGGGTCAGTGGGTGGAGCCTCCCACTAGTTTTACTACCGGTTCTTGCGAACCAGTCTGAACCGGGGGCAACCCACCATTAGCTGAGGCACAGAGAATGCTGTTACCTTCCCACTGAAACGGTACCCATTTATCTACTCGCATTTGTATGCTTTCGAACTGTTCGGTGGCCAAGAATTGAGGCACATAATGGGAGCTCAGCTCACCCCGTCGTGTGGCACTCTGAACCCAGGCTGTCAGCTTTCTATCTGACAAGCTCAACGTCTTTAACCACTGAGCCATCGCCCTCCCCCCAATTTCTGTTTAGGGGCAGTGTATTCTTAGGGTGCCTTTCAGTTGACTCATGCCTTCATTATTGCATTCCTTGGCTATGCATTATTGCATTGCAGGAGATTGAAGGGAGGAAAATGTCAGGATAAAAGAAAAACGACAGAAAGCAACTCAGCAACTCACACAATTCATGTGGAAGATAAGGTGTGGACAAATTTCCTGTTGCAGTATGGCAACTTTGGTATAGGGTACCCCAATCAAAATGCACCCCGTCTCCTCAGACTCCTCAGACTTTGGCACCAGCCATCTACAACCGAACTGTACAACCACATGCCTTTTGGTGCTAGAGATCATATATAAACCCCTTCTGTTCCATTAAAATATGAGAGTTTCAAAAGAGCTCACATGGGAGCAATTAGCCAGAAATTGTGGGTTGGCCTTTGTTTTCTTGTTTGTTTGACAAAAAGAGAGAGCGAGAGAGAGAGAAAGAAATCAGATGAACTTCCAGATGGAGGGCTCCTAATGCTACCAATCAAGGAACCCTGTATAGCTATCCCCCCCCCAGAAAACTACACTTTAATAGACTTTCTGTAGTCAAAAATGTGAAGGGGGGAGGGGAGAAGGGAGGGAGGATGTCATGGGAAAATACAGGACTATTTAAAAAGAAAGACGACACACTTTGGAATCCTCCCTCATCCCCACCCTGATATTTCTGTGGAAAAGGCCAACGATCACATGGTGGAAGCCTTGATGGGAGGCAGCTTTCATGCTAGATAGAGCAAGAACAACGGCAAACTGGCAATCAGGAGAACAACAGCACAAGAGGAATAGAAAACTCAAGTTTCTCTGATGCAGGAGAAATATCCCCTCTTGACTTCCACATTCCTTTCCTGGGAAGGGAGGGGGTGGGGGGAAAGGCCTACATGCTTAAAACACTCCAAATACGGCAATCGGCACCATGCCATTCTCCCTAAGGAAGCGAAAAGTGCTGCATTCAGACCTCTGAGGAGGGCGCACACTGCCCCCAGTCCAAGAGCGGAGGATTTGGGTCATCTGTCCTGCTTGAGCTGTCCGTTTCTCGAGGGCAAAAGCAGCAGCCCTGTCATGTTGCCCACGATATGGCAGCACTGTGCTCCTTGGCTTTCATCCTCAGGGCTGCAATGCTGGAAGACTTGCGGTCCGGCTCGCCGTTCAACTCATAGCCATTGATGCTGGGGCTGATGCCGGCGCTGCCAAAGAGGCTGCCCATGTGCGTCTGCCCCACGTGGCTGCCGGGACCCGAGACGCTCAGGAATTCAGAGACTCCTCCGGTGGTGTGGGGATGAGCATGGGGAGACATGCAGGAAGGCACCGAGTCACAGGGCACTACGCAGGCAGGCACAGGAGAGGCGGCACCGTTGTTGCCTATCCAGGAAGGATTCTGTATCTGAGATGCCGGAGGGGGGGAGAGATGAGGGAGGAAAGAAACGAAAGAAAGAAAAAAAGGAAAGTAAAATTAGTTCACCTTGGCTCATTCCATGCTGCAAAATTCAAGAGCAGAACTTTTCTAAGGGTGTGGACAGATTGTGCATAATATACCCTGTTTCCCCCAAAATAAGACATCCCTTGATAATAAGCCCAATCAGGCTTTTGAGTGCATGGCAATAAGGCCAAGCGCTTATTTCGGGGTTCAGAAAAATATAAGACAGGGTCGTATTTTCGGGGAAACACGGTATCTCTTTTTTTTCAGTCAAGCTAACCCTGTATAGAATAAAAGAAGCAAGTAGAGTGGGCCCAACTGGCAAAAGAAAGCTCAGAACCATCTAGGTTGGAAACATGCGGAAGAGACCTTCATCCTGCAGTGAAGAGACAATGGCTAAAATGATGATGATGAATAAAAGAAGCATGTAAGTATCTTTTTTAAAATTAAATTTAATTAATTTAATTAATCATATTTCTATGCCGCCCAACTCCCAAGGGACTTTTAATGCTGAAGATATAAGAGGTGGATGAACTTAAAGGAAATGGGTGGATAGAATTGCTGTGGTGGTATAGTGGTTCAGTATTGCAGGCTGACTCTGCCCACAGCCTGGAGTTTGATCCTGACGGGCTCAACCTTCCATCCTTCCAAGGTCGGTAAAATGAGGACCCAGATTGTTGGGGGAAATTTGCTGACATTTGTAAACCACTCAGAGAATGCTGTAAAGCGGTATATAAGTCTAAGTGCTATTGCTGTCATGGGGAAATTTAGTCCTAATAAATTAGGTTGCAACATCACCAACCAAATAAGCTAACACCACTATGCTTACCCAGATGCAAATGTGCAGTTTGGGTGCACAACAAAATTCACTGTGAAAAAGCTGCCATAGGTAGCAGGACAAGCGCTACAGTGGGTTGCTATGGAAATGCTACTATTAGATATCCATGCAAAGGTAAACTGGATGTTGTTGGGATTTTCCACTTGCATGGATATAAATGACCAAATGTGGATTAGTCAATGCCATAGCATGGTTGGGGGGGGGTGGTCTTGTGTAAAATAGTCCTCACTTTCAGACTGCTTTATTTCGTGACTATCCAAATTTTACGATGGTGTAAAAAAAAAAAAACAGCTATGGGACCAGTCCTTCCATTTATGACCATCATTGTGTTCCAAAGCCACGTGTTGTCATTTGCTTAGACACAAAGGACATACTTTCATAAGAATACTTTTTTGTTCCAGGTAGATCCAGAAAGATACCCCGGTTCCTCCCTAATTCCAAGCATAGAAAATTTGAATCTTTTAAAAGACAAAGGTTTCCTATGGAGGAAACTGAAGGAGAAGATGGGAACGGAGGCGGGGAGAACATGGGACCAAGTCTGGAATTTTCAGGAAAAAGAGAAATATGGGAAGGATACAGGATTCTTTCATTTCAGTTGGAAGAAATAGGTAAATGACTAGAGAAATGCGATATGTCTTTCATTTCTGTTTGATTGCACTTGGGCTAAACCAGTATTCTCTGCTTTTACGTTTCTGTACAAAGTAAGGGATTCTGTTCTGAATTATACTTCAGGTATGTTCCAGAAAATGTATTTTTTTTTAAAAAAAATACCTTTAAACCTTTCTTGTAATGATGATGATAAAAACAACAACAGAAACAATAATATGTCCCTTGTTGTGGTATGTTTTTGATTGAGGGGTGTGTTTGTTTTACTCTTCCTGGGCGTTTGGCTCTTCTTTCTGTTCTTTATTATTTCAGGATGTTTTAATAGTTCATGCCACCCAGAGTTGTCGTAGAATTAGGCAGCCATACACATTGGGAAATAAATAAGTGAATGGAATCTTCTAATCTCTTTGCTGAGACTTTGGACAGAGAAATCCTATTTGCAGCTGACCAGTAGTTTCTTATAATCTGCTGGATGCAGTACACTTTTGTGGTTTTTCATTTTTATATCAACCTGCTGTTTTCTTACAATCTGAACATCTCCTTCGCTATTGGATGTGTGCCTTGTGAGTATTTAAAATTAAAGGGAAGATTTCATATTTTAAACTATTATTTAAATTTATTTTTAAATAATTTTTTTTTTTTTACAATAAAGCCTGATTTTATTTCTCTCTTCTGAAAGTGGCTTGTTTCCCAAGGAAGGGAGGGCCATTTCCTCATCCTCCACCCAAACTCAAATTTTACCATTTTATTACCTGAAAGGTAGCACAAAGATCTACCTTTCTCATAAACCAAGGTTAGGAGAAGGCACCTGGTGAGAGACTCCGTGGTGGAAGATAAGTAGTGGCAGTGAAAACCACTGAGCTGCTACCTCCAAAACAAGAAGAAAGTTTTATTTTATTTATTTGTTCTATTTATTACACTTTTTTCACCACCCATCTCACCTAACTGAGTCTGGGTGGTTAGAGTATGGATAGAGACAGGGTATGATGACCTTGAAGGCTTATGGAAGAAGAGATTTGAGATTCCACCTTTCTAGAACCATGGAGTATACTTTTGACAAAAGAGTACTGTATTTATAAATGCATACAAGTGTTGTTTGGGGAGGTTAGAGTTCATCATTCTTATTTCTTTCCCTTCTGTTCTTCCTGCCCCACCATGAGTCTGAGGAAATGGAGTATGATCCACAATATCTTACGCGTTCATGCCAGGTCTCACAAAACTCTTTGTTGTTTTTGCTGCAAAAGAGTAGCAAAGGCTAAGTGATCCTTTAGAAATTATCATGAAATTCCTACACCAGCACTCCTTTGCCCCTACTACACCTTTTTTTAAAAGGGATATGAAAGGTAAATTTTCTTACAGTAACTAAGGATTGGGGAAGTCCAGATTCAGCATGCCCAAAGGGAGGAAGGAAAGCCAGAGAGGGAGGTGTGACGATGAGAAGAGCATAAGATGAAAGCAAGCAAGAGGAGAGGATCCAGATGGAAAGTAGGAAAACACAGTTTTCTAACAGGCCTGCATTTCTCAGCCTTTCATCATCATTTGCTTTGGCTCTGCTCTGACCTTTGCTTCTGGCAGGCTACAGATAAGTGGCAGCTATTGTGAGAGCAATAGGGTAAAACTCAAAGGTGATCAAAATACAATCCATAAAATGGCAAGAATCCTGATGCGTGTGTGTGTATATATATCTATATATCTATATCTATATCAGTATGTACACACACACACACACATACATATGCACATACATATACACATATATACACACATACATAATCTAATGATTTGATTCTTTTACAATATGAAGTAGAACTACAGTGACCATATGTCCTTTATTTCAGAAAGCTGTCGTTCAGCTTTATTTTTCAAAAACTCAGTTCTGGCTTTTATTTTTGGTCATTTAATTTTTACCATGCAAATTGTACCACTTAATGCATAGTCTGATTGCAGAAATCTTTCCTAACACATGCTTCTTATAACTCCAGAGATTCTTATGCCTTTTAGATATTTTTTATTGGAATATGCTTTCTGAATAGGGTTTTTTTTGGGGGGGTCTTTTTCGTTTGTAAAGCAAAATTTAACATAAACATGTTTTTCATCCTTATGAACTTTCAGATTTGCCCCCCCCCCCCACTTTTTAAGTTTACCATTTATTTTTTTCCAGGAAAATATGATAACCGTTAGTATAACTTTAGTTGTTTTCATCTCAAACAGGATAATATTATGCAGCTTAAGAAGATTTAAAAAAAAACCAACTAAAAGGATCAGAATATTAAGTTTAATTTATTAAGGAAAAGCTTAAAAAGTTAAGGGCTTTTGGCTTGGAGGTGAGGAGGGACATTGTGTGGGCTATTAGGAAATGCATATTTGTGAGTTTAAATTCTGGGAATTGAAAAAAAGCATTTGTGAAATTCACAGAGAGACCAGCTTTTGGGGGGGGAGGGAGAGAAATTATGATTATAATTTGGATGCAATCTTAGTTAGAATCATCGTGGGGGGGGGGGGAAATAATGGAACTCCAGCTTTCCGTTGTCTTTATGCTGTTTTAAAAAATAGTTCAGAAAAAAACTATCCGATTTTATTTTATTTATAGACATTCTGTCCTATGTAAGCAGCTTAAGTATTAGATAAAACCAAGATATGAAAGAGACAGAAGAGAGGAAAAGCTACCCAAAATGTTACCTAAAGTATCCTCTGTCTGAGAACTAAAGGTCTTTCATGTATAATGACCTGCCTTAAATAACTCTTTTGAAGTCAAAGATTGTTAAACTGACAGGTCTGTACTACTTTTAAAAAGTTCGGAATCTGTATTCAGTGAGTATTAAAGTTAATTTATCTGCAAGAACTTCTGGTGTTGCTAAACATTCCAATGAATGTTCCAGGCCCCACATAGCAGAAAGATTGCTACTGAAGGATTTATGCCATATTATGGACATTGCCATTAAAGAGTCTGTGGTAAGCTTCTAAGAAAGACTCTTCACCCTACCTTCCCACAAAATTGGGACACAATATGGGCAGCCAGAAAATAGAGAGTGTATGGAGCTTGTAGATACACCATGACATATTTTCATGTCGCCACTATTTAATACAGTCTGCCTTTTTTTCTTTGCTTAAGTAGTTCATCAAGATGTGCTAATGGTTACATGACAAGATAAATGGTATAATCAGATCATATGACTGAATTCTGTCAAAGTTATGGATTTAGGCAGACAAGAAAACAAACAAATGGATCATCTAACGAATCAACCAATATATAGCTATAGCACTTAAACTTATATATCTCTTCATAATGCTTTACGGCACTCTCTAAGCACTTTACAGAGCCAGCATATTGCCCCCAACAATCCAGGTGCTCATTTTCCGGCCTCAGAAGGATGGAAGGCTGAGTCAACCTTGAGCCAGTCTGAATCAAACTGCTGACAATCAGCAGAGTTAGCCTGCAATACTGCAGTCTAAGCACCATGCCACAATGGCTCTTATAACTCAAGGCACAAAAGACCAGAATCAAATTATCATATTTTGGACATATTATGACAAGGTTTAGTTATTTGAAGCAGATTCTACTGATGGGAAAAGTGAAAGGAAAGAAAATAAGAGGATAACTAATAGCAAGATGGATGGACTCAGTTGCAGTGGCAATGGGTGCATTGTTGGAAGGTCTGAAGGACTAGGTTATTATGGGGGGAAAAAATCTATCTATATGATTACTAAGAGTTGACACCAGCTTGATGGCTCATAATCATTCTATCAATTGGCTGAGGACTCCAAATGGTTTACATATTCTCCAAATCACCTTGGCACTTCTCCATTACTGTGGAGTACTGTCTTTGTGGTGCGATGGGTGGCAAACAAATGTAATAAATAATAAATAAACAAATTACAGTTAAAATTTAAAAGGTTAAAGTGTTCATTTCTTGAACCTTAACCTTTCATTTCACCTAGCAAAATCTCACTTGATTTACGACAGAACCTCTGATAAAACTATCAGAGGTTCACAACAGGTGTGTTGATGAAAAGCACTTACCTGGGCATAATTCTCTGCTCGAGTTAGCAAAGGCAACTCATAGGCAGTGGAGAAATGTGTGCGAACCTGTTGCATTTGACCAAATCGTTCTCGTTTTCTCCATTTTGCTCTTCGGTTCTGAAACCAAACCTGAGGAGATCAGCACCAAGAAATCCACATCACAGAAGAAGCAATCAGTGCCATTTTCCTATAGACAGTTCATTCAGAAGGTTTAAACAGTACAGACAGATAGACAGTGTAGAATATTTAAAAGGGGTTCTTTACAATGCATACAAGCACAAATCAAGCACCTCTCTTTAAACTATTAAAACATCCATCCTTTGCAGAAAGTAAAGCAAAATAGCTGTTTCTGCATGCGTATGGGGATAATCTGTGAATTGCAACAGCAAGTTGTGGTTGTTTCAAGTCTTCCAATGAAGAGGCTACTTTAACTATTTGAAGAGAAATTCATCAATCATGCTATGAAGCACCTCCTTAAATATTTTGTTTAGCTACCGGTAGTTAATATTTTGAAGAGACCCTATTTGCTGTAGTGATTCAGCCATCAGACTAGAAACTGTGAGTCTGTATGTTCTAGTCCTGCCCTAAGAAGGAAGCAATGGCAAACCTCTTCTCAAAAAGCTTCCCAAGAAAACAGCCAGGGACTAATCCAGACAATGACTAGGAGTCAGCACCAATTGGAATACATAATAATAAAATGGAGGTAGAGGTTTACTTCAGGTCAAATAAACTGTCAAAGAAAAGTGTGCATTGGCCTGATTATCTAAAAGCCAAGAACAAACATTGCTGCAAGTTAAAAGCTGGAACTTAACAATGTATAGGAAACAAAAAGTGAATATTGAAATAATGTAATAAAAGCATGAACAGAATGCTGGCAAAGAAAAACATTACATAGTCAATTTCTACAAAAGATTGAGGGGAAGGTGGAATAAAAATAAAACCTGGCCATGGCTTACAAATGGAACATTTAAAAAAAGAAACTGAGGGCTTGATTTTGGCAGTTCACAGCAAGCTATTTGAATTAATGCAATCAAAGCCAGTACTGAAAAATCAGCAAATGATTTTTAGAGCAAATTGTGCAAAGAAGCAGAAGAAATACTAGATCATATACTCAGCTCATGCAAGATCAAAACAACAACATAACACAGTTGCCAAAATGATTCACTGAAAATGATCATGTATCAGTATTGAAAAAAGCACGGTTTGAATGATTACATTAAGAAAAGCCAAGAATCTTTGCTGAAGAAAGTCAATTAATAACAATAGCAATAGCAATAGCAATAGCAATCCTAATCCTAATCCTAATCCTGATCCTGATCCTGATCCTGATCCCGATCCCGATCCCGATCCTAATCCTGATCACTTTATTGTCATTGTACGTGTATACACAGTATACCCATACAACGAAATTCACTTAATATCCAAAGACCAGGTCCAACACACATAACAATCCCCAAACACACTCCCACCCAACACAATTCCCCACCCCTAAACCACCCAAACATCCACGCAACAGACCAAGTAATACTGTCCAACAGCTCACTGATGGTGGCCCTTTAGTTCATTGTTGAGTGTAATTATAGCTCTTGGATAAAAACTATTCAGAAAACACATGGTCCAAGTTTTAATTGTTCTGTTTAATTAATTAAATTAAGGAAATTCATTAATTAATTAAGGAAAACTCTTGAAAACAACAAAGGTGAAGGTAGAGTATAGAAGGGAAACAATTAATTTAATTGTAGATTACCCATATAATAATAATTTGAAGGAAAAATGCTGCTCCTGAAATCTAGAAGTGGAAGAGATCATCTAATCATACCCCTTGCTCAGCACAGGATCGTTTGAAGCATTTCAGACAAATGAAATGAATCGCCTCACTTCATGAGGCAATTTTCCCTCATTGATTGATAGTTTGAACCATCAAGAAATTCCTTCTAATATCAAGCCTGAAACTATTTACCAGTTGTTTCAACACACTTGTTCAGATTCTGTCCTCTGAGGCAACAGAGAACGAATCCATTCCCTCCTCAGTATGATATGCAATGATCGGTACCACATCATGAAATACTTTGTTGAATGCTTTGCTGAAGTCTGAATATATTATGTCCATGATATTCCCCTGATCCATTATGCGAACAGCTCTGTCAAAAAAGAAATTAAAACTAATGTGGCCTGGCTTGTTTGTGACAATCCCATGATGGGTCTTGTGAACTGTTGCATTCCTATCCAAGTGCTTACAAGTATATTATTTAATTATTATCTGCTTGAGGACTTTGCGCAGTATAGACATCAACTTAAAAGAGCTGTACTTCACAGAGTCCTTTTTTTGAAAACAGATTCAGTCTTTCCTTTCCTTCAGTCTTCTGAGATCTAGCCGTTCTCCAGGATTTCTTAATGTGTACAGTTGGCAGTTGTACAATCATCTCTGCTCTTTTCTTCAGTACTTTAAATTACAATTCACTTTGTTTTGGAAACTTGAATTTGTTTACAATAACTAAAATGTTATTTTGCGATTCCCTTCCCTATCGTAACACGCAGTTCCCACCTTCTACCAGCTGATGCCATCATATCGTACGCTTTCTTTCCCATGATGTCATTTATATTGTGTTTTTATGTGTGACAGCACTATTTTTTTTAATCTCTAATTTCTCCTGCTCATACAGACACATGATAATAAGGAAAATTAATAGTAACAATAGTGCTATTACTATTTCATGCAGGGGAACCCCCCCCCCCAAATCCAAATGCCAATTGAATGCCAATTGTAAAACTCAAATAATATGTACACTCCAACAGAACAAATTTTGGGGGTGTATCACCCAAAAGTTGAATAGTTGTAGGCTATAGCTCACTTTTTAAGTATTATATATGTGATTTGTTGTTGAGAGCTGGATAAGACCAAATGTTTATTTAAGCTAGAATTCTATTTCACATATAAGACATTTATCATATGGACAAGAAAGTAACATTCTTCACCTAATGTTGCTCTCCAGCAACTGACATTTAACATATGCTGCCCATAATTTAGGCAATAATAAACAGCTTTTTCAAACTGTATAAATTGGTAGCTATTATCAATGTCATAGTAGAGAAAACTATGGCTAATTTTACCATATCTAGCTCTGTAACTGCTCCCATATCTGCTCCCCATACAGTAAAAAGTTTTTAAGTAAAAACAGTACAGTAAAAGTAAAATACAGTAAAAAGTTTTTAAGTTTTAAAATTCTAAGCCCAGAAACACTGATATTGTCATAATACATTATCGGTATAATAAAGCTAAATGATCAATAATAAAAAAAGAATCTAAAGTAAGAGTTGAATCAGGATTCTAATCAATTGTCATAATTTTCATCCTTTGCTGCAAGTCAGCTATTAAAAAAGATTAATTTCAGTCTGGATGATACAGCGCTTAAAATACTATTAGAATTCTTATTTATAAAAGTAATGCTGGCTGGAGAATTCTGGGAGTTAAAGTCCACAAGTCTTAAAGTTGTCAGGTTTGGAGGCTCCTGATATAACGTAATGATAATAACTTAAAGGACAATAATTATAATAAATTGTAACAGTATGAAAATAAAGATCTGGGAATTTCTTTGCACAAGTGAAATTTCTAGGTTCTAGTCCGCTTTACATGTGTTTGTTCCTCATTAGTCCCCTTAATATAACTCAAGAGATGAATAAACACCCCCATGAAACATAAAAACAATTATGTAACACAGATGTATAAAGGTATGTGAACTGACCTGGTTTCATTTCAGTGAATATTTTCCCATGTTGCCATGTGTCTATGGAAATTTTCAGTCATCCAGGTCATGGTTGTCCCAAAGGTGCTTTTTTAAAAGGCAACTGAACTTTCTGGGGTTTTTTTGAAGACATTTTGCTTTTCATCCAAGAAGCTTCTTCAGCTCTGACTGGATGGTGGGGAAGAGCTGAAGAAGCTTCTTGGATGAGAAGCGAAACGTCTTCAAAAAAACCCCAGAAAGTCCAGTTGCCTTTGGGACATGTTACCATGTATTATTTTCCTGTTATTCCTATTTTGCCATTTTGCATATTCTTCTCACCCCGATCCCTTTTTAGAACTGATAACTGATACCTTATGATTTTTGACGAATGTATTTTTTCTTTTATGTACTCCGAGAGCGTATGTACCAAGACAAATTCCTTGTGTGTCCAATCACACTTGGCCAATAAAGAATTCTACTCTATTCTATTCTACAATAGGGGAGAATATCAATTCCCTTTTCTGTCATCCCTTCTCCTATTTTTAGAGTCTGACTTCCCTTTTAAACTGCTGGATTCATTCTTGCCAGTGTCTCACTTTGATCTGGGAGAAGAGATTTCCTTCTGCTTGCTTGAAGTTGGCAAGAAGCATCTCAGTGACCTCCCCAGACGGGGAGATGAGATGGTTTGTTGCTTATCCAAGCAGCATCACTCATTTGTATGTAATGGCTAGGACTGCATTTGTAACGACTGTCTGGCAGCTGTAGCGTTTTGAGTTATGGCAATTATTTTGGCCTGGCCTGTACTTTATACCAGAAATGATGATTCCCTACCAGTTAGACAGGAACTCTGAGAGACTACAAGATCAAACAGGGAGCATGCTGGTGGGAGGGAAGAATGGGCTACATCAATGACGATGACGCAGGAACATACACTTATGAAGGGAAGAAAAAAAAAGACAGCTTAAGCAATAAGGCTGAAAGTATCTATCACCCTAGCTAGACTGCCTTGCCTTCACCGTACATTGACAATGACCCCTCCTGTAAACAGTCCAGCTGGCAGCCACTTGCAGGCTTGGCCAAGCCCGTGTATCTTTGATCTGCAGATGCAGAGTCCAGGATGCTGACCCTGACTGATGTGAAACGGAGTGGGTAACAGGTAGAGAGGGTGCTCTCAGTGGGGAGCAGAACATATGCTATGCAGATGTGCCCATCTCCATAGATGGCAAACACATTTCTCCCTGTCAGTGTAAACCATTCCCGAAGGTCCTCCTGAATATGCATGATGTGTGCTGCAGAATTGTTCTAGGCTATCCAGGCATGCCCAAAGGCAAGGAGAAACCTTAACAGCAACTTTTGACGGGAAGGCTTGTGCCGGCAATATGTGTAAAAACCCAAATATCAAAGCCGCTTTCATATGCACAGGTTAAGCTTTTCAGAGGAATGAAGCTGACCTTGGACCTCTCAGTAGGTTGATTTGAGAGGGAACCCAGATCTAATTTTCCATTTCAGAATGATCAGGTATTTGAGGAAATGCAGTGCTGCGCTGAGAGCAAGTCTGCGGAGCAGATGCCACAATTCTGTTCTGCAGAATGAATAGGAGAGCCTCTGACACAGCCTGGCTGATTTAACCCATTGCAATGTAAGGAAGCATTCTAAATTAACCTCTAAAGAAGAGGAGTCCAATAAGACAATCAAATCAAAAACGTAAACTTATGTCACTGCCCCACAACTAGAAAAATAATTGGTTTTCTGCAGGGGTGAAATCCACTTACGTTCACTACCAGTTTGCAAATGGGCGCAAACCTTCTGGACCTTCTGTGCATGCGCAGAGTATAAAAAATGGGAAGTGATGACGTCCAGGCAAGTGGGAGGAGCCTCCCGCTGCTGGCGCTATCGGTTTGCCCGAGCCGGATAGAACTGGCTGCAGTTCACCACTCGTTTTCTGCCTGTTTGCTGGACAAATCTTCCCTCCCTCCTAAGTGTTTACTTAGGTGAATTGATTTTATTTTATATCAAATTTGGAGACAGTTCATATCACAGAGCAAGTCTGGGCAATGCACAATTACATTTTCATATGTGTGCTACAATTTTTATATGCAATACAATTTTTAAGAATTAACCCAGTTGATTTTGAGAATCATTAAAGGGGCAGCAGGGAGGGGCTGTCCAAGCTGAATTTGGTGCCCTGGAGTTTTCAAATAAAGTTGTTGAAGTTCGGTCCAGAGATCTAAAAAGGGGTAGACTTAGGTTTGATATTACTGTCAACATCATGTCAATTCCTCATCTCTTCCTTTATTTCATTTCAACAAACATACTTCTCAACTAAGCAGTGATGAGCTTTCGGGCTCAGTAGCCATGGTTTAGAAAACTAGACCATGGCCATTCATCACTGCTTCATTGACGCCAATTGTGAAAGCCTATACCAGTATATTTCTCAATTTTTACTAAAATTTGGTTGTGATATTGATTGCTAAGTATTTATGAAATACAATAAAAAAACAGAAAAAAATCTAATCCAAAGTTCTCTTTTTTTTGGCACCCTTTGATAACTATTTGTAATACTTTATGTCTCAGCAAGTAGGTTGGAAGATTTTCAGTATTGTGGGCCAGGATGCTAAATGTTCAGAAAATACCAGATTGTTGTCTAGATTGGGAAAAAGACAATAGCAAATCACCTTCGTACTGCTGCCAAGAAAACAGCATATTGATTTAATTACTGGGACCTGCCTCATTAGCAACAAAAATTCTGTCCCAACTGTGATTGCAAGTCGAGGACTACCTGTGCAAAAACATCATTTGATTCCATCAGAAGCAATACTTATTGGAATAACTGCAATGAAAAGTCCAAATGCTTTTCCTTTTATGTTCATGATGCCAAGATAGACAAAGACAAAGCTTTCATTTGCTTCTCCAACAGAGCTGTCAATGATCAGCAGATATATTTTCTTTAGATCAGAGGTCCCCAATCCATGTGGCAGGCCAGAAACTGGACCACGCAAACAAGCAAAGCCCCATCTGCGGGATGCAGGCAGCACACAAAACCATGCTCCCTCTGATCCACAGAAAAACCTTTCTCCATGGAACCGGTCCCGGGTGCCCTGAAGGTTGGGGACCACTGTGTTAGATAAATGGGAAGTTCATGGCATTAATGAAAAACAAACTAGAAAAGCTATCCTCAGGTTGGAACAGCTGTGATGCTTATTTCAGGCATACCTATATATTCTGAGGGTATTGTTTCATCATCGTTTCAAAGCCATTAAAACCAAAGGGGAAATCACCACAACTTTTTATCTATGATTCAGTGCTTTGTAACACTGCAGAAAGGCAGATGCTGTGTCTGTAGAACAAGAGGAGCCTGAGTGGCGTAGGAGGCTAATGCCTCCTACTAAGGCAGCATTTAACATCCAGCTGCCTGCAATTACTGCGAGTTCAATTCTCACCAGGCTCAAGGTTGACTCAGCCTTCCATCCTTTCTAAGGTAAGTAAAATGAGGACCCGGTTTGTGGGGGCAATAAGCTGACTTTGTATAAAATATACAAAAGTATGAAGGCTATTGCTTAACACATTGTAAGCCACCCTGAGTCTCCGGGGAAGGGCGGCATATAAATAAAATTGAAAAAAAAAAAGAGCAAGCAAACAAACAGAGCCAGTCCCAAACAATGCTACTTTTAGCTTGAGTTTCTATGTGCTGCAAATTGCTACAGTGGGGGAAAAGCTGGAAGAGACTGGAATGGAACTGTCTGATTGACAGTTCTATTTTCTAATCACAGAAGTTGTGTTCAGGTGACATTGCTGACTAAATCATCCACTCCATGGGGCAATTCACTCAACCCTCATAAGTTGTAAGAGAATCCATTGGTTTTGTAATGGCCATTTCTGAAGTCCTCCCTTGCCCCAAGCTGGGAGGCTATCATGAACTTTTCATTTCCTGGTAACAACAACAATTATATCATCTCCTCCCCAACACCTTTATCTTCCCTTTCCCTCAGTATCGATGAATGGGGTAAAACATAAAGAGAAGCGATAGAGATGAAGTCTTTAGTAAAACCCTGTTTTGTAAGGTTCTGAAAGCATGACATAATTCAGGGGTGTCCAACTTGCGTCGTCACGGCATCATCACATGACATATCACGACTTTTCCCCCCTTCACTAAACCAGGCATGGGCATGGCCAGCACGTGATGCATCTGGTCCACGGGCCGTGAGTTTGATGCCCCTGACATAGTTCATTGGAAGAGGTTGCTTTAGCTCCAGGGCAGTTTGTAGCTAAAATTAACAACCAAAATCCTGAAACCACCACCAACAAAACCACATACATCTCAGTGGTGGGTTTCAATTTTTTTTACTACCTGTCTGTGGGCGTGGCTTGGTGGGCATGGCTTGGTGGGCGTGGCAGGGGAAGGATACTGTAAAATCTCCATTCCCCCCCCACTCCAGGGGAAGGTTACTGCAAAATCCCCATTTCCTCCTGATCAGCCGGTACTTGAGAGGCAGAGAATAGATGAGGGCGGGGCCAGTCAGAATTTTTACTACTGGTTCTCCGAACTACTCAAAATTTCCGCTACCGGTTCTCCAGAACTGGTCAGAACCTGCTGAAATCCACCTCTGATACATCCTGTTTTAACTAACCATGTATTGTCAGTCAGAAAGCTTACCAAATCTTACCTGGAGTGGAACCTAATTTGAGTAAATTATTTTCTGAATCTAAGAACTGTGTCCAAGCCAAATCCTCAGTTTTGTCCCACCATGTAAAAGATTGGCAAATACTGAAAATATTTTTTGTGAATCCTTGCAAAATGATAATTCACTACTATCGACCACAGATTACTTCTGGGTTACAACAAAAGCCTATGGTTAATTTTCAACAGATATCAACTGATAGCAATAGCACTTAGATTTATATACCACTTCACAGTGCTTTACAGCCCTCTCTAAACTATTTACAGAGTCAGCCTATTGCCCCCAACAATCTGGGTCCTCATTTTACTGACCTCGGAAAGATGAAAGGCTGAGTCAACCTCGAGCTGGTGACAATCGAACTGCTGGCAGAATTAGTCTGCAATACTACATTCTAACCACTGTGCCACTATGGCTCTTTATATATGTAATTTAAGGGGGAGTAAAGGGGCAACCTTCCAAGAAATGGCTTCATACAGCACCTACATTTTTCTGTGATTGCAAGAAATTATGGCTGGACTTTTTGAATTCAACCCTTGCACAAATTTAGCAAAAACAAAAGCCACTATATGACCTAAAAGAGGTTGAATGCAGTTTTTAAAAGCAAGGGAAATTGCATCCCGACAGGGAAAAAAAGGAAGAGGGAATTAATTAATTAATTAATTAATTAATTTAGCTTGTATGCCGCCCTATCTCACAATGGACTCAGGGCGGCTCACAACAATAAAACAAAGCCACAATATAAAATGAAGTCTAAAAATTTAAAAAATTTAAATTAACCCTTAAAACCCCATTATCAGTCCAGGTCGAGGGATTTAAACAGCCAAGTTTTTAATTCACGGCAAAAGGTGCGAAGGTCAGGCGCTAATCAGAGTTCCAAGGGAAGTTGATTCCAGAGGGTGGGAGCACCCACCGAGAAGGCTCTACCCCTGGAAGTCACCAGCCGCCACTGTCTAGCTGACGGCACCCTGAGTAGGCCCTCTCTATGGGCGCGAACCGGGCGATGGGATATCGTTGCTGGCTGTAAGTGGTCTGCCAAATATCCTGGTCTAAGCCATGTAGGGCTTTATAGGTCATCACCAGCACCTTGAATCTCACCCGGAGGGCAACCGGCAACCAATGCAAACTGCGCAGGAGAGGTGTAACATGGGAGTATCGGGATTCTCCCATCACAACCCACGCAGCTGCATTTTGCACCAGCTGAAGCCTCCAAGTGGTCCTCAAGGGCAGCCCCATGTAGAGAGCATTGCAGTAGTCAATCCGTGAGGTGACCAATTACCCGCTAGTCCTTTCCCACTTTGTGCCATTGTCCTATTTGTTGTGACTTTTGTCTTTCCCAGCATTCTTTGGGTTCAGCCATCAAAGAATGCCCCCTTACTCTATTTTAGGACACCTTCTTTCTAAACTCTTTCCTCTCCCACATGAGAAAGAAAAGAAGCCATTTTTCATAAGCATCAAGGGGCTTATAACGCTAATGAAGATATTTAAAATAGGAAGAAGATAGACACCAGCATTGAGTATAACTGTACACTATGTTATGGACAGACCTATATATTATGGCCAATTACAACTGCTACTTAGAACATATCACCAAACAGTGGTGGAATTCAAATTTTTTTACTACCGGTTCTGTGGACGTGGCTTGGTGGGCATGGTGTAGCCTCGTGGGCATGGCTTCGTGGGTGTGGCAGGGGAAGGATACTGCAAAATCTCCATTCCCACCCCACTCTGGGACCAGCCAGAGGTGGTATTTGCCAGTTCTCCAAACCACTCAAAATTTCCACTACCGGTTCTCCAGAACCCGTCAGAACCTGCTGAATAGCATCCCTATCACCAATGTTTACTTCACCCCATAATATGGATTTATGTGACATCTTGCTTGCTCTCATCAACAGTCTTAGAGAGGGTGAAATTAATCAGCCCTGGCACCTAATAGTGGGGAAAACCTTAATATTTTCCACATGCCATTTCCCAAATTTGTGGAGGAAAATTGGTTCTGGCAAGAAATCTTTCATCAGGTGTATGAAAAAAAAACTTTTTCCTTTTGATAATAATGTCTTTTTCAAGTTGAATTTGATTCTTGACTTCCTATTATCCTCTCCCTTTTGAGATCAATCCAAATTGACTAAGTTGCTGCCACCCATTTTAAATTGGGCACTTTCTCTTTTTGATTTAGATAAATGGAAGAACAATTTACAAAAAGGTTGACAGTACTTCATGTGGTAGAGAACACCATTTAGTTAGATTGCAGTAGAATTTCCATAACCTGGAAGGTATGTTATTTCTGCTATTATTATTGCTACCACAACTATAAACAATGCATGGTTTAAGTAAGAGAACCATGAACTATTCCCCAACCTGCTAGCTGGGGAATTCTGGGAATTGAAGTCCAGAGTTCTTAAAATTACTAAAATTGAAGAACACTGGAATATGCTGTTTTCTTCCAGCAGAGGAAAAAAAATGGAAACAACCCAAGAAGCTTGATCCAAGAAGATCACTTGACAGGCTAAATTGTTTTTGCTCTCTTCTTTCCACTTTTTAGTTTAGTTCTTAGTAAGGAGTTGGTTTTTTTAAATCTCAGCATGTGATGGCCCTGACAAACTTTGCCTGGGCTATAAAAGGAACAAACATCTGTTCCTATAGGTTTCATTAAAAAAATGAATTTCAAGCTTGTTAGAACTTTCTCTTTGTTCATCAGTGATATCATTTTGGTGAAGAAAGAACCGTACTTAATGCAGGAATATCTATATCTATATCTATATCTATCTATCTATCTATCTATCTATCTATCTATCTATCTATCTATCTATCTATATATAATTCTGTCTTACTTTCTGACTCTTAACTCATGGTTCATCCCTAACATATTCCAAGTGGGTTGTCATTCACACAGACCACATTCCCACACCCACACATCAGGCTCTTTCTCATCATCACTGTTTCTTGCCTCATCTGACTCTTTCAAACACTTCCAAAAGCCCTGCTTTTCATCCAGTTTATCCTTCCCTTTCTTTTAGAGGGCAAGAGCTTTGTTCTCTTGTTTGAGTACAGGAAAAGAGCCAGAATTCATCTTTAATCACTGAAACTGGACACCATTTTATCAGTGGCTTGGAATGGGAAATTTGAGCTTGGGATAAGAGAGCCGAATGGCTTTAGCTTATTTTCATTTCATGTTTAATTTCCTGCAGGCTTAGTTCAGCCTTTCCACTCCTTCCACTAGCCTCCCAAGGTTTTATGGGAAAAAGGGGATCAAGACATATTACTTTTTTGCTTGACGTTTATTTTGCCCTCCTCCTCTTTCTTCTTCAGCAAGGATTTTGCTTCAGCAAAGTTTGACATTTCACCTTGCTTTCATAAGCCTTCCACAGGGCAGGGTCATCGCTAGAAAAGGTTTTCATTAATGAGAGAGGACTCTGGGATGAACAAAGATTTCTCGGCTCACTACACCAGGGGTCCCCAATCCCAAGTCTGTGGACCGATACCAGTCCATGGCATGGCAGAAACTCGTCTGGGCAAACAAGCGAAAGCCCCATCCGTGGTATATAGGCAGCACACGAAACCATGTCCCCTCTGGTCCATGGAAAAAGCTCTCTCTACAGAACCAGTCCCTGGTACCCAAAAAGTTGGAGCAGGGGTGAAATCCAGCAGGTCTGATAGGTTCTAGAGAACTGGTAGCGGAAATTTTGAGTAGTTCGGAGAACCGGCAAATGCCACCTCTGGCTGGCCCCAGAGTGGGGTGGGAATGCAGATTTTGCAGTATCCTTCCCCTGCCACGCCCACCACACCATGCCCACAGAACTTGTAGTAAAAGAATTTGGATTTCACCACTGGTTGAGGGCCACTACTCTATACAATGGAAGGAAGCAAGAGAGGAAGAAATGGCTTAGAAACAGGACTAATTGTTAAAAAGAGCTTCTATGCAGCTCTCTATCCAGATGTTGGCTAAGGTAGCAGAAGTCTTCACCACCAGCCAGTTAGACTACTGCAGCATACTCTTAGTGCTGCTTCAGAAACAGCAGTTGGTACAAAAGCAGCAACCCATTTATTGAATGAGAGCCACCACAGCCATGTAAGATCTTTGCTATAGGCTTCCTTCATTGGCTTTCACTAGATTTCCAGATACAACTGAAAATAGTGATGTTAACCTATAAAGTTTGGTTTGGATCCTAGGTATCTCCAACCAGAGTCAACATGTCTAATAAATTCTCCTGGGAAAGATTAGTACCGGTTTCCCAATTCTTATGTTGTATGAAGACCTAAAGCCTGCAAAACAGTGGTGGGTTTCAAATTTTTTTACTACCAGTTCTGTGGGTGTGGCTTGGTGGGCGTGGCATGGCTTGGTGGATGTGGCTTGGTGGGCATGGCAGGGGAAGGATACTGTAAAATCTCCATTCCCACCGCACTCCAGGCGAAGGTTACTGCAAAATCCTCATTTCTTCCCGATCAGACTCGGGAGGCAGAGAATAGATGGGGGCGGGGCCAGCCAGAGGTGGTAATTACCTGTTCTCCAAACTACTCAAAATTTCTGCTACTGGTTCCCCAGAACTGGTCAGAACCTGCTGAAACCCACCTCTGCTGCAAAAGGAGTTTTTGGGAGAAGCTTTTATTTATGAAGTTGCTTCCAACTTGAATTTAGGCTAATATCCAGCCTGATGACATTCTG
This sequence comes from Ptyas mucosa, assembly GCA_012654045.1. Classification (NCBI taxonomy): domain Eukaryota; kingdom Metazoa; phylum Chordata; class Lepidosauria; order Squamata; family Colubridae; genus Ptyas; species Ptyas mucosa. Next base: position 31,007,579 of record WNWU01000001.1, read on the forward strand.
GTAATTGGTTGAAAGTTAGACGTTAGAATGATTGGGGTTAGCATTTTTATTGTTTTTGCAACAATTTATTATTGCATCTTATGTATATATATATATGCATTTCTCTTTAGCCAGGTTCTTCCTACGTAAACCAAGATTTTTATAGGCTGGTGTCTTTGGCTTTGTGCTTGTGCGCGGGTTGGTTGGCTGTGTTGTTACATCTTGATTAGTAGATAGAGTTGATGTTTACAGATTAGTCGGCTGTTTCGTAACATCCTGTGTGGCTGAGGTCTTAGCTGTGTGCCCATTAACCTTTTGCGTTGTAACGACCTAGGTAATGGGTTGTGTGGTAACATCCTGAGCTCTAGTGTTGTGACATCCTGAGTCCTGTGCTGCAACATCCTGGGTAGTTGGCTGTATTGTAACATTCTGAGCTTACAATAACAAAGCCAGCACTCCCCACCTCCCCACCAGTATTTATAGAGAGACGATATCTCTGATCACACTTTGCTCGCGGAAGCAAGAAGCCGAAGACACCAGTCTGAAGATGAAAAGTGGGAGCTCGTAGAAACGTCGCCAAGATACTCTCAATCTTACACGGGAAAAGACCCGAATACGCCAAGACTTGCGCATATATATATATATATATATATATATATATATATATATATATATATATAATGCGTTGCTATATTGTTATACAGGTAGTCCCTTGACTTATAACCATTTGTTTAATGACCGCTCAAAGCAATTCTCACTAGAGATGCGGAGAATTGACAGTCAAACATCTATAAGTAGTAGCGATGTCCCATGACCGCATCTATTTATGATGGCAGCTCCATTGCTACTGTTAGGCAAGAGGTCATGTGATTGTCCATTTGTGACCTTCTGCTCGCTTCCCCATTGACTTTGCTTTACAGAAGATTGAAAATGGTAATCATGTGACTGTCAAGATGCTGTGACCATTGTAACTGCAAATTGCTGGCCAAGTGCCTGAATCATGATCATGTGACTGCAGGGCTGCTGCGATGACTATAAATTTGAGGACCATCCATAAGTACTGAAGATGGCATTTAATTTCGTTGTATGAGGTGCAATGATAACAGAGTAAACTAAGTCTCCTCATTCAGCACCATTGTAGCTTTGAACGAAAACTGAACAAACGGTTGTTAACCAAGGACTATCTGTACTTGAAAAGCATCTGCTGCTGCAGCATGGAGCTTCTCTGAAGAATTGTTAATAATGAGTGTACCAAGAGTTGTATATTATGTCTGCCATTGTTGAATGCTAGAGGTAGAACACAAAAACCTGCCTTCTTGAATTAAGCATGCAATTTGTAGTCGCAGCAAGATGGCTGGCAAACAAATTTAATAAATAAATAATAAATTTAATTAATTAATTAATTAATTAATTAATTAATAATCAATTAATAGGGATTTTTTTAAAAGCTGAAAAAATTGCTTGGTGTTATATATACATTTTGGTTCTCATCAAATTCATACCCAGATATAGAATAGCTTTCACTGCTCCTTTGGACCAGGAAACAAAAATTTAAGGTTTCCATTTCAAAAGACTCCTTAAAGGTTTTCAACACAATGGACCACCTATTTTCATTGCCTCACCTTGGTGCTGACTGAAGATGCTTGTGAAGCCATTTTGGCAGGTTTCTAAACTAAATACAGGCATTGTTATTCTACAATGTGTATTGTAGAACACTGTACATTTATCCCAGTCTAAGGATATTGCTCACTACTGTAGTGAGCTGTACTGTACTGTACTGTATTGAACCACTACTGTAGTTGTAGACGTGGCTGCATTGTGGACTTGCCAATTTCCTTTCTCCCATGACCGACAGTTTCTGCCCTTACCTGTACTCGGGCTTCAGTGAGATCTGTCCTCATGGCTAATTGCTCTCTGGCATAGACATCTGGATAATGGGTCTTCTGAAAGACCTTTTCCAGCTCTTCCAACTGGTAGCTGGTGAAGGTGGTGCGGTTACGTCTCTTCTTGCCCTTGTTGCTCTCCGAATCAGTCTTGTCCATTGGGCTGGGAAGATCATTACTTGCCCTCTCTTGGGACGTCTTTGCACTGGTCTCTTTCACGCTGAGGTAACTACTATCCATTCCAGCAGAATCAGATCCTGGCTGTATTTCAGTGTCTCCCAGGGAACTTTCTTTAGCTATGTAGGAGATGGGGATAGGGAAAAGGGAAGAACAGAGAGAGAGAGAGAAAAAAAAACCCCATAAATCTATGGATAAACAAATTACTGAGTTGGATGCATGTTCTTGAAGAAAGAAGATACAAGGAAAAGAGATGGGTTTAAGGAGATGTGCCAGGAGGATGAAATATTAAGAAATAAGAAATATAAAACCATTTGGCTTAGAATAAAAGTAAAAGATGAAGGATACAGCTTGAGGCCTATAAAATAAATGGAATCCTTTAATTTAACTTTAAGTTTAGTTACTTAAAGAAGATCAGCTTTAGGTCCACTCTGGCAAAGATCTGTTGTGCTAATTCTGCTGCAATTTCCTATGTTGAAGTAGGCTACTTCAAAATGTATAAACATGACAAAGGTCCATATAATTGATAGGCTATTAGGATACTTCCATTTTTTTTTAATAGCAAGCACATTGGACAGTAGGATAATTGTTGCTACTTCACCCCACCTTCTCCAATCTAGTATCCTCTATATGCGGGGAAACTGCAATTCTCACAATTCCTGCATGACTTTGGGTGATGCTGGCTGAGAATTCTAGGAATTCTAGGAATTGTTCTAAGTCCTAAGATTCCTGGTGAATGTCAGACTTGGGATGGCTGCTCCACACATGGCTTTAATGGGGAGGAATTTCCACAACACTCTAGAAACAAAAGGACATACAGAGAGTCAAATAAGAAGGAGTCTGGGAGCACCTTTGCTGGCTGGGGAATTCTGGGAGTTGGAGTCCACACATCTTAGCTACCAAGTTTGAAAAACACTGGCATAAGTTTTATAAGCTGCGACTCAGTTCATCAGATGCAACTTTAACTGATGTTGCATGAAAGCAATTTTAGTACAATTAAAATGTAATATGTAAAATGATATTTTAATACAATGTAAAATGATCTTTTAATAAAATGTAAAATTATCTTTTAATACAATTGGTTAATCAGAAAAGGTACTCCAAGACTCATTTTGACTTTGCCATGTGTAGGCAAACACTCTCCGACAATCATAATCATAATCATAAGTTTATTTGTCAAGCATATATAAGATAACAGGTAAAAGTATAAACATAATTTGAATACTTGAAAAGAGTAAGTAAAAAAGAATATTAGGACAGGGACGGTAGGCACGCTAGTGCACTTATGCACGCCCCTTACAGACCTCTTAGGAATGGGGTGAGGTCAACAATAGACAGTTTAAGGTTAAGTTTTGGGGAAGAAACTACAGAGTCAGGTAGTGCATTCCAGGCACTGACCTGGAAAGAACATTATAGTTTTTACTAATGCTCTCACTTAAATGCATTTTATCTAATGTCCTGTTCAGTTGGGTGAAAATAAATTCTAAATAGGCATATTTACAGTCTTATTTTCATTTTAACTTATTGGTCATGTTTAACTTTATTTTCTTAAAGAAGGGGAAGATCTGCAAGGGTGGGGGGGGAGAACAGATGGGAAATCAACGTGCCATACTGAGAGCTTGTCTCCCTGCTTCCTCTAGCTCCTTGGATTGTTAGCCATCAATCATTATGACTCGCTTCTTGCTGCTTTTGCTTTTGTTATCAGTTCCAGAACATATAACATTCAACTTGCAAAGAATCTGTCATCTTATGCTTCTGTTTGACAAACTGTGAACTGTTTCACATTGGTTCAGTAGAGAATGGATCCTGGATATTTGGCAATAAGTAAAGTTTTAACTCTTATTGCTCCCTATTAAAATCTGACACACAGTATATGTCAGTGAAGGGTTTTGTGAAAGAATAATAATAATGTGGCGTTCTTATACATGATTGAGCTTCTATCTGGTAACACATTGGCCTCCCAATATGTTATTCTTGGAACCAGAATTACACACACTGTGCAATTTCTGATGCAGTGCAGTGATACAATAAGAATAGGAAACGATTGAATCACTTAATTTGCAGTTTCAGGAAAAACCATCACCTGCATTTTTAAGTCTGCGTGTTTCTCCATTTTCTGATGCAATTGGTCAACCAAGAACTTATCTACTACTGAAAAATTTAAAAATTAAGTACAAAAGGGTTGATTAAATGGCACACAAAAAGATATTTGTTAGGAAAAATGTACAGACGATAATAAAATAATAATAATAATTTTTTAAAATGGCAAGGTGATCCCAAATAAAAGGAAACGAGCTTAAGGGTGAAGAATTATTATTATTTTTATTTGATTTATATGCCGACCTTCTCCGGAGACTCAGGGCGGCTTACAATGCGTTAAGCAATAGCCTTCATACTTTTGTATATTTATACAAAGTCAGCTTATTGCCCCCACAATCTGGGTCCTCATTTTACCTACTTTAGAAAGGATGGAAGGCTGAGTCAACCTTGAGCCTGGTGGGATTTGAACTTGCAGTAATTGCAGGCAGCAGATGTTAAGTGGATGTTAATGACTGCCTTAGTCTACTGAGCCACCAGAGCTCAGAAATGAAGATCTGCACAAAATCAAAACTGAAAGAGTTTTCCATCCTTAGTTTAAGTTACTTATTATGGTAAGTAATCAGCTGGGCAATCCTTAATTCAAACTTCACCAATTACCAGTTTGTTATTAAATAAATGACTTAATCATAATGATAATGACTTAGACCATGGGTGTCAAAGTCGATCATGTCACGTGTCATGTCATTGTGATGTATCGCAATGTTTTTTGCCTTTGTGGAGCTGGGGTAAGCGTGGCCTGCACGTGATGTATCCGGCCCATGGGCCGCCATTTTGACACCCCTGACTTAGACCCTGGACCAACTTCAGTTGTTTTTTTTTTATTTTATAAAATAACCACTATTTCCCCTCTGTTCACAATCCACAGACTGTTGAGCATGGAAGACTGGTCTATAAGAGCCAGTTTGATCTAGTTCACCAAGCTTGAAAGCAGTGATTTCAAGTCTTTCATTTAGGCATGAAAGCCAGCGGGGTGACTTTGGGCCACTTACTCCACCACCCAGTCCACGACACAGATTTTTTGTTGTGGGGAAAATAGGAGGAGGAAGGTGGATCGTGTTTGCCACCTTGAGTTATTTGTAAAAGTAATAAAGGTGGGATATAAATAAATAATAGACATTTTGTTTTGACAGGAGTTTGCGGGGGGCGGGGTTATCTGCAGTGTGGAACCTTCTGGGAGGGGGAAGAGAATGTAAAGCTCACATGCTCATGGTGATGTGGAAATACACATATTCCAAGTAAAACAAATATATGTAAATATGTATGCAGTGGAATCAGTAGCTCTGTTTTTCCAGGATTCCAGATGACAGAGAGAATGCTCTCTGGATATAAACATTGCTGCAGATGCTGATGTAAGCACGGAGCATGCTTGTTTATTCACTGACCAAAATATTTGTACATTGACTATTCCTGCAATTAAAAAGTGGAGTTACGGTCGTGATCCCACTTCTCCCACCAATGCATTTAGTGCTCATGCAAATCACATGAGAGTAAATTAAAAAGTGAGAGACGGTCCCTGGGCTTAGAGTTGCTTGAAGGCACTGTTGTTTTCACAGATTGAAGGCTACTCCTGCATACAATGGGATGCAAGGCTATTCAATGGCTATGCGACACTCCCTATAAAACATACTTTTGTACTTAAGCTTTTTTGTACTTAAGCTTCAGCTGGAAGGTTTTTTTTTTTGGTGGGGGGGGGG
>WNWU01000001.1:31018006-31097661 GCA_012654045.1 Ptyas mucosa
CTCCCTCCCTCCCTCTCTCTCTCTCTCTCTCTCTCTCTCTCCCTCCCCCCTCCCTCTCCCTCATTTGGGAGACAGTGGAGGACAGTGGAGTGCTATGGTCCATGAAGAGTCAAGCACGACTTAGCAACTTAACACCAAAAGTCTATCTAAATATAAGAATATTTTCTATTATTTTCTGTTCCGCTTTTTCTATCTTCCTTTCTGTTTTTCTTTTTTCACATTATAGATTTCCCCCTTTTTTGAATGTATTTCTTATTTCCTATGTAAAATCTTTTTACTTAAAATCTTTTAAAACTGAAAGGGTGAGGGTAAGACGCACTGTGATATTACTTAGGTATTTGCATCAGGCATCATAAAAGTTCACCATACATTTTCCCAATTCTAGTAAACATTCTACCAATATTTGCAAATTAATACATATTCAATATTGTTACAATTAATATAAAATTTGCAATCATTCATTCCATTTTATCTGCCATAAGACAGGGAAGGTATTATTTTGTCAATCTTAGATACATTTTCTGATTGATACTCATAGCATCATAGCATCTATCTAACACTTTCTATCCAACAACAGTGTTTCTGCATACAAATGTATATCTATATTCACATACCCTTTGTCTAATGCCATCACAAGCATTCAACCATATAATTTTAAGATAAAAGGAAATACAAATATCAATTAAAGGAAGAGAAATTGACATTTGTGTTATTCAGCTTTGCTAATGCGATAGAAACCATTTTCTACGAGATAAATAATAACAAGACATCAACTATCAAAGAATACCATTTTATTTACAAAACTGAGCTGCAAAACAATTGGCATTAATTAATAACACAGTTAAAACACATGGCAGAAATAAAAGATGATACAAAATAAACCAAGGGGAAATCAAGTTTGTGCTCAGGAATTATTTATATTGAAATGAAAGGCAATAGTGGAAGACTTAAGTTTACATTGCGTTTTATGACACATTTCAAAATTTCCAAAGGACTCGTGAAACACCTTGGTGCACTTCAACTGCCTTTCTGGGTTTTGTGATATTGATAAATGTCCAATTTTATAATAGCAACTTTTCCAATAGTAAAAGTTTAAGTAGAAAATAGTTAAAAATTTAAAAAAGTAAAGGTGACATGTTAAAAGACCAAGGACAATTGAAGTTTACATATTATACAGTACAAATTTAGGAGGATCTTCCTCAGAATAAACATATATACATATGTGAGTGGGTTTGCATTTCTGAGAATCCTTATTAGAGAGCCATTTGTGGTTCTTAGGGAATATGTAAGATAAGGTAAAATAAGATAATCTTTATTGTCATTTTTTTTCTGTGAAGACATTGGCACACATTAAAAATGAAATTCTGTTTCATTCCACCCTCAAAAGAAAATATGCTAATACTCATTCGCAGACACACAGAGACATATATACATGCTGAATATACACATAAGTAGTGGGTTTCAATTTTCTTCGCTACTGGTTCGTTATTGGGAGTGCGCGGGTGCGTGTGCTCACTTTGCGAGCGCACAGCACTTCTGTGCATGCGCAGAGCAATTTTGATGACGTCCAGGTGGGTGGGCGGAGCCTCCCCCCCACCGCTACCGGTTCTCCTGAACCAAAGCGAACCAGTAGCAACCCACCACTGATATATATGTGCGCGCTCTCTCTCTCTTTTTCTCTCACACACACATATCACTGTCGATTTTGAATACATAGCAGAAAGAGGAAACTTGGGAGTTCACAAAGTTGATACTACATGGAACCAAGCTGTGATGGAGTCTAGATGTTCTGCTTCAATACCACAAAGCCTCCTTCCTGAAGGTGACAAGGAAAACTGGTCTTGGAGAGGATGTGTAGCATCCCAGACAATACTGTGGACCCTGATCAAGCAGTGCTTATATGCCATGTCTATATATGTGTATAATAGGGTATATGTGGTCTGATATACCATTTATTCTTAGGTTTTACAGTCTGCCATTGGTGGGCATGCCTGAAAGATGATAAACTGGAGGCTAAGAATGAGAAGAATGGTTGCAGGAATGGTTGGGTATGTCTAGACCAGGGGTGTCAAACTCACGGGCTGCGGGCTGGATGTGTCATGCACTGGCCATGCCCACCCCCAGTTTAGCAAAGGGTGAAAAAGTTGCAACATGTCACGTGATGACAACTCAACACTGCGAGTTTGATATCCCTGGTCTAGACTAATGAAAAGAAGCACTAGAGGAGACAGGATAGCAGTGTTCCAATATTTGAGGGGCTCCTACAAAGATGAGAAGATCAAACTATTTTCCAAAGCATCAAAATGCAAGACAAGAAACAATGGATGGAAACTAACCAAGGAGAGAAGCAACCTAGAACTAAGGAGAAATTTCCTAATGGTGAGAGCAACCTTCAGCTTACCTTCAGAAGTTGTGGATGCTTCATCACAGGAGGCTTTCAAAAAGAGACTAGGCAACCATTTATCTGAAATGGCATAGAGTCTCCTGCTCGAGCAGGGGGTTGGACTAGAAGACCTCTAAGGTCCCTTCCAACTCTGTTACTGTTAAATGTTAAACTCTATTCTATCTATTATGTTCTAAATCAGTTTCTGCACGTTTCTTTTTGTAAAAGAGTATTGTATTGTTCTTCCCTAATCTGGAAAGAAAGATAGGTTACCTTTAATTAGCCCCCCAACAATTAGTTGAGAGACTTACTGAAGTGAGGTATCTTGCAGTTTGGGATGTATTGTGTTGATTCTTATATGTCAGTCTAACCCTGATGGAGAATGAATACACGCATGCATATGTATAGAGATGTAAGAGCCAAAACATATGTGCCACTAATAATCAACCTGAGAACAATAGATCATGCATTCCAGATGTTAATGCATAAGACCAAAAGGACACTCTTGAATTAGATCACATGTAAACATTGATGAAAAAAAGAAGACTTAAAAGGAAAAAGCTATTTTGCGATTAGAGAAACAAAATGTGTGATTTCTATACAGCAAAGATATCATATTTTAGAGGAAGAATTCACATGCAGTAATAGTAATAATTGGATAGGTTTCTTAAGCCATGACATATTCATTATTTATAATAATTTCATAAAGATCTTGTTGTGTGGTATGCATTTGTTCCTGCATAGTGATTTTGATGATGCTACATCAATGAATACTGAGTTTTTCCAAGGTAAGTTGCTGATAAATTGGATGCTTCTTTGTGAAAGTATCTTACCCAAGAGAATCAAATTCCAATAAAAGAGAATATTTGCAGCTCAGGGTTGAACTGAGCAGTCCTTGGTGTTCTACCAGCGTGGTTGTTTTCTTGCAGATGTTACATTACCCAAAGTAGGTGCTAGTCCCCTCAGAGTTAAATTCATTTTATATATTCCTTTCTTTCTTTCTCTTCATTCATTTAGAACAGGTTCCACCCTTTACTTTCTTTCTCTCCACCCCTCTCCCAGTCATGCTAGAACATAATATGGACTTTTATAGTGATGGGGCAAGATAACAAGGTCCAAACCAGGTTGTGAGACACTGAAAGCTACAAGGGAAGGCTGGAGGCTAGGAGAGTGAGCTTCCTGAAGAATAATCTAATCCCCTTCAGATGAGAATCTTTAACCTCTTTGACCTATGAGCCATGAATCGCCTATTAACAGCCTGTTCTCTCTACATACTTTGCTTTATTATCGATTTAGCAGCGCAAGAGGAAAGATTCTTTTCTACCTTTTCTTCAGCTGCATTTCATCTGCTCAGACTTCAGCAGAGGAATTAGTCATAAGCAATGCGAGCTCCTCTTTGTGGCCAATAGAGGGAATGACAAGTTTTGAAAGTTGATTGGATGATAAGAATTCCTCCGAAATGTGCAAGGAAAAATGATATTGAATACACACACACACACGTACGCACGCACACACACACACACCATGAATGTAAATGCTTTTTAATTCTTTTGCAAGATCACATCGGGACCACTGCCTACTATTGTTGAAAAAGTGATAGATCCCGATTCAACAGGCTGTGTATGAGCTAGGTTAAAGTTAGCTCGACCCAGAAAGGGCAATCACCGTCCATCCCCTGCTTTAATTCAGTGCTGATATAATATATTTCCTAAAATCTTAGAAAAATAAATTGATAACTTGTAGGAGTTTCATAGTTCACTCCTGCCTTCCCCTTCAACTAGATGGCCCCTGACTGTACTGGCTCTAGACTGTGCAATGTGAAACCGTAGATTGAAGAAGTATTATTTAGTTCCTCTCGCCATCCATACCCTGACTTTTCATTATTAATCAGTCATTCTTTTTTTCTCAACAGTATTTCTTTTCCAATTACTTCTTCCTCAACATTTTCACCCAATAATCCGTTTCTGAGCACTGCAGATTCAGTCATTTTGACTTCTCCTCAGAGTCTTCATTTTACTAAGCTATTTTGTCCTTCTTCAGACCTTGAGACCTGCTCTTTCTTGTTGCCTCCCACATAAGTGTGTGCTTGTATATATAAAGAACTGGCATGTGGATAACTGAGTTTGCTGTGTACATATAATGATTTTTTTCCTGAAGCTATTATTAGTTTATGGCAAATTTGGGAGCATCTTTTTTCTTCAATTTCAATTAGATTGACCTTCTTGCAATACTCACTATAGTTTCTTTTTCTGAGTTTCTTTGAACCCCATGTTGAACTCCACTTAGGAATTTGCTTTTACTATATTTTGTCCAATGCCTGTCCTCTGCTCATAACTCATCTTCACTTGGAGTTGCCTCTTTTTGTCTTGGAAATCATACATTTGAGGCTTTTCTAGAATATCAGAAATGGCCAGGAACGGCTGAGACAATGGGGCATCTGTGACCATTCAGCTGTTGGATTTCATCTTCTTCTTGAGCAGTGATCAATCTGATGGGAGCCAAAGTCCAGCAAAATCTAGAGTGGTTCCTCATTTCTGCATTAGGGTATGAAGAAGTGATAGAATGAGACTTTGCTCATTCTTAAGAAATAGAAGGCAGCTGTAATATCTTCCTCTGACCTGTTCAGAGGATGTTCTTCTCACAACATTGGCTTCTGCAACTTCTGCCAACAAAGCAAAATATGCCAGTCCTATGTGTGCAGGGGCTCAACTGAACCAAAAGAATGAAGTATGTCTTTGTAAGGTACCATTTTTTGATTGAGGCAATGGATAGCACTATTAAAAACATTGAGAGAGAAAGAGAGAGAAAAATCCGAATATCTAAACTGAATACTAAAGATATGTTTTATTAGGGAAGGGGACTGTTGATTTGTGCAAGTTTCTTCCACGTCTGGATTTTGATTTCGGTTTTTCTGAGCAGAACTACATCAGCGCAGCTGGCTTTGTAAACACAGCCAGTATTTGGGAAGCAAATCACACATGCTTTGTGTTCCTTTGGGCAAGCTCCTTGCACACAATACTTAAGAGGCCTCCTGCATCTCCTCTCCTGATGCAAAGACGTTTAGCATGGACAGTGTCTGCTGAATGTTACATTGAGCTGATATTTCCTGTGTGATTGCCAGTTTTCCACATACGATTTAGTAAACTGGTCTTATTTAAGCCCCCCCAGAATATAAATAAGCAGCTGACTTTTTGTTTAGTTTATTGTCATAGTGAGATCTATCCTCCCTGACCTGTTTTTGTTGTTTTGTGTGGTTACTTCACCCAATAGGCAGATGGGGTTAAGAATTATTTCGCCCCCTGTGTACTATATTTATTGTGCATTGATATTTGTAGATGAGATTAAATATATATTGACAATATATATTTAAATATTTATTTTTTAATTAATTCAATGATTGAACCCAATATTCTTCTGGAGAAAGGAATTGCATCTTCTTAATGCCCTCATATTTTCTGTAGGAATATGATACAGAATAATTATACTGAAAGCAGACTTTAGAAAATATTAAGAGTTGCTCCTGCTTAATATTACTGACAGCAGTCATACATACTGTGATCTTATGTGGAAGCAGGAAATTATGTAAAGTACTTACCTAATAAAGTACTTACCTGGAATGGATTGTACACACATCCCAATAAATATGTCAGTTTTAGCTTTAGATGTGTGTGAATATATATATCGGTATGTGGGCCAGAAGCCACACTCCGTAAAAGAGATTAGGCTAGGACAATGTATATATTAATTAAATAAATATGTATTCATTAAAAGTAATTGCCTGTAAGATTATCCATATTTACATAATTAATAGATTTGCATCTATACTGTTTATGCATTTATTTTCTCTATGATACTTAGATCACTCATACCATGAAAAACAGAAATAAATCTTCTCTCTCTTTCTCGCACCCTCTCTGTCTCTGTCTCTCACATACACCAACACAAAAACATATTTCTTCCAGAATCAGCCAAAAAGAGAGAGAGAGAGAGAGAGAGAGAGAGAGAGAGAGAGAGGAAAAAATAGGAAGAAATAGAATAGCCACAAAGAAGGACTGAGACTGCTGTGTAAAGGAAAAGATACGCTGAGAGGACAGGATAGAGATGAGGAGAGGTAAGCGGACAGAGGAACGATGGAAAGAGGGATTGCAATAGTTAAATTAACCAGCTAAAGAGACTTCCCAATCATTAGGTAATTTGCAAAGGCATATTCACTTTGCAAGACTGAGGTGTGCAGCCTTTGGTATTGCTTGAGCCTTTCTGCATTTTCAGCAGCTAATTTTCAAGGAGGAATTTCTATGTGGGTGGGTGGGGGAATATGCAAAACTCCAGGGCATTGCATTCTCCTCTGGATCGAAGAGGATCTCCTCTGGATCGAATACTTCATTGGTTATTGGAATATTTCATTGGTTCCTGGAATGCTTCATTGGTTATTGGAATTCAAATACATTGATGCAATTCTGGGTTGGCAGAACTGTATTGCTCTGAGCTGGATTTGGCATCTTCTAAAATATGCCAAATCCAGCCCAGAGCAATATAATTCTGGAGAAGGATTGTCATGGCCAACAGGGGGAGAGTTTTACACAACCCTTGTCAGTAGATACGGTATATAACATTAATAGAATGGAGAAGATGGCATAAATCTGTGAGAGATCTAAAACATTATGTAATTGTTCATTAGCATATATTAGTGCAGTGTGTACGAAAACATGTGCAAATGAAACCTCATTTTACTAGGCTAATTTGTTTCTATTATTCATTTACTAAATGTATCAGTAAATCAAAATATATTCAATGTAATATAATTTTACATTATATATCTTTGTTTAAAAAAAAAAACACTATAGCAGGTTTTAAAAAAACCCATGAAGTAAAAATCACATCATATTCCTAAAGAGGCAATTTTTCAGCCTCAGTCTCACATATTCCAAAACTAAAATGTGAATGCAACAATTTGCTTGGAAGCTTTTGCAAAATAGCTTTATTTGCGTTTTCTGCACATAGAATATTTTTATGTACCAAACAAATCCAGTATCATCAACTTTACACAAATTTAATTCCCTCTCAGTAAGAAGCAGCTCACCTATAAAATATAATGAATTTGTAGTTGATCAAATGGATCTGGGGACCAAGGAGAGGCTGTGGATCTGAGAAGCAGGGTCCAGGTTAACAGTGGTATATTAAGTCCCATTACCCATATGGTCATGATTATAATAATAAACTTGAGTTATAGCTAATGACAAGTCTAAGTTTTATTTTTATACACTGTAACTCTGAGAGAGAGAAAGAAAGAAAGAGAGAGAGGGAGGGAGGGAGGGAGGGAGGGAGGGAGGGAGGGAGGGAGGGAATTATAGTCTTTAAGCACAGCAATTACATTCAAGAATAAGGGAGAAAGTTATCAGTTCATTATATAATTTCAGTCCAGCTATCCCTAAACAAGCTGTAACTTTACTTTTTCTCTTAAAAACTCTCTCTGTATCCCATTTCTTAGCTGAGCTCTGGTTTCAACATTCTGAAGGATGACAACATAACTAATTTACAGCTGCAGCAATGTAGGGAAAGTAGTTTTTATCATATTTCAAAAATTACTGGTTGTCTCTATAGAATACAGTCAAATGAAGATGTACATTACACCCTCAACAATATTAAAAACAAGAAAACACCAACTCATTTGATTCATCCCAGTCTATCAATGAATTGCACCATTTAATGAATCTGAAAACTAACAAATACTTACTATATAAAAAACATGCTCATAATTTTAATATTACCCGTTTGTTATTTTGTAATATATAGTTTAAATGATTAGCGCATTTACAAAGGAATGGAATATTAAAGTTCTAAATAAAAGTTCAGATTTTAATATTTCTGTTTGTTTTTCATTGTAATAAATATGATTCAAGACATTACCGACCATCTTCTGGGATCTCAAATAAATTATCTAAAACTATAAAACCACATAACTTTTCTAACAGCTCAGTTATCAGCTATCAGAAGTTCGACTGGCATCTGAAGTGTAAGAGAATAATAATAGATAATGGAACTGATTGTATAATCCAGGGGTCTGCAACCTTAAACACTCAGAGCCATTTGGACCTATTTCCCACAGAAAAGAAAACACCGGGAGCCACAAAACCCTTCCTGTGCCTGACTATTTCTTGAGCAGCCACAAAACTAGCATATGCAGTTGAATTGAACATTCTGTTTTCTTCGGAAACTTTTCTTTTCTTGGGTTTATCCATGGCTGGCCTACCAGGGGTTGAAAAGCTCAATAAATCATGTGCTGGCAGGTGTCGCACATTGGTGGTTGTGATGCATATTTTGAGTGACAGGGAGCTGCAGCAGAGGGGTGAAAGAGCCACATGCGACTCCAGAACTGCAGGTTGCTGACCCCTGGTATAGCCATTCCATGATAGGACCACGACAATGATAGGAGCATTAAATTTATCAATGGCATATTCTGGCATATTTTACCAGAATTTTTCATATTCCATTAGTGCCTTGGATAGTACAGTGGTCTAAAGCACCCTGTTATTAACACCAGCTGCCTGCAATTATTGCAGTTTCCAATCTCACCAAGACTCAAGGTTGACTCGGCCTTCCATCCTTTCTAAGGTAGGTAAATTGAGGACCCAGTTTGTGGGGGCAATAAGCTGACTTTGTATAAATATACAAAAGTATGAAGGCTATTGCTTAGCGCATTGTAAGCCGCTCTGAGTCTCCGGAGAAGGGCGGCATATAAATCAAAATAAAAAAATAAAAAAAGTGATTACTTGAATTGGTTCCTCATCCTGCAGAGAGAAGCAGCCACCGTAGATGAAATTGTACCCAGCATACCTACAATTCAACAGAACAATAAATCTCTGATGTGTGTTCATCACTCTATTTTAGCTCAGAAGTTCAGTCTGAGTTAGTTCTTCCCTTAGTGTTGTCCCTAAAACAGGACCAGAGATAGAATTCCGTGCTAGGGGAACATGTGTTTGATATGTATGCTTCCAATACCATCAGCATGTAGGACTGGGCAGAGAAGATCTTTTTCCTGAAATCCTGCAGATCAGATCAAAACAAATCAGTGAATACTGTGACACTGTCTGGATTAGGCACAGATCTGAATCAGTATAAAGCACTTTCTCATGGAACATTCTGAAAGTATTCTTAAGAATTTCTTTGTTTTGCTTTTCTTTTCATGGCTAAAACTGCCTCTGATTATCAGACACATGTGGGACAGTTTTCCAGGGAATTACATTTTCCAAACTGTTTTTTTTTAAAAAAATATTTCTGTCCTTAAAGTGGGCTCTTCCTCACAGCCTCCTGAATGTGCTCTCCTCCTTTTCTTTAAAATAGGAGAAAAGTTGATACCTAGTTACAGGTAGTCCTTGCGTAATAACAATTGAAACTGGCAACTCTTATCACTAAGCAAATCGCTATGATTGGGAAGTGAGACATTGCATGACTGCAAGTTGTGATTTCAGGGCCAGCTTCTCCATTCACTCTGCTTGGTGGAAGCTAGCTGTGAAGCATGAGCCAGTAGTGCTATCTACTTCTACAGCATATCAAGAATGAAACCTTCACACAAAATTGCTGCCCTGAAACTAATATGGAGCAGTTTCAAGGTAGCAGTTGATGGATTCTCTGCTGTCCCTTCTCCTCCCACCCAGCATCACCAACTGGCAGGAAAACCAACTACCAGCCACTTTCTTGAATATGTGGTAGGGCAGGGTTGATTACTTGAGCTGTCATTTTTATTATATATTTGATTTTTCCTTAGTTTTATGAATTCATTGTGTGCTTATCATGGCAAGAAGGAAGACCACCCAGTGAGTGTATCACTCGGCAAGCTGGATGTTGCTCTGCCTGAATGAAACTGGAGACCAGCTGGTCTCATCCTTACATTCAAATTTACTGCCCCTGCCTAGCGATTATCTCCTTACAGCCTCTGAACTGACAGGAGCCATATTTGAACAGGCTGAGCTGGAAAGAAATGTCCAAACTTCCTCCCCATCAGCCAAACCCAAATGGCACTGGAAATTACACTTTTTTGAAGTTCTGATTTGGGAGGAGGGACATACTAAATACTTTTGCACAATCAGAGAGCAGAGCTCCCACATGAGTAGGAAGTGTTGAAAAATGTTTATTTTTTTTGCATTGATGGGAATATTAATCTGAGTCTTGGAAAGCCCATAACCAATCCCAAAATGTCTCACCAAAATCAGAAGAAATATGCTACATAAGTCAGGTGTCTAGGTTCTCAGACAGAACGGCTATGGAGGAGCAAACTCTTGTAACTGGATGCAAGAGGACAATCTCACAGCTGATCTGCCAGCCAACTGGTGACTGGATGATCACCAATCTCAAAGGCCCCTCCTTATGTACCTTCAAATATTCTCATGGGAACTCTTGAATCTGACTAGAAGAGAAAACATTTTATGTCAGCTTCAGGCTGCCTCAGCAGCAGGATGACATTAAGATGGAGATGTTATGTTTTGTTTTTACAAATGGTTAGTGGAATGCTTTTGCGCCATGGCAAGCAGGGCATATGGATGAGCCAGAGTGTCCCTGATCATGCCTACAACATTGTCTCCTGGAGTTTTGTTTACACTGCTTGTGATAAAAGGTGGATGCTGTGAAACATACGCAGCAGCCCTTTTCTTTGTTCAATGTGTAAAACAACCTCTATTTTTAAAATTGACCCAAAGATGGTAACTCTAAGCTTGTACAACTGACACTATTGGGAAGCAATGTAAAAAATAAAAATAAATATTTGCAACATGACTTCTGAAGATGTGGAGGAAAAAAACATTACCCAAGAAGAGTGTGGGATAAATTATTTTACAGTTGCCAACTGATAAAATATTAATTGAACAATAATCAAGTTTATGCAGCCCAATCTTAAACATATTTGTTCAGGAATAAATGTTCCAGAGCAATCAAATCAGCCTTTCCTAACTTTCAGCTCCTATCATTGTTGTATCCCTGCATACTTGGCTGAGAAGTTGTTACTTATACCATTTGGAAAGATCCCAGTAGAGGAAAAAGCTATCCCAGTAAATCTATTTAAGATTGCACCACTGTTAACTAAATTTCTGTTGATTACCTAAACTGTCAGTAAAATCTTTCATGGGGCAAGAAGCTGAAACTGAATATTTCATTCTATGTCTAATCTAGTTGGTCTAATAAATGTGATAATAAATTGTCAAGGCAATGTGACACTGGTTGGGTTATCAAATTCTGGCTGAATGACAATTCCATCTTTTGTCTTTTGTTTGTCATTCTTTTTAAAGAGAGAAAAAAATATACCATGAGCAAACAATAGGTCTTTGTAAGCGTATCACAAATATTGGAGACACTTGGAAATTATCACCTATAAGGGCAAACTAGAGAAGAGTATGTGAGTTTGGTATTTTTGGTATTCACTGTTTTTCCCTTCAGAGACCTCAAAACGTGTTTCTAATTAAAAACAAAGAAGGATGAGGATTGGGAAAATCAGGAGGGATAAAATATTTACCATTAATACTCTGCAGAAAATGCACCCACCCCTAAAAATTCTAGCAAAGGGGAGTTTAAGATCAAGCAAGATAGCATGAAATTCTATCCATCACTGCTCAGTGTATTTCTTCCAATACACATTTAGTTCTTCCACATTTAAGATGCTCCAGCTGCCTTCTATTGCCTTATAGTGTCTTTGAAAACAAAAATGCAGATTTTGTCTCGTGACACCTGAATCCTGATTCTTTCTCCCAAGGCCTTTGCTGTTGTTCTATTCTCACTTTTGTGTGATAGCAAGAGAATCCCAGACTTTGAAAGAACCTGCTGTTGACTGCCTAGAAGACTGAATGATAGAATCTTGAAGATATAAATAAAAACAATTTGGTAAAAACAGCTTTGGAAAATGCCAGCCAAATACTCTTTCCCCTCCACTCTAGTGCCCTAAAAAGTTGAAAATAAATAAAACAACTTGTGTAACCCATGTGTTCATTGTAACAATAAAAAGAACAGCTGTGGAACAGGGACTTTAAAAGGCTTCTCCACCACAAAGATGAATGCTTTGCTTGAGCGTTGTTGGAGTCCCTTACAAGGGGTTAAGTATGAGTAATTGGGTGCTAGAAGTGTTTGCTCACAACAAGATGCAATGTGCACCAGCTCCAGGGCTAGAAAACATGTAATGATGGTTTCTGCGTAATTTATTGTTTCTCTTGCTTATTAACTTGGCTTCATCAGAAGTCTCCAGATCCTGCATATGAATGTCTTTGAACTGGAACCCTGGGCAATGTGACACAGAGTTTTGATGTGTGCTCTGCAGCTCCTGTAGGATTCTTGCTCTTTGCTCCAAGCAACCAAACTGTCTAGAGATGGATAAATCATTCTCTGTTTCTTTGAACAACTTTGATTTTTATGGATTATATCTGTCATTGCAGGTTCTGGATAAGTATCTGGATTACCATCTTTTAACAACCAGAGCAGGATTTCACTGTTTTTGAAACATGGGAAGTTGGAGACTTGTGATTTGCCCCATCATATCTGCCAGAAAGGATGTTGATCTGGAGACTGGCCACAAGCAAGGAATAAATAAAGCATGATTGCTCTATTTTAGCCATAAGGATGACATCCAGGGTGGGTTCTACTTACCGGTTCGCAACGGTTGAAAAATGATGAACACAGGAAATCAAAGTTCAGTTCTCAGGACATTATTATAGAAGACAAATTAAACAATGTCTCAGCATCACCAACTTTTGTAAGGAAAATTGCTATTAAGAAGTATTATTTTCTTCAAAATTTCTGAAGTGACAATGCCTTAACTAGGATAGCAAGGGGGTTTTATAAGCTTCCACTAATGAGAGCTGATGAAATACAATTTGACCTCTGCAAATCAGATCTCCTGAAAAGTAGGTGTTGTATAACAGTAAAAGACAACTATTACCTTACAGTGGGATGACGGTGAAGCACAAAAAGAACTGACCAGAGAGTCATGGGAACAGACTGTAAACAGACATCTAAAAGAAATTCATAGTAGCACTATGCAAATTGCACTAGAGATATTTGGCAGACCTCCTCATGTTGAAAATGTTATCTGATAGTAAACAGTTTGAAAACATGGCTCTTTTTCACAATATGCTTATATAAATGACCACACTATAACAGCCATTTAATAATTTCAAATATAAAAATGTCATTGTATGATTCAAATGAGATTGCAATTTCAAGTAATCTGCCCATACTGTATTCATAATTATTTATAATCTCATTTGAATATATGATGGCATTTTTAATATTTGAAATTATTAGTGTTATAGTGTGGTTATTTAAGCATAATTGTGAAAAAGAATCATGTTTTCAAACTGTTTACTATCAGTAAAACAGTTGTGAAAAAAGTCATTGTTTGGACTATATCCAATCCATAGTTTAACCTATATGTATTAAGTTATTAAGAAACTACAGGGTAACATTTTGACTGAGTTCTACTTTGTGCAAAAGCCAATACGGCAGGGCTATAACTTTGGTGTATTCTAAATATGGTAAAAAGCCACTCAAATTCATGGCAATTTACTGTATTCCAAGGATTTGGCAGTGATGCTGACAAGCGCAACTGGATATCCCCAAATACATCACTAAGTCTTCCAAACACTGCTTGAAATATGTATGGAAATATATCCAAGTTGGAACTCTGTTGGGCTGGAAAAGGATGGTGAAAGTAGCAGCAAATATGTTAACTTAGGTGGAACCTTCTCTATTAATATTAGCAGAAATGCATGCACTTTTTAGTTTAATAACAAACTCTCCAGAATATTATTATTTATAAATTTTTTAAAATAGAAGACATGGTGAAAAAAAACCCCTCCCACCTTCTCAATATCGGCAACTATTTAATTTCTGATTTTCACCTTATTTGTTCTCCAAATGATTTATAGACCTATTGGTATAAAGTTAAGAAATCGTTCTCTAAGTGTTTGTATTTACCTTGCTGCCTAATATATATGGAAGCTATTCTTGCTTGAATTTAAATTTCTATTGTGTATGTATGTGAATGTGTGTATGTATATGTATATGTGCATAGGTATAGGTATAAGTATATACATACACATACACATACACTATTAATGTAGCTGTTCTTGCATATTCTCTAAGTTTCAGTACCCAGTCAGATATTGTCAGTACTAGCTTTTCCTCCTATGATATGCAAAGTTTATTTATTGATATGTTCTGGAATTATACCTAAATCTTTTAAAAATGTGGTTTCAGTTCAACTTTGATTCCCGAGAGTCTTGAAATAGTACTGATTGTATCATTCCAATAGTTTTTTGGGGGGGGGGGGGGGGAGGGTGTTGCATGTCTACCAAATATGGTAGAATGATTCCTCCATCTTGCGGAATTTTGTATATACTATATGGATTATCTAATTTGACAATTATTAACAGGTTTGTATACCATATGTACAACATACCAGTTGTCTCTCAAACCACAGTTTGGGTTAAATTTATACTCCTGTTCCAGAGTTCTTCCCATTGCTGAATTAGAACTATTTCTTTGAAGTTTTGCATCCAATTTATATTATGTTATATTTATTCTGTTTTGGTACCATACTTAACTACAGGTTGTTTTTTTTAATATATGGGGTCTTGATTATTCATTGCAAATTTTGATTTTTTTCCCCCCTTAATGTCCCTTCCTCATTGTAGAGGTCAGACTATGTTTCCAACCATTTGTAGCTACGTCAGCCATGGTATGATCTGGGCTTTGCTAAGTAATTCTTGCTGTGGCGTTAATTTGTTCATGGTGTTTGGGTGGACCATGTTTGCATATGTAAATTGCACTTTTGTTACTGCATTTAGAGAAGAAGCTAATGGTGGAATTGTTGAGCTTATTATTTTCCATAATTTTTATCAAGCTTTGACTTATAATGTGTCCTTTTAGGGTTTATTCTCCTGTATCTATATCTATGGTCCCCATTAACTAGGCCATCTCCTTCCAATATTGGCATCTTACTGTTGGGGATTTAATTTTCTATGTTAAAGAGCTTCATCTATATTACAGTCTGAAATTTGGAAGAGAAAGCACTATAATATTTCTTCATGAGCACCAGCCAAACAGCTAAATGTTTCTATCATGTTTTCTACAAATCTTGTCCCGTTGGCAGAAATTGGATTGTGCTGTAGAGACTCTTATCAGTGAAGAACAAATAAGGGATGTCTACCATTTGGAAAGGAACCTTCAATGAATCTACAAGAGAAGATTCTTTGAGCAAAAATGGTTTCACTAGAACTAGTTTAATGATGGATTTGCTGTACAGACTCTTAACTTTTTCAGAAGAGTTATTTTCAACAGCATCCTCTGCTATTCATAGCAATGTCATATGTCCTACACATGTGCTAAATCCCTAGGATTGCATCCCAGGGAGACAGATGTGTGGCATGCAAAGATGTCTTCAGTCATGTCTTGGAATAGTTTATATATCAGTTTGGGTTTAATGCACCAAGGACTTGAATGTTCCTGTCATACTCCTGACATTTGGCCTCCTCTATCTCTTTTCATCTCCAGAGGGCTGGGACTAGTAAGGCCATCCTAAAGATACAGTTCAATGCTAATTATAACAGCTTTCTTATGGTTGGTTTTCTGCAAATCACACAAAGCACATTTTTAATGGATGTACCCTGGTAACCTAATCTCCCTCCCAGGTGAAATATCTTGAATGGCCTCTGGAATAGAACATTCCATTAGAAGAATACCTCCAAACTTAAATGCACCTCTGCAGGGCAGAATGACAGACATATTAAAGGCTTTGATTGTGACTCCTTGCATCCAGATGCCTCTTCCTTTCTAAGCCCGGCCAAGAACTGGCTCAGCATGGAGTTTCTCCCCTGTTTCCTAAAGATGTCAGTCAAATGCAGATCCTTGAAAGTTCAAGCGTGGCCAAAAGGAAGCAGATTTCAAAACACCCCCTTCCCTCCTACTCCCCATCAGACTCTATCTCTCTCCTCTTGGTCTTTCATTTCTTCCCTTCCCCTGCAATCATCAAAGGAAAAAAGAAAAAAAGTTTGGAGAGTCATCAAATTATAATCTGTCACTCCTGTGATATTAATGAAGGCAACCCTCACTCAACTCCTCTGCTTCCCTAGGGATCAGCTGCTCTAGATGAGTATTGCAGGTTTGTGAGGAGGTTGGGGGAGAATTCCTTAGTTTTTCCTGGCAATATTGGATTATACTTCAGACCACTGCCAGATTTTCAAAGATGTTAGAAGATTAATAGCTTTCTTTCCCTTACAGCCATATTGCATTAATGAATAGAGGAGATGATGTTCTTTCTTATGATACTTACATAAAGATCTTATGTATGTCATTCCAATTAAATAGATAACTGGTTTATTATCATTGGTTTATTTTTTGATCTGTTTCTGTATTAAATGGTGCTCTATATATGGATCCCAAGTTTCTCTCTACCTGAAGGAACTTTCATGGTGACCTGCAGAGAGATGTAGGATATATCATGACCTATTCTTCATTTCTTGGACAGGATTTATTGGAAAACATAGGGTGACCCTTGTTTTTTTGTTTTTTGTTTATCCTGGAGCAATGTTTTTCACCTTTGGCAACTTTGAGATGTGTGGATTTCAACTCTCAGAATTCCCAGCCAAGTTTGAAAAAACAAAACAAAAAACTATTGTAGACCAATAACTTCTATGAACTGGAAATTTGAGGAGGAAAAAAAAACCAGGAAGTTGTGTTATGATAAATTGGTTCATCTATCTAGTTGGTTAGTTGCACCCTTACTTTCTCCAACTTGCTGCCTTCTGGAAGGACTGGGATTACAGCTCCCATAATCCCTCACAGTCATGTTAATAATATTGGCTCTTGAGTTATTTATGCCTTGTTACAGGAATAGACATGTCAATAAATCATTTTTATTTTTTAATATTTCAGTACTTACTTGAAATATTACAGCAAGAGTGCTTCAGTTAAAGGACAAATTTTGGAAAATGTGTACTATTTATACTGCATGATGATAATACATGCATTTAACATACTTTAGAATTGTGTGCAATGATTTCTGTAGATGATATCTGAAATTTTCAAAGGCTCACCTCTGTATCTTTTGGCAATATGTTTTATTTCCATGGCAAAAGGAGGAACTGGACATGCTTGTGAAATGTTATGTATACTGTAGCTACATTATTTTTTCCAGTATTTAAAGGGGCATTCTAGAAACTCAGTGATGGGAGTAGGAAATTTATCCCCTCTCTCTTCCCCAGTGCAGTCAACTTGCTGTATCCCACCTGGAAGATTAGATCAGGTAAGCTGATAGTTGCCTTAGAAAAACTTGGTTTTCGGTGGTGACCTAGGTGGCCTTGGCTGATCTCAGAAAAATAAACATGACAGATAGTAGTAGATTCATCTGAATATCATTGGGGGTCTGGAATTTTGCAGAACATGAAAGTTGTGGTGGTTAACGAAAGTTTTATATAAATCAGATACATTGAACTATCAATACAAATTGCTAAAAGCAAAATGTCTGTTTCGTCTTTATCAATCCCCTTTGGCCCCTTTAAACATGTTCAAAGCCTCATAGCCTTCTCTAGTCAGGCAGCATTGGCCGAGTGAAGTAACAGTCACACAAAGGCAGAATTCAGATATTAAATGTAACAAGAAAGTATAGTTTAATGCAAGGCAATATTTGCAAAATATATTCAGACGACGGTTTCAGATTCTGTTTTGCTAGCAGGAATGGATTTTGACAGGAACAGACTTCAGCTATATAAATTGGTGTTTAGCGTTGAGTCTTAATCTGGTCTACATCTGAAGAAATGTAACATTTTTAATAAACAAACTCTTTGGATGAGCAAAATTGTGAGCGTCTGCAAAAAACCAACAAAATAAAAAACAACTGTTCTGAGGTTTTGTTCCCATTATCATTTAATGTGTGTGTGTGTATGTGTGTGTGTACATACACTCATTGCAGATTATATATGCCATCAACAAGATTCTTTCTTTATTTCTTTCTCTCTTTTTTAAGCAATATAGGCAGTCCCAAGAGTGTTCTGTTTTAAGAGGAAGAATTCCGGAATAGTGAAAAAATCTTGCTGCCAGCATTTTTAATATATTCCTTATTATAGAAGACAGTTCGGCTGACAGCCTTCTGAATTGTGTGGTTAGCTGGCTACAGGCACGTATCATTATTCTATATTAATAAGATGTGAACATTATTTTGCTGGACACAATTCTCTAATATAGCTTTACAGAATATCCTTTTCTCTAACGTTTCTCTGACGCCCTAGTTGGGTTTGTTCCCAGTCACCTAAAATTTAGTGCTGATTGGGAGGAAAGAGGATAGTTTGTTTGTTTTTGGATTCTAATTTGTTACAATGAGACGCTGTAACAATCGTGGCTTGTGACCGCGTTTAGAATAAGAAGAAACGGCAAAACTAAATCCTGGGTTGGGGAAAAAAAACTTTTTCATAAGTTAATATCTGGCTTTTTCTCATCATGCCAAGCCATTATTTGCCTTAGTCCTAATCTGGTGAATAAGATTGTGATGACGTGGCTCACCGAAATGCTAAGCCATAAAGTATGACTTTCAAATTATAATGGAGGCTGAGGGCAAGGGAATAAATCAGAGGTTATACTGTGTTTAGTTCTATATATCTATATGTATCTATATGTATCTGTCAGGGGTGAAATGCTCCCAGATCGGACTGGATCGCCCGATCTGGTAGAGATTTTTCCCTGTGGTTCAGCGATCCGGTAGTGATTGCCACCCGGGTGTTTTTTTACCTTATGCGCATGCACGTACGCTTCCGAACCGGTAAGGAAGGTAAGTAGATTTCACCTCTGGTATCTATATGTATATGTATATGTATATGTATATGTATATGTATATGTATATGTATGTGTATGTGTATGTGTATGTGTGTGTGTGTGTGTGTGTGTGTGTGTGTGTGTATGTGTATCTATATATCTGTATCTGTATCTGTATCTGTATCTGTATCTGTAGCTATCTATATTGTTGTGGTCCACCAGCAGCCTGCAGAGCTGGCAGTAGAGTTGGACAGTGAGGACTCCACTGCCATGGGCCAGTCCTGGAGTCTGGGGAAGACTTGGACAAGGGCTCTGCTTCGGAGGTAGAGATGGCCAGGGCCATCTGGGAGTTATGCGTCGACTCTGAAGTCTCCAGAGTCGGACATCAGAGAGGCAGAGGTACAGGAAGAGCCTGTTCCTAGTGCGCGCATGCACAGAGCTGCCAGGAGGCAAGAACAGTTAAAACTAAAGGGACGACTCGGGAGTAAGGCCTGGAGATGATTGGCCCCTCCCATACGGCTTAAAAGAGGAGCAAAGGCACATGGAACCTTTGCAGGAAAGCAATGTTGTTAATTCTGTTCCCAGTCAGCATCTCTGTTTGACTCTGGACTCCTTGTGGCTTTGCCAAGTAGGCCTTTGGCAGCGTGTCAAGGGAGATAAAGGTTGGTGATTATCTCAAAGGACTTTTCCGGAAGGACTTTTTGCAACTAATTGGGACTCAGCTGTGAATGAATGTAATTCATAGCTATTGCAATAAAGAGGTTTTTGGGACTACTCGTGTGTTTTAATCACTCAGGAAACCTAGGTCACAACATATATATATTTATTTATTTATTTATTTATTTATTTATTTATTTATTTGGCTTATATGCCGCCCTATCTCACAATGGACTCAGGGCGGCTCACAATAATAAAAACAAAGCCACAGTATAAAATATAAAATAAAGTCTAAAAATTTAAAAGATTTAAAATTAACCCTTAAAACCCCATTATCAGTCCAGGTCAAGGTATCTATCATCTATCTATCTATCTATCTATCTATCTATCTATCTATCTATCTATCTATCCATCTTTATAGTTGCATATACTGAATATTTCTCCAAATGTAAGATTTCCACCTTTTCTTCAACTGCCAAAGGATATTTGGACAGGAAAAAAGGCTTGCATTTCCACTGCCAGTCAATCTAAGACAATTCCATCCTTATTTGGGGTTTGATAGCAGTAGCTCTTTTTTCAGTTAAACAAAGCAATTACATTTTTGCAGATAAAGCCTGCTAAGTTCTTAGAGGCTAGAACAATCAAGAGTCTATTTGGACTAGTATCAAGGGATAATTTCCAGTAAACCTGAACTTCTTTATTTTCCCATTTTTCTTTCTGCCCCGAGTTGCCCAGTAAAGTTTAACAAGCGGTGTTTTAGCTATTTGATGTATATTTTTTTGTAGACAATATCATCTGTTCCTGAATTGTGCCATTCCAAAATGGTGTGTAATAGCAACATTTGTAGAAGTTGCTTCTGAATTCTTCAACTTGAATCCTTTTTAAACCCTTATATTCTTTCTTTGTTCTTAGTTGAAAAATGTTGAATAGTATATACTTTCTTTTCATTTTATGGAGGATGAAATGATCCTCCTAGCATATTATGGGGGTGGAGTATCTTAAATGTATTATATTTATAATTTATAAATATTTAGGATATGAAAATTATTTGAAAACAACCAATAAATACATACATTGGAATCAATATTTTAGTAGGTTAGCCGTTTAAATTTTTTTGATAAATATCTGTTATAACTTAACCTGTTGCGTAAAACCCAGTGTTGGTTTTCCATCCTTAATGGAGGTAGGAAGATGCTATTTGACCTTCCTTTCTTTTCTTCAAAATTTGCTCTCTGGAGCATAGAGGAACCATCTACAAAAAATTTGATGACATAGGAGTAGTAGCCTCTTCCCATTGCTTGAAATATTTCCATCAGCTGGAGGCCTATGTTTATTCCCTCTATTGCAATGAAGGTACTTTCAATATTTTCCATTTCCACTTTGGAATGAAACAGGACTATTCCCTTGGAAGTGGATGACTTCTAATGATAAAATTATTCACATTTCTTTCCATTTCTGTTTTCTGCTGCTTGTCTTTTATTTGTTGCAGATTTTTGGAGCTACTTTTTCCGTTATAGCTTCTACTTTGGGGGCTTAGTTACATGGACCCACAGCTGATTAGTAGGCATACTGTGGCTCGGGAATACCATAAATGCTGCGAAAAGGTGGCTATATGTGCACTATGAGACATTTGCACTAGCTGACAAAAAACATAGAAGACAATATTTGTAGCTCAGGCTTAATTGTGGAGTCCTTGGTTCTCTCTGAGCTTGAAGACATTTCACTACCCAACATCTTCAGTGCTAGAAGGGAATGGGAGCTTGCTCTCTGTTTATTTACAGTAAGTTACCCTATCAGACCAAGTTGAAGTGTTTTTTTTTTGTAAAAAGTTTTTATTGGTTAAAAATATACAATATTATAGTTTACAATATGTTGAATTTTCAATATCTTTATAAAAAGAGATTTCAATTATTATTCTCTTTTTTTAAGTTCTCACACAACAGACATTATTATGTTAAATCAAAACGAACAACCAGGTTGTATAAAAGTTATATAAACAAAAAAAAGCAAATAGCCAAAGTGTTATACAAAGTACAATAAAAAGAGAGAGAAAAAAAAAGATGTCAAGTAAAAGACATTAAATAATGGATTCCCCTCCTTTCTTCATTTCCTGGTTCTAGCTCTTAAAACCATGGTCTGGCCTCCCCCCTCCTCCAGGGCCGCCACAGCTCCGTCCGCTCCCGCTCCTTGATCATCTAATACTTCCCCCTCTTCAGCTCCTGTATCTTCTCCATCTAGGAAGGATTTATGTTGGTCAAAAAAAGCCTTAGCTTCCACTACATTATTAATTTTCTTCTTACTGTCCTCCCAAAAAATCATCAAGCCCTCCGGAATCAACCACCTAAAACCTACTCCCTTAAGGTACAGCTTGTTTGATAAAAAATAATATTTTCTCCTTAATTCTCGTACCTGTCTGGGAATCTGCTTCAGGATGGTGACCTCCTTGCCCCTGTACACCAACGCCCCCAGCCTTTGTTTTCTCAATATCTCATCTCTCAGTTCCCTTCTTACAAATTTAATATGAACCTCTCTTGGTAAACTATGTAAAATTGCAAATTGTGAGTTTACTCTATACACCAAATCCACATCCCTTCCAATGGACTCCAAATCTCTTTCTAGAAATTCACCCAACATTTTAACCATCACTTCTCTCAAATTTTCTTGGTCAAGTTGTTCCACGTTTTGAAACCTGAGAAAATAAGACATCTTATCCAATTGTAAAGTTAACATTGCATTTCCTCTCCCTTCTTCCACCCTCTGGAGTGCCCGTACCTCCCCCTCCAGACCCCCCCATCTTCTTCTTGTTTTGCTCTGCCAGCTGTTGAACATCATTTAAATCTTTTTTCATAAGTGTCATTTCAGATTTAATTTCAGATAATCCTTTTTGTAAATCATCCAACTTATCCAATTTCTGATCCAATTTTGCCAGTCTTTCCAAAATTTTTTCCATGTCAGCTGCTGTTGATTTATGACCCTTAGCCATCTTGCAGTAATAGAAGATGAAAAATCCCAAAAGACAAACCTCCAGGAAAGAAAGAGGGATTGACAGTCAGTGTAATTTTTCAAATATCCACCAGTGGGCGCTCACAGGAGCAACGAGTCCGGAGTATAGAGTAGGTCAAACAGGAAGCCTTAGAGGAGAATGTTGTCTTCAATCATAAATAAAGAAGCAGGAAGTCGGACCGCCACCATAGCTCACCACCGGGAAGAGAGGCCATCAGATCTCTCCAACAAATTCTGATACAGCCATCCTCAGAAGAAAAGTCAACAAAGTAAGGGGTTTCCTTCCATTTCTTTCCCCCTACTTCTCAGCCACGGCACCTTTCCAGCTACAAGGGGGGGGGAAACTCCAACCCCCCCTCTCACCTCCAGGATGCCTGCTCAACTCTCCGGTCGATCAGCTCGGTCCGCTGTGCCTTATGGATAAACGCTGGTCCCCTTAGGCGCTGTGGCGCCTCCGCGGCCTCAGAAAAGGCCGCCGATCACCTCCCACCCCCTCTGGAGCCTCGGGCGTGCCAGCATCGGCCTCCCAGCCCCTGGATGTGAGGCAGGGGACCCCTGGCGAGCCACCCTCAAACGGCAAATGCCCCAAAAATTGGGGCGTTTGGCCCAAAGGGCCTCCAGATGGGGGGGATCAGACACTGGGGCCAGAGCTAGCCTGATCAGTGTCCGTCGCCCGCGGGACCGGAACCGGAAGACCCAAGTTGAAGTGTTGTGTTTTCGTTGGTAGTTCCTTGATTAGGCTGTTATTTACTGCTTGGTGATTTGTCTGAGTGGATAATTCCTTGATTAAAGTATTGTTTGATTGTTAAACCTACTGTCAATCCCTGCTTATCTGGTTGTTAATTGCTGGCGAAAAAGTGTTCTAGTCTTTTGTTTCCTTTTTAGCTTTTTGATTGTTTTGGTTGAGTGGTATATGGTATATGGTATATGTAAAGGTTGTTTACATACCTTTAAATCTCTATTGTTATATACATGTTTGTTGATGGGTGATTTGTCTAAGTTTCCAAGCTTCCAGGAATTACCTAGCGGTTTTGGATTCACTATGGTCTATTCAGTTTCTGAGCTAAAACTATGGTTAAGTCTATCCATGAGTTGTGAAATGAAAGAGTTTTCATCATGTCTTCCGACTGCTAGTAGGTGTTCATGGATATATTCTGCTAGTCTTCTGCCTGTTTATCCTACATAGCGGCTGTTACAGTCCTTAAACTGTATGTTGTAGAGAATTCTTTTTTTTCTTCTTCTGAGGCTCTTTTGGTTTCTTGAGAATCCTCATAGATGTTTACTAGGATATTTTGGAGGGCTTTAGTTGGTTTTTGTGCTACCGTAATGCCTTGTGCTTGTAATAATCTGTTGGTGGTTTCTGATGTATGGCAATCTTTTCCATAGCTTGTGTTGGTTGTACTGCTGTGGGTTGGATAACCAGGCACTTTTTGATAAAGTTGTGTGGATATTCATGTTATTGGAAGATGTTGTTTAGGCAATTTATTGGTTTTCTAACTTGCTATAGTGTATTTGTGCTCACCTGAATAATGTTCTTATATAGTACTTCTTATAGGAAGTTGGGTTCTTACTTTGGTAGTGGAACACTTGGTTAGAATGGGTGGCTTTACAATAGACTTGTATTTCTAATTTGCTGACATTTCCTATGATGAAGAGAATATCCAGGAAGAATAGTATATTGTTGTTTTCTTTTTCCCTTGAGAATGTTACAATAAAAATGCAATAATGAAAAAACTAAAAAGGAAAAAGAAACACTACAACATCTCAATACCAGCAATCAACAATCAGGTAAACAATTATTAACACATGTAAATCAAACAGTAAATAATACCCCAAG
This sequence comes from Ptyas mucosa, assembly GCA_012654045.1. Lineage (NCBI taxonomy): Eukaryota > Metazoa > Chordata > Lepidosauria > Squamata > Colubridae > Ptyas > Ptyas mucosa. The sequence goes on from WNWU01000001.1 coordinate 31,042,669, forward strand.
CAAGGAGTTGCCAACTCAGACAATTAAGCAGTAAACAACAGCCTAGTGAAGGAACTATCACCCCCACCAACACAGTCAGGCAAACTACTGTATGTAAACAGAGCAAACCCTATTCCCTTCTAGCGTTGAAGATGTCACCTAGCCAGGTAATAAAATGTCTGCACAAAAACAACCAAGGTCAGAGACTCTGAGACAAAACCAACCAAGCTCCATAAAAAGCAACATCAGTGGTGGTATTCAGCCGGTAGTGGCAACTACGGGTAGGCCCGCCACCGCCCAACCACCGTCCTATTTAGCCACGTTTTTTAGGCTGGGCACATGCGCAGAAGGTATGCGCATGAGCAAAGTACATGCGTGGAAGGTGCACACACGTGGCAATCTGGTGATAAGGATATGTGCAACTCACCTCTGAGCAACATGTACCAGGACCCCCATCAATTTTGAAAGATTTCTTTTATTCTTATCAAAAAAAGCATCCCTATGGTTCTGAGTGCCTTAACAGTTCTGGAGCTAATATTTACCTGATGCTGCAGATGTTCTAGCTGCAAAGAATGACACCCACATTGATGGCAATGAATCTCCAGCCATCAATTTACCACACACACCATAATTTAGGGAGACCTCCAGTGTGTTACACCCAAAATGCTGGCACTGAGCCCCGACTCCTTTCGATTTGTACCATAATCTGCATATTTAACACTTCATTGCAGATCCTAGCCAAGCCGTAAATCCCTTCTGGGAGCAGAAATATGAATGCTTCAGTTGGCACACTGCATCAACAGCTTGAAGTACTTCTGTTGACCAGAGTAGTTGCATACTGCCCCTCCTTATTGCCAGATATATAGTTGTACAGTGAGTAAAGATAGAAGTGACAGCTCTGTGCCCTACTGTTTTGTCTTCCAAGGTTTAGCAGTTGCACTGAGCAATCCTATCTGGAATAAAGCCATCAACCATACAAGGCAATTGTCTGCTTCTTGGTGTTAATTTCTTGAGAAGCTGACTAAAACATTGATATAGAGTTCAGCTGTTTAATAATACATGAAAAAGAAAGCAAGGAAATTTTTCCAAACCACCAATATTTTCTGGATTAAGGCATAGACATCCAATTGTTAACAGCTATTCTTTGAATATTTCAGGTTTTGGCCACTAGTTATTGGTTTTATGGCAGTGAGTTTCAGCTGCTCATACTTTACATTATATCATTTGCAACATGTTGGGTGCTCAAAAAGCACTGCATTGTTTGATGCTGTCCTTTCTTAACCTGTTAGTTCATTTTGCTGTTATTTGCTTGCAGACATTTCATTACCTGACTAGGTAATATCATATGGGCGTGGTTTTTTCCTTGATTGTTCCTTGATTAGGATATTGTTTTTTGCTTGTTTGCCTGGTGCTAATCCCTGCTTATCTGGGTGTTGATGGCTGGTAAGGAGGTCTTTTGGTCTTCTTGTTTCCTTTTTAGATTTTTTATTGTTTTTTTCTAATGGCATGTAAATGTTGTTTATATGTCTGTTGATGGCTGATTGGTCTGAATACCAAGCTCCAAGGAATTTCTAATTTTTGGGATTTAGCTTGGCCTAGGATGCTCAGTTGAAACTTTGGTTGAGTCTGTCCATGTGTTGTGAGATTTAAGGAGTTTTCTTTATGTCGTCTGACTGCTTGTTGGTGTTCATGGATGTGCTCTGCTAATTTTCTGCTGAAATTTCCTATATAGTTGAATCCGTATTTGTGTGTTTCTTTTGCATTGCCCTGCCTTGGCACCAAGTTGCCCAATAGATCTTCTGATGGCATGCCCATGAAAGGAAAGACTTGATAAACCTTTGTCCTTGAAGTGTTGCAATTATTTTCTACATGCCAAGGAAATTGCCGTCACAATGATTATCCTTCTCAATTTCGGGCTTCTTTCAAATAATGCTTATTATTAACAAGCTGATTTTTGTATGGCCATTTCCATAGTTAGTTGCTTATATAAAAGATTCTCAAGCAGTGCAACATTGGAGTACAAGCTTTTAGATCTATCTCTCTGGGCTGGAGCCACTCCAGGAGAAGCAGGTTCCTACAAACAGCCAGTCTGTCAATGTATGCGTCAATGGCTAAATACAACTAGTTGAGGATGACTACCATTGAGTCCAAAATTTCCACTGCTAAGCAAAACAATTGCTAGGTGTGTTTCCCCCCATTTTATGACTGTTCTTGCCACAGTTGTTAAGTGAATCTCTGCAGTTATTAAATGAATCATTTCATCATTAAATGAATCCAGCTTCCCCCATTAATTTTGCTTGTCAGAAGGTCACAAAAGTTGATCACCACAAGAGTCATAAATACATGCCAGTTGCTAGATGTTCAAATGTTGATTATGTGACTATGGGATGTGACTGCTGCAATGGTTGTAAAATATGAAAACAGTTATAAGTTACTTTTGCATGTGCTGTTGTAACTCTGAATGGTCACTAAACAAATGATTTTAAGTCAAAGTCTACCTGTAGTTTGTCATAATATTATCAGCATCTGAAGTTGGGCATTTCAGATTCCCTAACCATTTATTTATTTATTTATTTATTTATTTATTTATTTATTTATTTATTTGTTCAACTTGTATGCCGTCTTTCTCCGAAGACTCAAGGCGGCTTACAATGCATTTAAAAAACATATATAAAAACATTAAACATTAAAACATTAAAAACAATTAAAACCCATTCACACCATTCATGGCCGGATCTCACCAGATCGCAACAGTGAGATCAATGGCCCTAGGCTTGCCGGAAAAGCCAGGTTTTCACCACTTTTTGGAAGGCCAATAGGGTGGGGATGGTCCGGATCTCAGGAGGTAACTGGTTCCAGAGAGCTGGGGCGGCCACAGAGAAGGCCCTCCCCCGTGGGCCTGCCAGCCGGCACTGTTTAGCTGACGGGACCCGGAGGAGACCAACTCTGTGGGATCTTACTGGTCGCTGGGAGCTATGTGGCAGAAGGCGGTCTCGAAGATAACCTGGCTGTGAGCCATGTAGGGCTTTAAAGGTAATAACCAACACCTTGAATTGTGACCGGAGACCAATAGGGAGCCAGTGCAGCTCATGGAGAATTGGTGTAATGTGGGTGTACCTCAGTGCACCCATGACAGCTCGCGCAACTGCGTTCTGGACCAACTGTAGTCTCTGAACACTTTTCAAGGGTAGCCCCATGTAGAGTGTGTTGCAATAATCTAACTGTGAGGTGACAAGGGCATGGGTGACTGTGAGGAGAGCCTCCTGATCCAAGTAGGGTCGCAATTGGTGCACCAGGCAAACCTGTGCAAAGGTCCCCCTAGCCACAGCTGACAGATGTTGCTCTAATCTTAGCTGTGAGTCTAGGAGGACACCCAAATTGCGAGCCTGTTCTGAGGGGGATAATTTCTCCCCCCCCCCAAACCAAGGATGGACAATCAACATAGTCTTTAGGAGACAATACCCACAGCCATTCAGTCTTATCTGGGTTAAGTCTGAGCCTGTTGACTCCCATCCAGACCCTCACGGCCTCCAGGCACCGGCACGTCACATCCACCACCTCACTGTATTGACGTGGGGTAGAGATATACAGCTGGGTATCATCAGCGTATTGCTGTTACCTCACCCCATATCATTGGATAATCTCACCCAGCGGCTTCATGTAGATGTTAAATAGGAGGGGAGAGAGGACCGACCCCTGAGGCACCTCACAAACAAGGGCCTAGGGGTCGACCTCTGTCCTCCTACCAACACCGACTGTGACCGACCAGAGAGATAGGAGGAGAACCACCGTAACACGGTGCCTCCCACTCCCAACTCCTTTAGTCATCCCAGAAGTCAATGGTCAATGGTATCGAAAGCCTCTGAGAGGTCAAGTAGCACCAAGATGGAGGAATGACCCCCATCTCGGACTCGCCAGAGATCATCCATCAGCATGACCAAGGCAGTTTCCGTGCTGTAGCCAGGCCTGAAGCCAGACTGGAAAGGTTCTAGATAATCTGTTTCCTCCAATGACTGCAGGAGTTGAAGTGCCACCACTTTCTCTACAACCTTTCCCACAAAGGGTAGGTTGGAGACTGGACGAAAGTTCTTTAATTCTGCTGGATCCAGAGAAGACTTCTTGAGGAGGGGCCTTACAACAGCTTCTTTTAATGGTTGTGGAAAGGCCTCTTCCCTCAAGGATGCATTAACTAAAGCCTGGAGCCAGCCTCGTGTCACCTCCCTGCTGGCCAAAACCAGCCAGGGTCCAACAAACAAGTGGAGGAACTCATCGCTCCTACAGCCTTGTCCACTTCCTCAGGAGTCACAGGCTCAAATTCATCCCACACAATAGGACTAAGACCTGCCCCCATCATCTCAGTCATAATTGCCCAATCAAAGTCCAGATCCATCTGAATCTGAGCGACTTTATCCGACAGAAACTGCACAAACTCCTCAGCTCTACCTTGCAAGGGCTCCTCCACTCCCCTGCATTAAGGAGGGAGCGAGTCACCCTAAATAGGGCAGCTGGGCGCGAATCAGCAAATGCAATAAGTGCAGAAAAATGTGAACATTTTGCCACTCGTATCGCCACTAAATAAGTCCTAATAAAGGCTCTTAAGAGTGTTCAGTCAGATTTGGAGTTACTGGTCCTCCAGTGTCGCTCTAGATGTCTCTTCTGATGCTTCATCTCCCAGAGCTCCTCGGTAAACCAGGGAGCTTTCTTGGATCCATCGCCATGGAGAGGTCGCAAATGCGCAATCCAGTCCAGTGCCCCAGATGCCGCCCTATTCCAGGCAGCCACAGGGACTCAGCCAGACTGTGGACAAGGGAGTCAGGTATCTCCCCAAGCTCCTTCTGGAACCCTTCAGGGTCCATTTTTCCCCTGGGGCGGAACCACTTAATCAGCTCCGCATCCCTGCAATGGAGGAGTAGTGTCCTGAAGTCTAACCTCAGCAGGAAATGATCTGACCACGACAAGGGAGAAGCATCTATACCCCTTAATTCCAGATCATATCTCCACTGCCCCGAGGGAAACACCAGGTCAAGTGTGTGTCCCCCCCTATGAGTCGGACCCTGAACTACTTAGGTCAGGTCCATGGTTGTCATGGAAGCCATGAACTCCTGAGCTGCATCATGAGGATTTGCCAAGTGATGGCAAATTAAAGTTCCCCAGTACCATAAGCCTGGGGAACTCCACCGCCAGCCCAGCTACCGCCTCTAGCAGCACATGCAGGGCTGTTGTAATGCAGCTGGGATGCAGGTACGTCAGCAACAAGCCCAACTGAACCCCTGAGTCCAACCTCAAGAGGAGAGACTCACACCCAACAATCTCAGGGGTAGGGATCCTGCGAGGGCAAAGACAATAGCTGCCACTCCGCCACCACTTCCCTGGAGTCGCGGATCTGGAACCCATCTGGGCACATCTCTGAGAGGGGCACACCCCCCTCCTGGCCCAGCCAGGTCTCAGTTATGCATGCCAGGTCAGTCCCCTCCTCCAGGATTAAGTCCCAAACGAGGGGGGCCTTGTTGACAACAGACCTGGCATTAAACAGCAGCAGCCTGAGGCCAGGGCCCTGACATCCTGAGTCACCAGGTATATGAGGCAAGCCTGGTGAACCAGAACCAGAGGGGCCAGAACAAGTAATCGCTTTGAGGCAGCGAGTCCTAGTTCCCCGAAAATGGCCTACCCCTCGGCTCCCGCCATATCTACCTCTCCCAATCATAACCTCAATGCTCCGGCTCTCTAATACCCCAGAGATACCCTCCCCCACCTCAGTGGCTCCCCTCCTCTCCGGCAGGCAAGGCACTCCACTCACACTGAGCCAGGGGTCGTATCTGAGCCCCCATCTGCTTCTGTTTGCACACTCAGCAGAGTGGGCTCCATTTCTTGCCCCCAGCTCCCTCATTCTCCCCAAATTCAGCCATTCCAAACCCACTCCTTCCATCCAATCCATCCCGACACACTCACACATACACACACATGCACCCTCCCCAAGGTAAAATTAATAAAATTAATATCTCGAGCAGAAAGGTGTCAACCATACTCTACCCATCTGCATAGGTAACTGTATTTGTCAATCTAGGCCATAAAAATTTATGCCATAAATATTTCTTAGACATAAGATACCACAATGCTCTTCAGCTTTTCATAAATCTTATCTTCTTATCAGATTCCCTGCAATTGTTTTAGTCTCTTGGTTGACTTATCAAACGTTTCACATGCTTTGTCTTCTTTAGGTCACATATTTATTCTTCCTTTTTCTCAGATGAATTTGCTTTTTCTGCTTCAAAATGAGCCTCCCATTTCAGCTTTCTGAAAATGTTCCGAATCAAGCTATTCTCTTCCCCCTCCCTTTTTGGGCAGAATATGAAGTGTTCCTTTCAATCTCCCTCCATCATATTTTAAAGGAAAGAGGAAAAATTTGCTTCAATTAGTCTTTTTCAGTTGGCAAAAGAATTCAGTCAACTAAACAAAACGTTGCTTGGACCATGACAATAAGAACGGGAATGTAGAGAAATTGAGAAATGAGGATGTCATCATATGAAAGATATCCATGATTTATGGCAAAGACAGTAGGGATTGTACGTAAGAATATTATTAGCTTCAATTAGGGAAAATAACTTTTTTTTTAATGAAAACCATTTTTATGAGCTCTTTACACTCCATGCAAAGTTTAATGTAAATTTGCGACCAGCTGAAATGAATAGAATATTTTATGCGGGTGGCCTTTAAGAAGCATTGGCATGAATAATATCTATTGTGGTCTCTGATCTTCTCACCCTTGATTATTTTTCAGGTGTTTTACAAGAAATTCCAACTGTTACTTGTCTATTGCTTGGGGCCCCAATATGGGAGTACCACACTGGAGGTGGTTGACCATCCAAAAGCAGCTTGTGTCCTCCCCCCCACATTCTGCTCCTTTCCTGCCCATCTTTTAGCTTCAGTTATAATTTGTATTTTTATTATTTTATTATGATTTTACACATTTTTATGTGTATGTATTCTCTCTCTCTCTCTCTCTCTCTCTCTCTCTCTCTCTATCTATCTCTATCTCTATCTCTATCTCTATCTCTGGGGATGTGGTGGCTCAATGGCTAAGATGCTGAGCTTGTCAATCAGAAAGGTTGGCAGTTCAGCGGTTCGAATCCCTAGCGCTGCATAACGGAGTGAGCTCCCGTTACTTGTCCTAGCTTCTGCCAACCTAGCAGTTTGAAAGCACGTAAAAAATGCAAGTAGAAAAATAGGGACCACCTTTGGTGGGAAGGTATCAGTGCTCTCTGTGCGCCATTGGTGTATAGTCATGCCGGCCACATGACCACAGAGATGTCTCCAGACATCCATCTATCTATCTATCTATCTATCTATCTATCTATCTATCTATCTATCTATGTGTGTGTACATATGCATATAGGCTATATGTATATTTTATTGCAATTTTACACATTTGTATACATATGGCAGCTTACAACATCCATATATATACAAACAAACATAATAGCAATACCACTTGTCCCGTAATGCTTTATGGCCCTCTCTAGGGTGTACAATGTCAGCATATTGCCCCCAACAATCTGGGACCTCATTGGAAGAATGGAAGGCTGAGTTAACCTTGAGCCGGTCAGGATCAAACTCCTGGCTCTGGGCAGAGTTAGTCTGCAATACTACATTATAACCACTGTGCCACCAGGGTTATTTAATAATTAAAATAAATAAAAATTTCCTCTGCAATTCACTGTCTGCTTCCTCTCAATATGATAAACTGGCAGTTTTATCATATGCATTTTAATAATTGATTGAAAATTAATTTTCATAGGAAGCCCAAAAGGAAAAAAAAAAGGAACAAAAAGAAGATTTTTAAAAAATCAGAAAAAGTATGGAATGGAAGAGGACATGAGGTCAATATTCAGTGGCACATCTCCTCTGCTGTGTTCCAGTTGTTACTGACTCTAGTTTTTAACTTCATATATAATTGGGGGAAGCTATGCCAAAATGTCTGAAATGTGGTTTATGCATTTAAAATAAAAGCTACTGAAGCCAAGCTGGAGATGGTAATGAATGATAGCAATAGTAATAATTTTTATCGCTATCCAAAAGAGCATATATCCCATTAAAAACAACAGGGACAGATTGCAAATACAGATCTGAAACTCTTGTCATTTGTTCTTAGCTGTATATTTTTCAAAGAAAGCCTTTTCTTATTTAAGGTGATTCTTTTTATTATATGGAGAGGTAGTAGGTTGAGAAAAATGGCATGATTCCAACTTGCCAAGATGCTTCCTTCTAATGTCCAGTGGCACTTTGCCTTACCCAGGGATTAAAGCAGGGGTTGGCTGCTGGGGGTTCACAGGGGTTTGGGGGAACCTCTAGCTAAGATTCTGTGCAGTTCGGAGAACCCCCAAATCCCACTCCTGGCTGGCCCCTCCCACCCCACCCCGCCTCTCCCAGGAGTCCCCACACGGCCTGTATAGGATGGTGCTTGCGATTCTGTCTGGTTCTATAGAATTGGTAGTAAAAGCAGCGGGAGGCTCCGCCCACCAGGACATCATAACTGATGATCTGCATGTGCACACACGCGCTGCCATTGTGAACTGGTAGTAAAGGTAAGTACAAACCACCCCTGGTTTGCATCTGAAAAAATTTAGTGCCTGCTCTCTAGCACAGGGAAAACTTAAGTACTTAATGGTGCCTTTAGCTTTTCCAGCTTTTTTTTAACCAAAAGTGGGCACTATTTTCTAGGATGATTAAATACCAAGAGGATAAAATTTCATAGCAATTGATGCTAAATTGATATACATTCCTTTGAATTCAAGTAGCCGTAACTTTTTTTTTTTTTTGCTTTTCTCCTAGAGCTTAAAGAATATTACAGGACATTATAAGGAGATGATTTATGCCAAGGTTCATAGAATCTGACGGTTTCAAGCAGCTTGGCATTTTGGCTGCCACAATCTCATCTTGCACAGCATTCCAAAAACTGATCAGTAATCTTTTGCTAGCACAATTTGACTTGTACGCTCAATTCCCACTCTCTCCAATTACACTATGCATGCATGGTCAGACTTACCCACATGCACACATTAAAAAAAACAAACAAGAAAACTAAGGCACTATGGTATCTGTGAGAATGAACAAGGGAAGTCATGCATGAAAAAAGCTGTGCAATTTCAATCTGTTTCTGCTCATCCAGGGAGATTAGGCGCAGTGGATATGTTCCAGGTCCCTTTGATTAAATTGTGTCACTTTTGGGACCTAGGAGGTGTGCCTTCTCTGTTATAGTCCCTGTCCTCTGGAACACCATTCCCCCACAGATCTGTATGGCTCCCACTTTGATGACCTTCTCCCAGGTCTTGTAGAAGGATGGGCTGTGAGACCTCTCCTGATTGCTTTTTCTTATAGTGCATGTTTTTTCTGGATATACATTGTTCCTTTCAATTTTTACAAACCTCTCCTACTTTTAATTTAGAAGCTGTCCAGAACCATCTGGAATTGGATGGCCTCTAAATAAACAACAAATAAATACTGTCTGCACCCCTCCCCTCCCCAAAACTTGGAACAGAATATATTGCAAAAAGAAGAGAAGGAAGAAAAGCAGAATAAAGAAGAATGGAAAGTTGGATAAAGAAGCACACTGAAGGAGAATCAAAAATAATGTGTGTGTCCATCAGGTGCACACACACACACACACACACACACAGAGAGAGAGAGAGAGAGAGAGAGAGAGAGAGAGAGAGAGAGAGAGAGAAAGAGAGAGAGAGAGAGAGAGAGAAAGAGAGAGCACAGAGCCTAGGAAGGCATCAATGTGATATGCACCAAATATAGACTTAGTTCTCCTTCCCTCTTCTGCTGTTACCACCCATCCAATTACAACCAGGGCATCTAGTCACAAGTAGCAGTTGGATTATGTGGCATCCTTATTAGCGATAGCATTTAGACTTATACATCGCTTCATAGTGTTTTACAGCCTTCTCTAAGTGGTTTATGGAGTCAGTATATTGTCGCCAATAATTTTACCAACCTCGGAAGGATGGAAGACTGAATCAACCTTGAGCCAGTCAGGATCAAACTCCTGGCAGTGAGCAGAGTTCGCCTGCAATATTGCTTATGCATCCCAAATCCAATATTCTTCTTTCCTGTCTTCCTCACTGGGTTGCTTCCTTCTTTGCTTTGTCTCCTCCCATTAAGATTTTCTGTACAGAAGTGCCTCTGTCGTGGCAAAGCATGGTTATATAATAGGCAAATAGGCAATATCGCTAGTTCAAAATGATGGCAAAGCTGTTAAAAGAGTATATTCATGTGGTTCCTGAAGCCCCAGCAGCTGACATTTCAGTCTAGCAGGGGTGGCAGGCAATGGAAATTAACACTGGATTTATCCCTGAAGGAAAAATTCTCTCTCAACTTTTGGATCCAGTATTTGCTATGGTCCTTTAGTTGTTTTTACAGAAGCCACACAAATGCAAAACCTGTCTACATCCAGCTCAGTAATGACTGAAGATTCTTGCTGAATACAAACTTTGGCGATGCTATCAAATGATTTGGGACTTGGAAGATGAGCCAATGATGGTTGGATTTTCTGGGACAGTTAGACTACTGAGATTAGAACCAAGAGCAAGTTTTCTCATTTTTAGCTGGTCCTTTAGAAATCTTACGGAGGGATTAAAGATGGCTTTCCCTGTAACTATGCCTATAATGGGAGATGAAAGGCAATCCAAAACCATGAGCTACATCAGCACAACTGATTCAGCTGGGGGAGAAAGCCTTGCATTTCAAAGTTTCCACAAGCATCAGTTGCTCTTTAACCAGAGTTGTGCTTGCCAGGCATCATCCCAGTTCCTTTTCCATTGTGGGAACCAAGCCTTTCAAACTATTTTGACTGTAACCAAGGAATTAGGGAGATGGATGAAGGCAGCCGAACGTGTGACAGTTTCCTAAAGAATCACAGATGGAGAGCAGGCTGTAGGACAAGAATCATCCAGGCACATCTTGGGCAGAATTCATCAGGAAAAAAAAAATGACATGGGAAGAACTTGCTTCTTTGCCTGAATCATGATAAATAAAATAGCCTTAACTCTTCCTTTTGCACAGACTGGGATAAGTTTTATACAGGATTTCCCCCCCGCCCCCGATTCAACCCATAAATATTTACAGCATTTCCCCTAACCTTGTGCTCTCCAGATGGGAGAACAACTCCCAGAATTCCTGACCACAATTTAGTGTCCCTTTATATTTATATTTTTAAACACCCCACTTTAAAGGATCACCCATCCCTGGACTCCAGATTGTGATAGTTCCCAAGTGAGTCAATGCCTCAGAAATTTGCAAGATGAGGGGAGAGCCTTCTTGGTGGTTCCCATCCTTCTTGAATTGATACATGGGAATGTTCTGATCCGGCTGAGCAGAAGGTCTGTAGAAACAGTGTGAAATGCAATAAATGCTGCTCTTCTGCTCAGGGGCCTCTACTGATGGCAAGGGTGTGTGTGGCTGCTAACTGCTTCACCACATCTGAAGACCTATACTTAGCACCCTTTGTGCAATGAGGAAAAATTAACAGAAGTTTGTAATTGTTTGGTATATTTGAAGTACAGAAGTGCAAAAGAAGGAGAGGAGAAAAGCAATGCTTAAGGTGATCCAAGTGAACGAAACTAAGGTGGTGTAGGAAAAGAAAAGCAGGCATAGAGGCTGGATCAAGGGAAGAAATTCTGTGCAGGAGGGCGACAATCACAGTTGCCTCTGGAACTCTTCCTTCCGTCTTATAGCATCAAATTTAGTTCACTTCGATGCTTTCATAAACAAGTGGGATTTGTAGAAACCCATAAGCACCTGTATTTATGCCCTGCATCAACTTCTAAGATTAATGATTAGGCCATTATTAATTTCATTCACTTCAGTTGATAAAGGCCATAAACAATTTCTTGGTACCTGGTTCTCTCACCTGAGCTGAACTCAAATCCCACCTATACCTGTACGGCCTGTGAACATATTCCCTGATGATCACCAAGATGTCATCCCACACAGCTAGAAAACACCTAGTTGACTCTGTTGGTTCTAGAGCAAAGATTGGCAACCTGCAATCTGTGGGCTATGGCTGACTCTGTTTTGTAGTTCTGTGAATTTCTCAAAATTACTGAAATTTGGTACGAGCCATTGAACAAGGGTAATACACATTCTTACCAGATTTCAATAAGAAATAAATAATATTGTATCTGTTTACAATACATTCAGATAGTGTCCCCAAAATTATCTCCCTCTCGCATGATAATGCCATAGTTAACATTCACTGCACCCTTCAATTGCCAAGAAAGTAGAAATAATAATAAAGGAGTCATTGTAACCATAGTAATGCTACTGTATCTGTTCTCCTGAAAAAATTGACCCCTCTTCCCTTGAGGGTTTGTCGTTTGTTTATAAAACTTGCATGCTGCCCAGCTCACCAAAGGATTCTGGAATACAACCAAACTCACCCTCTAGACCACTTAAATCCCTTGATTTTAATAGATCCATGCCCTTAACTCTGCATTGGATTATAACTTTTGACAGCCATGTAATATTTAGAGGGCTCTAACTGGGAGTATGGAGACGCGATGGCTCAGTGACTAAGACGCTGAGCTTGTCGATCGAAAGGTCAGCAGTTCAGTGGTTCGAATACCTAGTGCTGCTTAACAGGGTGAGCTCCCATTATTTGCCCCAGCTTCTGCCAACCTAGCAGTTCGAAAGCACGTAAAAAATGCAAGTAGAAAAAAATAGGGACCACCTTTAGTGGGAAGGTAACAGTATTCCGTGCGCCTTTGGTGTTTAGTCATGCAGGCCATATGACCACGGAGATGTCTTCAGACAGCGCCGGCTCTTTGGCTTTGAAACGGAGATGAGCACCGTCCCCTAGAGTTGGGAACGACTAGCACATATGTGCGAGGGAAACCTTTACCTCAACTGGGAGTAGGATGATCCTGGCTCTGTTGACGTTTCATAAGACTGTAAATACTTGGTTATATGTCCAAGCTTGGAGGGTCCAAGGCTATTAAGGGCCCTGTTTCTCGACTAAATTAAGATCTATGGCAGTAGTTTTACTGGGAAAACATATATATTTATTTTGACTTGTTTTAATTGTTTTCTGTTTCTATGATGTATACAGCTCAGAATCACTTGTTGAATAGGCAGCTAAAAAAAATCAAACAAAGAAACAAATAAATAAAATTCCCTATATCACTGAGTCAGAATAGTTCCATATGGAATGAATGAAGTGGCAATTCTCAGAAATTCTAGAAAATTAAGTCCTTGCTTGATTGTGAATGGCTTAGGAGGCCACAACGTAAGGGTTTCAAACTGAGCAAGTTAAAATTTGACCACAGAACATGACAATATCAGGTGAGAGCATTGATAAGCACATGGTGAAAAACAGAACCGTTACTTGATTGGCTCCAAGTATTTACTCCAAAGATCTATCACTCAACACATGTCTGGTTACCTGCCTGAAAAGATAAAATGAATAGCAGAAATGAGAAATGTTTATATTTTAATGTTTGAACACATTTTAAATTTCCGTGTCTGCTACTATTTGGTTTTACTAGAGTCTGAAACCAGGACAACTTTCAGATGTTTAAAACAACCTTTCTTTGAAGTTGAGCAGTTCAGCTTGAAATATTTCAACATGTCATGATGCAAGTTCCTCATTTCAGTAAATGCTCTTTTAGCATCAGGCCTTTGGTCTTCTGTGAATGGCTAAATATTAAGCAAATGCACATGGTTGGATGAAAAGTGAGAATATGGAAGCAAATAAAACTAGCTCATTCCTCTCTTTTGTTGGGGGTCTTGCCTTACTGAATCTCCCAGGTTTCAGCTGCCATAGCAGCTTTCCAAGGGGCAAGTTGGCTTCTCAAATATCTTTGCATAGAACCAGAACCAGAGAATATACAGGGAAGGCACTGAGAGAAGATTACAAACCATTTATTTTCCCTTCGGCATGAAGTGTGGTAGAAGGTATGGCATTTTTTTAATTGACAAAAGATCTGGGGCAACTATCCTGTGCCTCATTCTCAATATTATGACGTCAGTGGAAGAGAAAAAATAGAGATCAAACATTTTCTTTACTTTTTACTTCTTTACTTTTATATTTAAAAAATAAAAAGCCACAAGCTAAAAAGATGCAGAATTAAATGCAGTACTATACACACACACACGCACACACACACATACACATACATATGGGATATATATATGGGATATATATATGGGATATATATATGGGATATATATATGGGAGATATATATATATATATATATATATATATATATATATATATATGTTTGTTTTTGTAGATTTTCATGAGTACAGGTATACAAGTCTTGGCGTATTCGGGTCTTTTCCCGTGTAAGATTGAGAGTATCTTGGCGACGTTTCGACGATGTCTCACTCGTCATCTTCAGGCTGGTGTCTTTGGCTTCATGCTTGTGCGAGCAAAGCCGAAGACACCAACCTGAAGATGACGAGTGAGACATCGTTGAAACGTCGCCAAGATACTCTCAATCTTACATGGGAAAAAACCCAAATACGCCAAGACTTGCATATATATTTATACATATATACATTTATATACATACACATACACATATACATAATCTATCACCTACAGAAAAATATAAATATATTAATTATATTTCTTGTGTATATTCAGAATATTTCAGTTTAATCTGTTACATTGTCAGTATAGACATTAAATGACAAGAACAATTTCCTTCAGCATGAGATTTTTAAGAATTCCTTATTGTTACATTTATTATCTTTTTTAAGCAAAAGTGATTTCCTACACGTTGAAATTTTACACATTGAAATGTTTAACAGTAACGCTTCTGGCATAATATAACACCAAGAAGTGAACCAATATCTTATATAGTAATGCATACTAGCAGACAGAATAGATTATGAAAGTTTGTTAAACCAAAATGAGAAATTGTGCATCCCCACCAAATATATACATAATATATCCTATCTTGTCTACAACTGCACCAATAGTGCCTAGAAGGATGAACATTAATGTGGTACATTTTTAATGTGGACTTTCACACCCCCTATAGGTCATCTTCATGATAAATTTCGGATGGCTTGTTAAAGTATACTTTAAAAGGGTTTGAATGAGACTCATTATATTCAGAACTCAGGTCATTCTCTCAAGCTAATTTATAAATATATGAAACTGCAAAATATGTTTGCTCATAAATCATGGAAATATTCACCATTCTAGGTCAGAGTCAGAGTCAGAGTCAGCAATGCTTTTGAACCTTTCAGAAGCTGCATCATGAAGCAACATGCATTCCAATTTCCAGAATTAAATAAAACCGTTGTTTTTTTTAAATTTACTTCACACTGAGTGATTGTCTCCTCAGCATTTCTAGTAATGGGAAATTGTCTCCTGGTGCTATGAGGAAATTTCTGGCAACACAATATCACTATAAATTGCTCTTGCTTATACAGGCCTACACCATTCTTCAAAAGTGGTTAATGTCTTTCATAGATGTGACTCCAAACATCATTCACTTGAAACCTGGTTAGTACTTGTGACTATTCGAGGGTCTGGGAATGGGGAAAATGATGCTTTAGTACAGGGATGTTCAACTTTTACAGCTTTAAGTCTTCTGGACTTTAACTCTTGAATGGCTGGGGAATTCTGGGAGTTGAAGTCCACAAGTCTTAAAAGTTGCCAAGACTGGATACCCCTGTTTTAGAAGCATTCTTAGAGGTATTCTGGTACTGAGGTATTGTCAAAAGTGGTAGCTACAACTGAATGATTGACACTAGTGGTGGGTTTCTACCTGTTCACCTCGGTTCGGGCAAAACGGTAGCGGTGGTGGTGGTGGGAGGCTCCGTCGACTCACCCGGAGGTCATCACCGATGCTCTGTGCATGCACAGAAGGTTCTGTGCATACACATGCTCACAGTTCTGAACCAGTAGTGAAGGTAAGTGAAATCCACTACTGGTACCTTATCACTTTTTACATATAGAACTTTCATCACGTGGTCTGCTGCCATCCTCCATAGACATTCTCTGCACTCTTAGAGGGAAAATTAAAAGTATTCTATTCACCATTTGAATTTGGATTCTGTCAGTGAGCAGAGGATATGTTCTGTGTGATTGCTATATGTTGTCTGATAGAAATTCTAAACCTAGTGGGTTAGACCAACAGAAAAGTCATTTGCTGACCCAACTCAGTGAACCTGAGAGTCTCATTTGCAAGGCCAACATTTTAGCCACACCATTTTACTACAAATATCAATCAGTTGTTATAATTCATTCTGTGATTTTACAAACAGGATTCCTAACCATAGTTATATATCATTCTGTTTCTGCTCATCACTAGAATAAGGTCTCAAAATGAATGCAAGGTATGCTTGTTATTACATAGTTTTTGGACAGAACACACCGTCTTATTGTTAGTTGCACAAACACTTACTTAAAAGGCAGGACAAAAACTAGATAGATAAATAAATAGATTAAGCCACTTTGGTCTGGTAATTAAATCACCAAGCTAGAAATGAGTTCTAGTCCTGCCTTAGGCATGAAAGTTGACTGGGTGACCTTGGATTAGTCACTCTCTCTCAACCCAATTTACCTCACAATAATAACAATTACAGCCTGAGATGGGCTTCCAGTTTGGAGTTGATTTCCCAGGTCAATATATATGCATACGCACACGCACACACACACACACAAACACACACATATATTGTATTTGTATATGTATGCATATACTTAGTGGGTGTATATTGCAACTGATTAGAAACAGACCTGAATGAATTATTGTAAAGGTTATTCTAGTGTTTTCTACTATAGTAACATGTAGACAGTGTAAACAGTGTCTATCCAATTTCCTTACTTTCTTAAAGGGGGAACCTAGTTGTTTAAGATAACATTTGAGATTACAGAGTGACACCAAGTGAAACTTGAGCAAATTGCAGCTACTTGAATAATTTGCTATTTTTTAAAAAAATCTCAGCTATACAGTACATAAACTTAAAACTTTTCAATCTGTCCAAAACAACATAGCAAGAGATAAGAACAGATGTGGAAAAGGCAGACTTTATACTCGAAAGAATAGCTTATAGTGATAAATATATTTATAGTATTGAAATATTTTAATCATTAACTGGGAAAACATTAAGACCAAAAGAGAATAAGATAGATTGAGAGAGAAAAAAGTTTCTGGACAGAATTCCAGGAACCTCTCTTTTGCAATCAGATAAGTGCTTCTCACTGAAGAATGAAGCATGCTTTTCTCTATTTTTTCTTTTTCCATTGTTATGATTATAAATATTTTGACACATGTGCAAGTTAAATTTGTCCAGAAGGTGGCATACATTGCTGTCTGGAAAACAATTGTATTGTATTGACCAACTTTAAAATATTCCAGTTGTCTATGGGTGGACAGTAAAAACAGAGGAATCAACCAAATGCTTTAGTTAGCATGCACAGCACATAAAGATACCTTAGCACAGGTATTGATAGGATGTAAGTACAAATTCCTAGAGGCAGGATAAGGCTTAAGATGGGAAAGCAAGAATGAGCAGATGAATTCTGTCAAAGCCTTCCCATTTCAATCCCTTTTTGCTTTGAATAGTAAACACAAATGATCACAGTTGAAAAAACTGTGTGAACAAAAGGCTTTAGGTAAGAATAAGTAAACTCCAGCATTTATTGATCTTACTCTACCCTCCTATGATATTATGAGGAGCTATGAAGTACTACAGAATCTACACCTTTCAAGAGCCACACCTCAGTTACATGTCTTTCTGGATAAACACAGAAAAGCAGATAAAATCTGCAGTAATGATTAAAGAAAAAAAATGAGGGTTTTTTTCAGAATGCTCATGAAAGTTTTGTAATGATTTTCTGTCAGATCCATCTGTAGGAGCCTAAGTCTTTAGTGACTGTACCAGAATTTATGATATTAAAATATCTCTACTGGGATCTTCCTGGGGAAAAACCCAGAAGTAAATAACTCAAAAATACAAGAAAAGGAAGCCCTGTGGCTTTTAAAATCTATCTCAGAAATATTAACGCAATAGATCATCTGCAGATTTTTATTGAGCATATAGTGGATGGTTATTAATACAGTGAGGGGAAATCCAGTGCTAAAATTGAAAATATATTTTCTTCCATTATCCAACAAAAAAGAAATTTACACAGTGCAATAAATATTAACACTTTTATTACTGCTATTCATTGACAAGGATTTATGTATATAAGCTGTAGTTTTCCACCCACTGAAGTCTCATTCCTTCATAGAACATAGAATAACAGATTTGGAAGGGACCTTGGAGGTCTTCAAGCCCAACCCCCTGCTCCTACCATGCTGGTCAAATGGTTTTCCAGTCTATTTTTGAAAACTCCAGTGATGGAACACCCACAATTCCAGGAGGCAAATTATTCCACTGATTAAGAGTTCTCACTGTTGGAAAATTTATCCTTATTTCTAGGTTGGATAACTCTTTAACAAGCTGCCACCCATTACTTCATGTCATGCCCTTTCATACTTTGGAGAATGAATCAACCCACTCTTCTCTGTGACAAACTGGAAGACAGTTATCATGCCCCCCTCCCAATTCTTCTCTTTGATAGGCTAGACATACTTAGCTCCCTCAACCATTCCTCATATGATTTAGCCTCTAGGCCCTATTATCATCTTTGATGTTCTTTTATACATTTTCTAGGATCTCAATATCTTTTTTTTTTTTTGGTATCATGGGGACCCAAAACTGTATGCTGTATTCCAAGTGTGACCTCACTTGTGCAGCATAAAGCAGCATTATCAATGATAATCATGATCTTGATGTTATCCCTCTGTTGATGAAGCCCAGGACTGCATTGGCTTTTTTGGCAGCTGCAGCACATTTCTGGCTCATACTTAAGTGGTGATCCATTAGGACACTTAGATCTCTCTCACAGTTACTACTGTTCAGCCAAGTACCATCTATTCTGCACCTATGCATTTGGTTTTTCCTGCCTAAGTGCAGAACCTTATTTTTCTCATCACTGAACTGCATCTTATTGGATAGGGTCCAATGTTCAAGTCTATGATCTGAATCTTGAGTATATTTTCCAAAGTGTTAGCAATTTTCCCCAGCTTTGTGTCAACTGCAAACCTGTTGAGTTCCCCTTCTAGCTCCTCATCTAGATCATTTATGAAAATGTTGAAGAGTACTAGGCTTAAGACAGAACCTTGAGACACCTCAGTAGATACTTCCCTCCATGTAGAAGTAATTGAGAACTATGTACTAAGTGTGGTTGGTCAGCCAATTGTGAATCCATCTGGTGGTGATGCTGTCTATCCCCCTATTTTACCAAGAAATAAGCTGTGGTTTACTTTGTCAAATGCTTTACTGAAATCTAATTAAACTATGTCCACAGCATTTCTCTCATCCACTAATTTTAGATACTTTATCAAAGAAGGCAATAAGGTTTGTCTGGCATAATCTGTTTTTAACAAACCAATACTGGATTCTAGTAATAATCTTGCTTATTTCTAGGTGCTTCATTTATATCGGATCAGAGATAAATTTATTAGGAATACTGGAACAGCCTCAGCTTCTGAGTCAGAGCAGTTCTACAAGATCCAGTCTTTAACAAAAATTTGGAAGGAGATGAAGATGAATGAGGTGAATTTCTGCCTTACGGAGGCAGAAATTAATGAAGTCTATGAATCAATAAATGATTTGCAAAATTAAGAAATGTACCAAGGAATATTCTTGTGCACTTTGCCAGAAAGAAAACCAGGGATCAGGTTTCGCAGCAATATTTTGCTATCAGACTGAAAATTAATGATACAATGTAATTGTACTTAAACAAATCTTGACCAGAACACTGGGCAGACAAAAATAGTACATTGTTTTTTAATGAGAGGTTCAAACAGAAAAAGATACCATTTTGATGATAAATTGGAAGGAATGATCTTCACTTTTAAACAACAGAGATTCAGATTGAACTCAGTCCAAAAAGCAAAAGAATTTCTAAAAAAGTTTAAAGGGCAGAAATGGAAATGGAAATGATAAAGGACTCCAAATAAGACTCACAATGAGAAACTGAAAAGGAGATCACCATGTTGGGTGCTAGAGTTTCCGAAGGTGTCTAAATTTTTGATGTAAATATAGATTTTAATGCCTAATTTTTTAAATGTGGAATATAAATAGAGCAAATGCTCCTCAAAAAGAAGAAAATTATTCCATTATTTTTAAAACATTGAAACAAGATATATTTTGTTTGCAATAAATGCATATTAGAAAAAAGGATACAAAATATATGGTCTGCAAATATTTAACTGAGGAATTTATTTCAGCACGAATCAAAAAGGAAAAATGGAGTTGTTTTGTATATAAACCCCAGTTAGAACCAGAATTAATACTATCTGATTATGGCAGATTTGTCATGGATGAAACTACTCTGCAAGGGATCAAGACTTTGATAATGGGAATTTATACTCTAAACAAGGATAAAGAAACATTTCATAAATGCCTTATGCATAAAGTAATGGATTTATCACATGAAAATTGGGGTTTAATGGGGGACTGAAAAGAAGTAATTTGTCCACCAAATAGAATTTATGAGAAAGACATCAAAAATAACACCAGGTAAATTATCCACCATTATTTAATATAATGGACCATTTTAGAGCTTTTAGATATATGGAGATTAAAAAATGGTAGTGCAAAAGAATATACTTATTTTTCTGAAAGACATAGGCCTTTCCCAAAAATTTATATGTTTTGGATATCCAAGAGTTTGGGTACAAGTCTTTTTAAAGTGGAGATACTGCCAAAGGTATTTTCAGACCCCAATCCAGTGATTTTAGCATTTAAAAGAAAAATCAGTTCCTTCAGATGAAAGTTAAATGATATATTGTTATAGAAAGTAAAGGTAATGGAAGATTGCAAAATGTACTTGAAATAATTTTTTGATAACCATCTTAATAAAGACACAGACATTAGGGTGGTTTGGGACATATGTAGAACATTCATGAGAGGACATTTTATGCAACATAATAGCAAGCTCAAATGAAAAAGAGGCAAGGAAAAAACAGAAGTGATTTTAAACAAGATAAAAAAGAAAGAAGTGAAGAAATTCCAAGAAAAGAAAATAATTTCACATTAAACTCCTACAATGGCAATTATCCATGTTAACAGTAAAAAAAATGGAAATAAAAACAAACTTGAAAAAGAAAAGAAATTTTTATTTGTAAATAATCAAGGAAATGGTTGACATACAAGTGGAAGAAAGAAAAAGATTAAAAAATTACATTTACAAGATGGATATACCATAATAGGAGATAAATATACCACAAAGTGAACATTATTGTAAATTATGTAAAGGAAAAGACATTCACTGCAAAGGTTGATAAATATTCAAAGAAAAAAAAAATCACAGTAAAACAAATGATTTAGGAATTGAACCCTACCTTTGTGAAGCCATAATAGAGGTAGAAATAGGGAAAATGTCTGGACCAGATAATTTATCAGTCTCATTATAAATATTTTAAATTATTACATCCGCTGTAAAAATTATGAATTTTATTTTACACACTGGAAATACACCAGACAGCTGAATATAAACTAATATACTATTAATACTTAAGGGAAGTTAAGATCTTACTTCACCAAAAAGCTACAGCCCAATATCATTATTAAATAATGACAATAAGTTATTTATGATGATTTTAGCTGAGAGGATGAAAATAGTACTACAGGACTTTATTGGTGGAATTAGTGTGTGTTTTTACTCAAAAGATAATTGGGAGACAATAGTAGAAATATATTGGATAGTTTGGAATACTTAGAACAACACAATTTATCACAAGCTGTATTTATTTTTTTTTAATGCAAAAAAGGCCATTGACAATTTGAACTGGACACCCTTGTATAAATTTTTGGAAGATATCGACATTAGTAAGGGTTTTATTAAATGAGTAAAATCAATTTACACCCCACAAAGGGCACAGAGAATTGTAAATGAACAATCAACAAATTTTGTGAAATATAGAAATGGACAAGATGTCCTGTCAACACTGTTATTCATATTAGTTTTGAAAGTATTGAGCAGAGACCTAAGACCTAAGATGAAAGAATTGTTGAAATGAGAATTAAAAAGGAAACGTATAAATTATAGATATTTGCTGAAGATTTAGTCATAATTTTTGAAGATCCTTCAGAAGTAATAGAAATATTCATGGAAAAACTAAAGTATTTTGGTATATTAGCTGAAAAAACCCTAAAACGAAACTAATACGAAATCCCCTCATTTTAAGTCTGAAAAAAGTAAAACATTTCGGTATTACCATGCCAAATATTAATTGCATATTATTTCAAAATAATTATGTCAAGACATGAAATGAAATTAAGAAACACATGTTAAGATGGGGGAAATTAAAATTGTCGTAAGACTTGATCTACGTTTATTTGTTGTGTATGTTGTGTATTGTTATATTTGTACTTGTTTGTTTTTCTTTTTTTTTAACTAAATAATTTTTTTAAAAAAATTGTCATTATTGGGGAGAATATATGTGATAAAAATGAATCTATTGCCTTGAATAAAGTTTTTGTTTCAAAGAATATTCATTTTGACAACTGATTCACCATTTAGCCAATGGCAGTAAGATATATCTAGGTTTGCATGGCAAGAGGACCAACCAAGGATTAGATATAAAGTCTTGCAAGATGCAAAGGAATAAAAAGGACTGGGATTGCCTGATTTAAATTTTATTTTGCAGCTTGGTTAATAGTGAAGCATGTTAAGAGTGCAGGCTGAAATGCAGCACACATTTGGAGTGTCATCCCTGATGTAAAACTCCTTCTGGATACTACTGTTTCAAACTGTAAATAAATACAATACGTAGCCTGTTAAAACAAATAGTGAATTGTTTTTAGCCTGCTCTTAGCTGCATATATCTAGATGTGGGGTCCTTGGTTTTCTCTGATCTTGGTTGCTTTCTTGCAACTAGGTAACATCTTCAGTAGATATCTAGATGCCCATGAAGGTAAAGTAAAGATAAAGGTTCCCCTCACACATATGTGCTAGTCGTTTCCGACTCTAGGGGAGGTGTTCATCTTCGTTTCAAAGCCAAAGAGCCAGCGCTGTCTGAAGACGTCTCCATGGTCATGTGGCCGGCATGACTAAACGCCAAAGGCGCACAGAACGCTGTTATCTTCCCACCAAAGCTGGTCCCTATTTTTCTACTTGCATTTTTTACGTGCTTTTGAATTGCTAGGTTAGCAGAAGCTGGGACAACGGGAGCTCACCCTGTTACGTGGCAGTAGGGATTCGAACTGCTGAACTGCCAACCTTTCGATCGACAAGCTCAGTGTCTTAGCCACTGAGCCACCATGTCCCTTAGATGCCCTTTAGATGGCAGCAAAAATTTAGAGCAAGCTATTTGATATTACCTACTGGGGCTTATCATTTTTACAGCCCATTTAGCGTTAGCAAAATGTTTGGGGACAATTTTTCAGCAACCACAGACAGATGAAATTGAAACATTTTTCTTTTCTTTTCAGTTTTCAAAAAGTAGAAATTCATCAGGCAGTCTGTTCTGATTTAAAGAAAACATTGCCTGTTTAGTGCCTACTGATTGTGCAGCTGTTGAAAGCATGGGAAGACTGCCAGATGACAGCTGGCAATTCTAGCTTAAACATGCACTTAATGGTAGCACAACCAGCCAGGCATTTGCCTGTTTGAGTAACAACTGAACAGCTTGGTTTTGTCTCCAAAAGGTGGAATCATCCTTTAAGTCAGGGCTGTCAAACTTGTGGCCTGTGGGCTGGATGTGTCATGCGCTGGCCACACCCACACCTGGTTTAGCGAAGGGGGGAAAGTCCCAATATGTCATGTGATGCTGCCGTGACGCCGCAAGTTTGACATCCCTGCTTTAAGTGATGATCTGGAGTGAAAGCCTTGTAGAGAAACGTAAAAGGAGACCTGTGTTAGTCTATTGTAAACAAGATTCAGAAGGAGTCTAGTAGCAGCTCTTCAGGCAAACATTTTGTTTCATTAAAAGGCATTTCTGATTTCTTTTTCTTAAAAAGAATCAGCTTTTTTAAAAAAGGCATCTGATGAAAAGAGTTGCAGTTCACAAAAGGCAAAAACCTTTTAAACAAATTTTAGTCTGAAAAATACCTGATTCCTCCTAACTTTTGTAAGACAAGATGGTTGCCAGGAAGCTGATTACAATATGACACTAGACCTTATCTCCTTGGATGAAGTAAATTGAAAATAGAAAAAACCTCAAACTATCAGTTTCTGTATCTCTACTGGGTCTCTTGATTTTGCACTTCAGTCGCAAAGCAAGTCCTCCAATCTGGACGTGATAAATTGACAATTACTATTTTTGTCCTGTTGCTAGGAGCTAGGAGGCAGATTTGTCAGCAGAAGATAATGTGAAGTTGCTAACCTTTGGATGAATCACAACTACTGGACTGACAAACATAGATTAAGTGTTCAGAATATTGGTCTGATTTTTTTTTAACTTAAAATAGAAAAGGGCATTTAGCCTGGGGTTCACAGACTCCTTTGGAGTCCTAATAGCTTTCTAGAGGTCTGTGAACTTGGATGGGGGGAAAAAGTTACTTTATTTTCTCTAACTTATTATTGAGATTTTGCTTTTCATTCAATTGAATGTAGATAAACAGCCTAATTTATGACCTCCAGATGCCAAAACTGTTACCTTTAATAAACCAAATTTATTATGTATTCTTTTCTATTATAAATTTGAACGTAATTTCCTTTGTAAAGCAATTAAAAACATTTTTCAAAGAAAGGATGCACAGGTTTCACCAGACACTCAAAAAGCACAAAAAAGAGAATGAACTCTGAAAATACCCTAATTAGGGATACAGTATATTAATGGAGAAACTTTGTTCAGTTTAAATCTTTGCATTTTGCATTTTATTTTAATGAAGCCCCCTAGAGAGAGAATACCTTTTCTCAGATCTGGGATTTATTTGGAATTTGAACTCTCAAAATGGTTGCCATATTTGTTTGTGTTATATTCAGGACCTCATAGCAGCAAGCATAGCCCTATCCCAAAGAAACTTCTGAACTGAAGAAGCTCCTTGTATGAGAAGCAAAACCTTTTCAAGGAAAAAAACCGAAGAAACTCCAGTTGCCTTTTGGAAAAGCATCTTTGGGACAACCATGACCTGGGTAATTGACAATCTCGATAGACAAACATAGCCCTGGATTAAAAGAGGGAAGTGTGGCTTCCAAACACCTAATGCATTTCCGTAGCTGAAGATGGGCTTGAACATGAACTTCCTTCTCCACAATGCCAGTCCAGCACTTCAGCCCCTGTGCTACTTCGTGTTATTTGCAGAAGGCTTACGACAGAGATTGTTCCCAATTATAGGCTTAACTACTCCTGGACTAATACCAGAGATCTTCTTCACCATATGATCCACAGCAGCCTTTCCTAATCAGATGTCTCTGGGACCTGGACTTCATGCTGTCTATGGATTCTGGAAATGGAAGACCAACCCCATGTGATCAGTACCAAGATGCAGAAGGCTGCTTTGGTGTAAAACAGTTGCAGACTTGAAGTAATTGAAACTGTAATCTGAATAGGTTGCCCTTGAGGCCCATACTCTTGATAGATAACTTTGGGAAACTGGTTGTAAATTGCTTTCTGGAATCCATCCATCCATCCATCCATCCATCCATCCATCCATCCAGTCAGTCTGTCATCCATCCATCCATCCATCCATCTATCTAATCTATCTATCTAACCTCTCTTGCTAGCACTTCTATGATCTATTTACTGGGAATACAGAAGATGTCTTCTCTTGCATTGCTCCTAAACCAGGGGTCCCCAACCGCTGGTCCAGGGATCAGCACTGGGCCACAGCATGCCAGAAACCAGTACCAAAAAGGTTGGGGGCTGCAGTCCTAAGCTATAGAATACAATTCCTTTCGATTTCATGACAGACATTAAAATGTCCATCATTAACCTGACCTTTTCTGTCTGTTAAAATTAATAGCTGATTTAAAATGTATATTAATTTTTGGAATCTTAAAGTTGGAAGACACCATTTAGGTCCCAATGTTCAATCTCCATTTGGGGCATATATTTAAATGAAGGCTATGCTGATAGATGGCTGTCTACTGTCTGCCTAAAACATCTAGTGAAGAGATCCAACTACCACTCCACTCTCCCTGGAAAGCCGGTTCCTCTGTTGACCTGCCCTTACTGTTCAGACTTATTCGTTTAACTTTTGGTTGCAATCTCTCTTCCTGTAATATTAACCCATGTTTTACACTCTCAAACGAGAGAGGACCTATTTCAACAAACCCTTATATGGAGACTTACAATACTTGAATTTGTTTTTCAAACATTTGTGAACAATGACAACACACTCAACTGTCCTGTACATTTTTGGGAATATACCATTATATAAGGGAATAAAGTCATTCGGATGAACTAATTTAAGAGGGTAATAAGTAATGCACAGTAATAGTGCACTGAAATCACTGTAGAAGACATGTTTGATAATTTACCAGTTTTGAGACATGATGGTTCCTTTTTGTTTTACTTCTCTGAATGTCTCAGTTTATTGGAGGCTAACATTTCACTTCCCACCAAGGTTTGGAGGTCAGAGGTTTCTAAGGGCTGCAAAAACGGATTGAAGATGGATGTAGTTCAAGACAGTAAAAATTGTAGATTGGACAGTAACTGAATACTGAAAACCAGTTTATCAAAAATTATAACACACATCCCACCCTGAAAAGAAGGGTTTCTAAATATAATAATTTAGGAAAGGCCAGGGTCACCTATTTGGGGAAAGGCATGCCAGTCAAAGAGAATCCCCCAAATTTATGTAGCAGTGACGAATCTTCTCTTCCTGGTTTTGTCTAGTTATTTAGATCAAGGAAAACCCCCAGATTGAAGTTTATAGGAAGAATTAATACTTGGAATTCTCTCAAAGTGCCACACCCACTGCTTGCAGGTGCGAAACCAACAGGCTGGGAAGAAAATAGGACAAGCAACAAGTGGCTGTTTCTATGAATCATAGCCCTTGCCCAGCTGTTGGGCACAGTTGGCAATCAAATACCCACTTGACCCAGAACAGCTTTTTAAATTTTTTTTTATTTATTTGCCACACATCGTCTTTGGTGGCAGCTGCTGGCATATTTGTGACCCAAACCGATATTCATGAAATATTATGCACAGGCTGAAAGAAAACAAAGCTGCAGCTGCCATGACCTCCAGCTGGCTGGAGAACACGCCCTACTCATGCATTTTAAAATCCTCTGGTGCTTCTGACAGTTTCTACTTCGTAACTACAGGATTATGAAGCGGCCATGGAGGTTTATCCCCACCACACATACCCCCTGGAAAAAAAAAATAAGCAAGGTTACTTTCAGCAAATGTTTGGCATTCCAGAAAGTTAGATATTCCCATCCCCTGTTGAAACATGTAACTCTTCCCCCCACATCCCGGCGATTGGGGGGGGGGGGGGGGGGAGCCAGCACTACGATTCCCAGAATTCTCCTCTGGCATGGCCACTGACAACAGGTTGTATACGCAAGAAGGCTGCTGCGTGTGCCCGTTGGAGCAATTCCAGAGTTTCTCTCTCTCTCTCTTTTTTACGCCGATCCTTGCAGGCATTCTGGTGCCTCTCTATCCGTTTACATTATGGATGACGTGCAGGCATATCTAACTCTCGATGCAAAGGGCATTTCTTAATAGTTTGCGTCTCTGCCTGGAGGGAACATTCAGGATATTAACCAAAGGTGCATAATATAATCGAAGGGACAGGAGGACGCCAGGCTGTGACCTGGATCGCAATGCATTTAGTTCTTTCTGAATGACGCCTTGATCCATTAATTAGGAATTCTGGAATCTTATGTATAAGATTCTGTTCCATTCCTGAAAATATGAAAAGAAATGCCCAGATCTCAGCGTGCCTGGCCGCCGTCTAAACCGCAGAAGGGAGTCCTTCTCGCCTCCAAGGCTACAGTGCACCTGCAGAGACGCTGCCACGTGATCGAGAAATTTGTATAATTCCAGGTGCCGGAATTCCCCGCCCCTTTCCCTGCACCCCACAGATCGTAACTCCTGGTTATTATTATTTTTTTTTGTCCCTGTGATTTTGCTAAGCCACAGTGCGGCTTACATGGTTTGGCTCATGGGCGGTGAATCTGAATCATAAGCCTGGAAAATCCACGAGCGCAGCAGAGTGTCATCTAGCTAACCCCGGTTTATTCTGCACGCGCGTAGTTCAGCGCAAGGTGCGACCACGAGGCCCGTGGCGGGGCGTTTGGAGCAATAGCCTTACTCCGAAGTACCCGCGCGTGTAAGTAAGGGGATCAGAAATTCCCGCGTTTAGACGCCTAGCACGGGAGAAGCGAAAACGCCAGCAGTGAGCAAATACTGGAAAAACCCGATTGATCCAAAGGAAGAAGGCAAACGTGCGGGGGCGGACGGAGATCCCGCCGGTATTTGTGAAACACCCGATCGGCAGCGTTTAAAGTCAACGTGGAAAATAAGGCGTGTCGTTCAACCTCCCTCCCCCTGGCCTCCAGGTTAACGAGAAGAGCTGCTGGGCTGCCTTTGCTTTCGGGCAAGCGAGGGTTAAAACGTGGAAGGCGTCTCTGGGCTGCCCCAGAGGTTGGCCCTTGCCGCCGCCTCCTCCTCCTCCTCCCGAGCGGACTGAAAGCAGCTGGGGTTGAGAATCGAAGCCAAGCGGAGCCGAAGCCACCTCGACTCGCGTTGTTTTCTGAGCCCGCGAGGCTAGCCAAGGCGCTTTCATTGCACGGCGGGGCTTCTGCCTCAGGTAACGCCGGGCGTCGTTGCTGCCCCTGAGTAGAGGGCGATTCTGGGCTGTGGGATTGCGGGGCTTCGTGGTTTTGGGGGGATGGGTCGGTGGGTGGGCAGCGAGGACGGACGGGGTCCGCGAAGAGGGGCTTGCCTGCCCTTGCTGGCCGCCGTTGCTTCCGATGGGGTGGGGTGGGGGGCTTATCTGGATCGAGGGAGAGTCTCCCCTTCAGTTTCCTCCTTAAGGATCTTTCGTCGCTTTTGCCTTTTCCGTACATCTTCCCTGCGTTAAAATTCCCCCTCCCCTTATTATTTTCGACTGGATAGATCTCGTGTCTGAGCATTCCCACATGACGATGGATCTCTCTCCCCCCCCTCCGCCCCGCCAGCAGAGTTTTTTCTCTCAGGTTTTTTTTTTTTTTTTTTTTTTTTTGCTGCGCGCTGAAGGCATCCAAGGATTGTGTAGGGCAAAGATTTATGTTTCGAGGGGACTGGGGATGAGAGAGAGGAGCGGGGAGAAGGGCCACGTCTCCACTTCGAACAGCCAGCTTGACAACTGATTTTTAAATAAATAAATAAATAAATCCGGAGGCCTGTTCTCGGGTCTTCTCTTGGTCCTTTTGCCTATTCCGGAGGATCCGAAGCTCGATTATTTATAATTTATTGGGTAGGGCAAGGGACTGTTTCTTCAGGGAAGAAGGGAAAGCGGTAGGAGGAAGAGAAAAGTTCCCCACCCCTCTCCCCGAATAGTTTTCAGGTTGTGTTGTTTTGGCTCTTCTACTTCTCTGGACAATAGTGGCAAGACAAGCAGAAGTTCAGTAGGTGAAGACTGTTCCTGGCATTAGGGGCATTGCTAGGAAATGGTTCCACTTGAGAAAAGAAGGGGTTTTCCAGGTAAACAGACTGGTTTGAAGAAGGGCTGGTGGGAACTTCCTCCCTCCTACGGGAAACTGGTGGGTTCCTTTTACACTAAAGTTCTTCTCTGACTAGCAATAGCCTTTGGAAGCTGTCTGGCTGTTACTCGGGGTGTAAGAAGGGAGTGGGTTCAGTGACTGTCAGAAAAGCTCTCCCAGAAAAGCAAGCACACACACCCCCCCACACACACACTTTGCTCTTTGAGCATGAAGACTGAAGTCCAGCAAATTGCCAAATTGCTGAAGCCAAAGTGTTGGCTTGTTGCTTTCTCCAGCAGTGAATGAAAAGCAGGCAAGTCAGTTTTGAGGCCATCATATGTTAAATAGGCTTTTGAGCTTCACACCCTCCTTCTGAAGGTAAAACAGCTGATTGGGAGTGAGAGGCAAACCACTAATAAAGAACAAGGTGCTCCTTTTTTCTGCCAACTGAGAAGGGCAGGGAGCTTCCCTCTGCCCAAGGCTGGAAATTCCCAGGTTTCTCTCTCTATTCCTGGCTGAGCAAGGAGGGAGGCAAACAATAGATAGTTGTGTTTGCTTGCTCACTCACTGGGGCATCTCAGTATGGAGAATGACTTCTGCATTCTGTAGCCATCTCATCCTGCTTATACCCTCTGTAGACAGGGCATTTTAGAGGCTAGGTCATCACAGAAGTAGCCATCTGGCCTTTGGAACTATGTGCTAAGCTCAAATTGTCCATCCCTCCTTATTATCGCTCGAAAAGGTGAGTCATCAGGTAGAATGCTCAGTTTAACATGGAGGGAGAGTGAGCAACTAAGCAACCTATTACTTCTTTCCCGTCATTTTCTACTAAGCTTTTTTACTTCCTTGTCTAAAGAGAAAGACTGAGCATGCAGATATTCCAGTTTTCCGAACTTGGTAACCTGGTGTTATGTCAGATATTAATTACCCATCATTCAACAGGGATGATGGGAGTTTTAGTGCAGCACACCTGGGAAGCACTGCATTGGGGGAAGAATGGGAGAGGGGAGAGGGAAAGTGAGATAAGCAATTGCTTCCTCAAGTCCTACTGAGAAGGTCAGAGAATCTCATAAGGACTGAGCAAATGTATAGATGTGACAGCTCTCTTTTTGAAAGAGCAGCTGTTTTGCTCACTATCCTATCACTTTGAATAATACAGTAGGAAAGATTTGGACTCCTGGGTAGAATCTCTTCTGCTATCTCAGAACACAAGATAATAAGGTTGGAAGGGACCTTGGAGGTCTTCTACCAGTGAGAAAATGGTTGTTTCTTTAGTGACCAACCTTTTGTGTTTTGTTGCCTGCCGGGTTCACAGAAGCTAAATCAGGATTGCTTGATTCACTGAAGTTTCCAGTTCATAAACCAGAGATCAAGATTTCAAAACCAGCTACTGTAGTTGATAAAAATTAAATCAAAAGTAAGTAATCTTATACAGTTTCACACAACATGTCAACACTGTGCGATAGGATTCCCATATGCTAAGATTAAGTTAGTTTAGCTGTTTTTTTGATAGGCGCCTCAATGTTGTTTGATTTTTGGCACTGTGCGATGTAACAACCTAGTCAGGATTGGTAAATCATGGTTTGTGTATAAATAAAATTATTACTGTATGTTCAACACATTATGGTTAAAATAAAGGATGGTTTAATATATAAAACAGCTTCCATGTGGCAGAAAGTTCTAGGTATTTGGAGTAAGAGGTAATAAATGAGAAAATGAAACTGGAAAGCCAAATCTACATGCTACACTGCCCAGAATAAAGCAAATCAAGTGTACAACAGAGGCTGTTTGCTTCTTGACTCTACACCAGACCTGCCATATTGGGCCTGCAAAGTTTTTGATTCCACTGATGCTGGGAACTATTTGTTGCCATCTAGTGATTGTCTACATTTTTGCTTTGTTGAATCACTTCATTTTTTTGTCTTCAGAGAACTGTTGGGAAACTGGACGGGCAAGGGAAATTCCAAGGTTTGATGACAGGTCTTGCTCTTGCTTTCTTTTTCAACTTCCATCTTCCATCATTTCCCCAGTTGCCTCCTTTTCTTTCAGGATAAAAGTGTACCCATTCGATTAAGCGTTTGCTGTCATGTATGGTTAGGCCCTCAGGAGTGTGTATATGTGTGTGGAGAGAGTTAGTGGGTTATTTTGCCATAGAGTTGGTAAATGCAGCCAATCTTCAGATTGTAGACTGATGGTACTGGTACCAGGCTGAAAGTTCATAAGACATAATTGCATAATAGCTAGCTGTTGGGAGTCTGAGGATATTTGGAGAGTGGTGAAAAATAATCCCTGAAATCATCATTTTAGATGTAGGGGTGGGGTTGGGGGATTGTATGTAATCAGTTGAAGAGGAAAAATGAGCAAAGGGGCCTGGCCTTAAAACTATATTACTAAAAAAGCCTTAGGTGTGACACAGAAGATGTATGTTGAGGTACGCATCCTGGAAAATCTCCACCTGCCCTGTCTTTCAAGCTTGTCTCAGCTAGTGGTGTCTCCTGGTGATACGTTGAATTTGTCTGACAATCATATTTTGCTAATGAAGTGGCCTAATGTACACGAGCCTATTTGGCCTAGGTTTGTGTGCCATTTGTAATTTGGAGGTATGAAGAAATTGAGGCTCTCCAAAATTGGGTCTCCTGTATAGAGATTTGTTAGGGGCTTCTTAGGGCAAGTGGAATGCAACAGCAGCACTATTCTGATTGGTCCGCCAGGACAGAACTTCGTTATGGTCATTATTTATCACAACAATTGAAGGAGTGGTTTATAAATTTCCTAAAAAGGCAGTTTTCTCAAGGGAGGTTTCACTTGTTCAAAGTGATAAACCAATTAAGTTGGGCAAATAAGTGTATGTGTTGGTACATTTTGTAGTCAAATATGATAGTTCTCCTGGCCCAATTTGAGTCAGCTCTAAGATTTTCCTGATCGATCTTGATCAAAATGTTGGTGATTAGGTGCTTAATGGATTATAGTCCTATGTAACTATAGTTCAGAAAAAGATGTCATTGCGTTGATATAGCTGGGGGTCTTTTTCAGGTTGCTTAGGAGAATATTTTGTCATATTTAAAATTTGGGATAAAATTGAAATTTTTGCTAGGCCAGGAATATTTTAAATATATAAATAAATGGATTCTTCTGCAAGAATGAGAAGAACTGGCAGATGATATTAAGAAATTAGGATTTACTTCCTAAAATATAACTCTTGTCTTCCTCTAAAATCTGTTACTTCCCCTCCTGTTCTCATCCTGTGGAATACAAGTCAGCTAATGAGATATAGTGGTTAAAGTATTGGATTTGGTATTGAATTCTAGTACATGTTTGATCTCATGTATGGATGCTCTTTGGGTGATTTTTGGCCCTGACATTGTTTCTCAGACCAACTTACCTCACATGATTGTTGTTGGGATAAAATGAAATGAAAGGCCATTGTAGGCTGCCTTGAAATCCTGGGATTTCAAGGCAGCCTACATGGGATATAAATCTAGTAAATCATAGCAACCTAGATGATGGGTGTGGATGCTCACAAAATACTTTATGTGGAAAATTGTGTCTTGAAGAAGTAAAGCATCCTTGCCTAGAATTTTACATGCTTCAATAGAAATAATATTTTTCCCTGTAGATTTGGATCACCACATGCAAATTACATGCTTTCATTTGGTAAGTCTTAAATGTACTAACTAAACTGTCTGTCTCTTCCATTTAATCTTTTACAATGGCTTTCATTTGTGGGTGCATTTATATTTTGTGATAAAAACACTTCTACCTTCTTGTCTCAGATTATAGTGGGAAGAACTAAATTGTATGCCAATGAGTATGAAGTTGGCTTGAACTTTTTGCCTTTTGTTTTGTTGCTATTGTAGTCTTGGATGCTTCTTGGCTGGGCATACCAACATGCAAAATAGGCATAACACTGAAATGGAAACTTCAGGAACTAATGGCTTGCAATTTTATGGCTGGACTTAGGCCAAGCTTGGAAGGTTCAAAAGAAAACAAGTAATTTTCTGAAACTGTACATGCAAAGGGATCATTAACATGCAAGGCAGAAACTAGCTGCCTTCTGCAAAACCTCATAAAAATATAAGCATTCTCAGCTGACCCATTCCAGAGAAGTTGGTTTGTAATCCTTCAAATTATCTACAGACAATATAAAGTGGTGAGACAGAGGCAGTTCTTACATGAAAACCAATCGCTATAGAAGCAGGTCTGCTTCATCAGAAAGGGAAATAAATCTTTGTTTTTCTTGAGCATTTCAGATATACCATATGACAGTTGTTACCCTGTGGGTCCTTCCACAGGGCAACAGTTCTATTGGGGCTACAACTTCTATAGTAGCATCATCTTGCCAAAAGATATAAGAGGAATTTTAATGTTAACAGACATGCTGGACAAGTTTGTGTTACAATCAGATTCTTGATTATTGCATATGCATGTACTGTTCTCTGTACCGTCTTTCCCAGAAAATAAGACTGGGTCTTATATTAATTTTTGCTCCAAAAGATGCATTAGGGCTTATTTTCTGGTTAGGTTTTATTTTTTGGGAAATATAGTACTAAATACATCCATCTGGCTGACAAATCTTAGCTGGGGCTTATTTTGGGGGTAGGACTTATATTACAAGCATCCTGAAAAATTATGCTAGGACTTATTTTCTGGTTGGCTCTTATTTTCGGGGAGCAATCTGAATATTTCAAGTTAGTAAGAAAATGTTTATTTTGTGCAATGAACAGTAAAGCAGCCATTACTGAGTGACTCCAAACATTAGTTTTTGATATTGTGACCTAACCAAACTGCAAATAATATCCTATCTAAGCTGAACCTCTCAGTTTTACAGTTGGTGTAAAATGTAAATCCTGGTAGAAGAAGGGGATCTACATATTGCAGCACTCTATGTCACAGTAGCAGCATTTTAAATAAAATAGCATAAGGATGACAAATAACACTGCGGTTATGTTAAATGTAGGCTTAAGCTGATCTAATATCCCAAAGCTAGAATCTTTCTAAGAGTGTCTTGAGTTGCAGTTTGTTTAAACTATGACTTATGTCAAAATAGAGGGAAAAAATCCCTAATCCTTTCACGAGCTAATTTGGTAGGCTAGGGCATCAAACTACAAACCAGGACACCTTGAGTTCTAGTCTTGCCTTAGGCACAAAGCCAGCTAGGTGACCTTGGCCATTTGCGCCCTCTCAGCCCTAGGAAGGAGACAAGGGCAAACCATTTCCCAAAACCCTTGCCAAGAAAACGGCAGGGACTAATCCAGGCAATTGCCAGCAGTCAATAAGAAGAGCCTGAGTGGCGTAGGAGGCTAATGCCTCCTACTAAGGCAGCATTTAACATCCAGCTGCCTGCAATTACTGCGAGTTCAATTCTCACCAGGCTCAAGGTTGACTCAGCCTTCCATCCTTTCTAAGGTGTGTAAAATGAGGACCCGGTGTGGGGGGCAATAAGTTGACTTTGTATAAAATATACAAAAATATGAAGGCTATTGCTTAACGCATTGTAAGCCGCCCTGAGTCTCTGGAGAAGGGCGGCATATAAATAAAATTTAAAAAAAAATACTGGCTTGAAACTGCCAAGAAATAAAATAAAACCCTCCTTCCACAGGGCTGGATGCTATTAAAAGGTAAAGGTATCCTTGTCAGTCATGTCCAACTCTAGGGCATGGTGCTCATCTCTGTTTCTTGGCCAAGGGACCCAATTATCCGAAGACGATTTCCATGGTCATGTGGCCAGCATGGCTATATGCCAAAGGCACATGGAATGCTGTTACCTTCCCACCGAAGTGGTACCTATTAATCTATTTGCATTTGCATGCTTTCACGTTGCTAGGTAGGCAGAATTGCTATTCCATTAAGTAAATGTTAATCTTTTCAACTTGAACATTACAATAGAATGAAGTTATGCACCCAGACAGATTTGTTATAATATTCTCTCATCTTTTGTATGTCTTTAACAAGACCATCTATAGCACATTGGAAACAATGTATATCAATGCCTCCTGTTCCCACATATACATCTTACACTTTACATCCAGTTGTAACAAGGCCTATGGGGTCTGCATTATTCATAAAGGATGTTTGTTTTCTTTTAATTCATCATTGTGAATTAAAATCTAAAATCCAAGAGAACAAGCCACAGGTGAATTTGGCAGGTATCTTAATCATAGACAGCATCCATACTATTAAGATCCTGGCATCCTGCATGTATC
Source organism: Ptyas mucosa (assembly GCA_012654045.1). Lineage (NCBI taxonomy): Eukaryota > Metazoa > Chordata > Lepidosauria > Squamata > Colubridae > Ptyas > Ptyas mucosa. Next base: position 31,078,502 of record WNWU01000001.1, read on the forward strand.
TGTTGCCAAGGCTGCTGCATCTGCCTATGAGAACTGAGTGGTATTTCATTTCAGATGAGTGAAGGATTGCAGGCAATCCTCCCTGTTCCTCCCAGCACCAGGAAGTGGAGTTATGGAATTTTATATCCTTTTCATTGTCAGCTTTCATATTGCCTGTCCTTCAGGGGTGGGTTCTACTTACCTTTACTACCGGTTTGCAACGGGGCCACGTGCGCACTTGCTTTGCTCGCACTTGCTGTGCTTGTGTGCACGCTTCTGTGCACGCACATTTCTGTGCGTATGCGCAGAAGCTTCCTGATGATGTCGGGGTCGGTGGGCAGAGCCTCCCGCCAGCTTTACTGCCGGTTCTTGTGAACCAGTCCGAACCGGGGGCAACCCATCACTGCTCTCTTTCCCAGTCTTCAGTCTCTGTTCCCTTATCCCCCTGAAAAGGATTTTGCTGCTTAGAAATACCTTTCTAGATATAGTAATACTTTAGAAATTCTAATATTGCATTATTGACTTTTCTTGAATTGCAATCAAGGATTGAGGAGTAGGCAGGAACTTGACAGACCAATGTTCTGGGTACTGGACATATGAGGATCCCAAATATATGTTCTTGGTAACCTGAAAACAATGCTGGTTCAGATTAAAAAACTGGCAAGATTCAAACAGCATTTATTTGGTTTCAGCATACTGTGATGGGTGAACTCGGCTGCTTTGATTGTGAATGTTGTGACTTAATGTAAAGTATGAATCCAGACACTTGTGATCTATTCAACAAACCATGGTTATGCAAACTGTGAGTCAAGCATAGTATATAAAGTACTGCTTCTTCTTCTCCCACCTGAAATTACATTAAACTTTTCCTTGTCTGCATGGTGAGATTTCTTGAAGTTAAGACATCCTGAGTTTGAAGATTTTGGCTACTTGCCAGTGTGAAAGGGGGAAATCAGTGTTGCATAAAATCTTCAGCCACAGGTTTCTATTTTGGTCTCAAGTAATTTACCTTAATTTTTTATGTTCCACTTGTTTTTCTAGTAGAGGTAGTAGACTACAGTAGGTCAAATTGTGTACTGTGTACGCTGGAGAGGTCTCTGCTCTTAAGCCAATGCAGTCCCCTCCAGATTCATTGAGGCTAGAGTTCTCATGCTGACTGAAACAACGACTTTGATTACTCTGGGAATTTGTCGTCTCAGCACAATTGTTGTCTCAAGGGCTGGGAATAGCTGGCCTATGGTGTGAACTGTATTTCACAAAATTTAGGATTTCTGCCAACTGGTTTTTTTTTCTGTTTCTGTTATTACAGTGTTTTTAGGGTTGGTGTGTATCTAACTTCCACTACATGGAAAAGCCAACTGAGGTATGAAAGAAGAGATAATTTCAGCTCTTTAGGGTCAAATCTCCAGCTGACTTTGGCTGCTTCTATGACTATTGTGTACTGTGCCCTCTGAAGACCAGCCAAAGCTATGCCTTGTAACATTCACAAACATTTCCTGTGCACACAGTTCTCTGACTTCAATCAGCAACTGAGACCATTGGGGTAAAGGGTATACATTTTAAGCAATGAGATATATTCCTCCATTTAAAAATCTGGTTTGTATATTTACCCAGCTATGTACAGTATAACCATGTGATTCTGAGTAGCATAGAATGTTGAAAAAAATGCAAAAATAAAACAAAGAAGAAAACACAATAACATCCAGACAGAGCAAAATAAAGAATAAAACCTAACATAAATAATCCCATAAGAATTCTACCACCCATCGATGTCTGTACGAAAAACTATGCTTTTAAGGACTGTTAGAACATATGCAGGCTAGGGGCCTTAAGAGATTTCTGGGAGGGTGCTGTTCTGGTGGGTGGATGCTGAAACAGAGAAGGTTTATTTCTTGGGTGTCTTTTATCAAAAGATAACAATTTGTTACATAGGACCTGGAACACGGAATGGGATGACCCACAGCCAACTCAACCATGGACAACTCACCACGGACAACTTGCTGCAGGACAACTTGCCACGGCTAACATTCTGTCCCTCCTTTTGCATCCTTTCTTTGATATTATTATTATTATTATTATTATTTATTGGATTTATATGCCGCCCTCTCTCCAAAGGACTCAGGGTGGCTCATATCACATGAAACAATCCCAATAAATACAAATTAAAACATACTAAAAACAGACTAAAACCAATTTAAAACAGTAGACCCCATTAGTCCTGGCTAGGGCATTTAAACAGCCAGGTCTTAAGCTCTGGCGGAAGGTACAAAGGTCGGGAGCCAGCCGAAGACTCACAGGAAGTTGATTCCAAAGGGTGAGTGCGGCCACAGAGAAGGCTCTGCCTGTGGGGGTCGCCAGCTGACATTGTCCAGCTGACGGCACCCTGAGTAAGCCCTCTCTGTGGGAACGCACCGGGCGATGGGAAGTCAATGCTGGTTGCAGGTGGTCTGACAAATATCCTGAACCTAAGCCATGAAGGGCTTTATAGGTTAACACCAGCACCTTGAATCTCACCCGGCAACCAATGCAAGTCGTGCAGGAGAGGTGTAACATGGGAGTATCAGGATCCTCCCATTACAACCTGCGCGGCTGCATTCTGCACCAGCTGAAGCCTCCGAGTGGTCTTCAAGGGCAGCCCCAGGTAGAGATATTAATGTTACATTAATGATCTTAATGTAACTCTTGCTCCACAGAGAATTGGCCATGACAGCCTGCGGCAAGTTGGCCATGGCAAGTTGGCTGTGGAGAATTGTCATAGGCCACTTTGCAGCATATCAAGTCGGTCTGATTGTATAGGATAGTCAGAAATTATTGGAAGTAGACGGAGATAGATGAACATATGTATTAAAGTGGTGTTGAAATTCAAAATTTAATTTAATTTAATTTAATTTCAGATTTATATACCGCCCTTCTCCCTGAGGACTCAGGGCGGTGTACAGCCAAAATTTAAAAACATAGAATACAAACATTAAAAACAATTAAGAATATATATAAATTTGGCCCCATACATTAAAAAGTGACTAACCAATTAAAACATTTAAAATTATTTTTTAAGCCAGCCCAGCTTGCTGAAAAAGATAGGTTTTGAGGGCACAGCGGAAGGCACCGAGGTCATGGATTCTCCTTATCTCTGGGGGCAACTGATTCCAGAGGGTAGGTGCCCCCACAGAGAAGGCTCTCCCCCTGGGGGTCACCAGCCTACATTGTTTGGCTGATGGCACCCTGAGGAGGCTCTCTCTGTGGGAGCGCACGGGTCGATGGGAGGTCATCGGTAGCAGCAGGCGCTCTTGAAGATGGCTAGGCCCTATGCCATGGAACGCTTTAAAGGTGATAACCAACACCTTGAAGCGCACCCGGAAGACCACCTGTGAAGTGCAGCTTGCGCAGAAGTGGTGTTATGTGGGAGCGCCATGCTGCTCCCGTCACTACCCGCGTGGCTGCGTTCTGGACCAGTTGGAGCCTCCGGGTGCTCTTCAAGGGGAGCCCCTTGTAGAGAGCATTGCAGTAGTCTAGGCGAGAGGTGACGAGGGCGTGAGTGACTGTGCAAAGGGAATCCCGATCAAGAAAGGGCCGCAATTGGCGAATCAGGCGAACCTGACAAAAGGTCCCCCTGGTTACAGCTGTCAGATATTCCTCCAAGGACAGCTGCCTATCCAGGAGGACTCCCAAATTGCGAGTCTTTTCTGTAGGGGCCAGAGACTTGCCCCCAATAGTCAGTGATGGAGTCAACTGACTATATCGGGATGCCGGGAGCCACAGCCACTCAGTCTTGAGTTTGAGCCTGTTCTTCCCCATCCAGATCTGCACAGCTTCCAGGGACTGGGACATCACTTCAAGGGCATCATTGGGGTGGCCTGGGGTGGCCTGGGGTGGAGATGTACAGCTGGGTGTCATTAGTGTACTGGTGGTATCTCACCCCAAAGTCATGGATGATTTCACCCAGCGGCTTCACATAAATGTTGAACAAAAGGGGTGAGAGGACCGATCCCTGTGGCACTCCACAAATAAGAGGCCTCAAGGTCGACCTCTGCCCCCTGCCAACACAAACTGCGACCGGTCGGAGAGAAGGAGGAGAACCACCGTAGCACGGTGCCCCCCATCCCCAACTCTTCCAACCGGTGCAGCATGATACCATGGTCGATGGTATCAAAAGCTGCTGAGAGATCTAACAGGACCAGAACAGAGGAACAACCCCTGTCCCGAGCCCTCCAGAGATCATCAACCAACGTGACCAATGCCGTTTCCGTGCTGTGCCCAGACCTGAAACGGATCTAGATAAGGTGTTTCCTCCAGGAATTGTGGAAACTGTCGCGCGACCACACTCTCAACAACCATAAAGCGAAGGTTGGAGACAGGACGATAGTTGGCCAATACTGATGGGTCCAGGGAGGGCTTCTTGAGGAGAGGCCTCACCACCGCCTCTTTCAAGGCAGCGGGGAAGTAACCCTCACTCAATGAAGCGTTGATAACACCCTGGAGCCAGCCTCGTGTAACCTCCCGGGAAGCCAGTACCAACCAGGAGGGACACGGGTCCAGTAAACATGTGGCCGCACTAAGTCACCCCAAAATCCTGTCCACATCATCGGGAGTCACAGAGTCAAATTCTTCCCAGTAACATTCTCAAGACTATTCCTCGTCACCCTGCCCTGATCTACCCAGTCAGAGTCCAAATCCCCCCCGGATCTGAGCGATTTTGTCATACAGGTATTGTCCTAAATCCTAAGCCCTGCCTTCCAGGGGATCCTCCCGCACTCCCAAATGGAGCAGAGAGCAGCCGGACGATTCCCTGATGACGCAATAGAAGTGGAAAAGTAGTTAAACTTTGCCGCTTTTATCGCCACTAGGTAGGTCTTAATATGCACCCTTACCAGTGTTTGGTCAGATTCAGCGAGACTGGCCCTCCAACCACTCTCCAGGCATCTTTTCCGGCACTTCATTTCCCTCAGATCCTCGGTAAACCAAGGAGCCACACGGGATCGGCACCAGGTCAGAGGCCGCAAAGGCACGACTCGGTCCAAGGCACCACCAGCTGCCCGATCCCAGGCAGCTACCAGGTCCTCGGCTGAGTCATGTGCCAGATCCTCAGGAAATGGCCCAAGCTCCATCTGGAACTTATCAGGATCCATCAGGCACCTGGGGCGGATCCATCTAATTGGATCTGCCTCCCTGCGGCGGGGTGCAGCGGTTCGAAGATCCAGGCGAAGGAGTGAGTGATCAGACCATGATAAAGGTTCCATGTTTATATCCCCTATAACAAGATCACTCAACCACTGGCCAGAGACAAAAATCAAGTCCAGAGTGTGATCCCCCCTGAGGGTGGGGCCATGAACTAAGTGGGTCAGGTCCAAGGCTGTCATGGAAGCCATGAACTCCAAGCCATCTCAGACGTTTCGCCAATGGATGGCAAGTTGAAATCACCAATACCAAAAGCCTGGGTGTATCCATTGCCACCATGGCTATCACGTCGAGTAGCTCGGGCAGGGCTGTTGCCACGTGGCATGGAGCCAGGTACGTAAGCAACAGGCCTATCTGAAGCCTATGACCCCATCTCACAAAGAGGGACTCACATTCGGCAATCTGTGGCACAGTGGTCTCCCTTGGACCTAGGTCCTCGTTGATAATAACCGCCACCCCCCGCCCCTCCCCTGGGCCCTTGGCTGATGAAATGCTCTGAAGCCTGGAGGGCACATCTCAACAAGAGGGACACCTCCCTCCAGGCCCAACTAGGTCTCCGTAATACCCACCAGGTCCGCTCCCCCCTCCTGTATAAGATCATGGATGAGTGGGGCCTTATTTACCACGGACCTGGCGTTGCATAGTATCAGCTGAAGGCCCATGTAATGTAATGCATTTGTGCTATTCGTATCCCCTTTCTCTTCATATGTTCCAAACTGCCTTCAAAACATTGTTTGTTGTCTTCTTTTTGCATGGCCTTCATTTGGCTTGCATTCCTGTGTTAAACACTGTGCGCACTGATAGTGTTACGGAAAAGACAGCCTGCTAAACAAAATGGTAAACTTGGCAGCATTTTTTTCTAATGACACACCTCTGTACTCTGTTATAAACACCCTTCAGTTTGGTTTCATAGTTGTGCAATTAGAGATTGTTTGATTTAGGCTTAGTGGCAGTTTGAACGTAGTCATTTTGGGTTGTAAAGCTTGGCTTAGCGAGGTATGTTGGATTCTGCCAATTGTATCGGCAAACGATGGTTTTACACAGTGTGTGAACGTTGTTTTGGTGTGTCTAGTAGAAGAAATTGTTCTTGCTATAGTATCTACAGATATGAAAGTTTAGACAGGGAAGAAAGAGGAATGTTTTAAGGAAAAATTCATGCTGTTGAAAACATCCAAATGGCAGTGTTTTCTGCCAAGTTACAGAAGATTCATTTTAGAGAAAAGTGTTCTCTTAAAAAAATGTTGATGGTTACAAACAAGTGCCTGCATAAACTTCAGCTTTTTCAATACTCCCCCCCCCCCCCCCCCCGGGGAAAGGTAAAAAAACCCCCAGTCTCTCACTTCTGGAAATGTTTCATCTCTGCTTTTAAACCTTCTAAGGGTTTTTTTTTTTTTTTTGAGGCCTTGAGGATAGCTCAGATCAACTGCAGTAAACAATGAGTCAGATATGGTGAATCTTAGAAAAAGGTAACAGTCTGGAGAAACTTGTTATTCCACATGACTTCAACCTCTCTGGCCACTTAGAGGCTAAGGATGAGGGTGCCCTTCTGTCACAGAGACATTCAGCCTATGTGCAGCATGTTTTCCCTCTTTTCTCGAATCTCATCCATGTCTGTTCCTTTTTAAACTGGAGACACCAAAGATTCAGCCTGATTGTCAATGTGTCATAATGTTTTATGCATATATGCAGCATTCTTAGAGTAGCATAGCGTCAGAAAAACACACTTTCTGGTTGATACATCATGCAAACAGAAAGCCCTTGTAAATAGCAGTAGCACTTAGACTTATATACAGCTTCACCATGCTTTACAGTCCTCTCTGAGCAGTTGACAGAGTCAGCATATTGCCCCCAATAATCTGGGGCCTCATTTTACCCACCTCAGAAGGATGGAGGGCTGAGTCAACCTCGGCTGGTGAGAATCAAACTTCCGAATGGCAGTCAGTCAGCAGAAGTAGCCTGTAGTACTGCATTCTAACCACTTTTCCTATTCATAAATGCATGAATGCTTTTGCAAGATGAAGGGAAGAGATGAGATGTAGGCTCATTGAAAGAAGGTAGGGATTTGCAATATGGTGCTGATGACATCACTAAAATGGGGCCTTCAGAACTGAAAGAGAGGCTGACGTGATTTGAGATGTTATCTCAAACGCATTTGCTCATTTACTATATTGATTTGTAGTGCTCACATCTAAAAGGGGTCTGATGATAGCACAACTTGAAAAGAGGGGTGACCAGGAGATATTGTAAAATATGTGTAGCTATTGAAAAAGAGAGGGGAAAAAAGATCTTCACAAATATTCTGACGCTATATATCTATCAAATACTAGTAGATTTTTAATCTTGGGGTGGGGGCTGAAGAGATTGAAGTCTATTATTCTAAGTGGCTGATGTTCATACTTTATTTCTTTGTCCTAACCTCCTTGTGTGAATCTTCATGGGTGCTTTTATTAGGGGAAAGAGGCATCTGCATCTTCCTGTTTTGTTTTTTTTAAAATAACACATAATTGCTATGATTTTGCTATTTTCCAGTTGTAAAATTTGGGGTTTTCCAACTGGAGCACATAAAGCTTCTAAACAGCTGTCATTTGTTCTGAGGAAGAATATTGCTTTGTAGTCCAGGATTGTAAATTTTTAAGCACGTATCCAGCAAGTTTTAATACGAGAAATGAGTGGAATAACAAACTCTATAGATGAGAAGAGAAAGCTTGCAATGTTACTTTGCATCCAACTACCATCAATTGGACAGTAGGGACCAACAGTAAAAATGAAATAATATTCTTGAAAGATGCTGAGAAAGCAAGTAGTAGAGGAAAATGAACTTCATGTGGCAGTTGATAAAAGATGTATGTGGAAAAGACAATTGGCTGAGCAAAATTTCCCTCTTTCCATGCAAGGGAACAGTATGAAATAATTTTAACTTCTGCTAATTATTTAATAATTCCCAGATTTTTGGCTAGCTTATAAATATTTTCCAAATGAAGAACTGATGAAGGAGCAGTGAGTAGCTGCAGCGAGTTGTGGCACTAAGGAGATCTTGATATAGACCAAGACTGTGAGACTACTGAATTAGTAGTCTGGGATGATAGGCCCTTTTTGGCTTTTCAGACGTTTTTAAAGACTAGAGCTAAATCTAAAATCATTATCTCAAGAAAAATCACCTAATTTTACAGTTTTTGAATGTAAACATTGAGTGACTTGTCCAGGCAGTGCCCAAGAGTCAGTACTGACTCAAAGGCTTACTTAGATGTTTCTTAACACTATTTTGTAGTTTGCCCCCTATTGCCCAAGCCAGATATTTTGACCTGCTTTCCACATAATGCTTAGCAGTAAAACCATTTGTTTTGGGTGTGGCATAATATATTTTTCCATACATCCTGGCATTACATTATGTGTAAACAAGACGAATATGAATTCTTCGGCTAATTCTTTGCTGTTAAACAATAACTTGGCTTAGGATCATGTTATGAGTGGCAGATTTTTGTTATATTTGCTCCATATTTGTTAGAATAGTTTTCTTGGGATTTACAGACACTTCCCGCTATTGTTGATATGATGAAAGTCTTGTTGTTGAACCTCAGACTCTGCCCCTTTGGAGTGTGCATGTGATACATTAATGCAGTCATAAAATGGGCAAAGCTTCTGGCATGAGGCTTTCCTGCCAACCTCCTTCTGCTGAAGCTGCCAAACGCTTACTTCATCTTTCTTCACATAGATGTTTTGGAAACCCGTTGAACCTCTTGTGTTTGGGGTGGTAGTTTTGTTACAAGACAGTCCTCTTTATTGAAAGGCCTGGAACTGAAATAGTGTGCATGCAGTCAAAAAATATTCAATTATGTAGAAATCTGATACTTATTGCATTAAATACCTCCTCACACCTCTAGCTGAAAAATGCATTCCTCAAATTCTAGACCAAACTTGCTTGGTTGGAATCACTCAGCTCTCCAATTATATGGTCAGCACCAAGTTTTGCCAGTTTGACTGCTATTTGCTAGCTATATTTTACTTTGAAAATATTACTCTGACAGTCCCTGCTATTTGCTAGCTTAGTTTGAAAGTAGTTTACTTTGAAAGTTCTTCTGGATTGGAGACTTTTATCTACCCCATTCAACTCTATTTTTTCAAACATTTATGAAATAGACAACATTTCTTTCCCTCTCCTCACTGTTTGCTCCAGATTTCTGCACAAAAGTGTGTGAGGTGTGTCAGGTAAAAAATCCACCTTGGTGGGCTCTTTGAGGGCCTCTTTCCAAGAAAAGACTCTCATGGGTGTAGAAAAGAAGTCAGCCTGTGCTGCTAATTTGGGGGGATTTAGTTTGAGCTACTTGAATGAGAAGATAAAATGTAACAATATAATGTAACAGTCCTGCATGTGTTTACAAATACTCCAGATTTGTGGATATCATTTATGATATCTAGTATTGGTTTCCTCAGGGTTTGAAGCTTGTCTTACAGTAATAATTTTTTAATTTAAGGAAACTAGTTTAATAACTGGACCCTCGTTTTTGTCACAGTCTGTAATTCCACAGCCAGATGCTGAAAAAGCAGCACATTCTAAGTTATCTTGGTTCTCTCTGAGGCTTGGTTGTTTTCTTGCAGATGTTTCATTACCCAAAATAGTTAACATTATCAGTGCTAGCCCTCATTTCAATATTTGAGCTACAAATATTCTTCTTTATTGGTCTAAATTATCTTTCTTCCACATGAAGAAGAAGATGTATGAAGAAGAAGAAGACGTAGAATAAATCTTCTAAGGACATAAGAAACATTCAAAGATGCAAGATTAAGAGGAAGCGACCTATAGGGACAGCAAATAGACACAGCTTAATGACTTAAGTCTCTCTTAAGGTCATTTCCATTTCTGAAATTTTCTACTATGGTAATTCTTTCACTGTATTCAGAGCCTTCTGATCAGCACTCATTGTTCTAGGAGCATCAGATAAAAGTATGGTACCAGATCAGCAGTGATTGCAGTGTAGATTGGGCCAGTCTATTCACTACTTGTTTCCCCTTCTTCTTCTTCTTCTTCTTCTTCTTCTTCTTCTTCTTCTTCTTCTTCTTCTTCTTCTTCTCTCTCTCTCTCTCTCTCTCTCCCCCTCTCTCTCCCTCCCTCCCTCCCTCCCTCTCACCCTCCCTCTCTCCCTCTCTCTCTCTCTCTCTCTCTCTCTCTCTCCATATCCTGTGAAGTTCCTGAGAGCATTGCTTGCATACATTTCTTGGCACTACAAAAGAATCCTTCATTTAATATGCAGCATGTGTGGCGGTCTGCAGCTTCTCCTCCTCCTGGTTTCCTGATTTTGCTGTTGCCCTCAGATGCTGAGAATAGAATTTGAATGATTAGCAAGGGATAATAATGGGAGTCAGCCAATGGCCTGGCCCCACACCAGAATTCATCTTGTGGAGTGAATAAGGAAAAAGGAACTTTAAGAAAAAGCAAATAGTAAGGCCTGGTAGGCATGAAATAAAGCCCCATGAATACAAGTTTCTGTTTGTGTTCACAGGCCAACCAAAATATCAGCTTCTACTTCTACTTCGCAATGGTGATACAGTGCAAAGTGTAGCCTAGGAAGAGAGTGATGGCTTGCATATTAATTAAGCAATTGATCTCAGCTAATCACACATATTTTTTGAAGGGGAAAAGAGCTGCAACTTGAGAAATAGGATGAATGAAGAATAACATAGACTTTATTCTAAGGAGGAGGGATAAATTTTTACCATTATTTTTTTTACTCCAACCTAATAGGAAGGAAAAATTACTGTAAGTAATTGTTTTGTACCAAAACAGATTTAAGTACCTTTGCGGTAACTTTCGATTGTTTGTTTGTGCTCTGTATTGAACAGAAATACCATCTCCTGATTAGGAATGTATTAAGCAAGAAGGTTTTTTTTATTATTTTTTATTTATTTGCCTGTACTAATCTCCAACAATGCTGATAGTTTAGTGCATTTTCATCGGCTTCTTCCCTTTCTTTAGAATTGTAATGCATACTGTTAACCAAATATTTAAAATAAAATAAAATAAAATAATGTGTTTTGAAGCTTGTTAAGAATGTTCTAATTCCATTTCTTTCTTTGTTTGATCTAGAGAGAGTAAGGGCTGCATTTTTAGTTTGGATGAAATCCAAAGAATGACAAAGTGTCATTCTTTGGATTTTAAATGTACGCAGGATTGGGCAGTCTTGGCAGGAAAAGGTTTTCATAGATTCATTGTGTCAAAAGTAAATTGGATTATTTCTTATCCGTGTGTTTATATGTGTGCATGTGTGTATGTACACCAGGGGTGGATTCTACTTACCTTTACTACCAGTTCGCAACAGGGCCGTGCGTGCGCACTCGTTTTGCTCACTCACTCTCTCGCTCTTCTGCACATGCGCAGAAGCGTTTTGATGACATCGGGATGGGTGGGCGGAGCCTCCCTCCGGTTTTACTACCGGTTCTATAGAACTGGTCCAAACCAGGGGCAATCCACCACATGTATGTATGTATGTTTGTATGCATGTATGTGTATACACACATTAAGCCTCCCAGGGAGTCTCCCTAGTGGACTGCTGAAGATGAGAAACCTGATGATTTATATTAGAGATCTATAGAAATAAGTATGATGTTTTTACTTATGGCCATCTTTGGGAAGCAAAATATGAAGAGAAACTATAATCTGCTTTTGCTCATTGTCACAGCATTGAAGATGTCTTGTACCTAGGTTATACATAATTTGTTTATGTTTAGCATTATGTGGTTAGTCTTCTTCCAAACCTCTTCCCTTCTGTAACTATGAAATATGGTTTCTTATTGTTCAGCCAGAATCTTTTGTGTAACATCCAGCAGGCTTAAATTTAAAAAAGTAAGTGTTAACTGTAGTTTATGAAGTTACCTTGTTTAAATTAAAGTAATTGCAAGGAATTCTAAATGGTGTTTCTGAGTGCAACGGAATAATTTGCTACTATGTGGTCAAGAAAGATAGACCACACAAACAAGGAGAAGGCTCATTTAAGTAGTATTAAGCTGTAGTTTTGTTATTTGAATGTGAGCATTTTTTGATTTTAGTATTATTTCTAAAATAAATTTGATTTCCAAAAGAAAATAGTTTTAGACATCATATCACATATTTTGAACAATCTCCTTTAACTTGTTTGGTACAGATTTAGGCTAATTGATGATATAACTTTTTTATTAACCAGTGTAATGCCATATCCTGTGCTGATCATGAAATAGTTTATTTTGCTTTTGCCATCTAATCTAAAATAGAAAACTATTTTAAGAAAATATAAGCTATATTTCCAGTGATATTATTTTTCTTTGTTTAGACTGTTTCACTTTAACTTCTCAAAATGATTGAAAAAAATATTATTAAATCATATGAAACTCAAGTACTGTATTTTTTTAAAAACAACAAATAAGTTTTAAAAACTTGATGGTGCAGATTTACTGTTAGTGCCACTTTATTTTTTACCTTATTTTGATGACTGTCTTCTAGAAGAAGTTGGGTTGACAGTCTTCAGGGTTGGATTAGATGATTGATTCATGAATAATCATCTTTCTAAATAATATCATTCAACTGTACGTAACATTAAGACCTGCAGTAAATTAACAAGTCTCTTCTTTTAAAATTATATCCCTTCCCCATGAAATGTTGCATATCTTCTTGTCAACAGCAGAATTGAATTGTGATCCTCCCACCATTTTACTGCCAACTCCTTGGGTAACAGTTCTTGAAAGAAGGCCAACAGTTACCTGTTTGATTTGAGAAAGTGGTTCTACTTCTTTACTCTTCTTACCGTCTACATGGTTGCTTTGTTAACACTATAGGAGACAGCTTTATCATCAGATATGTAGAAGTTGGCCCTGACCGGAGACCAGTCACCTAACCTGAATCTGTTATTTCAGTAGTGCTGCTGGAAAGATAGTGTTCAGCAGATTGAATGTGCAGCTCTCTCCCTTTTATTCATAATTTCAACTGAGAATGAAGACATTCCCACAAGCTGAAGTATTTTCTTGAGTACTGAGAAAATTGTGCCCTTGATGGTCAATCTAGTCCCATAACGACCAGCATTTCTGTGGCAGAAGAATTGTAGGTTCATTTAAAATAATTCAGGTTTCTTTCATCTTTGTAGTGATTTCTCTTAGGCTCACAACAAGGAACTCACCAAGTATGAGTACCCATGGAGTGTACTGTATTTTTACATGGAATTTATTTTTAAAAAAACCTTTCAAAATAGTGCCCTTAGTTATTCTCCCTCCAGTGACTAAGAATTGTGACACCCAGAATTGCCTTTGGATGGCTATATAAATTTGATAAATAAATAAAATTATAATTAAGACTATAAACAAAACTATTTTTTTAGATTAAGGGCCACATTTGTTTTTTGAGTAATATGCTGGAGGTCATTCTCTGAAAAGAAGGCTAGGACAGGGCATACATCTAAATTGAAATGTAATTAAATGAATCTAATGAATATAATTATTATTGTATTATTTCTCCCTTCTGCCACTTTAAAAATTATGATTTAATTGCAAGTTAAGAACTGCTTCCAGTGATTTGAGGAACAGCATGGTATCTTAGGGACATTGTGCCCTTAGTTATTCTCCCTCCAGTGACTAAGAATTGTGACACCCAGAATTGCCTTTGGATGGCTATATAAATTTGATAAATAAATAAAATTATAATTAAGTCTATAAACAAAACTATTTTTTTAGATTAAGGGGCCACATTTGTTTTTTGAGTAATATGCTGGAGGTCATTCTCTGAAAAGAAGGCTAGGACAGGGCATACATCTAAATTGAAATGTAATTAAATGAATCTAATGAATATAATTATTATTGTATTATTTCCCCTTTCTGCCACTTTAAAGATTATGATTTAATTGCAAGTTAAGAACTGCTTCCAGTGATTTGAGGAACAGCATGGTATCTTAGGGACTTAAGTTGTGCTCTTCTGAACTAGAAGGAAGATGCAACACACATACAATATTGATAAACTGATCTATCTTTAAGATTGTACTATGGAGATTAAGCATGTAGCTTTATTCCCCAATTGCATCATAGCATCAGGAACAAAATGCCCAGAAGTTCTTACTCGCTCTAGGGCAAATGCAAAATTACATGTTATGCCACATAAAGTGTAATGTAATTAAACCTTACAAAACATGTGTTCTCTTTGGAATGGAAATAACCTAATATCAAGAGGCTTGAGTTTAACTCAGTAACATCATAATTAGTTTCTTCTCTCTGCCCAAAACTATGTTAACTAGGATTATCTTTTGCTAATAGAAACCAAAGAATATTCAGGGTTAGTAATGTAATATGTATCACTCAGGTTTCATACACAGATTCTGAAAAATAGTGATACTAAATTGCCCTGCTCTCATTCGTAAGATTATTATATTAATTATTCTGAACTTTATTACTGCAATAGCTACAATTTTTAGTACTTCTGTGGAACCTCCTATGTCAAACATTCTTTACCTTTTTGGCTTGCACACCTCAAGTTTCATGCATTATTGAGTCTCTCGAGTATAACCCAGTCAAAGCAATTTCTGAAGTCAGTAGAAAATATTCTGCAACTTTTGAAAAAAAAATTCAGACGAATCTTATACTTAATGTTATTTAGGCATCTATATTTATCTTATTACAGTAGTATTAGGAAATTGTACACCTGGAGCCTAGGCATTAGAACTGTGTGAAGACTCATTTTGGAGCAACGATTTAAAAGAGATTCACTTTCAGAGATCAAATTGATGATTTGATTTGAGGCGTTGAATTGAATTAGGTACCTTTGAATTGCTTTGGGGAAATTTAAACTAATTCAGTGGACTTTCTGATGCTGCTGGCATTGGCAACAGGTTCATGTTGTAGCTTTCTTTGCAGTTTTAACTAAAGCAGAAGAAACACCGACTAGTGTGATGGGTTTCTTGAAGTTGTCATGAATAGCAAATCAGTGACCAAGGTCTTCCTATAAAGAGACTTTCTTTTCTGTTTTTCCCTTCTCTTGTGTGTGTGTGTGTGTTTCATACCTGTCTATTATCATATATTGAATAAAACTTGTGCAAGTGAATCTTTAGATTCGCTTGTGTGGGAATGCACTATTCTGTTTTCTTTATATCATAAGCACTACATATATAAGAGCTGTGGTGGTGCAGTGGTTAGATTGCAGCATCGCATGCTAATTTTGCCAACTGCCAGCTGTTCGATCCTGACCGGCTCAAGGTTGACAAAGCCTACCATCCTTCCAAGGTTGGTAAAATGGGGATCCAGATTGTTGGGGGCAATATGCTGACACTGTAAACCACTTAGAGAGGGCTGTGAAGCACTATGAAGCAGTATATACCCTGTTTTCCCAAAAATAAGACATCCCCTGATAATAAGCCCAATCGGGCTTTTGAGCGCATGCGCTAAAATAAGCCTCCCCCTGAAAATAAGGCCTCCCCGAAAATATTTAAACACAGAGCTGGAAATCAGGTAAGATGGCAAGAGGAACCCCATCTTGCTCAATGCGCCCCAAAATAATAAGACCTCCCCGAAAATAAGTCCAAGCGTTTATTTCGGGGTTCAAAAAAATATAAGACAGGGTCTTATTTTCGGGGAAGCGTGGTAAGTCTAAGTGCTACTGCTGTAATAACTAACACCCACTTTTCTGAATGTGGAGAGTATCCGCAGAATGACAGTGGCTTTGATGCACAATTGGAAGCCCCAACTTTTATTTTGTGGTGGTGTGTGTGAAATACATGTAAAAAAAGAGGCTAAAGTTTATCAGGCTATTGCAGTTACCATCGTTGCTTTTTAATGCTTCATGGGCACTTGTGGTAAAGTGGAAGTATATGTATTCTTCATATCGCTTATTTATTCATTTATACATTTCCTTGGATTCGGAAGCTATCCATTTCCACCAGACTCTGGGCAGCTTACAACATTAAAAGCAGGAAAACAATGGGATTGAAGATCATGTGCCTCTAGAAGAGAGAAGATACGTAATTTGATAATATTCCACAGGGACTCAACACCACTCTATCTCAAAGTCTAAGAGAACTGTCATGTTATCAAGCCTTTCCAAACATCCTCAGACTTGGCAACCATCTTGATCTCAGGGTGGGATAAAACGGGGTGCTTGTCCAATGAGCAAATACTTCAACAGAAAGGGTGCGCTGAGCTGATTGGTGGCATTTTGAGTAAAAGGACCTGGAACACACTCTGCAAGGCAAGCAGAATTAGGCAGTCCCTCCTATGAAAGCCTGTATCCTGAACACAGGCTTTCTATTTTAATTGTGGAACTGTATATTTTATATTTCTGAAATTACATCGGCAATAAGCCTCTGTTAATGTAAGATCCAGACTGAAGAGAAGTCCTATCAAGTTTGCTATTGTAAAATTCTAATGAAGACATCCTTTCAATGTTCATTTACGTTGTAAAAATCAATTCATAGACTTTACGTTTTCTTGGTATTTTTCCCTGTTTAACAATTATCTCCCCAGATTCACTTCATGCAGCATCTAATCTTATAGGCCAAATAAATAGGTGCTTTATTCATTCTTGCACCATAGTAGAATTTCTCCATGTTTGATGAGTGCAGCTTTAAAAAGATAAATATCCCTGGGATTACAGTTCCTAAGTACTATTACAGTCATTTGTACACCTTACTAAACACGCCTTTCTCTTCCAAGCTATATATAGCTAATTCTGGGGCTAGAAGGTCTTCTCTAAGCCCTCTTGCTCATTGCTGCAACTTCATTCTAACCTAATAAGCATGCTCCATTGTGAAAAGAATCTGCTGACTCAATCAATGTAATTGGTTTCAGCAAATTGCATCTGATCTGGAAATTCATATATATAGATACAGGGAAATAAATGTTTCACATATTTTTGGCTCCCTTTTTTCCCCCTTCTTGTGATAAAGTGGTAACATAAGTAGGCCTTCCTGGATCTCTCAGCTGCCCTACCCTGTACTGGTTCTCGTTTTATCCAGTTAATTCTTGATAGTCATTCTGTGTGCCTGTGGTTTTGAAACTCTTATCATAAATTTTGAGGCTGTTGATTATGGGGAATAAATGTCTCAAGGTACATAACTTGTACAGATATCACCTTCCAAAACAAAATCTTTTTAGTTCTCTTTTTCATTTAAAGTAGTAAAGTGTTTTAAATGGTTGCATAAAAACTATATAAAACCATTTTGAATGGGGCAACTAATACCCTTATTATAACTGATGGTTCAAAAACTTCCATCTTATTGTTTCAACAACAGCAAAAACAGTTTAAAAACAAAGTAGCTGCCAGCCTACCATAGAAAGAATGCTTCAAATATCAGTCAACCACTGAAAAACCTCTGACATTCCGAACTAAAAGGTGTAGATGCAGGCTTCCATGGCCATGCTTAACGTCTAGGTGGATTCAACTAGACATTGATGATCTTTCAATGAATAATTTCATAGCCATTTATGGCTTCCAATATTGGCAATTTAAATTGAACCTAGAATGGTGTTGGCCTAGCTCAGGGGTATCAAACTGCAGGCCGGGTGAGCCACACTCGGGACATTCCCACCCCAGCTCCACGAAGGGGAAAATATTCATGTGACAGCAACATGATGCTGTGAGTTTGACACCTGTGGCCTAGCTGGTATTAAATTGGTATAGTATGGTTTAACCCTGAAAATATCCAAATCTCATTCTGTACTAAAGAATGCTTTTAATTAGTTTTGAAGGCAGCCTTGCTTTTAGAACATGTTAGGCCAATACAAAAATCTTACTTAGTTATAGCATCACTAGGTGCTTGGGATACATTTAACTGTGGAGAATAAGAGGTCCTGAAGTTCTTGCCATGGTTTCTTGTGGTGCTTTTAAGCGTTTTGGGCTCTTAGTAGAGGAGAACATTCACCATGTTGATGGGTAGCATAGTTCCAGGCAATAAATACTTTTGCAAACAGATAGACAATAGATTGGAGAATTGGTTTTGAACATACACAGAAAGGCTTTTATAAAAACTTCTGGATGCTTTTAGACTAGGCTTTTGTTAGGCAACCACAGAATTTTACAGAGGATCCAAATGAGACTGCTTTCTATGTATAATCCTTCCAGGTCTTCCACTTTTTATGAGTCTCCTTCAACTCAAGCTGAATTCCTGTGGATTTCATGGATGCATTCATATTTTTTTCTTGGCAATAATAGGGAAACGATTTGCCATTAACCTATGTTGGGGATAATTTTCTGATTCCCAGTCTAGCCTACAGCACTGGAATATTCTGATGGTCTGCTGTTCCTGAGATCCAAACCTACTTAGTTTGCCAAAATCATCTAAGTACCCGACTCTTTTTTTTTTTATTTCCAAAAAACTCTCCAACCCGTCAAATGGAAGCTGGAATAGATGTGAAGTGCCTCTTGGTTGTTAGTGTTAGAACCCTGTGAATGCAGAATTTAAGTCTATTCAGATGTGGGAAAATGTGGATATTTCCAGCTACTTATTGACTAGAGGTAGTAGATACAACTCTTGATTTGGATACGTACATCAGAGAAGTTTGTGCTAGACATGTTTTTTGTTCTCTTATCGCCTCATCCTTGGAGCTCTCTACTCTCTGGCATTCTTGATGGCATCAATTTCCTCAGTGTGAATTGCCAAAAGGCTAAATTAGGAACAAATGCTTGAACATGCTTATTTCTTTTTCCCTCCCAATCTCTTTTCCTTTTATACTGGGTCAATTACATTATAAGCTTGAGAGCAAGAATGTGCCATTAAAAAAAAACCGCTCTGGGAACCTTTTGGGCTGAAGAGTTATGCAAAATGCCTCAAATATTTTTTTTTTATATTTTATTTTTGCATATTCAGTTGTAGAAGTTTTTTGCAGCCATTCCAAGCCATCCTTTGTTGGCTCATGGATCTTTTGGTGTTATTCCATCCTTCAGCTACAAGAAACAAAATGTATCCCTGTTAGCTCATTTTGAAGAACCTGAGAATCCTAGGTACTCCTTATAGTTCTCTACCAACTTGACTTACTGGCTTATATGAATTTAGGAATAATAAAGGGAG